>CM040447.1:6532174-7732174 GCA_022749755.1 Azadirachta indica
TGATAAGGGTAAATTGAAATTGTAACATAGTTTGTGTAAAACCCAGGGTAGCTTATT
Source organism: Azadirachta indica (assembly GCA_022749755.1). Taxonomy (NCBI): domain Eukaryota; kingdom Viridiplantae; phylum Streptophyta; class Magnoliopsida; order Sapindales; family Meliaceae; genus Azadirachta; species Azadirachta indica. The sequence continues at coordinate 6,532,232 of CM040447.1, forward strand.
AATTGGAGCTGTAAGACAGTAAAACTATTAACATTTTATCAAATACTATCGTGCATGCATTGTTCTGAATCGAGCTAGAATGGCAAGTTCAAAGCATGTACAGTCGTGAATTGTCATATTGCATGGTGGGCATTTTCCAAATTTTATGATCTTTTGAAATAGTTTATTTACATCATCATTGTAGTAATCTGTTTCATTTTGTTAATGTTCATTCTTTACTTGATATACAAGGGTCCAAAGTTGCCCAGCATCATTTACCAAAATACAGCTTCGTGTTTCATATTCCAAAATTGTATTTCTTAACATATATCCCAGTGTGCAAACGAATTGATTTTCTTTCTTTCTTTTTATTTTTTTTATTTTGAAGTCTGCATTCCCTGAATTATGCTTACCAGCCTGCTAATCATTTAGTATAAATCTATTGTGTTGAGCTAATATCATTATCTTAAGGCTTAATGCCAATAACTTCGTGCATTTCTGAATCTGGCAAGGCCACCCGCGGGCGGTTCCTTTTTGCCTGTGGTAATACCTTGAATAAGTCACCTAGCTTAAGAGGTAGATTCCTGTATCTATGGAACTGGAAAAAATAAAAATTCATGCTCATGGTGACTCAATATCTGATCATCAGTGTTACGGGAAAGAAAACGGAAGAAATGTGTTTGCATTTCTCATCTCAATTTGTATAATTTATATGTATTTATTTCTTACACTATTAAGAAATAAAACACACACATTCCATTACCCATACCCGACACACCTGACTTATTCCATACATACCCATAATTTTATCCACCAAAACATACAATAATCCAAAGGAAAATAATAAACAACGTAAAGGAGACAATAACAATAATATTCTAACACCCCCCATCAAATTCAAGATCCTGAAATAAGCTTGATTTTGCATATTAAGTGTCGAAAACGGGCAAGAGGATGATATTTTGTAACAATATTAGCAGGTTAATCAGCAGAAGAAACGAAGCGAAGTGTAATGTAACCTTGGGTGATGTGGTGGCGAATGAAGTGACAATCAGCTTCAATATGTTTAGTGCGTTCATGAAAAACATCTATCTGAGCAATTTGGATAGCACTACAATTATCACAAAAAAAAATATGTAGGTCTTGTGAAAGGAATGCCCATGTCATTCAATAACCATCGAAGCCAAATAATTTCCTGTGTTGTATCTAAAAGAGCTCAATATTCAGCCTCAGTACTAGAGCGTGCAACAACCATTTGCTTCTTACATTTCCAAGAAATAATAAAGTCTCATAAGAAAACACATAGACTAGTAGTAAAGCGTTGATTAGTGAGATCTCTAGCCCAATCTGCATCAAAGTAAGCTCGAAGCTGAAGAGCAAACTCAGTGGAGAAATGTAAACCATGGAAAAGAGTATCTTCTATAGCGAAAAATATGAAGAACGGCAGCATAATGAGTAGAGTGAGGTATAGACATATATTGACTAACAATGTTAACAGTGTGAGAGATATCTGGGTAGGTAACTATAAGATATACTAAAATACCAAACAACTGTTTGTAAAATGTATCATCTGAGAGTGGAACCCCATCATATAGTGTGAGACTAGCATTTAGTTCTAAAGGTGTAGAAGTAGTCTTAACGCAGCTTTAGATAGCAAATTAGATGCATATTTGGCTTGGGATAAGTAATATCTATCTGATTCAAAAAGCACTTCAAGACCAAAGAAATAAGTGAGATGATCAAGATCTTTCATTTAAAAGTGTTGTTGGAGAGAAGCTTTAAAATCAGATATACTACCAAGATCATCTCCATAATAATCAGATCATCCATATATATATAGCAACAAGAGAATACTGCCGCATTCTGTGCTATGTATAAATAAAGCAAAATCATGAGAATTGGAATGAAAGCCATATTGTTGGATTATAGCACTGAACTTAGATAACCAAGCATGAGGAGCTTGTTTGAGATAATATAAAGCACGACAAAGTTTGCACACTTTATGTGGAGGATGAGGATAACCAAGAGGAGGTTTCATACAAACTTTCTTAGAAAGATCACCATTAAAAAATGCATTTTTGACATCTATCTGAAATAAGGTCCATTTGTGTACAGCTGCCACAGCAAGAAGACATCGCACAGAAGCTATACAAGCAATTGGTGCAAAGATTTCTTCGTAATCAATCCCGTATTCTTGTGTAAAACCTTTAGCAATAAGTCTAGCTTTGTATCTTTCAATGGAGCCATCAGATTTGTTTTGATTTTATAAATCTATTTGCAACCAATTGGTTGTTTGTCTAATGGAAGATCAACTAAATCCCAAGTATTGGATTTCTCAAGAGCCTAAAGTTCTTCATTTTTCAGGCATATTACATCTTCACTTAATCTATTAAAGTAACAGAAATTCAATCATTTCAGGATCAACTAATAGGTCGGATTTATCTATGTGAAGCTCTATAGCTAGACTTATTATACACTGCATGTGCCAATGCACATTTCCACATATATATATACACTCCAAATTTCAGTAAGCTAGTTTGCAATATTAAAATAGTTCAAGACTAGAATTAAAACTTTCTGTATACGTAAGGATTTGTACATTGGAGAATTAAAGTGCACTTACATAGACACAATCTTTTTTGTAGTTTATATTAAAAAGGAAAAGCAGTATATTAGGAGTATTGAATTATTTTTATGTAAATAATGTATCTCCTCTTGCTCATCTTCAGGCATGAAATTGCTGGTGTAGTGACAAAAGTTGGAAACAACGTGACAAAATTCAAAGTGGGTGACAAGGTTGGGGTTGGAGTTATGGTTTCCTCCTGCAAGCAATGCGAAAACTGCCAGCAGGACTTGGAGAATTACTGCCCTAATATGATACTTACCTATAACTCTAGATATTATGATGGGACAAAAACTTATGGTGGTTATTCTGATATCATTGTTGTTGATCAGCATTATGTGCTCCGCTTTCCTGAAAATACGCTCTTGATGGGGGTGCACCGCTTTTGTGTGCGGGGATCACAGTGTTCAGCCCAACGAAATATTATGGAATGACCGAGCGAGGCAGGCATTTGGGTGTAGCAGGACTTGGTGGGCTTGGCCATGTTGCTGTGAAAATTGGTAAAGCCTTTGGGTTGAAAGTCACTGTCATTAGTACCTCTCCAAAAAAGGAGAGTGAAGCAATCAACAGGCTTGGTGCTGATGCATTCCTTGTTAGCAGTGATCCTGCCAAATTTAAGGTATATTGTAATTAGCTACTTTTTAGAGGAATTTTATATAATATATATATATTTTTTAAACAAGCCTTGAGAAGCAAGGCTACTTCATTAAGATAACTGTATGCTTGAATTTGATTAATTAAATGTTTCTGTTAATTCAAATCAAGTAGGATTATTTTGGATTACTGCATCGGATCTGGTGACTGCTCTAGATGAAAATCAATAAAATCTATTATTTTGATTATGATTGCAGTTTTTAGAATAAGCTATGGATAAATAATCCTGTTCTTTGGGATTGCTTGCAAATTTATTTAGTCTGCAGTCATTGTCATCCTACAAAAAGTAGGCAACCTGCAAATCAATTGTATTTTAACAAGTTTTTTTAATTATTACTGAGAGTTTTTGGTTCCATCATGCAGGCTGCTATGGGTCCCATGGATTACATTATTGATACTGTGTCTGCAGTTCATCTGCTCACTCCACTACTTGCTCTGCTGAAGGTGAACGGAAAGCTGGTCACTTTGGGCCTGCCGGAGAATCCCCTAGATCTGCCTATTTTTCCTTTAGTTTTGGGTAAGTTACAAAAACAATAGCCTCTGGTTAGGTAATCAAGATTTCAAAAAGAATGATGAGGCGGAGTTTGCTGTCTCCTTTAAATTCTCTTACACATAATTCCAGGGTAACATGTAATTTGATCTATTGTATACTTTCATGAAGAAAAATTAAAGCTTCTGTAAAGCAATGACTGAAAGCCAGTGAAAAGGAAGGGAAAGCAAAACTGAAAAACAAAAGACAAAAAGAACAAACAAAATTAGATATCAGTATCTCTCAGCTGCTAGCAAGTTGACATTTGTTGATGGTTGATGCTTTCTGGGATAAAATTAGTTCTTGTACTATGTGTCCGATTGAAGTTAAAAAGTTTTTAAAATCGAGAATCTAGTATAGATTGCTTTGTCATGCAAAACTTCAGATCAGATCTACCATTTCAAGTATGGCCTTTCTTTTAAATGCATATAAATTGTTTTGTATATTTACAGGGAGGAAGCTTGTTGGAGGAAGTGACGTAGGAGGAATCAAGGAGACACAGGAGATGCTGGACTTCTGTGCCAAACATAAAATTACTGCAGACATTGAGTTGATCAAGATGGACCAAATCAACACAGCCATGGAAAGGCTTGCAAAGTCTGATGTCAGGTATCGGTTTGTAATCGATGTAGGAAACTCCTCGGTGCTGTAGATTGGTGGTTATGAGGACACACCCCGATTGTAGGCTCGATTATTCTGAGGCCTATATATTACAATAAGCACAACTTTTGCAGTTTTCTGCTTGTGTTATGGAAGTTGATAGGAGATAAAAAGACATAAATGTTATTGTCCTGGATGTGGATTATCCTGTTTGGTACAATGGAAGATGCTCCTACTATCTTCTTTTTATGTATCATGTCATCGAATATATCTATGCCGTACCTTTTGCTATCAAAGTTTCTTATTGTGATTTTTTTTGGAGTTTCCTGATAACTGCTCTTTTAACTTCTCTAATGGAGATAATCAACATTGTGATCCCTTGACTTTACCATATAAGCTTCCAAGCAAGTAAAAACATGAGTTTAAAAACAAAAAAAGGTTAAGTTACTGGCTAATTATGCATCTCATCTGTTCATGTATTAATCCTATATACCAATTCCCTCTTTACCCGCGTCATTTAAGCGTCTCTTAACCCATGAAACAATGGCTTCATTCTTCCAAAAGTTGGATTTCTTCTTCTTGAACTTCTTCCTCCAGTTAGCAATTCACCAAGCCTTGGCTTGGAGTTTGGGACCTGTTGATACCACAAAAGGGTTCATCTCCCTCCCTTTAAACCGATCATATTATCACATCCAGAAGCCCTACGACTTGACGGAAAACCAGCGTTACAACTTCACCGACGGAATTCACCGATGCTGGGTTTACTCTACAGACAAAGCTCACACTCCAACCAGCCAAACCAAGCCAGGTACTGAGATTGCTATACAGGTAAATGATACCATTCATATTTCTCGTTTTACTGAAAATGAATGTAAGAGACTGGGATGGTAACATTCTCAGTTTGTTATCCTTGCATATATCATCATCTCTTCAAGGGATACAATTATTCGTCAGGTGTCTGGCAATTTGAAGGACATTGGTACGTGCCTCGAGGGACGTCAGGCGTCTACATCATGCAAGTGTTCGGAGCAAGTCGTCCCCGAGCCACAACCCTAATGCTGAGAGTCTACAATGGCTCACTGGTTTACTATGAGGGTCCAGTCTTGGTTGAAAACGTCTACGAGAAATGGTTCAAGTTGAATGTTATCCATGATGTTGATGCTGCAAAAGTGAAGGTTTACATTAATGGATATCTGAAATTACACGCAGATGGTCGTGGGGGTACATCTCATGCTTTTAAATGTGGTGTTTATGCACAAAATGATGATTCTTATTACATGGAATCTCGTTGGAAAGACATCAAAGTTATGAGAAAATATGCTTGATTGCTTGGGAGTTTGGATGTATAAAGAATAAAAATGTTGTCACTTTGCATAATATTTCGTATATTCTCATTTTTGTTTTTCATCAAATTCTGTCACACACATTCTTGTAGATTTTTATAACTTCTACTATTCTCTAAAATTGCTATTAAAATGTGATTTTTAATTTTTTATACAATTAACATGTATACTAAGAAATCAAAATATCTAAAAATGCAAATATCACTAAACTATTTAATTTTCAATTAATATTACGTGAGAATCTTATGTTTAAGAAGTTGTCATAAAAGTAATAGAAATTTTTTAAATAATATCATTTAGATACTAAATTTTTACAGTGTTAAGAAATCAAGGGATAAAGGGATTAGTACTAGGAAAAAAAATTAAAAAAATTGATCGTGGCCCTTATAAACTTCACTAAATAATGATCCCAAGCTGTTCGAATTCAAGTGAGTGATAATAAAGAATAAGGATTTGGAGTGAGATTTCTCACTAACTCCTATCTATGCTTTTCTGGTAACCAATATTTTGTTTAAGTTCGTAAGGTTTTGTAAAAATATAAATAAGGACATAGGCGATCCTTTGATTTAGTCTCTATTTAGAATAAAATAAACTAGTATTTGAGACTTATCTACATTATAAAAAAACTCAAGTGTATACTCATTTATTAGTTTAACAATAATTAGAGCTTATGCATTGCCATTTATTTACTTTTCTGAGCATATAATCCTTTTCATTTATACGGTGGTAAACATTTGCATTTTTTTTAATTTTTAATAATAATTAAATTCAAATGTTCAAGTTGATTCAAAATTTAAATAAATAAATACTATCTTACTTGTAAACCAAATATTTTCTAAAAATTTTAGTTATAAGAAAGAAGATTATCAATTTCATAAATTTATAAAAATTTACAGAAAATTAGATCTTTAAATATTATGATTGGGTAAAGTGGTCATTTTCAACAATCCTTAAATCTAGCCAAAAGTTGGTCAACCTCATGTTGGTAAAAACTAAAAACCAATATTTATATTTTGGTAACAATTTTGAAAATGAAAATGCCAAAGAAAATGGGTGCTATATCACAAAAGTAAACTGAAAAAATGGTTAGGTGCTCTACATCAACAATTTTCTGATTTATAATGTCATACAAGTATATAACAAAAGAGAACGATGTCGACAGTTGGGTGAATCAAAAAACGCATCAGATCACTTGCAATTGATTTATGTAAGTCAATTATTCACTCATTTGTTTCATTCTGTGACAATCATGGGTGCCACTTTCTTTAAAACTCTAGTTAACCATTATCCATGAATCAGCGATGTGGCTACCAATTTTGTCTACAAAACGGTAAAAACAAAGTAGACAGATGCAAGTAATTCTGTACTTATAAAAGCTCTATCAAAATACTGTCTTACAAATTATTTTAGTAAAAGAATCTTGTCTAACTTAAGCAGAGTTTTTGCCCAAAAACTCAAACTTTTCAATAATTTTTATTTCTTACAGATACATGGCAGTGAAAGAAAAAGATCATTTGCAAGATTCTAATTTCTACTCTTGGCATCTCAAGTCATATCCTTCTCCATGTTAAGGTGGTGGAAATTTGCTTCATCAATTTTGTCAAATTTTCCCAGAGCTTACCAGACAGATTACTTCTCTTGTCTCGCTTTCGCCCTTGCAAGGACTCTTGTATTTTGGTCAGGGTCTAAAGACGTTTCACTTTTTTATTTAATTCGTGAATTGTTATGAGGAAGTCAAGAATTAATAAGCAAACTGCCTTCCCTTGGGCTAACTTTTTTTTGGTTTAATGTTATTCTCCCTCGGTTTTCAACCTCATTTGGCGATTGTTTTGCAATCGTTATGGCTTTTATATGGCTTCTATTGCAGATTTTGTGATTGTCATCCAGCAACTTTGGAGCACCTTTTTGTACAGTGTAATTTTGCTCGGTACTTTTTTGGATTTTGATTTGGGTGGCTTTTGAGTTGTTGTAACATGAGTTTGGACTTCTTATGCCTGTTACTTTTTTTTTTTTTTTAAAACAATCCTATTAATATTATACAATCAAAAAGTCTACCGGAAAGTTGAATAATCACTGCCCAGGAAAATCTATCCTAATAGAGAATGAGCTCTACCCAAAAATTCTGAGTGAATTTTGGGCCTAATGCATCTGCCACTTTATAATTCAAATAAATTAATATGATCAATTGGTTTCTTTAAACTTCTGGCAATACTTATCTCATAGTCTTTCTTTAAATTATATACACTAGGTTTTTGCGCTTATGATATTTATTTAATATTTTAATGAGCATTATATATATATATATATCATTAATTACACTATTAGTTAAGCTAATCATGTTAGAGGTCAGTTACTTAGATCTACATCTACCATTCACCATAATTAATTCAATCAATTGTTCAAGTATTAGCAATAATATAATCATCTTTCTTCAGATTAATAATATAGTTTTTATCAATTGTTCAAGAAGTCGTGTACACATGACATTTTTGATCGTGCCGGCTAGCTTTCACTCCTTAAACTGTATTTAATGTATTATTAATATAATTTGTTTAGGTATGCTAAGTTATAATGTGGTCGTTTGTTTAATATACATATCCGTCATTGATGTTTTCTCTTATTTATGTAAATGTAGCAATTTCAGCCACGTTTTTTCTTTTTTGTCATATATTAGGGGTTAAGATTTTTCCCTTTTTTTTTTGGGTTTGAAATACATTTATTAAAAAAAATTTAATGTGAAGTATACAATAAATATCATAAGCGCAGAAACCTAGTGTATATAATTTGTTTAATGATTGCAGATTGCACAGTTCATGCACATTCAACTTTTATAATAGGGTAAAAATCCTTTTAATCTTAAAGGTTTGATTTAATACTTTTATAAGTTTTAGTAATTTTTAAAATATTTTTAAAAGTCCTAATTTATTATAAAATAACAATTTTACCTATATACAATAATAGTTATTAATACCAACAAATCTGCAAATTTTGAAAAAATATAACATATTTACATAAAATACATTAATTGATAATATTCTTATTTTATAGCGCATTGATAATATAAATATTTATTAATATATTATAAATTTATTTCTTAATATTTTATTTTAATTATTTTATTTTATATTTTAATCAAATATATACATGTATTTTATTTAAATTACAATATAATTATAAATATTTATTATAAATATGTTTAAGATAAATAAATTTATAAATCTATATTTTTATTAATAAATTAATATTTCTTTCTGTTTTATTTTTATTTAATTTATAATAATTACAAATATGGAATTTATTTTTAGTTAATTTCTTATAAATAATTACAATACAATTATTTTATTAATATATTATTAGAAGAAATATTTTTATTTATTTATTAATGTAATTTACATAAATATATTGTATTTTATTAAATTTTAAAGAATTATTAGTTATTTTATAACTATTGTTGTGTATAGAGAATTATTAGTTATTTTTTAATAACTATTGTTGTGTACGGATAAAATTATCATTTTATAATAAATTATGATTTTTAAGGATATTTTTAAAATTACTAGAATTTATAAGGATATTAGATTAAATTTATCTTTTATAATCTTATTAAATTTAGTAAATAGTATAAAGTTTTCGAGAATTATGCTAAAATATTAGTGGTAAGCTTAAAAAAAATTAAAATGATATAAAACGTAATTGATATACATTGTTTTATAATATTGCATTGTTGACCGGTACAGTAAGATTACATAATATTGATATTATTTTATTATTAGATATGCACTGCCCAGTATAGTGAGGAATATTAATATACTATCGAGATTCAAATTTTTTTATCTGTTTATGTGATAATTAATCCATTTTTAAATAATTAATAGCACTATTAATATATAAAATAATTATATTGGTTAAGTTAATCGTATTCTTATTTAGTTCGATACCAACTTGCAAATATTGTTATCTATGAACCTACCATTTTTAATTAATTATTAGTTTAACAAACATATTGAAAATTGTATTACAACATTGACTTCCTCTATGAAGTCTCTCTTTAGATTAATATATGCCAGCAAACCATGCATATATTTTTTACTTCCTCTACAAAGTCTTTCTTTATGCTAGCTAGCTAGTCTTTCTTTAGATTAGGATGTGCCACTAAACTATGCATATTTTTTTATATGCACCGGCCAGTACAATAATAGATAAATACTATTGAGATTCAAATTTCTGATCTGTTTATGTCACAATTAATCCATTTTTAATATTTCATAACACTATTAGTATATGCAATATTATAGTTCTCCTGGTTAAGAGTTTAAAAAAATTAATAACATTAATAACAAGATTAATTTTACATTAGTCCCAAAATATTATGACAATTTTCAATTCACACCCAATGTTTATAAAATTATTTATCCTATACCCAAAAGGTTAATATATTTTGTTAAAATTTAACCTTAGGATCGGTAAATAGGTCTTTTTAAATACAAATACTATAGAAACCATGTTTTTGTTTAAGTTCATCCCATCTACTGTCTTTCTTCTGAACACAATATACGCTAACATCTTTTTTTTTTTATTTATTAAACTAACGTTATTTATTATTTTGGTATTCTACTTTAATTAATATTTTCAAAAAATTAATAAAAAATTCAGTTGTCGATGCTCAGGCCAACTTGGGTTTAAATTGTGATAGCTGGCGTTGGTGGTCTTCCTATCCTTCTCAAATTGGTAGTCTCCTTTCTCATAATGCTAATGGTTTTTCTTACTACGGTTTCTCTTAAAGTTTTAGCTTTTTCTTTTTGTTGTTCTTTTTTACTTTTAAAAAGTAAGGTTCATTATGTCCCCCTTTGATTATATTCTTTATTGGTTTGTTTGCTTATTTTAATAAATTTGCCTCCTAAAGCATGCTGGAAAAAAAAAAGCCTAAATTTAGGTGGCCACCAAAGCCCCTTTAGCGCGTTGGTGGATAAATTTATTTTTTTCCTTTAAATTTACATTAAATAAAAAAGTAATAGATTAATATTTATTTATAATTTTTTTTAAATATTTGTAAAGTTATTTACAACATAATATAACAAGTAGTAAATATAAAAAAATTAAATAATAAATAAAAATTTTATTTTCTATATAAAAATTCTCCATCGCATCATATTAAATTTTAAAAATATATATATTTTTTTTATTATAATATAACTTGATAACTTAGATATTCTCAACCACTTTGAATCAGGGCCATATCTACCGTTGACTTATATATTTCTATTAATCGTCTCCACTTAAGACCATATCTAGCTTTCCGAAAAAATCTGAGGACAAAACCTGCGTCGTGAAAAATGTTGAGTACATGTAATTAATTATTTAATTATGATGTACTCTTGTTCAAGTTATAGAACCAGAAATTTTTTTTTTCTTTTTTTTTTTCTTTTTCTGAAATGGAGAGCAATGTTTTCATGTTTCACTTTTGCATTTTTTCAAACCTCTGGAAGTAAAATCTTAGCAAGTTCACTTACTAAAAAAATTTCCCGTTCTGCTGTCAGCCAGAAGCTTACTTGATTCATATCTGATGTATTTAAGATACCTCATTGTTTTGCATTTCTCCTTATACCTTGAGACTGCAAAATCTCTTTCCTGACTGTTATGGGGAAAAAAAAACTGGTGAAGTTTCAGCAGTAATGAGATGTTGTAATTTATGACCATCACTGACATTCGTTACACAACCACTGGTATCCAAATGCTTGTCAGAAACATAAAACTTTCTTCAGTATATTTCTTAATAACGTCGAAGGATGTTTATTTGCAGCCACACAATTATCGGTAAGCCACTGAAGCATACTGGTCCCGTTAGCAGGAAATGAGATTGGTTCTGTATCACGTTCTGAAGCACTATTCAAAATTCCATTGCTGAAAGTTTGGCTCTAGCACTAGTGATTGAAACCCATCAAGGGTTCAATATCTTCACTTTCATACCTAAATTTAGGTTTAAGCTTTGCAAACTGGAGAAATTGATAAATCATTTCTTCTTTATGTTACCGCGAGCAGCATTACGAATCTGAATTCAGTAACGATTTCCTGAACCAAGTCATAGTCACAATAGATGATAGCAAGTGGAGAAAAGAAAATTATTATATCATGCCCTAAAACCACCATTTCAAATTTGAAGTCAGAGAAACACAGACGCGTGAATATATAGTGAAAAAAATGTATAAAAGTAAGGGATCATTAATCATTTCCATTAATAATATTATGTTCTGAGATTCCCTTCTCTATAAATAATAATAATAATAATAATAAAATATGACTGAATCTTAACTACACCCTTCTCTATAAATTGTCTTCCACTACTTTGAGACTAAGCAATGAATATTAATTATTAGGTATTTTAATTTTAGAAGCGCATATTGGATTTACCAATTGTCCCCTATCTTATTATTATGAACCTTTATAGGTTTTTCGTGTACCCATATATGCCCTTTTGGGCTTCTTCAAATATGCATATTAACTTTTAATGTTTGTAAATTGAAAGGTTTTATTATTTCTGAAACAAATAATGATATTTTGAAGATGCATTCAGCATCTATAAAATAAAGGCTCATGTAAAACTAATCTAACAATTAAACCAACAATAATAATAGAAAAACATAGCAAATGACTATTTAATACACGTTTCAACATTTTTATAGAAAAAATTTACCTTCTTTATTTCTTTATCAAGGAAATAAGTAAATATGGCGACACTCCTAATCCCGTTTCCAAGGACTCAATTAACTTGACAGAAAATCTCTTGTAAATTTCATCAACAATGTCATTTCCAAAATGGGAAGCAACGAGAGGCTCTGCAATAGCTTTGAAACGAGTAGCCATTTGCTTTGCTGTTTCACAGTAGCCTAATTTATTGCCATTGTTATCAAAACCTAAGTACCAATTATGATAGTGTGTTTCAAGCTTATGAATGCTGAAGCTTCCTTCATGCTGAACAAGACGCCTTATCTCTTCATCACTTGGACCGTAATATGGTACGTTGAATGATTCCAATTTTGATTCTTCAATCAAACCCTAAATTCATTGTGGTAGATGAAACAATTACTACAACTATTATGCATATGCTCACCCCGATATTTGTAAGATTATTTAATAATTAACATTATGGAGAATGTCAAATATCTTGTTGTTTGGCTTAATATCCCACGATATCCTATTGTTTGTCAAATATCCCAATATCTCTATGACATTAATTTTCGTTGATGAAAATTATTACTTTTTAAAGACAATTATTAATTTAGCCTCTTAATTATAGTTAAAAGTCTACATAAAAGACAAATACCACCTTTCTATTAGACAACTGAAAATTAAGTTGACTGCCACTTCTAATCACCATTTACCATTATCAAACATCAATTATTTAGGTCATTATAAATATTATTATTGAACACTCTAAACAATGGTACTATCATCATCGCTCTAAACAATGTATTGTGAACAGTTATTCCAACAACAATAGTGATGATACTATTGCGTAAAGATTTTAATAATATCTATAGTGACTCAAACATATGACAGTTGACCAAAGATTATCGTCATTCATCTTTGTCCACCAATCACCACCATTGGCTATCATCCATTTTAGTTACCGCAGATATCATTCAAATACTTATTAAATGTTCTATACAATAATACCATTACTATCACTGTTTAAATAACTGTTTGCCGTAAATTTAAAGTTAAATTTTTTAGTGTTAAAATTTCAATTTTAAATTTAGGTTGTTCAAATGACAATGGTGATGATATCACAGCATAGAACATTCAACAAGAATTCTAATGATATTTATGATTACTTAAATAGGGTATTAGATTAAACAATAAGGGGTATTTGGCATTATCCCTTAATATTATGTCATGTATAAATATTTATTTTAAAATCAATCAGTTATGACTGATTAAATTAAATCAAAGTGAAAATTTAAAATATGTAACATTATTGTATTAACAATACATAATATATACAATTAAAATATTCTTTTTTAATTATATTAAACTTTAAAATTAAAAATGCTACACTTAGGACATGTTTATCAGAATTAAATAAGATAATGTAATTTTGAAATCACAAATTTTATAAGATGAAAGTATTATATGTCAAATATTAATAAAAATAGTGGATTGATCTCTTAAAAGTTAATGTTACGAAATACTTTTTTCAATTTTATATTGAAAGTTAAGTGATAATTAAGAGTATTAAAGCATGCCCACAATGTAATATTTGTCTGAATATAAATAAGAGATGGGGTGAGAGAAAGTTATTACCTCTGAGACCAAATCATTCATTGCTTTCACAAATACGTCCCAAGTATTATGATATCGTTTGTCATCACTTTTGAGGGCAAGCACCATACGACCTCCAAGCTTTAACTCTTCCGATCGTGATTTGAGAAATGTTGTAAAATCAGCTTCAAATTGGTCAAAGTATGCTTTGTGGACACTGGGAGGACTTGTCTTTGCGATGTAAATATTCTCTTTGTTCAATGAAATTCCTGATTCGCTCACTAGCCCTTTAGGAACCTGTACATACATCGACTAATTTATACTCAACTAATTTAATAATAAAAATAAGTAGCCTGTGGATGTATATACATGTAATATTGATAATGTAAAATCAGCAGATTTAAAAATAAATAAATAAATAAAATAAAAATTCATGACCTGTGAGAGCCAGTGAAGAGCATAAGAGGAGAATACAAAATGAAGGAAACGAGGTGGAAAGAGCCTCCCGTAGAAAGATCCAGGCACTGCAGCAATAAAACACTGCCCAAGCTCCTCACCTTTCTCTCTGTTAATTCTCTCATAAAAGCTTGGCAATAATTTGAAGGTACTGTTAAAATCATTTCCAGGAAGATCATTCAAGAATACCTGCAACAATGAATAGCCCAAGTCCTGGATTCTACTCTCGAAAACATAAAAGGAGAACGAATGCAGGAAAAATTCAAGAACATACCTGCAGATCGGGGGGCTTATGATTCAAGCGACAGCATATGGAGTGAATAGACTCTATAACATCCCATGTAGGCAAATACGCTTTCGGCCCTGAAGAGCATCCCAGATCTGCAATTTTTAAGCATTCATTTCCACTGAGTAGCTCTACGAAACTTTCTTCTATCAAATGCTTTGCTTTCGAAATCACCTTCTTCTGTAAGAGCATATGCTATGGAATAATAACCAATAAGCCAAATATTAGAGAGAAAATTTAACTTTAATTAATTCAGGATTTGTAGTTTTGTAGGAAGAGCTACAGACCTGAATCAATGCGTTTTTATCATAGCTATATTCTCCCTCTCCTGCAGTCATGTGGAGAGCTTTTTCTATTTGAATATTGTTTTCAGCTTCCCTTTCGCAATCAACTTTCTCTGAATCCATAGCCAACTGCTGCTCCTCTTTCTAGTTCTCTTATGTTCGTCCTGCTCTTTGGAGTACTAAAAATGAACGAAATATATAATAATCTCTGGTTTCTCTGCGCGTGGAACATGGCTACATTACCTAAAAAATTTAGGGATATTTTCACAAACCTCACTAATGTTTGTAAAAATCTCAGATAGATGGAAGGTTTGTGAAATTTTACGGTGGACACTTTGCTATAGTAATTCCATCCTTTTGATTGTCAGCTCACGGTTAAAAAAAGAGTAATATAGCAAAATTATAACAAGTTTACTTAAAATTATTACTACCGAAAATATAGACAGATCAATTATCTTTATAAAATTTTATGCAATTCTAAAATTTTATAAAGATAATTTTAGGTAACTATTTAAGGATAAATATTTAAGTAAACTATTTCAAAGATATGATATAATTTAGAAACTATATATAATTAAATATTATAAAAATTTAATAATAAATTTGGAACAAAAGAAATAATTAAGGGTGAAAATATTATTACATTTTAAATTTAAATATTAGAATAAGATTATATTAACTATTATAAAATAAAAATAAAGATAATAAATTATTTTATAAGTTTTTAAATAGTTAAGAGATAAAACTGTTAAAATTTAAAGAAGAGTAGTAGTCTAGAAGTATTTTAACTTTCTTTCAAACTCAATGAGATGTTCTACTTTTGCAAAAATTCTAGAAATGAGTTGATTTTCCTCCTAAACTCAATGGTAAATCACAATACCCCATAAAAAAATTTTATGCTACACGAACTAAAAATAAAATAATGCTTTTGAAATTAATGTTTTTGGGTTGGAGTTTTATGCTATAATAAAATAATACTTGTTATTGAAATGAATATTTTCGCGTTGGGAGCGTCAGGTCAAAGTCATGCACACACACGCACATGTGTATGCATAGACACATACAAGGAAAAAATAGATTACTAGATCTCTTAAGGTTTGGCAAAATATATTGATAAACCCCAACAATTTGAAAAATACCTATCTAACTCTTAATTTATTAAGTTCTAACAACCATTTGGATGGAATATAATATAATTTCCCTTTTATCCCCGATAAGTCATTTTAATTATTTACTTCATTGTCGCTACCGGTCATTGACCACTAACACCAATCACCATTTGTTTTACCATAAATATCATTAGAGTCCTTTTTGAATGAATGATCCACGTAATGACATAATTATTATTGCCATTTGAATAAATGTTCGCTGTAAAACTCAAAAATCAACTTCAAATTTACAATAAACGGTTATTCAAATAACGATGATAATTATACCAATGTGTAGAGTATTTTATAAGAATTTCAATAGTATTCACAACTACCTAAATGAATGTTAGTTGTCAATCGGTGCTAGCAACTTTCTTCTGTTTAGGCCGACATAAATATCATTGAAATCTTTGTTATTATTGTTTGAACAACCGTTAGTTATAAATTTGAAGTTGAATTTTTAAATTTTAAAATTTTAAAATTTTAAATTTACAACGAATGATTACTCAAACAGCAATAGTAATGATACTATTGCATAGAGTATTCAACAATAATTTTATTGATATTAATGGTAAAACAAATAGCAATAAGTGGCAACAATCGGCCAACCATTGGAATGGTGGCCAACAGTGGTAAATACAGGTCAGATTCACAATTATGAGAAAAATACCAATGTATCTTTAATGAGGTACAAACGTCATTAGAACTTAACATATTACAATCTAAATAGGTATTTTTCAAACCTTTAGGATTTATCAATATATTTCGCTAAACCTAAGGGACTTCACAAAATTTTCCCCATGATATATACATTATGTAAAAGATAATAGTCAGATAATATCATTATCTATATAAACTATAGACAATATTTAATAAAAATAAATATCTACAATAAATAAATAATAAAATAAAAAATAAAAAATTTGAATATGGGTCATATAATATAGAAAAAATGATATTTATCCCTCTGTTAGATATAGTCTAGATTTTCACCATGTTAGATAAAAATATTCAAAAATCTTCTGCCATTAAAATAGTAACAGACGAATGTGGGATTTTAAGAGTATTTTTGTCTTATCAGATGAGAGAGATGATGTGAGGACAAATTCTGAGTTGGCTCTTGGTAGGAGTTGACATGTTCTATCGACTAATATTTGATATTTATATTTAATAGTTGCAAATAAAAATAAGGATGAAATGTAGAGCAGATACAGTCAATTTCTTGGGGTGAGGAGAATTGATAGAGTTCCAATGAAGATCTAACACAACACCGCTATTCGTGGGATTACAATATTTCTTCAATAAACTTTCATATATAAATATAAATATCAAATTAAATATTATATATATTTGAAAATTAATATTTTCTTTTTTCTAAACGAGCAATTATAAAACACAGTTTGGATGAATAAAGAAAGCAAATGGGCATTGTGAATACTTGCATTGTGGGGCAAAATAGAGGAATCTATGAAATGGATGATGATGGGTATGAGAGCGATGTCGTTTCTGGTCGGAATACATAAACATATATATTTTCTTTATATATATACATATATATATATAGTTAAATAATATTGAATTAATTTCATTCTCTTCGTCAATAATATTACTCATTCATCTGGGAATTAGAGTTTCATATATTATTTCGATTTCTGAAACTCATTAAAAGACATAACATGGGTGTTGTTGGGTTGTTTTTTGTTTGTTTTCTTGTTTTGTGTATAAATTAAATCAGCTCTAGTTACCTACCTGAAGATGAGGAAGAATAAGCATCAATTATGTACAAGGAACACCCGAATATATACATGTAGCCAAAGGGAGTTGAATATATATATATATAATTTTATTATAAAATTTGTACATATACATCTCATTATATATGTATGTGTGCATATATATATATATATACACATATGTATTAATCTTTTTATAATTGGGTTTTTTATTTTATATATGCGCTTATAAAATGGTTTGGTGATAAGCTTCTTTCAAATTCAAATAAACTACTCTAATTATGCCTAAAATTCCAGTAAAAATAATTATTTTTAACCTAAACCGAAATATACTGAATTTTGCCATATATAGCTTGCATCAGATCACAATTAACAAGATACACCATATTAATAATAATATTAATCCTCCAATTAACATTTTCTATTTTTATTAAAAAATTATATTATTACATAATTAAATATACCAAAGTTTTTCTTAATAGTAATATCAGCAAGATTTTTGATACTTTAACTCTAATTTTGATAAACTCTAACCTAACTACCCAGTGGACTCTTCCTTTATAAAATATCAAATGAGAAGTACTTAGTTGTTAAAATTAATTAACCTAAACTAATTTGCACATGAAATGGAGGAAGTTTATGCTTTCTCTAACACTAGGGATGCATGTTATCACGTGCCACCAAAATGCAAAAGGAATGGCCAAAGATGCAACGGCACATCAGCGTGCAACCTCTAATATACAGACACGCAAGTTGCACCTTCCGATACATGAGTGTACAAGCAAACATGTTAGCGGATAAACAGTACCAGATGAATAGTAAGCCACAAGCAAAAGTGCTTGCAAGGGAGGTTTTCATGTGTTGGAGCATTTTTTGGACAATCCATGATGACAATGGATAGTCTAGACCTGTAAATACGTGGGCAATATATGTTTGAATTTGTCTCAAATGCATTTGTTGTGTTTAAGGCTCAAAAGTGGCCTAATCTTTGTAAATACCCAATTGACCCAAATTTTAGGTAGTAGTGCTAGGTAAGATTTTATTTACTGGAAGTAATCTCCACCATCTGTGTATTTTAGGGGCCAAATCTCAACCATTCATTATACATATATATATATAGTATAGTTTAGTGTGATGAAAACAAGCCTTCACTTTCCATTCCAATTAACCAACCCGTGGGTTTCTTTCTCTCCTCCAATTTCACCTAATCTTTCTTTGTGTTGCATTCCTCCACCATTCACGCCCACACACACAAAAATTGATCTTGTGTTTTCAAATGTTTACTTGGATAGTACATGTGAGCTATTTTAAGTGCCGCACAGAATTGGAATACATCAAATTTCTAGCGTGTGACAATATATAGACAGTACGTGATATATATGTTTAGCTAGCAGAATTAGGAAAGAGACATTTTATTGCTCCCATTATACGTAAGTATTATGAGGGCAATGCAATAAAAACACACCTTTTCTATTAAAATAATAAAAGATTTCTAACAATAAAGAAATTTTTTGACATTTTTATCTCACAAAAAAGAAATAGAGTAAAGCTGTATCTAATTGGGGTAAATATTATTTTTTCCTATAATATAATATGCACTAAAATCATAGTGACGTTAATTATGTTATAATATAACTCGACAATCTCAACGATTATGGATCAAGGCCATATCTACCGTTGATTCATACGTTTCTATTAATCGCCTCTGTTTAGACGACATCAAATTTAAATTGTCCAAAAACCTTTGAAAATAAACACTATGTCGTGAACCACGTTGAGTACATGTATTTAATTATTTTATTTTGGTGTGATCTTGTTAAAAAGATGGTAAGCAAAAGCCAGAACTAAATAGTATATAATATATATTTGAAGCACAAATATTAATTTGCATGGCATTTGTGTACGTGTAAATTATTCATTTCAGTCTATTTTTATGATAAATGATAAGCAAAAGTTGTAATTTTATTTGGAAAGGAAAAAAGTTAGGGATAAGGAATACAGAAAAAGTTGATCAAATAAGCAGAAAAAGCTGTTAATTAGCAAGCATTTTAATCTACAGAGCATTGTTAAAAATAATATAATTGTAATCTGATCCACGCTTATTTTAAATTAAATTAAAGGGTTAATAATACATAACTCTTTAAAAATTGACTTATTAATTTGATTAATTTTAATAATTTTTAAAAATAATCAAAAAGTTTTAATTTATTAACAAATAAAGATTAATCTTCGTTTAAAATACTAATAAATACTTTTTATGTATGACAAAATAACATACACACACTTAAGTTTCAAAAACAGCAGACCTATTTTTCTTTTAATTAAATCGAGGTCCATGTTAACTTTCGGACATATATGCCCTTGTATCGTTGCTATAGCTATGCTGTGATCTTCGTGCCTTTTTTGATGAGAAATTTATTTGTGTAATATACAGAAGCAAGAATTTTTATATGTATTAAATTATAATAAATTATATTAGATAAAATTTAATATGCGGTACTATATTTGGTGTTTTATTATATAATAAAATATTAATTATATAAAAAATTTTATTAATTAATTATATACTATTATTTTATTAAAAATTAAATAATTTAAAATTACATCTGTCAATAATAAATTATTATTTTTTATGGGTTTATTATACCCAAATCTGCTTTTTTGGGCTTCTTGAAGTATGCACATTAACTCTTAATGTTTGTAAATTGAAAAGATTTGTTATTTGTGTAACAAATAATGATATTTGGAAAATGCGTTCAGCATCTATATAATAAAGGTTTGTTTAAAACTAATCTAACAATTAAACCAACGTTAATAATAGAATAATATAATAAATGACAATTTAATACACATTTCGACTTTTTTATTAAAAAAAAAAAAATTACCTTCTTTATTTCTTTATCAAGGAAATAAGTAAATATGGCGACACTCCTAATCCCGTTTTCAAGCACTCAATTAACTTCACAGAAAATCTCTTGTAAATATCATCCACAATGTAATTAATTTCCGAAATGGGAAGCGACAAGAGACTCTGCAATAGCTCTGAAACGAATAGCCATTTGCTTTGCCGTTTCACAGTAGTCTAATTTATTGCCATTGTTATCAAAACCTACGTACCAATTCTGATAGAGTGTTTCAAGTTTATAAATGCTGAAGCTTCCTTCTTGCTGAACAAGACGCCTTATTTCTTCAGCACTTGAACCATAAAATGGTACGTTGAATAATTCCAATTTTGATTCTTCGATCAGCCCCTAAAGTAGTATGTCAGAGTTTGCAACAATTAATGTACGTATTGTGAATATCGGAGATTGGCATATGTTTTTATTAATTGAAAGCTTAAAAATTATACAAGAAATAGGGGAAAAGCAGAGTCATTACCTCTGAGACCAGGTCGCATATTGCTTCACCAAATACCTCCCAAATATTATGATATCGTTTGTCATCACTTTTTAGGGCAAGCACCATACGACCTCCAAGTTTTAACTCTTCCGATCGTGACTTGAGAAATGTTGTAAAATCAGCTTCAAATTGATCAAAGTATGCTCTGAGGGCTCTGGGAGGACTTGTCTTTGCTATGTAAATATTATCTTTGTTCAATGAAATTCCTGATTCACTCACCAACCCTTTAGGTGCCTGTACATTTAAAACATCTTATTAATTTTATAAGTTAATTTTTATATAATACTAAAAGTCGGTAGCTAAAATGAGGAGGCATTTTGTCTCTTAAGTGTACATATTGAAAGACAATATTTTCTCTCTGTTTCTTTGGGCTGCATGTTTTCTCCTTCACATATTTCTAGCAAGCATTCTAGAAGCCTATATACAGCATGTGCACCAATAAATGGAGTAAAATCAGTAGAATAGAAAATGTACATAGCTAGTGACCTGTGAGAGCCAATGGAGAGCGTAAGAGGAGAATATAAAGTGAAGAGAACGGGTTGGAAATAGCCTCCCGTAAAATGATCCAGGCACTGCAGCAATGAAACAATGCCCAAACTCTTCATCTTTCTGCGCTTTAAGTCTCTCATAAAAGCTTGGCAATAGCTTGAATATGCTGTTGAAATCATTTCCAGGAAGATCATTTAAGAACACCTGCAAGAAAGGACGTAACCAGAAATACGATCTAATTTTCTTCATAAAAATATTTGAAATTACTATCCTTACTTGGAAAAAGATATGCTTATTCCGATGTATTAAACTTTTTTCTAATTAAATTCTACATATGTACGTTTCCCACTCAATTAATTACAAAAAATATTGAAAGCTTTCAAGACTGTTGTTCGGTGGAGAATATATAAACATATAACTATATGCAATATTAAAATATAGCTAAAGGCATATACGAATGATGACAAAATAAAAACATAAGTAAATGCAAGAGTAAGATATTTAATAAAATTATAAAAATATACAAATTAACAATGTGTATTTGCTACATTTTTAATTTAATAGATAATATTCAAAATAAGTTTAAGGAAAACCGATACAATTTAAATTTTTTGAATTAGTTATAAGTTAATTTATAGTTTTTAAGAATTATTTTCTTATTATATTTTTATTTATCAACTATCAATTACAGTCATCTATTTACTTTTACTTATTTTCAGTCCTCTTCAACCAACAGCTACATCACTTCACAGCTGCAATAATGGATATTGACCTACTCTGAAATTTGATGCCAAAAGAGAAGAGAGAGAGAAGGAATTCAGAAGAAAAGAAAATTCAAGAAAACCTGCAAGGTGGGTGGTCTACGATTCAAGCGATAGCATGTGGTTTGAAGAGCCTCTGTAACATCCCATGTAGGCAAATATGCGTTTGGACCTGAAGAGCAACCCAAATCTGCAATTTTAAAGCATTCGTCCGAGAAGTTGCTGCAATATAACTCAGAAATGCTTTCTTGTATTAAATGTTTTGCCTCCGAAATCACCTTTTTCTGCAAATTAGTACTACTCAATTAGAAAACAGAAGAGAGAAGATGAACATGAAATACTTTAGCATTTGTTAATTTGAAGGAAGAGATCAACCTGAACTGAAGCGTTTTTCACACAACTATATTCTCCTTCTCCTCCATTCATATGAAGAACTTGTTCTACCTTCTCTGATACCATTATTAGCTGCTGCTTCTCTTGGATCGTCTTATCCTTTTTGTGTGGACTAAAAATGAAAGAAAATAATTTGATTCGTTTTCTGTGCATATATACAGGCAATAATTAATTTTTAATGTCAACAGTTAAGTATATTTTACAGTATACAATTCAAGTCTTTTAAATCCATCTTGGACCGAGCTAGCTATGAGCCCATATGTTCCCCATGAAAATTTAATACAGGTCCTTGGAATGTGTATTGTCCCCTTTTCCAGTTGGATGTGGTTGTCCATGTGCAATAATGCAATTTTCATTGTCTGCTGTGAGGCCCCATTGTGTCACTGTTATGGCTATGCTATGATCTTCGTGCCTTCTTTGATGGAAAATTTATTTGCGTGTAATATATCGAAGCAAGAACTTTTACATGTAAAAATATGCAGACCGCCCAAACCTTTCTCCCCGCTCCATTTGCACTCAATTGGGTGTGTTTGGCAAGCACCGGACTCTATTGGTTTGTGATGGATCAAATTGTATTAGATTATAATAAATTATATTAAATAAAATTTAATTTAATATTATATTTGGCGTCTTATTATATAGTATAATATTAATTATCTAAAATCGATTTTATTAATTAATTACATATTATTATTTTTTATTAACAATGAAAAAATTCAAAATTACCTGTGTTTGTCACTAGCCGAATACACCTTCTATGTTTAAACCCACTTAACGCGATTAAATATCACATCTACTTAACCCAATAAAAAGAGCGAATATGTAAAAAAAACATAGGGGATTTAAATGTAATCTCAAAGGATTTGCTCATTAATTTTTCTCAATAAATTTGGATTAAATAGACATTTTAAACTAGTTAGTTTTACAAATATTAATGCAAATTTTTGTTTGTTAATTTAGTTTGTGAATTTAAAAAAATACAGTAATTTGATACTGATTTAGATGATATTATTGTAATTATAGTAAGAAAAAAATAAATAAATCTTCTAAATTAAAAAAAAAATCCACATCATTTTTTTTTTTTTTGGTTGATATTTGTGAAATCATTACAACTATACCCTCGTTGTTGGCTCTTAACTATATAAATACTCATAGCTTTGATAAATAAAATATAAATTTCTTATATTGTCTTGACAAATTTCTTTCATATTTTCTACTATTTTTCATTGACCATTATTTAACTAATAGTACAAAACATGCTATTAGCAAATTCTCATCAATATTTCTTATATTATGCAGTTTCAAATTCTTTGATTAACATTTCACTTTTTCTTAAAAAAAAAAAGAGGAAGTAAAACTGTATAAAATAAAACTAGGAATTGATTGCGGACAATAACTTACTAGAATTACAGTTAATCTTTTAGGTTTTATTATTTTATACATTTTTTTATTGCTAATTTTTTTAAATTGCAATTTCTTATCTTTTTTTAGTGTTTTAACTTATTAATTATTTTTAAACATAAATTAAGATTATTTTATTTTATATCAAACATCGAAAAGCCTAATTAACAGATATATATATATATATATATTATTGTTATTGTTGTTATTACTAGTCTTATGAAATTATATTAATTACACAAAAATAATGAATTTTAAGCTTCATTTAATTCGCATTTTGACCACAATATTTTGTATCATCCCTAGAAGATATTTTCAGCAGTAAAAGTAGTAGTCCCATCTAATGTAAACTGACGTTTGACAAATTCTCTCTCAATAATTAATATTATACACATACATTCTTTACTTTTTATGATGATTTGAGTTTATAATAATGAAATAAAATTAATTTTTTATTAGAATAAAAATATAGGTAAATATTTATTAATTTTTTTAAAACTTATTTTGATCTGCCGACATCTGGCATGAATTTACGAGATGACAGACTGGCAATTTCACTGCATTAACAATATTATAACAGACGGTCTTATTTCCAACATCTTCCTATTTGATAAAAATGGATGTATGTTTAATTATGTACACTATTAAAATCTTCTCCAATTTAAAACATCAAGAAATTTTGCATATATTTAAATAATATCGTTGTTTATTTCTTAACAAAATAGAAAATATTGATTGGTTTATTAAATAATACTATGTATATCAAATTGAAACTTTGAATATATATATCACCTGAAATGCCATGTGTCAAGAAGTTGACTACATTTTATTTACGTATAATTAATTGTATACTCCACTTATATTTACTGTATACTTGTACATATACTTATTTAAGAGAAGTTCTATATATACTTAACCAAGCAGAGTTCTTCCATCGTCGAAATCATGATCACTTCTATATTTCTCTCGGCTCTTTCTTGTTTGAGTCTTATGGAACTCGTATCACACCAAGCCAATGCTTGGGGACAGATTGATCCCACAATAGGGTTCGTCTCTCTTCCATTAAATCAATCAAATTTGCTTGTACAACGGCCCTATGATGTGCCTGAAGATCAGCGATACTGCTTCAAGAATGGCGTTCACAGGCTGTGGGTATTCTCCGCAGATAAGCCTCACTCTCTTACCAGCAAAACCAGTCCTCGAACTGAGATTCGTATACATGTAAGTATGCAGAATAAATGGGACAAATAAGTTGGTTGGGATTCTAATTTTGATCCTGAAAATATGTAAGAAAGAAAAAACACAAAGATAACTATTACACTACTTTAAACTTTCAGTTATTCTTTCGTAAAATTAGTTCATTCATTTTAATAAATCTCTTTCGGTGTTTAATTTAATTTCTTTGTTTTATATTTAGGGTTATGATTACTCTTCCGGAGTCTGGCAATTCGAAGGTTATGGGTACGTGCCACGTGGCACGACCGGGTTGTGCATTATGCAAGTATTCGGAGCTAGCCAACATGCCACAACCCTAATGCTTAGGGTTTACAATGGTTCACTTACATATTACAGAGCTAATGTGATTGCCCCGAACATCTACGATAAATGGTTCAAGCTAAATGTAGTTCATGATGTGAATATTCCAAGGTTAAAGTTTTCATTGATGGATGTCTGAAGTTTGAGGCCCCTGGTCGTGGAGGAACTTCTCATTACTTCAAGTTTGGAGTTTATGCACAAAATGATGA
This sequence comes from Azadirachta indica, assembly GCA_022749755.1. NCBI lineage: Eukaryota > Viridiplantae > Streptophyta > Magnoliopsida > Sapindales > Meliaceae > Azadirachta > Azadirachta indica. Next base: position 6,558,314 of record CM040447.1, read on the forward strand.
TTCTTACTACATGGAATCTCGTTGGAAAGGCATCAAAGTTCTAAGAAAATGTGATTGATATTTGAGTCTCTCTTAGTGTGTAATTGGCATAAAGTGCAAGTACCATAAAATTTGGACTCTTCTGTTTTTCCTTTAAAGATAAAATTAATTTCTTGCTTCCAAACTTCCATTTGGTAATAAGATTAAGAACCAATTGATGTTTTATGGAAACAAAATACCCGAAGATATTGATGTTACAAACAAAAATTAACCCTGTGTTAACTGAAAAAGAAAAGAATAAAATAAAATAAAAAAGCCAAACCCCACGTGTTAGGTAAAATTGTATGACATCGCATTTCCTTTTCTACAAATATGAGTAGAAATTATGCAAGGGAAGAGACAATTTTCCAATTAAGCAAGCCAACTTTTACTAGTTGCTGGGAAGGAATAAAATTTGTTTATTAAGTATTCATAACTTGGGAGACATATTAATTAATTATATTTAAGACGTCAGCAGTGTGCTATTTTGAAAACAATATTTAAAAATTAAAGATTAGGTAAGATATAATGACCTAATTAACAATTAAAATACCCATTAAAACCTTTTCAAACCTCAAATAAGTTATTTTAAATTTCACTTTTGATTGGTAATTTATGTATTATGTATAATATATAAATATTATATGTCATTTATTTTTATTTTAGTAAATTAAATTTTAGGGTATTTGCAATTGCCCATATTATTTATGTGATTAAATTCTTTAAAATTTCAAGTAATTTAGATAAAGAGAAAATATTCGTTGTATGCATTCTTATATGCTTTGCTTTACTAACGACAAAGAAGGATTAATAGATTTCAAGATTCTCCTCTTTGGAAAACTGTGAAGTCACCAAAATGAATGATAACAAAATGACAATATATTCATATTATTTGAAGTCAATTTCTTTCTTCTTTGTCATTTTCAATTCTTACAGTTTTTTTCTTTAATAGAATTGGCTAAGTAGGTTCCTCCACGACCAAAGACAAAAGCCCGTGACCAGAAAAATCCAAGTCGATAGCAATAAGAAAGCAAAAAGAGAGCGTATCAATGAATACAATGTAGCCAAATGGAAATTAACAAAAGAGCTATTAAAAGTCCAACGGTGACATATATATACTTGGAAGCTTAATTTATCCAAACTGTTCTTTATACGTTCAGGAAGAACCACGAATCATCAATCAACATATTCTATAAAATTTAGATCAACAGAAGTTTTTTATTTGTGCAAAATAAAAGTACGTAAGAAGAATTAAAATATAATTGTTATGATACAACTATTTAATAATATTAAATTTTTATGATGTTGTGAAATATCTATTTAATTCTAATAATTCAAAAGCTACGCATAAATTCTAGTTAATATTAGTGAGTGATGTGTTTAAAATACATCATTAGTGTATAAAATTTTTTGATCTACATGATAATATGATTTATTTAAAAAATCAATGACAGAAAAATACATTTACTTATTCTGAATACAAACTATTTAATGAACTAGAAGTTTAATAAATAATTTTTAAATACTAAAATGAAGATGGATGTTAGAATATATTTTAGGAACTCAAATAGTTTTTTTCCCACAATATAATATTATGTGATACATAAATTTTTTTTTATTGTCATTGTATCATGATTGTTTGTTGTATGCTCTGATTGGGCCATAAATCCCATCAAAGGTAGAGGTAGATTTGTTTATTCAGGGAATCATGGACTAAAATGACAAGAATTTGGGCCCGATTGATTCAAATTAATATTGAAAAATAAGGTCATGGAATTTACACCATAATGATATAATTTTCTTTACCAAACTTTGGTGGATGAATGGTCCCTATTCTAGAGGTATCTCCAAGTGTTGCATGATAGGTTCATAACTTTGGAACAGTACACATATATAATCCAATAGGTTTACGCCATACATCACTAATTAATTACATGTAAATTAATACTTTAACTCACATAATTAATCTTGACCTAACTTTCTCAAAAAAATTTATTTATAAAAATTTCAGCTTTTTGTATGTATGAAAGTGGATTTCTCCAAACATTTGAAGTAAATATTCGAACTAGATTTAGAAAATATTTGTAGTTTTGTAATTTTTTAACAAAATTAATCAAAATTTGAAAATGTAACTATAATGTAATAAGTTTAATTGTAAGAAAAATTATATATATATACATATATATGTTGATGTAGTAAAATAATCAACCTTGGTGAGGTGAGATACTGAGTGATTTAATATGCAAGATGGAGATGAATGTCCAGTCAATAGTCTGAGTTTAGTGCTCCGCACCCATCTTGGCCTTGTCCTAACTCCGAATAAGACCCAAAAGTAGTTTTTTATGCTTCGCTAAAGCCATAGGCCAAACCGTTGCAAGATTTTTTTTACCTCGTACACTTGCTGACCTTGAATTTGAGCTGAATGAACCGCCTGCAGTAAAGAACATAGTCAAAGGGGGAATGTCGAAGGTTTTTTGGCGAGTTCACTCTAACACTCAAATTAATATCTTGAGGGAATGAATTTAAAGCTCGACTTTTATAACTCAAAGTAGCGAATACAAAATGGATTCATGTAGAAAAGAGAAAATCAACTAAGATACACACAAAAGGCATGAAAAAGGAGTAAAATGAGACCTTTTAGGATACAAAAATAGTGACCAAACCTTTAAGAGACCACCATCAATGAGTGTTTAACATTGTCTTAAAGAACTTAAGAGTAAAACAAAGCTTTCTTCTTGTTTTTTTAGAGAGAGAAAATGTGAAATGACTTGTGCTTGTAGTGAGAAAGAGTAAAATAAGCAAAAGACCAAAAGAAGACTTGTTCTATCTTGAGATAAGTGATTATATATATTATACTTTTCTTGACTTGTGATTAGTTGGAGAGTGCTGCCTTAGTTTTCTCATATTTTCTCTTCCTATGTTTATACCATTTGAAACCTTATCTTCGAGGTAAAATTAAGGATACGTGGTAAGCTAAGATTAGTTTTTCGTGACCTCATCCAAGATTACATGCATGTGGCATAATTTAATTCGGATATGAGTTTTCCTTATCCCTTATGTACATATAGCATAAGCTCATTTGTTTTCATTTGTGGTTCCTCAAATACTAACAGCATTAAGTGAGGCCCATATTTCACCTCCTAAGAGCTAAAATGTCTCCTTGGTCAGGCGACTGCTTCTAAGCGATATTAAGTAATCCCCGCAGATAATCTGAGAATATAAAAAAGCTTTTTATTATTTTTAGAGACCAAATCCTTTAACTTTTGAAATTATTTGAAAGTAAAGTCCACTCCTTTAGTCTTTTCATACGAACTATTGGTTATAAATCAAGTGACACCCTCATGTGAACACCTTTTAAACTATTTAAGATTGGATCCTGCCTCAACAAGATGCCTCATAAGGTAGGTTTCGATATGAATAGATCGTCCCATAGACACCGGTTAAAGCATCATGGGCATACTTACTTCTACATGTTCAACCTACTTTTACCCAATAACAATATATATATATATATATATGGCCATCCATATTTTTTTAATAAAAAAATATCAAATACTTTATAAGGCACTCTTTCAAATATTAACACAAACATCTTGATGTATCATAATTTCCTTATCTTCCCATCCCAAAGAAATTAGCAGAGAATTATTGACTATGGCTGCTCTCTGTTTCCATATTGCTCTTGTAATTCACTCAGTTTTTCTTCTGATGCATTGGGCAAGCAGCGGGTCATGAGATCCAACCAATGGTTTCAGTGAACAACCTCTAAACACATCAAACTTCCACATCCAGAAGCCTTATAATTTGCCCGTGTGCGATCGATACAGCTTTGAAAATGGTGTTCACAAGCTGTGGGTTTACTCAACCGATGAGCCTTTATCCAGAAACAGTCCCACCAAGCCACGCACAGAGATTCTCATCGGAGTAAAACAATTTCCAACCGTCTTTCAATTTAGTTATTTGTTTTCTCTCTGTCTATTCATGATTCTTTTGCTTACTATTTTCCTTCATGCGTTATTTTTTATTTCAAATTATAAAAGTCTGGGTACTCTGATTTCTTCCCAGGGATACAATTATTCTTCCGAGGTGTGGCAATTTGAAGGATATGGGTACGTGCCTTGTGGTACATCTGGTGTTTGCATAATGCAAGTATTCGGAGCAAGCCCTCCTCATGCCACAACTCTGCAGCTCAGAGTCTACAATGGCTCACTCTCATACTACAGGACTCCGATCCTGGTCCAAAACATCTACGATAGATGGTTCAGATTGAACGTGATTCATGATGCGAACGCATCAACGGTTAAGATTTACATTGATGGAAGTCTCAAGTATGAGACGGCCGGCCGTGGAGGAAACTCTTATCACTTCAAATTCGGAGTGTATGGGCAGAACAATGAGTCTTATTACATGGAATCCCGTTGGAAGGACATCAAGGTTCTGAAAAAATGTGATTGATTTTGTTGGAGTTGCTTGAGCATCAAAAGTATATGTTTTGGTAATGTTTAATTAAAGACTTGGTGATTTAATTATAATGCTTTTTAATAGTTAGACCTAAAAGATGAATACCGTGTTTTCACCTAATAACTCAAGTTTTTAGTTCAAGTCTTATACTAATATGTATGATGTTGGATGATCTCAAAAGCTCAATGACCTGGCATTTATTTTGGTCTCATAAATCCATATGAGGGATGATTAAATGATATATCTTCATAGAATCTGTAAGTATGCTAGATTCAAACCGTTATGAGGTAAGAGAAAACTTAGTTTTATTTTATTATCCCAAATATTCTTATCATACAGAATATAATTAAAAATATTTCATTTATTTTAAGTTTATAAAATAATTAAATGTTAATTATTACAGTTTATTTAAAGAGTTTAGATCAAGGGAGAGAATCGTATTATAGTTTTTCTTTGTGGGTAAAGCCATTCTCGTCCCAGAGTTTATTACTTGTTCTTTTTATTTCTTTTTAAGGCAATCCACTCATATGATCGATATTTAATAAAAGAAAATTAGTAATTATTGTAACAATATTCAAAATCTAATGTTGAAGTCAAACCAGCCCAAATTTGATAAGCCCAACCTATTGTATGAAAACTTTTATTGGTTGGTAAGATTATTAATTTGAGTTAGATATTTATTTGAAAATTAAGTGTGTATGTAGTACATTGCATGATTATGATTAATTTATATTTTAATATTTGTTTGGTGTGAATTGATTCTTATAATCTATAAATACCTCCCTTATTTTTTAGTCTTACATCAAAGCGAAGAAGAATTAAGAGGTGTGTAGGAGAATAAGGCAATAAGTCTTTGGAGTGTGCTCTTAATGAAAAAGAGTGTGAATGTATTTTCTCCTCAATTGTGAGTTGTATTTAATAAAAATGTTGTAGTAAAAAATTTGTAAGTAAATTATGAAAATTTTCATGAGTTAATTATTTAGATTTGTGTATTTTATTTAAAAATTATTCTCAACATCTAACAATCTCGATATCATATGTAATAGGATTACAAAAGATTATTGGACTCATTAGTGCCAGCATTTTATAAAGCAAAGAAATGTGATGCTGTTTTTCCCAAATTTGTGCATTACTCTTCCAATTCAATGTAATAGCACATTGATTTATCAAAAAGCCAGTCTGAATGTATTGGTTGGAAAAAAAAAAAGCTTAACAAGATAATCTGCTGGAAATACGATTGTTAAGCAACCTTGGAAGAAGTCTTTTGGCAATCTATACGACAGAGACTTTAAAATGGTGACTGATTAATTTTATATAGGGAGTGTTGCTCACATTTGCTGTTAGTTTATTTGCATTCCAGATTTTATTGGCCATCGCTGAACACGCGAAACACGAATAATGCTAAGAGATTATTATTTAATTAGTTTCCCAACAACAACATGATCACAAATATTATAATATAGGACAATATCATCCAACTTATATCCCTTAACTAAGAGAAGTATTTTCTTTTTCTCTTCTTTTACATCAAATAAGTCCCTGATATAAATTTTTAATACGAAGAAGAAAGGATATATACACCTGCAAGGTTTGACTAAAAGAACATTTTAATTCCATTAGTTTTAAAGGTACTTAACGCAAGTTCATCGATAAAAAATTTTATTATATTTTGACTGGTTAATCTATTTTATACTATAATTACTATGATAATATCTTTTTAATCATAATCCTTTAAGAATTAAATATGTTACATTATTCGTTTTTTATCAAATTATCATATTTAAATTAAAGATGGAATCTGAATGAGTATTTTTAGAACTAATAGATTAAACTGTGCACACTTGACCAAATTTTAAAAGTGTATATATCTTTTTTTCCAATATGTAACTTAATATCAAAAGATAATTTAGTTATGTGAATAAAAATTAGGACTAACAATTTATTATTCTTACTAGTCAACATATTAAAGATCTAGATTTTATTTTTTAATTATAATATTAATATTCGCATGGTTGCATACCTTTTCTATTATGTTAATTGTTTTTTACATTGAATTGTCAAAAGGAGTCTAAAAGTAGGTTCACATGTTGCATGCTTAAATGGGTATCATTCTATTATTTCATATTTAATTGGGAAAAGAAAAAAAGAGAGAGAAAGAAAAACTCATCCAATCAAAGACACACCCACTTTAGCCTAAGTTTTGTGCAGTAATCAAAGCTTAGTGGGCATAGACAATTTTTTAATTGGTAGAGGTGAATGATTTCTTTCTGCTATTTTAAGAATTTACACTCCATACATAGAAATTCTTTTAGTCTTTAATTTAAATGACTGCTTTATAGAAATTCTTTCAGTTTTTAATTTACATGACTGCTTTATCTTCTTATTGCTGCAGTTCAGAGTTCACATCTTTGCTTGGAGAACTTGCGACGAAAGAAGTTCATCTTCGGTTTTATTTTGAATTTCACAGCAATGGGATTCCTGGATCTGTTCATTGTGGCATTAATTGCAGTTCTTAAAGTACTTTTGGTTACTGCTGTTGGCTTGTTTCTTTCGATGGATCGCATAAATCTGTTGGGGCGAAACACAACACGCGATTTGAATAATGTAAGGGAAACTAACTCACTTGATTTGGAGATATACTTTATAAGATTCGGTTAATTTACTTTCATTTTAGACTTACCAATCAAATTTCAATAATTATTTTCATTTTGAGTACTTGATTGTGACGATTTTCTTTCTTCATGTGTTCAGCTTACATTCTTTGTCTTCAATCCCGCACTGATACTCAGCAGCCTTTCTGAAACCATTACTTTCCAAACATTTGCTACCTTGTGAGTCCTTTACCATTCCTTTTCTTTGCTACTTGTCAATAAATTAAAATTAATTTACCAAAATTTTTTAAAGCTTTTATTTGAAAATTTGCATTTTTTTATGTTTATAATTTAGCAAGAAAATTTTTAATAAACGAATAATTTCATTGTCTTACTATTTTATTTTTAATTTTTGTATTTTGTACGTAGATGGTTTATGCCTGTGAATCTTTCGTTCACAGTCTTAATTGGCTCTATACTTGCATGGATTCTAATTAAAATCACTCAAACTCCTACACATCTACAAGGGCTAGTCGTCGGTAGCTGTTCTTCTGGTATATCCCTCACTTTGATCTTCTCTTTATACTGTTTTATTTTTCATTTTTGCAAAGAAAAATAAATTCTAGCTCACATCTGGACGATCTTTCCCAAGACTTACTTTCTAATTTGCATGGCAGGAAATTAAAATGATAATTGATCGTGATTCATAATATTATCTTTCTAGTTTTCAAAATTTTCTATATACATTGAGTCTTTAAATTGTTGTAAGGGAATGAAGTTAATTATTAGTTAATTATTCTTTATTTATTTATTTTTTATAATCGATGTTAATTTAGTTTACATATTTATTTACTTTTACTGAGTGTAATATTACCATTTAATTTTCTCAGGGAACCATATATTTCTGCTCATTATTATTCAAGCAATTTGTGAAGATTCAAAAAGTCCATTTGGACATTCATCTGTCTGTTCCACACAAGGAAAGGCTTATGGTTCACTTTCTTTTGCGGTATGGTTATGCTACATGCATTTATATTTCAAATTTTATAATAATACACACAACACCACACACACACACACACACACACAAACCCACAGAAACTTATATGTACACACACGCAAAATACAGAAACAATCATGGTTCAAATTAGTCATTATGTATTTTCAATAATATTTTAACAATAAATTTTATTGAGTCTCCTTAGTAATGTTGACATAAAAATAAAATGTATAAAATTTGTATCCAACTAATATAACGAGTGACATATATCACTTAATGATATACATTATACACGTTATAGATAATGAACAAATATCTTATACATGACAATTACTAAGTGCATTTTTTTTTTAAGTCATAATATCCAAACTCCAATCGAAACTTCAATTTTGTTGTATTTGTACAGGTATCGACATTTTATATATGGACTTACGTGTATGCCATCATGAGTATATATTCAAATAAAAGCATTACAGATACAAGTACAGCTAAAAATGATTCTACAATTGGCATACAAGCTTCAGTAGAAATCCCATCAGAAATTCCCTCAGAGAGTTGCAATACACCACTTTTGTCTTCAACGGCTCGCCCCAGTTCAGAATCTGTGGTAAACATATTAATGGTATTTTTATCGTTATAGAAATATTTATTTTTTAATGTGTATGTTAATTTTAATGGATTGAATGATTAAAAATTAAAGAGTAATGCTAATTTTATAAAATAAAGATATAAAATTTGCAGTTTAATTAATATGACGTTTGACATGTTATGTATATTTGTTATTGATCACTTTGTTGACTTAATATTATATTTTAACAGGCTTCATTTCCTAATAAGATGATTGACAGTTTTAAAAAAGTTACAGCAGAGATAAATTTAAAGCTGGTTTTCACATCATCTACAATCGCTGTGGTAAGCTCACGAGAAATTTCATACACATTTCTGCAAATAATTATTAATTAAGTTAAAAAGATTTAGTAAAAAAAATTAGCACTAGATCACAAGATGGTATTGAATTTTTGGTTACAAATCATTCACTTTCTTTTAGTTTTAAGCACAAATCATTCTCTTGAATGTTCTCATTTTTATTTTCTTGCTTCTCTTTTCTTATTTGAAAGCTTGTTGGATGTGTCATTGGGATTGTCTCTCCAATCAGAAAGGCAATGATTGGTGACAGTGCTCCTCTTCGAGTTATTGATAATTCATTATCTCTGCTGGGGTATCGATCCATCACTCTTACTACATACTCTTATCAGTATAATTTTGGCCCTGCCTCTGTATTTTATTAAATTTTTGTGACGACGTGAATTTAGTGGAAACCGTGCAATTCATTAAAAATAACTCTCTCAGACGTTATGTTTTTGCAATTCACAAAACCCTAAAATGAAATCTGACTAACAGGGATGCCGCAATTCCGTCTATCACTCTGGTACTTGGGGCAAATCTTCTCAATGGTATATTGATTATTTTTTTCAAGCTCATTTTAAGTTGATCTGATTTTAGTTTCCCTCATTGATTACAAAAAAGGTTGTTTTCCAAATTTTCAATATCTTTTTTTTTGTTCTTCAGGTTTAAGGGGATCACGAGTGAGTATTTTACTCATCACAGGAATCATAGTAGTGCGGTATATAATCTTGCCTCTCTTGGGTGTTGTTATTGTTAAAGGTGCACACTATTTCGGCATGATTGGATCAGATTCATTCTACCATTTCGTTCTTTTGCTTCAGTTTGCAGTCCCCCCACCAATAAGCATAGGTATGTAGCCACACACATCATATAGCCTTGTGCCTCTTGCTAATTGCAGATTGCGCTTATGTAATTTGAAGACTTGCCCATATTACATTCAATGTCAACTTATATCTACCATACAACCCAACTTCAAATTTGTTAAAGAAACTAAATTTGAAAGTTCTAACACAACTTTTGAAGTTATAATTTGCTTTTGACGTTGCGTTGGTAGTCAATCTGCATGTGTAAAGCATTCATAAGCCAGAATTGAATTTGTTTGAAACTTGATTAATCTTTTGTTAATGATGTGAGCAACCGGACAGGTACAATCAGCCAGTTGAACGAAGTAAGTGTGAGTGAATCTTCTGTCATTCTACTGTGGACTTACGCTGTAGCCTCAATAGCTCTTACACTTTGGACAACCTTTTACTTGTGGTTTTTGGCATAGCTATATTTACTTGTTATAATATAGAATGCCCATAAATTAGTAACACAGCCAGCAGCCTGTTTTGATTTGTATAACTAGTTATTATAATTGATTGTATATGATGATACTTACTATTGCTATTGAAAGCCTCGCATACATTCAATATGTAAATATATATAAATATAAACAATTAATAGAATAGAGCATTATTTATAAATTTTACACAAATTCTTACATTATTTATAAATTTTTAAAGTTACATTTACAACCAGGGATGGAGCCAGAATCAATGGTTTGCAAGGTCAAATGATAGCATAAATTTTTAATTTTAAAAATTAATAAATAAATATAAAATTTAAAAATACTAAAAAATAAATTCATCATTTAACGTCAACAATATAGAAAAATAAAAATTTTTGAAGATTTTGAAGGTTAATGTTTAAAATTTAGAGAACTAATATTAGTTATTGGCAACAATGATAAATTGACTTCTAAATTTCTGTACTTTTTCTTTTAAAAAATTGATCAATTATAAATGATTTTTGTATATGTAAAATATCAAAACAAATTTAGATACATATCTTGTGTTGTTTTATTACATACAAAATAATATAATAGACATAATAATTTTAATTTGTAATTATATTTATACAATCTCATATTTAATAAATTTAAATAATACACGAATTTTGAAAGACTTGTATAAAAAATATTTTGATGATACTAATCTTTTCTTTTTGAGAACTTTTTCTCTTACATTGAGTTAAAAAAAAGAGAGAAAATTAAGAAAATTTCAAAAGTTAAAGTTTTTTTTTTTTTATTATTTTGTAGAAGTCTCTATGATATATATATATATATGTATATGTATATATGTATATACATATACATATATAAATATGTATATATAGACACTAGTCATAAAAACTCTTTTCTTATAACAAAAGGTTTTCAATTATATAGTTTTCATATGAGAAAAAAAATTCCAATTATATGGAGCACAAAATTAAATTATAAATTCCTTAAAAAAAATACTTTATAAATAAAATATTAATAAATTGATGATATTACTATTTATAAACTTCAAAAAGAAAAAGTTCATTTGACTATTTTTATTATTATTATATAATTTAAAAATAAATAATTAAAAATATAAAAACTAAGACTACCTATTTAAATCAAAATACAATAATAGGACCACTTGATTGTAAATGACATTTTAATCCAAAAATATAAAACCGTTAAAAGAAGTGTGGGACCGAAATGGTTATCTTACTCAAAATTTCCATTACCCCAATACTTTATTGGGCCTACCAGGTCCTAGAAAAGTTCGGCTACTATTTATACCAGATTAAATTTAATATATATAATTAATATATAATAAATGCTCATTAACTAATGTATATATAAGACGTAATCTTAATTGTTGAAAGTCTTAAAATCTAACTGTCTCTAAATAATATAAAAGAATGTATAAAGTTATAAGAACAATTAATCCTTAACAGCAACTTATTTCTCTATAAATGATTGAAAGATCTATGATTCTTTTTTGGATATATGTAATTCATGTATGTATTCTTTAAATAAATTAACTAGGAGTATTTCAAAATAATAACAAGTAGGACTAATTCTAGTTTCGGTTGGATTTGCAGCTTGAGTTTTATGAGTTTTGCTAAAATAGATACATGTAATTAATTGGGACAATTCAGAAAATGGTGATGAATAAAGTAGTCTGCTGAGATAACTATCTAAAGCACTGAACTCTACCAAGTTGAATCAGCATATCCAATTCAGCCATTGTGCCTTAGTGATCTTATTCTTAAAACCGTTTTCAAACATTAAATAAGGGAATAGAAATAGTAATTGTTTTTCAATTTATTTATTTATGTTTACACTTATAATACAATAAAAAAAATTAACATGGGTATTTACAAGCGCAATAGAGAGAAAGTATTGTGCATTCTTTTGTAGCTTCTGATCCAAATCTGAACTTACAGTCTCGATCACATACGTCATTTGTACAACTTCTAGTTCGAGGCAAAACCAATTCACAACTTTGAGCATTCACCATCATTCGCTCTCTATTACCTACTATCACAACAAAATATAAATTAAGAATTTAATGTCTCTTAATAATTACTAAAAATCAAATATAAATCCATACAAACGAGAGATGGATCAACGTTTCATATAAGAATTAAATGATAGTGGGAATGTTGTTGGGTGATAAGAATTTCAATTTTAAATGAATAAACCCTAGCTAAATGAGATTATTTAAGTTGTAAAAGAAAACAAAAGTAAAAATTGGCATAAAATAATTTGAAATTTTACCTGCGGTAATGAAGAGCACAATTAAGAGAATGATAGAGATTGGAAAATTTTTCATGATTCTCTTTGATTGATAAAAGATTTTCAAGCTATACTGTGAGTGATATGATTGTTCGTCAAAGGATGAAGAATATATAAGCTTGGATAGAGTATATGAATATACTAATTAGCTGTTTATTGAAAGCAAAAATTTTCTAAATATATTATATTCCTACTTTTCGTAACACAATAGTGTGTATACAGCATGATGTTATTGAACTGCTCAAAATTCATCTCCTCGTTGTTAAGGGATAAATCAATTAATTTCATAATGTATCCATATACCTACCTTTCATTTAATTTGAGAAACTGTTGATTTGCCGCCCCTCCATTAAATGATAAATGTTAAAACGACTTCTATATAAGGAAATACTAGTTACAATATTAATTTAAAGATGTGATGATTAGATTATATTTGTATATTAGTTATTTAATTTTATTTAAACAGCTAAAATTTAAAAATATTTAAACTTACAAATTAATTTAGAACATAAGAGAATATTATCAATATTGATAATTCATTATAAGAATTAAATGAACATACTGCTGATCACACATCCTTCTCAATGTCTATGGCGATACTTTTTTAAATTGAGTGACTGATTTACTTGGTAGACACTAAAGCGTTAATCAAAACGATAAATCGTCATAATCAATGAAATACTTTATTTAAAGTTAATTATGTCACCCAATTTTTTTAGTTTTAATCCTTCATTTTTTTAATAAATAGAAGCCGATAATTTCATCGGCTGTGGAAGTTAGTGCTCTTTTTGTTAATTTCACCCTTAATTAATTTGAAGGATCCCTTTAGGTTTTATGATATATTTTGATGGTTAAACAATAAAAGAATAATTTGTTTCTTCGGAAGAATTACATTATCTAAAGGTCACACATACTTCTTCACAAGTTTATGAAATTCGAAAATATTATTGGTAGAATGGTTCTGCTATTATTTTCTTTGACATTACAGATGGAATTATGAGAAATATAACATGTCATATATATATATATATATATATATATATATGAAGTAATCAATTTTGTACTTTGAATATGCTTGTCTTATATTAATAAATTTGCACATATCGTTATGGGAATCTTTTTTCAACGCTTCCCTTTTATCCGCCCCATTATCTGTGAATGCTTAACAAATCGGCATGGATCAAGTAAAATACTCTTGCGGCAGCCATAGTTGACTCTTTCGTGAACTTTTGTAGATGATTTTACATCAACATTATATTAAACACCATAATCGTTGGCCAGAAATATTTCTTTCTCGTCCCCCTGCTGGAAGTTAAAATACAATTATGTGATATTTAATGATATGATACAAGAATTAGGATCCATGGTCGATATGAATTTACCTATTATTTAACACACGTGTATGTTATGTTTTTATTAATGCAGGGTTAAAGTTTATTTTTTTATAATATTCTCGTTTAATAATTAACTATTAATTTCATGCTAAGAATAGTTAATATTTCTGGAAGAAGATACAATTCATTTAATAAAAAAATAAAAAGAAACATCAAGAATTCAAATGGCTGAAGCAGCTAGTTTCGAAGTATAGAAAGAAAAGCAACTTTTATAGTGAAAGAGTTACGAGTCGCAAAGAGAATTTTCTCACTTCTTTTTCTTATTCAAAACAGTGGACGAGACTTTTATATTCCACAACTCTTAAGTAACAGAAGTAAAGAAAACTCATCTTCTTTGTTTTTATTATTACGTTCCTCATTTATGTATAAGATGGAATCCATTCCATTTCTAAAAAGAATTACTCTGTATTTATTAAAATAAAAATTTATATTAGTACTTAATCCTAGTCCATTGTGCAAATATTCGATGCATAAGAACTGCAATAATTTGCCAATAACAAAGAATAATCAGCAAATTATGTCGGGAAACTTTGAAGAGAAATTCATCACTTGCTTACGAAAGGGGAAAAATATTGTAACAGTATTGAAACTATGCAACCAAAACTTGGTTTAAAATGCTTCTAATAATTTAATCAGGAACGAAAGAAAGCAAAATATGATTTTCCAGCAAGAAGCATTACTAGCCATATAATTTTATTACATTGATACTTTTTCCAACAGAAAAGACTGAAAAGAAGTTGAGAACTCGGCCTACCGCTTATATATATATATATATATATATATATTACTAAGAGCACTGGAAACCTTCCTTATTCAACAGACAACAATTATTACAGGACTTTTTGCAACAGTCAGAAAGTCCAAACACATTATGGAAGAGAAACAGTGACATACAGCCGATTAATATATAAAAAGGGACGACAAAATTAATATGAGCAGTGGAAGCCGGTGGGGACCCTGCAGTAATTCAACAGCAATTGCAATGAACGATTGGAAACGTTTAGTTTGAGTACATCCAAAACATTTAACTTAAGGGAAGTGCAAAGACAAGCAGCAGCATCAAGATCAATCAAATTGTTAATGAGAGTGCAGCACTGGCATCTTGGTGGGGTTCCATGGTTAATCCTCAGGACTTCAATACGTCGGCACATACACCCAACTTAAGGGCATCTTGAGGACAATTTTCAAGTACTGCTGATGATGAAGGGATAGAGACGAGGACTGTGAAGATTAGGAGATTCAGGGAGAGTAGAAGAGCTGAAGACTTTGAAGCCATATCTCAACCACAAGCTAAAACCCTTTAAACAGTGAATGTCGATGTGAGTGATGAAAATGGTCAAGTGGGCTAGGGTTTTTATAGGGGAAGAACAATCTATTTCGGTTATAAATACGCATATAAAATAATTTTGATTGCATGATACATTTGACCCCATGGCTTATCTGTTTTGGTTGTAAATATTTTTATTATTATATAATTTGGATTGCGTATTTCATCGTAACCGTGCACATGCCTCTTTCAATTATTGTTGTCTAGCCGTTCTATAATAAGACTTTTCTCCCTTATTTGATCATTTGAACGAAACAGATCTCCACAATATGAGAATTTGCGGTCTTCATACCGGCAAGATTGTCTCCTCTCAAAAAAGATAAATAAATAAAGAGAGATAGACAGAGTCAAAATAAAAAGTTTTATAGCTTTAATTATGACCTTTTTTTTATGGGATATTATAATATATCCCTAACTTTTGAGGAAAGAGTAAATACTCATAAGCTTTTAGAGAGTGTTAAATACCTTTCGAATTTTGAGAAAATAGGAAGATACTCGCTGAACTTAAACTTCTGTTAGTTTAACATGTTATTGTATTATCATTTTAATCTGTAAACTTAATCAAAATAACAAAATGAATATACTTTGCTCTTTATTGAAAATCCAACCTTTATTTCTAATATATCTGGAACTAAAATGTTAAATTTAAAAGGATTTATTTTATTTTATTATTTTTAAAAAAATTTAGAAAAAAAAATATTATTTATTTAAATTAAAATGCTAACAATAAATTTTGATAAAATTATATATTAAAATGCTCTTAATCTTTTTCTTTTTCTGTCTTGGTATAAATTCAGTATATATTAATCATAAAGAAAATATGTATAATATTTTATTTAATATATATTTAAAAATTTATATATATTTTTATAGACAGAATAATAATTTATTCACATATTATAATTTATTATGATCTTTTTATCACAAAATACTTATGTAGATTTACCCCAATTTAGTTAGATGTACCCACACAAATATTCTCCTTTTGAAAAATACTAGATTTTTTATTCAAATTTTAATATTAAAAATAAGTTTAAAAAAGTATGTAATTATTTTGTAAGAAAAAAAAATGAGTTAAGAGGATTCGTAGAATATTAGAAAGCAAAAAATTTAAATAAAATAAAAATTAATAAATTACAATATATGAGTTAAATTTATTTTTGTGTAAATAGAATGATAACATATATGCTTTTATATTCTTTTTTAATAGTTAAATATAATTTTGATTATCTTATTTTTTTGTAATAAATATTAAAAAATTTAAAAAAAAAAGGTTAGTAATATTTTAGTATATAATTTTATCTAAATTAATTGTTAATATTTTAATTTAAATAAATAATTTTTTATTTCTAAAATTTGTCAAAAATAAAAATAAATCTTTTTAAGTTTAATATTTTAGTCTTAAATATATCAGAAATAAGAATTAGATTGTCAATAATGAACAAAATATTTTCAGTTTTGTTGTTTTGGTTAAGTTTCGGAATTAAAATGATAACAGTCCACACTAACTGAAGTTTGAGTTCATAGGGTATCTCATATTTTCTCAAAACTCAAAGGGGTATTGAACACCACTCAGACACGTACGGGTTTTTACTCTTTCCTTAAAAGTTAGTAGTATATTATAATATCTCTTTATTTATTTATTTATTTATTTATTTGTACACTATATTTTTAAATACAAATGAAAGAATTAACAAAATAATCGCAAACGCAATAAAGAGAAAGTACAGTGCATGTTCGTATAGCTTTTGGCTCGAAATCCTTGTAAACTTTATTACATCTCTCATTCGTACAACCTCTAAATCGAGTTAAAGGCCTTTCACAAGTTTTAGTATACACTATCATTTGCCTGTTATCTACCACCACAATAAAATATACATTAAGAATTTAGAGAATTCAATTGGACAACGACTTCTATAGTAAGACATAGTAGTTACAATATTAAGGATGTCATGAATGAGGCAGCCAAAAAAAAAGATTTTGGGTAGGATTGTCCAATGAACCATCCAACAAAATATGTCATCTATTTAAAAATTGTTTCTCATCGTAATAAAGTGAATGTGTATAACATTCAATTCTGAACATGCTAGGGATTACCTCTAATATTCCTTTAGACTCTATGGTTGGTGATGTGAGTAAAGACCATTGAGGGGTCCTTCCCCCAAATTTCTCTTCCAAGCTTCCTCACATTTGCCAAAAAATTACGGATATTTTTTGCCAAAATACCCTTGTTCAGACAAGCTAATTTGGACTACCACCAACTTAGGTAATCTTCACCTCAAGGATAGCTACGATTACTGTCGTAGTAACAATCCCTCTCTTCTTTGGGGCTCCAGTACTTGGAAGTCCTTCATCCCTCCCAAATTTTCCATTCTTGTTTGGGAAATTTATCAAAGGAAAACTCCCTACAGAAGATGCGCTCCAACGAAGAGGCATTCCATTAGTTTCGGTTTGTCAGCTTTGTCATTCTTTCAATTGTTCAGAATCTATGGAACACCTTTTCTGTCAGTGTGCCTTTGCTCAGGAAATGTGGGACTGGATTGCAAATATCTTTAATACTGGTCTTCCTCGAGGAAATACCTTAAGGGATCTGTGGAGAGCCAATTTGAACAAAAAATTTCCTTCACAAATCGAGAACCAGTGGATTTTGACCTGCATTTGTGTTGTTCATGTGATCTGGTACTCTAGAAATTTGATTAAATTTCAAAACATTCATCTCAGTGCTATTAGAGGGATATACTATTGCAAGTCTTTAGTATATCTGTCTTCCTCTTGCCCGGGAATGTAGCACATTATCATAACCTTCTAGTTTTTTCGAGACTTGGAATCAATGCTCGTCTAAGGAGAGCTCCTCGTATCTTGGAAGTTGTGTGGCAGCGGCCTTCATTCTCTTGGCTCAAAGTTAACGCGGACGGTTCTTCAAAAAATAACCCAGGTCCGTCAGCTTGTGGTGGCGTTTTTCATGATCATAACGGAGGATTTCTAGGTGGGTTTTCAGCTCCATTGGGTTATCAATCCCTTTCTATGCAGAATTCGCGGCAGCAATTCTAGCAATAGAGCAAGCCTTCTCTCACGGATGGCACAAATTATGGATTGAGTGTGATTCTATCTCGGTTGTACTTTGTCTACGAAAACAAGAGTTCAATCCTCCTTGGCAGCTGCAAAATCGCTGGTACAACTCTCTTCGGATGCTAAATGAAATGGAAGTTTATACTTCACACATGCACAGGGAAGGGAATAAGGTGGCTGATACTCCAGCTAATAATGGTTTCAATTATTCTTCTTTTCAGCGATGGAATGATCCACTCCCTCTCATCCGTAGAGATTTGCATCTCAATATTTGGAATGTCCCCAACTTTCAATTTATTTGCTAATTTCCCAGTAGCTGGAAACCATTGTAATTGGATTGTGGTAATTCCTCTGCTACTGTCCTGTTTTATTTTTTATGCTACTATGTCTTGCTACAAAATACACTGGGTTTGTTTCTTTCGGGGTGGAATTACCCTGGTGCTGATTAGATTCTTCTTTATTGGATGCTGGAATTATCATTGTAACTTGTTTGCTGTTGGAATTTTATGGATGCTCCTGAACTATTGCTACCACAACCTCCAAATATTGGCTGCCACTCCTCTGCATGATGCTGCTGATTCCTTCTATGTTGTTGGACTATTGGTTCATGCACTGCTTTCTGCTCACTTCATTATAGTTCTGCCAATGGTTACTTTGCTGTTTGCTGTCAATTCTACTTTTGGTACCTTGCTGCTACGTTTTCAGGACATAAAGCTGCTGCAAGCTATTGCTTCTTTGATGCCTCCTTTGCTGGTTCTTTGATGACTACTGCAGATGCATATTTTCTGCCGCTGCTTACTGCCAATACTCCTAATTTGATGCCTTTTGCTATCATTGCTATAGCTGGTTTTGCTAGAAAATTGTTGCTGTCGGAAGTTTTGCAATCTTTAAAAGCCGCAGCTTCTGCTGTTTCCTTTTCATATAGTCTCTTCCCAATGTATTTGGTAATTTTGTTTTTATTTGTGCTCTCAATTGTCCTAATAGCCTTGATACTGTTCTTGTTCTTACCTTTCTACTACCATTAATAATACATTATTCTACTTTTATTAAAAAAATGTGTACAACAAAAAAATATATATTATATCATGAGTACAATGGAATGATATGGCATGCGTTTTTATCTAAAATCTTATTGAAAAAATATGAAACTAGCTTTGGCTTAAAAATAAAAGTAAAATTTATAACATATATATTGTGTTTCTTAGAGAAGCGAAAAGGAGACTAAAATAATTAATTGTATAAAACTTCTTATTGTAAAATTCTGAAAATATTTGATAAGTACTTTAACGGTTCATAAATTTAATACTGTAGATTAAAAAGCCTTACAATTAAATACAAGTAGTATATGTTTTGAGTTCAAAATCAAAATTATTAACTTCTTTGATAGCTAATATTATGAATTAGCTTTTGAATCCTGCGTGGAAACCGTAATTAGGATTCAATCACATCAATAAACAACAGTCCTCAACAAATAAGAATCAATTTTAATGTTTTATAACCTTATTTTTAAATTAGGGGCAAATACATAATCCCATAAATATTATTATATCAAAGAAACTAAAAAGGGTAATCACAAAAACATTTATTCCAATATTTAGTGCCTGTTTGATTTGGCTTTTTTATTGACTAAAAGGATTTTTTTAATGATAAAAACCCTTTTCAAATTTTTTAATGTCATTTGATTGACAATTAAAAAGATTTTTTAGAAATTAAAAAAGTTGTTTTCCTTCTATTGAAAGAAACCCAAAATTTTGAAATTTTGGCAATAGAGTTTCCCTAACTTTTTTAAAAGGTAAAATTATTTAAAATACCCTTATTTTATTTTAAAAATTTTATGTTATTTCTTTAAAATAAAATATTAAAAATTTATTTATTAAAGTAATTATTCAAATTTCAAAAATCATTTGTAACAACCAAACGATTAATAAATTTTTGTTAAAAAATCTATTCATAAAAGTTTAATAGGTAAAAACTCTACTTTAAAAAAATTTATTTGAAAAGATATACCAAACGAACCTTTCGTAAGGCATGTTACCACAGCTGTTTCTGTAAATTGCTGCTGACAAGTAAAAGTTCATGTTCGAGACTTCACTGCCGTTTCACAAATTCTTGGACCTCCCATTATTTGCTCATTATCTACAACCACACCAATTAAACTTATGTTTAGAATTAATATGATATCTCCTAATAAGTATTGTAACATTATTATTTGATAAAAGAAGTTGGCATTGAAATTTTACCTATGGTAATCAAGAATACAAGTAAGAGAATGACAAAAAATGAGAAAAGTTTCATGATTTCTCTTAGATTGATACAAGATATGAAAATACAAAGTTAATAATTACAGGTTACTCTATTTTGGGAGAAAATATTATTTATATAGGGAGAGAAAATATGGAACGAATATAATTATAATATTATTATTTTTTTTCCTTCAGATATAATTAATAAGGAACCAAATCAGATAGATATGAAACGCAATTGATAGCTAGCTTTTATAACTCTTTGATTTGTTGAGTTGTTTGCTATCATTTTCTAGCGTGCCAGTTTTAAAATTTTGCGAACTGCCTTGCTGTATTTCCATGGAAGGAATAACTGGATAACAAAAATAAAATAAACATTCTTAAGATTATGAAATTCTTTTTGAGATTTATTGTGGAATTTACCTGATGAAAAATTAGATATTAATTAACATGATATATTTAATAAGTCAACTAAATAATTTATTACAATTTACTGTTGGTTTTCCAATTTGTTTTCACAGGTTGGATCAAATGATACCTCTCTCACGATTGCACACCATTGATATATTTTTTATTCATTTCCCAAAAAAAAAAAATTAAGCCTAAGCCTTGCCATATCAGCAACTGCTGCACAGAGAATCTCCATCCCAGCAAAATTGGCCTTGTACTCCGCCTTCTCGGCAGCTGCTCCCTCATGACTACCGTCCGTTCCCTGTGAGACACTTCCCTCGTCCATCAAGGTATGAGATCAATCAACTCAATTGATTTTTATTTAATTTTCTCTAATATTTCGTTGCACGATGGATAGAAACTATTTCTTTACAACTTAAATTACACATATAACTTTGTTCTTGTTTAAAAAGAAAAAAGAAAATAAAGGAACAAATGAAAAAAAATGGTGGAAAATAGGATGCATATATGAAAATATAAATAAAACTCTCATTGATATTAATTATCACGCAAATTAAGCTTTGGTTGATGGTGTTACAACACATATTTGGTATAATAAAATGTAATATTTGTTTGAGATATGGATTCTCATATCAATTTTGTACTTTGATCATATATGGAATCAACAAAATTTTCATGATCTTCTATTTCAAAAGAAAAATTGAGGTTAACGTTTAAACAAACCTCATAGAAATTTATGCCAACCACTTCAAATAAATAAATGTGTAATACTATTACCATCCCTCTAATATTCTTTTAAAGCCTTTATATAAATGCACCCTGCAAATACTTAATCTTATAAAATAATAATCATTTAATATAATCTCTAAATAATTCTTCACTAAATAAACTCTTTTAGGGTGTGCGAAAATGTAAAAAAAAAATAAAAAATAAAAAATAAAAAATTAGAAGTACACGGCTCATTTTAAATAAAATGGGCAAAATAGACTAAATTTGTTTAAGTTATTGTTATAATGGGATTATAACACATACCTTCTTTAAGGTTTGAAACTTTAACACTTACACGGACAGTTTAAGGAAAAACAAACTTACCTCTCATGAACTGTTAGTTGAGCATCTATTTTTATTTAAATAACTACAATACCCCTTGTTTGCTATAAATTAAAATTTTAAAATTTAATAAATTCAATTTTAATTTATTTAATGTTAAAGATTAAAATAATTAAAAATTTAATTAACAAAAATTTTAATTTATACTTATGTAATATTTATTTAAAATTAGAAATTTAGTTAATGATAATTTTACTTGACAATTTTAGTAGTTATTCATATATCATATTTAATACTTACTTGAACTTAATTTCTAATTTGAAATAAATATTAGATAAATATAAATTAAAATTGTTGTTAATTAAATTTTTAATTATTTTAATCTTTTTAAATATTTTTAAATTAAATTGAATTTCTTAAATTTTAACTTTAAAACAAACAATGGTATTATAATCATTTAAGTAAAAATGAATGGTCAACTAACAGTTCAAGGAAAGTAAATGTGTTTTTCTTCAAATCTTCCATCTAAGGTAGCATTTGTTTTTTTCATCTAAACTTTGAACATGAGTAAAATCTGAATTTAAGTAAAATCTAAATCTGAATTATATATTTATTTTTATTTTAAAACATCTAAAAATAAATATTTATTTATTTATTTTGATAAAATAAAATGTTTAACAATTGATATTTTGACATATATACCCTTTTAAATAATATACTTATATTTACAAATGATTTTGATTATATGAGCACAATAAAAGATAAAAAAATTAATAAATTAATAAATTATATTAGTATGTACGTTATTTATTTGTTTGATATATATATTTTTAAAATTTATAATCGATGATATAAAAATTAAATAAAAATAAAATTTATATTATAATATAGTTGCAATTATGTAAATATATAAATTTATTACAATAATCAAAATATAAAATAAGTAACATTAAGAACATAAGTAGAGCGGACTGATAATAAAAAAGAGATACTTCAAAAATAATTAACTAAGGTTTTAATTTGTTAATAAATAAATTAATAAAATATTAATATTTTTAAAAAAATAAAAAATATTAACTTATTCAGACATTTGTTCATTCAAATTTAAATCAAAATTTTTAATTTAATTATATTTAAATGTTTTTAACAAATATTCATATATAAGTTCAAAAACAAACATTTTTTAAACACCTAAATAATTATATGTACACTTCAATCAGAAAAATAAACAACTCCTAAATGTTAAAATCTCAAATCTCAGAAGAAGTATGTGTTAAAACCCTTTTTTATAAATACAATATTTAAAACTATTTAACCAATAGTCTCTCAAACACAATGAGGATCCATTTGATATAACTTTTTCAATAAGCTTGTTGAAGTAAACTTTTTACCTGTAAAGTTTTTATAAGTAGAGTTTTTAATAAAAGTTTATTAATTGTTTGGTTGTCACAAATAATTTTTGAGAAAATTTGAATAATTACTTTAATAAACAAATTTCTAATATTTTAATTTAAAGAAATTACGTAAAACTTTTAAAATAAAATAAAGGTATTTTAAACAATTTTATCTTTTAAAAAAGTTAAAAAACCTCTATTACCAAAACCCAAATTTTAAGTTTCTTCCAGTAAAAATAAAAATAACTTTTTTAATTCTCAAAAGACCTTTTCCAGTATCAATCAAATGACATCAAAAAACTTAAAAGAGGATTTTATCATTAAAAAAAGCCCTTATAGTCAATAAAAAAAGCAAATCAAACGGGCACTTAGTATATATTTTGAGTTGAAATTAATTTATTAATGAAATTGTTATGAATTATCTTTTAAATATTAACATTTAACTAATTTTTTGCTTCGATTTTAATAAAATTAATTTTTCATACAAATAATTTTGTTGCATATATTTACACATAAATAATCAAAAGTTTCATTTACATTATTATAGTAAGTGATACTATCATATATATCTTATTAATCTAAATTTTCAATTTCATTCTTGAGACATTCTAGACTCAGACCTTTCCAGGTAATCTTGGAGTCTCTTCTTGTGCAGGTCTTCTTCGCGATCATAATGGTATTTTTAGGAGGCTTTGGTATTTTTTTTCTGGTTGACACGATGCTTCCGATGCTGAGAGTGTGGCTGTGACTTTGGTGATTGAGAAATATGTTTTTGAAAATGGTTGGCTAAACTTTTGGGTTGAGGATTACTCCATGACTGTTGTTAATTTTCTTTCAAACCCCTCTTTAAATTTTCGTAATTTGCTAGTTAACCTTGAATTAAATTCTCCTCAGTAAATTAAATTAATCTTTATTCTCAATAGTTTGGATGAGCAAAAATTTAATAATCAATTTTTTATTTAATTTTCTCTAATATTTCATGAGAAGATGGATAAAAACTATTTCTTTAAAACTTAAAATATATATATAACTGTTTTAACAAAGGCAAAAAGAATGGTGAAAATAGAAAATATATAAAACTTTCATTGATATTGATAATCATGCAAATTAAGCTTTGATTGATGTTTGTCTATAACACACATTAGCTATAATAAAATGTAGTGTATGTATGAGATATAGATTCTCTCGTTAATTTTGTACATTGACCATATATGAAATTAATAAAATTTTCATGATCTTTTTTTAAAAAAAAATATTGCAGTTAACTTTTTAAAAAAATTCATAGAAATTTATATCTATGACTACAAATAAATAACAATATACTTTTAAATGAATAGTTTTAGTACCCTCAAATATTTTTTTAAAACTCTTTTAAACGCACTCCGATAAATAAATAATTTTAAAAAATAAAAATTACCTACTATGGTCTACAAATAATTCCTCACTAAATCGACCCTTTGGGGTGTGTGAAAATGTTAAAAAAAATTCAAAATATATAAAACTCATTTTAAATAAGATGAATACAGTAGACTAAAGTTCATAAATTATTGTTGTATATACAACGTTTAAAATTATTTCATAAAGAGCCTTTCAAACACAATTAATATATATTTGAGTTCAAAATTAAAATTATAAATTTATTAATAAAATTATTATGAATTATTTTTTAAATTTCTTTTAAATAAATGAGCCACGCCTTCAAGAGCTAGAATAAAAAACTAGGGGTAACATCATGAACCTTACTCCTTAAGATAATAGTTTTTTTTTTTCCTAAGAGTTTCTTTTTAGATATATTTAAAAAAATAAAAAACTTACTCCTTAAAAAAGAAACATCGCACTAAAGTCAAAGTAAAGAAATAAAAAATTATGAAACAACCAAAGGAAACGAAAGAGTATTAACAAAATCTAAAGTTTGAAATGAATTATCTTTTGAATATTAATATGTATTCTCGATTAGTTAAACCTACCCAATTCTAATACAATATTTGTAGTAATATATATTATTCAATTTTAATGTAATATCGTAGTATAGTAAAACCAGTCCCATTTTTGTTTCACCTTCAATTGGTCAAAGTAAGGAGGTGTTAATCCTTATTCCTTATTCCTTATGCCCCCGGCTAATGGTCCTCACTAATAAATTATTCTTTAATTTCGCATCAAAATCTAAAAAATTATTGCTTCAAGACACAAATTGACAGATATGCAGGACTTATGCCTGATAAATGGAACTTATATCTGACCTATAAGATCCATTTATTTTCTCGTCATGTCATATACTATTACAATGGTAAAAGCATCGATTTTCTGTCATCTCATATAACAATAAAATGTCACGGAGTATTATTTAAACTTTAGAAAAGTAATGGATAATTGGACCAAACCTAAAAAGGGTCTAAGATAATTTTTCAATAAACAATGAGTCCTCGACAAACAAAGATCAATTTTAATTTTTGTAACCTTATTTGAAAATAGGCAAATACATAATCCCATTCATTAACCTTAACAATTTGAAGGGCATGGATTATTAAAATCAAGTATAATGTGTCCTACTCTATTATTTATTCAAATTCAGGGACGAAAATATTATTATTCCAAAAAAATTAACAAAGATAATTGCAAATACAATAATCAGAAAATGCAGTACTGCATTTTCCTACAGCTATTGGTCCAAAATCCGCACAAACTTTGCACATCCGTCGTTAGTACACGGAATAATTAGAGACTTCACAGCCGTTTCACAAGTTCTTGCATCCACCATTATTTGCTCATTATCTACGACCACAACAAATTAAACCTATATATATAGAGAGAGAGAGAGAAAGAGAATAATCAATCTAATATCTCCTAATAATTACTATAACATTATTATTTACTAAAACAAGTTATGTAAAAGAAGTTGATATTGAAAATGAAAATACAAGTAAATGAATGACAAAAAATGAGAAAAATTTCATGACTTCTCCTGGATTGATAGAAGATACGAAAGTACAATGTTGACAGTTACAAGTTACTGTATTTTGAGAGAAAATATTGTTTATATAGGGAGAGAAAATTGAGGACAATATGGAAGGAACACAGTTATATTATTATTTTCTTTCCTTATAGATATAATTAATAAGGAAAGAAATTTTTATTTCACAAAAGGAGACTAATAAAAAAACTTCTTATTCCATAAAAAAAAAATATAATTAATAAGAAAACAAATAAGAGTGATGTAAAAGGCAATTGGCAGCTAGCTTTTACATATAACTCTTTGATTTGTTGAGTTGTTTGCTATCACATTTTCTAGCGTGTTGTTTCCAAATTTTGGAAACTGACTTGCTATATTTCCATGAAAGGAATGAACTAGCTAGATGATAAAAATAGTTAAATAAACATTCTTAAAATTATGAAAATATTTTTCAGATTTATTTACATGATGAAAAATTAGATAGTAATCAAAATGATATTCGAAAAACTTTCATGATTTCTCTTTGATTGATTAAGGTTATGCAAGTATGCATTCAGCCATTGAGAATATGTAAGTATACATAAAGTACACTAATTAACTAATTAAATAGGTATTTATTAGAAACCAAAATTTTGTAAATTTATTTTGTATTAATTCTAATTTTTGGCGACTCACAAATATATGCATATACATACATACATACATACATACATACATACATACATATATATACATATACATATACATGTACATGTACATATACGTATACATATAGAGCATAATATTGTTGAACTACACAAAATTATGATCTTCGTGCTGTTTAAGGGATATCGATTCACCTCGAATTCATCCTTTCAGATAAGATGCAAGTCAAAATGACTTTTCTAACAAGATGTTCCAATTGAAGTAGGAGCGGGCTTTTAATCAAGAACGATTTAGACAACCTGAAGTTTCTTCCGGAGGTATTATCCAAAGTTGAAGGTGAGGTTGCTGATGAGATTAAGGAAAAAGTAAGAGCCTGCAAATTTACTTCGAAGTGTGATAAAATTAGTTACATGTCATCAAACATATATAGAAGCTTTAACTTCATTTCTTATTAGTCTCTTAAATTTTTTACCTCACATATAATACAATCATAAGGGTAATAACATTTTCATCCCTGAGCTTTCTTGTAACAACAAAATAAAACATAATTTGCTTACTTCAACAATTCATCCCGATAGATAAGGGTGACAATTCGGGTGGGCATGTTATATGTGTGTCATGTTAAACACAAATATAACATATTCCAAGCTAACATAAAATAGACTCATTTAATAATTATGTCAAGAATTGAAAATTCAAATCCAATATATTATTAAACAGATCAAGTAGGACATAATTGTCACCCGCTTTTGACTTGACATATAATTGGGAAATCGATGAATTAATACAAA
This sequence comes from Azadirachta indica, assembly GCA_022749755.1. Lineage (NCBI taxonomy): Eukaryota > Viridiplantae > Streptophyta > Magnoliopsida > Sapindales > Meliaceae > Azadirachta > Azadirachta indica. Next base: position 6,586,159 of record CM040447.1, read on the forward strand.
AAAGGAGAGGAATTGCTGCATCTTTCTGAGGAAGTCTTGAAAGCAGCAGACACCACTCCCAATGTATGGATACTCTGTTGACAAACGCCCTGAAGAGTGCCGCTGGATTGCATTCTTTTTGAAAGGTTACGTTACTTATCAAACTCTTTTTACTACATCTTATGATGTAATTAAGTTAAAAGGTCTTCCACAAAAAGATGTTCTAGTCTGGATTCGGAAGCAAATTAACTTCAGAGTGTGATAAACTTAAATAAGAAAGCTAATTAATGTCATCGAACCTTTTAATTCATTTCTAAATAGTCTCTTACATTTTCCGTAAGACATAATAAAATCATAACACAGAATTTAGAAATACATTAACTTTATTTTCGTTAATCAATCGAGCTTGGAGCATAATATTTAAGCAATTAATGATTAATTTGAATGTTGTCTTATGATTGCTTTTCCTCGCTTTCTTCTATAATTGTTATCAGATTTCTTCAAATTTCATCCATTAATGATTTATTTCTGCAGTTCGTTCAAGTCATACAATTCGGAAAAAAATTATTTAGCTAAAATAACTTTTATTCTATATGTAAATACGAAGGCCATTTGAATAGACCATTACTAACGCGTACATAAACAAAAAAGGGAAATTCTGAATCCTGACACGGTCGTGTCAGGAACTCAGAATTTCAGAAGGGAAAACCAAAACACTAACCAAGATTAATGAAACTGAAGCGGCAAAAACAATAGAAAACCCAAACTTAAACTTCAAGAAGAGAGCTGCGGCAGGAGCATTTGCAGCACAGTAGGCACTCAGTATGTTGCTTTCCTGGGTTCTGCAACCGAGTGAAGTGAACCCAGCAAGCGACCACTAACTTGTGCTAGCGTCAATGACACTACAACACCCAGAAATAATATCAGCATGGCCTGTGAGGAAGTATTGGATAGTTACATTCGAGAAAGACTTGAGCTTCAGAAGAGCTTTCCGGCACTCAATAAACTGACCGGAGCTGACTTCAATTCTCTCTGTAAGATTGTGTCCTGGTGAATTGACTTTGAGGTCATAACTCCTGGTTGCAGTCACAAATGCCACCAGGCAGGTCAAGACCGAAAAGAAAAACACATTTTTGAGAGCTATTCGTGAGTAATCTTTTAACTTATATTTATTACTCAGAATGTATAAAGACTAAAGAGATGAATGAAACGTTGAAACTTGGCAAGCTTGTGTAGTAAGAGAAGGAGATTAATTCAGGTTATGCTCATATTGTTGTTTAATTAATTGCCTAGAATGAGAAGTCAAAATATGCATATATATATGATAATAAATGGCAACACACAAGCCTGTTAATATATATTCTTGTGGGATACGATGTTAATTAAAGCACTTCATTATATAAGCAAGGATTTGACAAGAGAGAGCTTATTCATGCAAGTGACATGTCGCAATTGTAAAACAGTTAGGATTTAATTATTTATATTGCGTTATATTAGACGCAAAAACTGACTTCCTAATTTACAATAATTTTTCCAAGCCAGAAAAATAGAAAGGGCCCAATGATGACAATGGCAGGAGAACATAAACTAGGAAGATGCTAATAATTTGATATTGTATAATTATATGAACACGAATGTACAACAAATCTTCTTTTTCTCATGACTCAGAAATTAAAACAGTCAAGCTTTGCATTTTTTTTTTTTGTCTGTATTTAACTTGTCGATTATTTCCCTCAAGTACAATCTCATGATTACTTTAGCTCATGATTAATTTTTATCGTCAAAAAGATCCAAACACAAACAATAAGATCAAGTCTAACCTAATATCATGTTAAATTAACACTTGATCAAAATCTTAAAACTTGAAGATAACGGTTTTTAATGGCTTCCTTTCTAGTTAACATCATAGGTTCCATTGATCTAACTGTAAAATTTCATAACTCTCGGTTTTTCTGAAGCAAACTCTTTGTTTGTGGTTTTTCTTTTACATCTTAATATTGGTTGAAATAATGAGATCTAACGAAATAAAATAGCTTACAGTTGATTTATAGTATTACTCAAAATGAACCAAAATTTAATTCAACATTTATATTATTAATAAAACATGGAATCTACTGTTTTTTTAAAAAATATATATACTTGGATGGGTGAAAAACTTTACTTAGAAAACACCAATTTTTACCTTGTTAATCGAACTCATGATGGCTACTAGTACAGGGACAAATACGCCACAACCGCCTGAGCTATACCAGCGACTATTTCTTGATTTATTTTTATACAACATGAACCCATACTTTAATATTATAGCTACAATAGACATTGTGTTGGATTATAATAAACCAATCAAGTTATGCAAGCGATAAAAAATTAATTTCAGCATAAAAATATCATTATTTGCTACTGAAACTCTTAGATAAGATTATATTATACATCTATCAGAATCCTTGTTTGTATTAATTTTATTGTTCCACAGTTGAACTAAAAATGAATTGTATTTAACTTCAAATATTTAGAAGTAGTCCGCCCCCACACTCGATGAGTGGGAAAGGTTGGAATTCACATCCTCAAAGTGATGCGGTATGGCCTGATAGGTTTTCTTGGGAAGATTTTGACAAGATGAATAAAACTCGTTGTCTTTTGGGAAACCTCCATAAATTCTAAAATTTTCAGTAAACTCCATAATTTGAAGGTTCAAAATGGCTTTTGAAGTCTATAAAATCCTAATTTGTAATATTTTATTGACCAATAAAATCATTAATTTGAATGATTTTTTTTTAAATTAACGAGCCTTGATTAGCAATTTATTAAAAGAGAATAAAGAAAAAAATTGATGCAAAATTAAGGCGGACATAATGAACCTTACCCTTTTACAGAGCAAAAAATTTGAATGATTCTTGAAAAACAGGTAATTAAAGTTATTTCTTTCCTCTAGAAAGTTTCAGTATAAACTTAATTTTTGTATTATATCAGTAATAAAGCTTTTCTCTTCCAGAACTTGTCTTGCCATACAAAGTTAAGAGACTGGTTGACACTTGCATTTCATTTTTAGTGCATACTTACTATCAGAAAACATACGTTATATTATAAATTTTCACAAAACGATCATATATGACACTTCGAATTTCATTGTTGTCCTCTCATTTAGTTTTTTAGTTTGTAATTTAGTCCAATATATCCGACACAAGATAAAATAACATTCAATTCACAACAAAACAAAAACAAAAAAAATAAGAAAAAAAAAAAGACAATAGGTACAACAAATGTTTATTTCGTATATAAATATAGGTGATGGCTGGGGAAGACAATCAAATCAATAATACAAGTACAAATATGAGACTGAAATCCTGAATTCTGAGACCCATCACTGAAACTCAGAATTTCTGAAAACAGAGCCAAAAACACCACGAAAATAAAACAAACAGTGCAACACAAGATGCATGAAACCGAAGTAGCAATTGCAATCACTAGACAACCCAACCTTGCTCAACCATCTTCGAAACCGTTGTCGTACGTTTAAGCAGGAGAAGGAGCAGGAACAGGAGATAATGCAGCACAGTAGGCACTCAGTATGTCGCCTTTAGATGTGAAGCCGAGTGAAGCCAACCCAGGTGGCGAGCATTTACTTTTGCTGGTCTCGATGGCATTGCAACATTCAGCACTAACTTCAGCTTTGCCAGTGAGGAAGAATTTGATAGTCACTTTTGAGCAAGAGTTGAGCTTCGACAGAAGAGCTTTCCAGCACTCAAGAAACTCTGCACCGCTGGCTTGAGGGCTCTGTGCAGGACTGTAGGCTGGAGGCTTGTAGTAGAATTTCAGGTCATTATTCCTGGTAGCACTTGCGTATGCCACGAAGCACGTCAGGACCAATATGAGAAACACATTTTTGAGAGCCATCCTGAATAAACTTCTTTTGCTTTTCTTTCTATGTATTTATCTGTTGAGTGATGATCGAAAAGCCGAAACTTGAAAGGCTTTTTATACAGATTGACAAGAAGAAATCATAGATGTAATTACCATTGTGAATATATTTTTAATTTGCAGAATTAAGAAGTCAAAATGTGCACCTGTTAATTAAAGAGAATACAAAGCTGGTTAAAATTTCTTGAAGCATACCTAGTTAATGAAAGTCAATTAAGCCCAACATTAATTTAGGACTTAATTATATGTTGTCGTATGGAATTGACTAACATAAAATTACACTAGCGGTAGCTCTATTTGTCGAGCAATCTTGATCATTTTGCAAGGTTCTAGAAAATTTTAATTTATATAACTAAAGAAAATTTGTTTTAAAGTTTAAACTATCGCGAAACTTCATTTGTTAGGTTGAAGAATTACTATACTTTGAATTGATAATTCGAAGAAAATTATAAAATAAAGAGTATTACTTCAGTCACTCCAAACATTTTTTAAATCCAATTTCTTTTTGTCGTTTATTTTAGGCAGGGAAGATATTGATTATCATGCAAATTAAGCTTTGATTGATGTTGCTTATAACGCACATTAGCTATAACAGACTGTAATATTTGTATCAGATATGGATTCTCTCATCAATTTTATACTTCGACCATACATGAAATTAATAAAATTTTCATGTTTTTTTTTAAAAAAATATTCAAGTTATCCTTTAAACAAGCTTCATAGAAATTTATTTCAACCCCTACAAACAAATAACAAGATATTTTTAAATAAATAGCTCTAGTGCTACCCTTTTAATATTCTTTTAAAATACCTTTTCTTTAAAAGCACTCCTAGCAAATACAGGTCTTGCACTTTGTTCTTTTACTTGGTAGTCATCACCACCTCAAAATATGTGAAGGGATCTTCATCTTAATGCTTTAGTTGTTCCGAACTTTAGATTCATGAGTTCTAATCTTGTCGTATTGAATGAGAATTGTTTTGTGTCATCTTGAACTTTCTTTGTATTTTTGTTTATGTCTTAGGACTGCTCCGAACTTTAGATTCATGAGTTCTAATCTTGTCGTATTGAATGAGAATTGTTTTGTGTCATCTTGAACTTTCTTTGTATTTTTGTTTATGTCTTAGGACTGCTCCAGTACTTTCTTATATTTAAATAAAATTAATTACGTTGCTATTAGAAAAAAGTACTTTTAATAAATAATTAATTTTAAAAATAAAAAAATTAAATTTACAAACAAATTTGTAATTTCATGATTAAATTTATTTTAAATTAATTTTTTCTTAATCTTTTCTCCCTTTCCCTCTCATCTTTCTCCCTTATCTCTTCTCTCGTTTTCTTATCTTTTTCTGATGATTTAACAATCGTCAAACTTGGATATTGCACTACAAGAAGAATATTCATCATTTAGCGCAAAGGATGTTGTTGAAATTCCAATTAAAGAAAATTCTGTTAGTTTTTAGAAACAAAGATGGAAATTTTCCTTCACAACTGCTTCAAAATAGAGATGGGTATTTTCCATCACAACTCATTGTTCTTCTTCTTCTTCTTTTTTCTTCTTGGAAATAAAATGGGATTTTCTGATCACAGCTCCCACCATATCCTTCTCCTTGCACAACATCACCATTATCTAATTCTTCCTGATCACACTGGAACTCATCAATCAAGATTGAAGAACTGTTTTCTTTCTTATCTTGTAATGGGTAAAATTTGATGACTATTGACTAGAGATTTAGCAAAGATTGGCCGGAAATTCGTTAGCAAAAAAATGGTTAGAGATAGATATTGATTAAAGGTTTGCTAGGGATTTCAAAAGAGATGTTAGAACAAAAAAATTGTCACAGATTATGCATAAGTTCATTTTTGTGTCTTTGCGCACACAAAGAGAATTACAATAAGGATAGCAATATAATTTTATCAAATTCTGTTAATTTTAATAGCAAGTGAACAGAAAATGGGATTGCGTTGATCACTTTTATATATTTTAGATTATATGCGAAGATTATTAATAATTTAATGAGTAAAGCTGAAAATATCCCATAAATAAATAATCAACAGTTTCACTTATATTATTATAGTAAGCTATTCTGTCATACGTTATTAATCTAAATTTCAATTTCATTCTCGAATCATTTTAGAATCAGAGTACAATGCAAATGTACTTTATAAGGTGAAGTGTTTTTTTTTTTTTTTCCTCTTTTGTTAACTTAGAACTGAACGTAAATATCTAAAACATTAATTCAAACAAAAAATTTTATTATTATTTATGTACGTACCTGGATTAAAATACCTTTTTTTTTTGTTTTTCAAAAAATGAATGATTAATTGAATAATATATATACTATGATATTATATTAGAATTATTAAATAGTAGCTTTAACATCTCCCTTTCCAGAAAAGGAACATCAGGTTTGGCCCTCAAATATACACAGAGGCTTGGTTCTTAGTTTGTTTCATAAAAAAAAAAAAGTATAGGTTTTTTATGATGTCTTTATTAGCACAATAATCAATAAATTTTAAGCTTTTAGCTTCTGTTAGTGGATAGTATAATTCTTTTGTTGTGATTAAATCAGTATAATTAACACAATTTAAGATCCTTCTTTTATTTGTTTATCGATAATATTGATCCTTGAACAAGGGATGTTTTTAACATTCTTGTTATCCTATTTTGACCATTAACGACTATCTTAATAAAACTATTTTTGTTTTTACCTCAAATCATTTTTTTAAAAAATATTTTGTATAAGAACAATATATTTCACCTACAAAACACCAAGCCCTTAAGATTAATTAAGATTGGGAAATTATTAGATTTTAGAAGGCCGGTCTGCACTATTTTTGGTAATAACACAAATTTTGATTATCTGATAATCAGAGATTTTAAATAATCACTTTTAGGGAAGATTTACCACATATAATTTGGCTGTTAAATTGTCAAATGAGTAATTATTTGGCAAGTTAGTGCAATCCCAAACATGCAGTTATTTTACCATCTCTTCTTCTTGCGTTACCTATAGGTATTAGAAAAAAGTACAGGAATAACTTAACAGTTTACATGATGTTATTAGTATTATTACTGTCCATGTATAAATATTTAATAAAAGAGAAAGAAATATCTCTAGTAATAATTAATTTTTATTCATATATTTTTACTTGGCTTTCTCAATTATAGCTAATACAATATAAGGAATTAACGGGGATAATCACACCTACAATAAAGAGAAAGTATAGTACATTTTCCAACAGCCTTGAGATCAAATCTATCCTTGTAAGCTTTATCACATCTCTCATCTGTACAACCTTTTCCTTTATGTGAAGCTTAGACAACCTGAAGTTTCTTCCAGAGGCATTATCCAAAGTTGCAGGTGAGGTTGCAGATGAAATTATATATAAGGAAAAGTAAGAGGCTGCAAATTTAGTTCGGTGTGTGATACAATTGGTTAAGAAATCTCAACGTCGTCAAACCTTTATAGGAGCTTTAAATTCATTTCTTATAATTCTCTTTCCCTTGGATATATAATTAATACAATCATAAGGAGAAATAACATTTTTGTGCCTGAGCTTCGTTGAAACAACAAATTAAGTAGGACATAGTTTGTTCAATTACAACATTTTGTCGATTAGATTATACAATTGAAAAAATATCAATTAGTTAAAATAACTTTCATTCCATAAACAAATAAAAGGGTCTTTGGGATAGACCACATATAAAAACATAGGAAAAAAGTTCATGTTATGCAAAATCAAATAATCAAGCAAATAAAAAACACAAGAAATCAAAAATAATACCGGATTTACGTGGAAAACCTCTAAAAAATTTCAGAGGAAAAACTATGGGAAAAGGAGATAATTTTCACTCAAAAATGAAGAAAATATACAGTACAATATTCGCCCTAAATACCCAAATATATATTCTGAATTTCGGGTCAAATTCGAGCTACACTCGGGTTGGGTCAAGCCCGTACAAAAAATAAACTCATACAACATATTTATATACACATATACAATACTGTAAAAGGGCAGGGGTTGCCCCCTAACCCCTGCAAGAGGCGTTTCACCCCTTGCACCCCCGACGACTTTTTCGGAGAGCTCGACCCCCGATGCATCAGCGTATCCCAATATATTATATCGGTTATCAAATATAAATCACAAATTCTACAGTTTAGAAATTTGAAACGATTGTATCAGCAACTTAGAAATATTTCGGAAGGAAAAATTAAAAAAAAAAACATGAAATTATACCAAACAACACGAAACAAGATTATTGAAAATGAAGCAGCGAAAGCAATGTATTGACAACCCAAACTTAATCCTTAAGACGAAGGAACCGGAGCGTATTGAGTTAGTATATCGGTAAATAGATGTCTGAATCCTATTTGAAAAAGGATTCCTTACTTTAAATGAAAACTAAAAAAAAAAACAGCTCCTGAAGTCAGGGGAAATAAGTAAAATCAATATAGAATGTTCAGATTTAGTTTCTAGAAGTAAATATTTAGGCATAGTGGGTGTTTTTCCATGAGAAGAAGTTTACTTAAAGTTAATATTGTAAAATAAATTTCATTCTCACTAAATCAGGATTAATACTTTCTTTTCAAATCTGAAAATATTTCCAATCTAGTTCTTGAATTTTTCAGCTTAATTTGTTATTAGATTTAAATAAATTATCTGGACGCAGAATCACAAATAAAATTTCAGTCAGAGTACCCTTAATAATTTCTCAACTCCAGCTAAAGTTAAGTTGAGCAGATCACTGTGGTGTATATAGCTAGATTGTAAATTTCGAATCCAATAATACTTAATGGATTCCAATTCCTCCTGGAGACGGACTCCTAATCACTCTAAACGGAAACAAGTGAAACAGCTGTCGAATTCCAACTGGAAAAATAGTCCTGAACTCCGAATTTCGAAAGGGAAAACCAAAAAGAAAAAATTAAATTAAAACCAAACAACACTAGAAGAGATTATTGAAACTGAATCAGCAAGATCAATAGGAAGCCTAAACTTAACCTTCAAGAAGGAGCTGGGGAAGGAGCACTTGCAGCACAGTAAGCACAAAATATGTTGCTTTCCAAGTTGTGTAACCGAGTGAAGTGCTGGCCTCAACGGCACAACAACACTCAGAGCTAATATCAGGATGGCCTGCGAGGAAGTATTGGATAGTTATATTGGAGAAAGACTTTAGATTCAGAAGAGCTTTCCAGCACTCTAGAAGCTGACTTGCACTGGCTTCAATCCTCGCTGTAAGATTGTAGCCTGGCATATTGATGTTTAGATCATAATTCCTGGTTGCATTTCCAAAGCCACCAGGCAGGTCCTGACCAAATAGAAAAACACATTTTTGAGAGCCATTCGTGACTAATCATTCCACTTGTGTTTATTAGTAAGAGATGTATAAAAAGATGAAACGTTGAAACTTGCCAGGCTTATGTAGAAGAGAGGAAGATTAATTAAGTTTATGCTCATATTGTCGTTTAATTAATTGCCTAGAAAAGGAAGTCAAAATGTGCATATATATGTTAATTAATGACAACACACAAGCCTGTTAACATATATTCTTGTGGGATATGTTGTTAATTAAAGTACTTAATTATAGTAGTAAGGATTTGACAACAATGAGTTTATTCATCCAAGTGACATGTAGCAATTGTAACACTTTAAGGATTAGGATTTAATTATTTATATTGCGTTATATTAGACGCAAAAACTGACTTCTTAATTTACAATATTTTTCCAAATCGGAAAACTAGAAAGGGGTGAATGATGACAATCGCAGGAGAATAAAGATTATGAAGATGCCAATTTTTTTTCTTTTTGGTAAAAGAAGAATAATATATTAATAATAAGGAAGAAAGGAATGCAAGAGTAGTCCAAAGACTACTGACCAAAAATTGCCAAAAATAATGGTAAGAAACTACATCGAAAAGAAACTAACAGTAAGCTGCATTTTTAGTGGAACAAAACTTCACACAGTAGCATAGTACCAGCAAAACGACAGGAAGATGCTAATTAATAATGAGATCTTATATAATTATATATGAACACGAATATCCAACAAATTTTATTTTTCTCATGACTCAGAAATTAAAAAAGTCATGCTTTAATTGCAATTTTTTTCTTATTTAAGTTGTTTATTATTATTTTTTTTCAATCATTCAAATTTGCTATGTATATTTTTAATAGTTTCCTTTCTAGTTAACATCAAGATTAACTCGCTAAAATTTCTTAACTCTCGGTTTTTCCACTGTTCAAATTCCGAACTCTTTGTTTGCGGTTTTTCTTGTTATATCTTAATATTGGTTTAAATAATGAGATTTAGCTAACTAAACTAATTTCCAGCTAATTTATGGTACTATGCAAAATGAACAAAAATTTAATTCAATATTTAATATTAATAAAACATCAAATCGAATATTTATTATTTTTAAATAAAGATTTGAATGGATGAGAAACTTCTCTCACGAGACATCAATTTTTACTTCTTGTTGTTACTCTAACTCATGATCGCTAATACATACAACCACAACCACAACCACTCAGAGCTACATAAGAGATTAATTCTTGCTTTATTTTTATACAACAGGAGGCAAAAATGGAAAATAATTATAAATATTTCCCTACAAGCGAGGTGATGCAACAATGCTAAAAAATAGAAAATCAAAAACTACCTTTTACAATTATAGTAATAAAAATTGTCTCCACCTCTGCTAAATCAAGTTAACAACTCCTTGGATTATAATATACAAATCAAGCTATGCCCGAAATAAAAAAAATTAATTTCTGCATAAAAAATATTTTTGTTGATGTCATTATTTGCTACCGAAACTCTTAGACAAGATTATATTATACATATATCAGAATCATCGTTTGTATTAATTTCATTGTATCACAATTCAAAATTCTGCAGCAAAATGGAAATTTATTTAACTTCAAATTTTTGGAAGTAGCCTGCCCCAACACTCGATGAGTGGAAAAGGTTGGAATTTCAAGATTTAAAATTGCATTTGAAGTTAATAAAATATAAATTTCTAATATTTTATTTGTCAATAAAATCGTTAATTGAATGATTCTTAAAAATCAGGTACTTAAGGTTATTTCTTTCTTTTAGGAAGTTTTAGTGTAAAAGGATTAAACTCAATTTTTGTCATTCGTTCATATAGTCAACAAAACTGTTATCTTCTAGAACTTTTCTCACCGCTTTCCCTCGGTTACAAAGTGAAAAGAGTAACTGAGCACATTTGATTTTTTACTGCATACGTACTGTCAGAAAATAGAACTTTGATTCCAAATCTTCACGAAAGAGATTGATGTTCTGTCCTCTCTTCCAGTTTTTTAGTTTGCAAATAAAATAACATTCAATTCACAACAAAACAAAAAACAAAAATAAGAAACGAAAACAAAACAGTAAGTACAATAAATGTTTATTTCATAGATAAATATACGAGGGTCGCTAGGGAAGACAATCAATAATAAAAGTGCAAATATAAGACGGAAATTCTGAATTCTGAGACTCGTCACTGAAACTCAGAATTTCTGAAACAATAGCCAAAAACACCATGAAAATAAAACGAAACAGTGCAACACAAGACTCATGAAACAGAAGTAGCAATTAAAATGGGTAGAAAACCCAACGTAGCTCAACCCTCTTCGAAACCATCCTCAAAAATTAGGCAGAAGGAGCGGGAACAGGAGCCGATGCAGCACAGTAGGCACTCAATATGTCGCTTTTAGATGTGAAGCCGAGTGAACTCGCCCAAGGAGGCGAGCATTTAGTTTTGCTGCTCTCAATGGCACTGCAACACTCAGAACTAACTTCAGCTTTGCCTGTGAGGAAGAATTTAATAGCCACTTTTGAGCAAGAGTTGAGCTTCGACAGAAGAGCTTTCCAGCACTCAAGAAACTCTGCTCCGTTGGCTTGAGGGCTCTCTGCAGGACCGTAGGCTGGAGGCTTATAGAAGAATTTCCGGTCATTACTCCTGGTAGCACTTGCGTATGCCATGAAGCACGTCAGGACCAATATGAGAAGCACATTTTTGAGAGCCATTCTGAATAATCTTCTTTTGCTTTTCTCTCTATGTATTTATCAGTTGAGTGATGTAGAAATGCTGATACTTGGAAGCCTTTTATAGAGAATGAGAAGGAGAAATCAAAAAAGTGATTAAGTTCTCAATTTCCAGAGTTACGAAGTCAAAATGCGCACCTGTTAATTAAAGATAACAGGAAACCTGTTAAAATTTCTTGAGAGATACGTAGTTAATAAAAGTCAATTAAATCCAACATTAATGTAGGACTTAATTATATGTGGTAGTATGGAATTGACTAATATAAACTTACACTAGAAGTAGATCTACTTCCATTTATGGAGCAATCATGATCAATTTGAAAGGTTCTAGAAAATTTTAATTTATACAATTAAAGAAAATTTGCATTAAAATCTATTAAACTATCGCGGACCTTCATTTGTTAGGTTAAAGAATTACTCTACTCTGAGTTGAGAACTATAAGAAGATTATAAAATAAAGAGTGTTGCTTAGTGACTCCTTTAAAAAAAATTTTAAAACCACTTCTTTCTTTATTTATAATTTTAACCTTAGATAAAATTATATAAAAATACAAAACATATATTTAATTAAATTTACATAATTTATTTTCTATTAAACATCCTTCTATTATATTCATATATATACATATAATTTATTAACAATAACTTTAAACTTTCAATTATTATAAACTTTATTATATGTATAATCTAATCTTCATCAGTGGACATGTATTGGCTCTGCTAATGCTTAACAATATAAGGGTCTGTTTAACAATACTAATTAGCACTTTATAAGTACTAATTGATATGTTTGACAATTTTCATAAGAGTATTAATCTAAACAAAATTATCACTTAAAGATTATTTCTGAATTAGCATCTAGTGAGGTGTTTTTATGAAATTAGTATTTAAAAAGCTTAAGCAGTAGCACTACAATTTTAGTAAAAATACTATAATTTTCAAAATACCCTCAATAAACTTTAAAATTTTCAACTAAGTTTAATGAAAATTTTATAATTTCCAACGTACAATTAACTTTAAAAAACTTCAATCCTTATTTTATTTTGTTATATTTATTATTGCAATAGGCTTTTTTAAAATTATTAAATATAAAGTTATTTTTATAACAAATTTATTTACTTAATTTTTTTAATAATAATCGTCACAAGAAATAGTAATTATTTTTAGAGATATTTATAAAATAAGTTATTATTACTAATTAATTATTTTATTTTTATCATGTTTTTATTATTATTAAATATATTAAATAAAAAAAAATAACTAATATATAGATATTTATTATGTCTCTATTAAATTTTATGTAGTAGTTAATTTAAAAAATATACAAAATGTCAACTTATTTTATAATTTTTATTTTTATTTTTTAAAATATTTATTTTATTAAAAAATAGTAACACATAGGAATTAATTTTATATATTATGTAATTTTAAAACATGATATTAGTTTTATATATCTTCTTAATTTAAAAAATATTATAATATTTATTTTAATAATTTGTTAATACTTATTTAATTACAAATTCAAACACCTAATTAAGTGTTAAAATTTGAAAATATAACGCAAGTACTTTTGCCAAACGGTAATTATTTTTAAAAAAAACTGCTAAAATAAAAAATATTAAAAAGTGTAAATGCTAAACACATTAGCGGGGAAGATGTTGGTCAGAGAATTGAACCAAATCGTTAAGATTTGTGAGCAAAGAGGCGAAGGAGGCACAGAAAATTCTTAAGTGGGCAGAACACATGTAATGAGAAAACAATTCATTGTCATGAGAAACAAAAGCTTTTGATTTGCAAAACTAAAGGTGCATATGTATATTCGTATTCATGTAAATAAGCCAGCTACAGAAGTGCCTAAAATATTTATAATTTGGATTCATACTATATATATATATATACATACATTTAGCTGCCTGTATTTAGAAAATTTTAAAAACCAAAATGTATTTTTATTATTCTACTTATATACAGATATACACACACACGAAGAAACTCAAATAAATTCACCCTTTATTTTAACAATGTAAGTTTTGGTTATATCAAATAAAACCTAATTAACTTATATTATTATTTTTATTTGAAAAAACAAAAGATAATGAATACGTCCGATTAGAAATAGAATTACTAAAAAATTTTAATTTAATTGATTTAATTTTAGAAATAAAAACATCTTTGAAAATGAGGGAATTAAACAAGAAATAGAGGTATACACTGAAAAAGATCCTTTTGCTTTTTCTTTTTCAAAAGAAAGTGTTGGAGAGGATAATCCATTAAGAATTCTGTCTGATTATATTCTCCTAAAAGAGACAAAAAAACAGTTAGTTATTGACTCAATGTCTTAGTGGGTAATAACAACCCAAATAAGTGGACACTACCAAACTCCACTCTTCACGATTAATGGTCTGTATGAATAAATTGGAGAGTTTTTGTCGAGAAACCGACACCTTGATTAGCTTTTTTTTTTTTAAGATATACAGATCAAATGAGAAAAATTGTGTTGGATATTGATCAAAAAAAGTCGGTATCAACAGCTGGCGCTATATGTAGAAAACAATACAAAAAGTCATTATAAGCATGAGAGAAAAGACGGCCATGGTGGAGAAATTAGAGGCGGAGAAAGAAAACAAAAGGATTTCAGAGATGAGAAACATCGAGAGCGAAAGAGACACGGCAGGACGTTTATAGGTGGCTAAAAAAAGAGAGGCACCAGAAAATAACTGTGGTAAAAAACAATCACTAGGAAATTCGCTTTGTGGTATAATTTTTCAAGAGAAAAGCAAGAAAGAAAATGGCCACAATTGTGATGACCGCCGGCCTCAAGCCAGCCACTGCCACCGCGATCATCACTCTCAACCAACTCTGAGCCAATTCAGAATGATACGGTTAATTCATCCAGGCCGTCCGTCTTGTTCCAAGCATTGCCAGAATTTGCCAACACAATAACCAGCCTCATGCGCTTCACTATTTTTGGTCGCGATACGGGTAAAAATCGCTGCCATGAAAAAGTTCTAAACACCAACTTGTGATTCCATTCAATCATTATTGTTGGCCGTCACACCAAATCCATGATCCGGAATCAACACCCATAAGTGTAAAGTGCTATGTACGGGTCATGAGTTGAAGAAGTTCTGGCTATATGGAGAGATTAATTCAGGCAAAGAAATCTGAAGATTTCCAAAGAAATGTGTAAAGTATTGCAATGCCGTAATGCTATCAAATGTGGCAACAATATTATCGAATATGATAGTTTATTTTACTTTGGCAAGTGGGATGAACTACCATTTGGCGAGGAAACCAGCAAGAAAGAAAAAGAAGTAGAGGAGAACAAAGCCAAAGATGAGAAAGAAAATTGATTTCTTTTTCAAATTTACAAGGAGAGTATTCTCCGGATCCAGATTCCTTCACCAAAGATTTAATTACAAGAAAAATTGCGCATAAACAGGGGACTTTAGTTACTAAGGTGTGTGTATATATATATATATATTATTCTCTTGGTTTTATTCAATTCAAGTTTTCAAGAGAATTAATTGACATTTTAAAAATTGCTAAGCCTTGCTTCATTTCATTGATTGCTTCTCAGGAATAAAATCCATGCTCTTTGTTGGGATACAGTTGATTTCTCGGACACGCGCTATTTATGAGTTCTCACAAAAAAAGACCTCTCTAAATATTTCCTCTTTTGAAGCTAAATGCTTAAGGGCAAGAAAAAGGGTTAAAAAATCAGGCTAAGAATCTTCTATGCTCTAAAAAGCCAAGTTGAGCACTTTTATGTTCTAAAAAGAAAAGTAGAGCATGGAACTGAGCATGATTGAAAGAGCCAGATTGAGCACTATTCTTATTCTAATATATGAGCTCATATAAAGTCTCCAAAATTTCAAGTTTTCAGCAATGAACTGATTACTCGTCATTACTTGAAATTGGGGGGCTAGATGTTGGGGAGGATAATCCATTGAGAATTCTACTCGATTATATTCTCCTGTAAGACGCAAAAAAAGAGAATTATTGACTCAATGTTTTAATAGGTAATAACAATTCCAAATAAGTAGGCCCTACCAAACCCTACACGATTAATGATTATGTGTGAATAAATATGGACCCTTCTTCAATAAAAAAAAAAAAAAAAAAAAAAGGTTATGCCAAAACATAACCTATTTATCCTTCCCAGATTATTTTTACTCAATCATGCTTCCCGATTATTTTTTACAAGAAAACCCTACTGACTTAGGCATCAAAGGATTTTTCTTGGGAAACCAACACCCCTAATTAGCCTTTCTTTTGTAGATATATGAAACAAAGGAGAAAAATTGTGTTGGATATTAATCATAAAAAATCAGTATTAATAGAAGGATTCATTCAAAAATCGAGGAAGTGGAAAAAATCGGAGTGAATGGATAAACAAATCATGTATTCCGGACTACATTTTACAATTACAATAATAAAAATTGTCTCAACCTCTGCCAGTCAATTTAACAACTCCTTGGAGTATAGTAAACAAATCAAGCTGTGCCAGCAATAAAAAATTAAGTTCAGCATTAAAAATGTTATTATTGTTTTTTGCCACTGAAACTCTTAAACAAGATCATATTATACATCTATCAGAATATTTGTTTGTATTAATTTCATTATATCGCAATTGCACTTAATTTTTATCATATTTTTCGTTTATTCATATCATTAATAAAACTTTTCTCTTCTAGAACTTTTCTTGCCACTTTCACTACATAGAGAGATTGGCATCTGCATTTGATTTTTATTGCATAGATGCTATCACAAAACAGACGTTTTATTCTAAATTTTCACAAAACCGTAATTAATGAGACTTTGAATTTCAATGGCCTGTCCTCTCATTCAGTTTTTTTAGTTTGTAATTGAGTCCAATATCTCCGACACAAATGAAATAACATTCAATTCACAACAAATAACACAAAAATAAGAAATAAAAACAAAACAATAGGTAAAATAAAGGTATATTTCACATATATAAATACGAGGGTAGCCGGGGAAGACTATCAAATTATAATACAAGTACAAATATAAGACTGAAATTCCGAATTCTGATACTCATAACTGAAACTCATAATTTCTGAAGCAAAACCAGAAACAGCATGAAAATAACACAAACAATGCAACAGTAGACTCATGAAACCCCAAGTAGCAATTGAAATCAGTAGAAAACCCAACCTATAGCTCAACCCTCTTGGAAACCATCATAAAAAATTAGGCAGGAGAAGGAGCAGGAACAGGAGCCAATGCAGCACAGTAGGCACTCAGTATGTCGCCTTCCTGACCTGTGAAGGGAGTAAAATCAGAAAACGAGCATTTACTTTTGCTGGTCTCAATCGCACTGCAACACTCAGAAATTAATTCAGCTTTGCCCGTGAGGAAGTAAAGAGTCAAATTTGCGCAAGACCTCAGCTTCTGAAGAGCTTTCCAGCAATCAATAATCTGAGCTCTGCTGGCTTCAGGGCTCTCTGCAGGACTGGAGGCTGGAGCCCTAAAGAATTTCAGGTCATTATTCCTGGTAGCACTTGCGTATGCCACGAAGCAAGTCAGGACCAATATGAGAAGCACGTTTTTGAGAGCCATCCTCGTCAATCTTCTTTTGCTTTTCCCTGTATGCATCTATCAGTTGAGTGATTTAGAAAAGCTGAAACTTGGAAGGCATTTTATAAGAAAATGAGAAGGAGAAATCATAGATGTGATTAATGTTGTGAACATGTTTTTAATTTCCAGAATTAAGAAACCACAATGTGCATCTATTAATTAAAGAGAACTCAAAACCTGTTAAAATTTCTTGAGAGATACCTAGGTAATGATAGTCAATTAAGTCCAACAGTAACGTAGGACTTAATTATATATGGTCGTATGGAATTGTCAACAATAATCGGGAATATAAATATTAAAAACTGATGATAAAAATTACTGAAATTAGTATTCAGACTCTACATAGGAGATGCACAACTTCAAACCATAATTGGTCACATAAAGGCCATAAAAAATAAATTTTAAAAAATGCGTGAAACAATTTTTATGTTTTTTTTAGTATCCAGGAGATTAATAGAAAAGGGAAATGGAGATCTACGTCCTTAAGGTTTGGTCTAATGTAATAGTTTCAAAAATATTCATATAAGTCCTAATTTATTTTAAAATAATAATTATACCCTATAAATAATAGTTATTTTAAAAAATATTATTAAATCTTTAAAATTGAATAAATAAAATATATTTATCAAATACATTAATAAAATAAGTACAATATTTATGAACATATTTTATAAATAATATAAATAATACTTGTTAACATATTATAACTAAAATATAAATTTATTTATTTAAAATATGAAAATAAATAAAGTAAATCATAAATAAATATTAATATATAAATAAAACATATCATAGTACAATACTTGCGAGTATATTACAATTTATATTATGTGTAGCTAAAATATGTTATATATTTAATATATATATAACATAATAAAAATAAAATATATTACTTATAAAATGTATAATTTTATAATATAATTTAAATATTACATTATTAACGTATTATTTATTATTATATTTTTTATAAATATATTATATTTTTATCTTATTTTAAAATTTTAATAATATTTTTATTGAATAAATATTATTAACAAGGGTATAATTGTTATTTTAAAATAAATTAAAAATTGTATGAGTATTTTTGAAACTATTAAAACTAATCAGTACATTAAATCAAACTTAAGAATATGCATACTCTTTTTTCAATAGAAAATAATAAAGTATATTATAAAATTTAAAATGTGTACAGAATTTAAAAATTTTAAGTTAAAATTCTAACACAAAAATTGAAAACTTAATTTAAAAATTTTAACATAAACTCCAAAAATGCTGTGTAAAATTAGGAATCATCTGACACAAAATTTAAAATTTTAACTTTGAATTGTAATGAACATAATTTAAATATAAACGGTGGAGGTGCTGCAAGAGATTTTGACGTTTGAGGTTTTGATATTAATTTTACAAAGAAAATACGAAAAAAATATTAATTTTAGTGCTTTGTATTATGCTTATATGCTCGGCCACCAAGCTTATATTATAAAAGACTCCGTTCTCTCGCACACACATGATGCTACAAAAGCATTAGTCCTTAGTTACATGTAATCAGTTATTAATTTTTAAAAACAAATATTGATATTTTAAAATAAATTATTTGGATTCTACTTTTTATTTTAATGGAAGAAAGATCTAGTAAAATTGTATAGAAATAACGTATGAGTAAAAATAATAAATAAATTTAAACAATGCTATAATAATACTATAATATTGTTGATACACGAAAATTAACCATAGGGTCGAATACAAGCCCAAACCAAAATTACGTCATCTTACCGAGTAATATATATAAAAGCACAAGTGAGTTCAAACCACTCTTTCATGCACAAATTGTGGCCGTGGTATAAAATATTAAAGTAGTCTAAAGTTTTACCCAAATTAATATAATGTCCTACGCCTAACCCACTTGAGAGATATTCAGGTCGAAAAGATCATTATATGATTAAACTAATATACAAGGAATATAAAAAGTCCAAAAAAAAACTTTTTTTTTTAAAGCCCAAAATTTTATAATCCTTTTTAACACAAAACCTCATTTTAATTAATTTACTATACACCGTAAACTCATAATTTGTGTCTTGTATTTTTACTAAGTATGTTTTAGGTACAAAAACAGTAATAGGTAGCAGTAACAGATCTCTCCATTTAACTCCAAACCAATCTCTTAAAGTTGCAACATTACGACTCTTAGACTATCAAGTGCAATCTAAGGGACGTAGTGAGCTTTACTCTCTACAACTCAAAAAAAAAAGTGTGAAACCTCAATTTGGATCCAAAGTACCTAGTGGTATCGAAACTCACCAAGAGCAATATTAGGTCTACGTCAGCAGTCAACCAATCACGATTGTAGATTTCCCCACTAAACAAATACTAAGTCATTTCATATAAATAATTTGTAGGTTTGATATTATTTTTAAATAATTAATTAAGAAAAAAAAAACAAAGTTAGGCTAGCGGTAGTGAAGTGACTCCTTTAAGGAAAAAAAAATACTATATTTATAAGCTTCAACTTGCTTGTCTTTGTAGAGAGGGGCAGAGTTAGGATTAATCTTTTAGAAAAGCTAAAAGGTAATGATTTAAATTTTATAGGAATTAAGTAACAAAATGCATTTCAAAAGGATTGAATTAATAATTTTATAGATGCGAATTTCAAAGATTTTAAGGGCTTGTATGGATCAGGGCCATTACAATGCCCGAGGTGTTACTGCTTACGGTGTTAATTTTTAGTTCGCATTTGTTGAACCCATTCTGTGTGTGAACAACTCCCCTGTTTTTCACTCTCTCCAGGAACCCTTCTCTGGCAGAAATCTGAGCAACTCATTCTGAGCAGCAAGATTTGCAGGGAAATCTTAAGACCAGAAAAAATGGTAAGCCCGTGAACCCAAGTGCTATTTCTTTTAACTGCTCATTGTTGAAAAATGTTTCGCTTCCAAGAGAGCAAAAAATGACAGATTTGGTTGGAAATTGCCCATCTCTCTTCGAGCTCACCCGATGGTCGCTCAGGATTAATTAACCAGCGGACCGTTCAACAGAACCGGTATTCAAACTCTTTACTCTTGTAGTCTAAGTAAATTCGTTCCATTTCATTGCATGTTTTGATTACAATAGCAGTGCATCCGTAGAGGGTCTGAAGCTTTCTTCGTAAACACTAGGGTTACCATCGAATCTCTTAAACACGTACAAAAAGTTTCGAGCCTGAAATTCCTGAATGGTGATATCTGAAATAAACAGTTAAACCTTTTGGAGGTTTCTTTAAATCTTCAATGGTCGGGTTGGTTCCCCTGGCAGGGACCATAATGTAAAAACCTGAAATGGCAGAGGAAACAGAAAATCTGTGTGTTTTGATGCCAAACTGTGTACAAACTTCTGGCATCCTGTGTTGGACAAAATGAAAGAAAACAAAATGGGGTTTCATTTCTGACAAAAGTGTTCTGATTTGCGGCTTCATGAGATATAAAGCTTGCTTCTCATCTCCGAGGTGCGTGGATGACTGGAGGGAGGCCCTCAATTGTGGGATTGACCGTACGTGGGATTATTTCAGCCGTTGGAGTGAGCTTTAGTGTAAATTTGATGCGTGGAATATTTCTAAGAGCTGAGAAGAAAGAGACTTAATCTAATTTAACGCCATGAAGAGAAAGTACAGAATCAAATTGAACTCTGAGTGGTAGAATCAAAAACAAATGCGGACTAAAAATTAATACTGATATATAGTGGAGCAAGTACAAGTTTGCTTATTTGTATGTAAGATAATGAATGTTACTATTTGATAAAAAAATTTGGGCGTGTTTGGTATGTCATACTGGTCTGTATTAAAATTGAATAAGTTGTTCTCTACTCTAATAGATAAATTTTAATACCATACTATATTTAGTGATTATACTTTAAAATATTAATTATAAAAAATTTATTTTTATTAATTAATTATATATTATTACTTTAATTAAAATTAAATAATTTAAAAGTACAATGTGTTGATAACTAAAAAATTATTATTCTTAAAAACTTATTTTTTAAAAAATAATAAATAAATAAATAATACAATGCAAACTTGACTCGTGGAGGGTGTAGGTCAAATTTAGGAGTTCTAAACCATATTATTCTTTGTACAATCTATTCCCTTCAACGTTTTGTATTAAATAATGAATTAAAGAGTTTTATCTTAGCACAGATCAGTTCATCGTGCCAAACACACCCTTTTAGTGCTACGAAAGGTCAATTTCCAATAACATCCTATTGGAATCATCGAATGCTAATACTATTAGACTTGAAAAGGCTGTCTTCATTAGCCTAAATTTTGTCTTTCTATCTCTAAAATATTGAGTATTTAATAAATTATAAAGCTTTTTTTGTTTGGTTGGTGCTTGATTCAGTTCCATTCGTGTAATAAAAAAACACAAGAGTCTCGAAACTGCCGTTTAATTAAAGCATTTTGATGGGAAACTAGCTTTAGTTTCTTATAATTTTAATGGTATAATTAATTAGCCTCACCGCTGCCACATACCAGTTGTTGGGTTTAATGAAAAAAGTTACATAATGGTAATAATAGACTCATCGGGTAAAAATAATAATAATAATAATATATACATGATAAATAAACAAAAAAAAAAACCTACAAGTTAAATATAAATATAAATATTTGTCATTTTTTTTAAACATAATATTTACTAAAATTTTTAACTATTATATTTTTAAAAATACGAAAGCACAATAATTTCAATTTAATTAAGTTTGAATGTGTTATTTAAGAGAAGAGAATGAACTTCTGCAAAGTTCTCTACACTAGACTGGTTGGTACGAAGCTCTCTACAAGATAATTGTTTATTGAGAGAAAGCTTCTAGCAGCCAGCTTCTTGATTTTTTCCTCTACATTGTCTTGTAACGGGGTAAAGCTTGTAATGTACTGCTTTCTGGTGTTTTTCTTTCTTCTGCTTTAACATATAATATGTGAGGTTTGCTTTAAAAAATATAATAATATTAAGTCAAGAAATTAACAGATGAAAACGTATGAAGGACTTGAGTCATATCCTATTAATTGAAACTAATGATTAATAGAAAAAAAAAACATATATTAAAAATGAATATATCATTAAATTATTATATATCAATAATTAAAACATCATATTAAAAGTTTAAATTAAAACTTAAGGTATAAAGATATCACACTAAAAATTTTAAATTACAGGCGTGCATGGCCTAAAACTTGATAAAATATCATTTAGCAATAAATAAGATAATATATTATAGCAGTTAGAGTTCTACTGAAAAAATTTATGCTCAAGTGATTAGATTTTTATCCTCAAAAAGAGTACTAAATTAAATAATTAAATTTTTTTTATTTTTGAATTTCTTTCTGCGAACAATAAGGACTCAAAAAATAATAACTCTTAATGTATATTTTTTTGGTTGCATATTGAAAATTTTCAAATTGTGTGCACGTTAATTAAATTATCAAAACAGCTAGCTTTTCACAGCCGGTTATTATAGACTCTAAAAGTGTTTAATTACACAAATATTCTTAATATATATAAATTGTATATAATTCACCCATTCGGTCGATGCAAAGCCTTAAACAAATTAAAAGATAATAAAATAAGAACTTCATTTAATGCCAAAAAAAAAAATTCTGCAATTCTCTTTCATTTGTACTTAAAGAATTTATATACGACCTTAAGAGGGATATTTTATATATTAATAAATAAGTATAAGAGAATAGCGCAAGAGACCGAGTAAGAAAGAGCAGCACCCAAACAGAAGTTCAGAATCAAGCATTATGATAAAGATGGTTCACATCTTTTATAATTTAATTTTTAGATATCAAAATACATCGTTTTATGTCTTTTAATAAATAATTTTTTCAAATATGAACCACCTTAAGTATATTTCTCTCCTCTTCCTTGAGCAGACTTATTGCTTGTTGTAAGCACTATCCTGCCTACGATGTTGACAATTGGAAGGCTTTTGATCGTTTCCTTTTTGACGCAAGGGTTAGTAATTTGAGAAAAAAAAAAACAAAATTAAACTATCTTTTATATAATTTTTAAATTTTGAAATTGTTTTTCTAATTTTCTTATGATAAATTTCTTCGATATTTTATAAGGTAACTGCACAAGATATGGCAGAGACATTTCAACCACCATTCGAAAAATGTGTTAGAGAAGGCGATGTTAGCAGTGTTATGTGCTCATATAATCAAGTCAATGGAATTCCTACTTGTCCAGACCCTAAACTTTTGAAACAGACTATCAGAGATGAGTTGAATCTTCATGGGTATAAAAATTTATAATTCTAAGTATCTCATGACGAATATATATATATATATATATAATCATTCTTCCTTTTTAAAAATTTCTATCTGCATTATAACAATTGATTTCTAAATCTGCTTTGATTTAATTAACTATTGAATTTAATTCTTTATCAGATACATTTTATCCGACTGTGCTTCAACCCAAGTCATGGTTGAACACCAAAAATTTCTTAATGATACGAAAGAAGATGCTGTTGCTCGAACACTCAAAGCACGTTAATCTTAATTAATTACATGCCTTAGTGCCTATCAAATCTTTCCATCTCTAACATATGGCCCCCTTTGGATTGACGACTTCATGAACTTAATGTTTTATATTAACTTAGGTTTGGATTTGGACTGTGGTGACTACTACACCAATCACACTGTTAGTGCAGTGCAACAGGGGAAAGTCAGGGAGACAGATATAGATAACTCGCTAAAGTATCTTTACGTAGTGCTTATGAGATTAGGTTGGTTCGACGGAAACCCTAAATATAAATCTCTTAGAAAGAATGATATATGCTCTCAACAAAACATGGAATTAGCTGCCGAGGCTGCAAGAGAAGGAATTGTTCTTTTGAAAAATGATGACAACACTTTACCTTTAGACAATGCTGTATTCAAAAAACTAGTATTGGTTGGGCCGCATGCCAATGCTACATTGGCCATGATCGGAAATTATGCAGGTATTCCTTGTCGATACATTTCTCCTATTGATGGCTTCTCTGCCTATGGAAAAGTAAATTACACAAAAGGATGTGACAGCATTGCTTGCAAGACTGATAGCTCAATATCGTCAGCCACTGAAGCTGCAAAGAATGCTGATGCTACTGTAATACTTGTTGGCTTGGATTTGTCTGTTGAGGCTGAAAGCTTAGATAGAGTTGATTTATATCCGCCTGGTTACCAAACTCAGCTTGTTAACAAGGTCACCGAAGCAGCCAAAGGTCCAGTTATTCTTGTAGTTATGTCTGCAGGTGGTGTTCATATCTCCTTTGCGAAGAATAATAGCAAGATCAAAGCCATTTTGTGGGCTGGGTATCCTGGAGAAGAAGGTGGTCGTGCTATTGCAGATGTTGTCTTTGGGAAATATAATCCTGGTAAGCAGTAATTCTCCTTTTCTTAATCAGGGCAATTCACTAAATTTTTCTGTAATAAATGTTGACTCTTTTACAGGAGGAAGATTGCCAGTGACATGGCACGAGGGAAATTATGTAGATGAGCTACCTTTGACATCTATGCAATTGAGGCCTGTTGAAAGCAAGGGTTATCCTGGAAGAACATACAAATTCTTCAATGGCTTAACAGTGCACACATTCGGATACGGCTTGAGCTACACCCAGTTCAAATACAATCTAACATATTCAACCAAGTCAGTCGACATAAAATTGGACAAATTTCAACATTGTCGTGACTTAAGCTACACAAATGGCATCTCCAAACCTCAATGTCCTTCAGTTTTGACAGACGATTTGAAGTGTAACGACTCCTTTGAGTTTGAAATTGTTGTTCAAAACGTAGGCAAGAGAGATGGCAGTAAGGTAGTCCTGGTTTACTCCAAGCCCCCAGAAAATATTGTAGGTACTCATTTCAAGCAAGTGATCCGTTTCCAGAGAGTTTTCGTTGCTGCAGGACAAAGTCAGAATGTTAAATTCGTGTTTAATGCTTGTAAGAGCTTGAGAATTATAGACCATGTTGCAAAAAGTCTTCTACCATCTGGTTGGCATCATATTATAGTTGGCGATAGTGGAGTTTCTATTCCTCTTCAAGTCAACTTGAATTAATCACCCTACTAGAAATTGACATCAAAACTTGAGATGCAATTAATTTCGCAGCAAAAATAATCTTGCTATTACAATGTAATTAAACGTACATGCAAGATAAGTCTGCTAATAATTCATTGATTTTGTACATTTATTTGGATATTTTTTAATAAAAAAATTTAGCTTTGATGATTATTCACTCCTCTCCCTCCGTTTGCTTTGTAAATATTCGTATCAAGACTTCATTTGTGTTGGATTTCACTTGGGCTAGCTATGAGAGTGTGGTCGCAATGGTCACTGATCAGATCAAGTTCAATTACGCAACCAATAATTCATCTTATATAAAATTAAAAAAAAATTACATTAATTTAAAAGAGTTCGGATTCTTTTCTAATATAAACATAAATAATTTTAATAAATTTATTTTGACTTATAAGTATTATTATTCATGTATTATCATTTTTCTTTTCTAATATAAATATATATAGTTTTTAATAACTTCTTCATCTAAGTTCATGTCATATCTAAATTTCAAAAGTTTGTTAAACAATAGTCTATGAACCAACTAAATTAGTGTGCTATATATTGCGTTCGTCTCTAGATTTTTCATGTTCTTAATTCTTTTTATTGTATTTTTTAATTAATTACAATTAATTAAAGATATTGCAGGTTAAATTTTATATTAGTCAAACTATTATTATGTGTATAATTAAAAAATTTTAATTTTTTATATATTTTAATTAATTATTGAAACTTTTTACATCAACCCGTATATTAATTCATTGAGTTTTCATTCTAAAATTTAAATCTGATCCAAGTCCATGTAAACTCTCATATTTTGCAGTCTACCATTATTTTTGCTTCAATAGTGGTGTAGAAAAACAGGCTATTGCTTACAAATTTTACCATAAAAGATATCTAAAATTAGGATAATTTGATTAGTGATCTTCTATCTTGCTTCTTTATTCTGTGATTTTATCAGAAGTCCCCGAAGTACCTTCTTTAATGATTAATGAACAATTCTTTTGGAGTCAATTAACCAATGGCTTGCCCATTCAATTCACGTAAAAAGAATAACAAAACAACAGTTACATTTTGTTCCATGAATATATGAGGGTCGTTATTAGTACAAACAGTGCATATATAACACAAAACACAAATAACTATGAAACTTAAATCAAATAGAACGAAACAAGACCCTCCAACACACAGAGAACCCAACCTTAATTTAAAGTTGGAGAGGAAGTAGAAGAAGGAGAAGTACAGAAGGCTTTTAGTATGTTCCCTTCAAGAAGAAAGAAGCCGAATGAAGGGAGATCGATAGGCCAGCAGTTACTAGTGACGGTTTGAATAGCACCACAACATTCAGGACTAAGCTTATGATCAATGAAGAATTGGATATACCATTGATTGCAAAAGAGGAGCTGCTGAATCCCCTTCCAGCACTCTTCCATTTTTCCTGCCTTGGCATCAAGCCTTGCTGCAAGATCTTGCCCTGGCTTGTTAATATTGTTCGGGTCCCCTCCTGCTGCAGTAACATATGCCATTAGGCATGTGAAAACGAAAAGGAGAAACACATTTTTCAGAGCCATATGAGCTGATGAATAATCTAATCTCTGTCTATGTGTTTCTATATGTATTTGAAAGAGAGGTGGTGGGGAGACGTAGAAATTTTGGAGGTATTTATAGAGAATGAGAGAGAAAGGAGATCATCAGGTGGTTTCATTGCCTAAATAAAAAAATATTTAAAGAGGAAGAAGATGGGATTTTGTACAGATATTATCTTATAATAGTAGTAACAAATCCACATAGCAGAGATACAAAGAAATTATTCTCAAAAATATTGGACCATTCTTTCAATTGCATGGGATCATCCAAATAGAAAATATTAATAATGATGTTATCATTATGTGGGCTAATTGCCAAGTGAAAAGAAAATTAAAAGTGTAAGGAGTAAACAATGGGATTATGTAGACATACAGATCAAATTACAGCTCACATTGAAACAAATGTGCACATGTTAATTAATGACAACACAAGCAAGTTTAAGTCCAACAATGTGCATGTGTTAATCAATGAGCAGTTAATTATTATTATAGCAAATTAGTTGGAGACAGTTTTCATATAATATTTAATAACATCGCATTACATGAACATATACGCTAGGGTTGTTTCTTGCTCCTGTTGCATATATAAATTATATGAGAGGCTGCATGTTAAAGCAAAAAGGAGAAGCACATTTTTCAGAGCCATGGGGATTGAATAATCTCTTTGTGAGTTTCTGTGGGTATGAATCTACTTGTAAGGGATAAAGAGAACTGGATATGTTTGTAGGGTTTTATAGATGAGCTGAGGGAGAGGAGGTGTTGACATTCAAGTAAATATTTGATTAGTTTAATGATCACATGGTTTAACTGCCTAAATAAAAATTTATAAGGAGGAAATACAGATATTGTTTATTGTGTTTACAACTTGGAAGTCAAATGTGTACATGTTACGTAATCAATGCTTCATCCTCGATCGAATTTTACCCCGCTACAGCACTTAATTAAGGGATTAATTATTTAGTAATTATAATTACAACTCACATAGAAATCAATGTGCATCTATTAAGTTTAGCAGTAGAGTACTTAAAGGCATTTTTATTTTCTTAGTTATAAAACTGGCCTCACAGCAAACAAAGCAAATAACAAGAAAAAACACCACGGAATTATAAAAAACAAAGCAAACAACACCCTTTCAAAGCTACATAACCTAGCAAACACCATGTTAACACTTTATCAACTTCTTCTAGCCCATGGAAGCCTGAGGCTGATACACCACCGCTGCAGAGGCAGCAGGAGAAGGAGCCTCCGCCGATGCGGGGGGAGGAGATGCATCACAATAGCCTCTCAGTATATTCCCTTCCTCGGCTGTAAATCCGAGGGACGTAAGCATCGCCGGCCAGCAATTACGCGTGATGACATCAATGGCACTGCAACAGCCAGGACCTAAATCAGCCTGACCGTTAAGGAAGAAGATAACGATCTCGTTTGTGCACGATTTCAGCTCCATCAACGCGTTCCAGCACTCCGTCAGGCCTCCGCTGGCTTCCAGCCTCGCTGCAAGATCGTAGCCTGGCTTGATGTAGTGGTGAATTATACTATTCCTGGATGCTGCAGCGTTATAATTATTTGCCATCATCAGGCAAGTGAAGGCCAGAATTGTTAGTAACAAGTTTCTAAGAGACGCCATTGCTGTTTTCTGATATGTTTGTTTGTTGGGATGATGATTTTGATGGCTATTTATACTGAAGGTGAGGAAGAAGAGAGGTTCTTTTAATCAACTGTTACATATATTGATTAATTAATGATTAAATTGTAAGGTATAATTATAATGTAACAACAGTCACATTAATGATGAGATTAGGAGATGATAAGACAAATTAATGAGAAGATTAAGGGAACTTTTGCCTTTTGGTTTGCCCAAAATCCGTTCAAATCAGATCAATTTGTTCTTAAATCTACAAAATATTCAGTGTTATATATCTCAATTAGTGCTTAATTATGTGTAATTGGCCAAGCACGTGTAGGCTTAAATTTTTTATTTGATATAATAACATTTAAGTCCTTTATATTTCATATTTTCTCAAGTAAAGATAAAGTAATTTGTGTTATAGGTTGCACAAAGGTATTGAAATTAGAAGTGGGCTGAAAAATTAGATTAGAATCGGACCAGAATTTACAAGTTCGGTCCGGTATTTTATGCAATTCGATCTGATTTTAATTCTTAAAATAAAAAATTAAAATTTTCGATTCGGTTTCGGTCTTAATCCAAAAAATCTGAACTAAATCAAAAATATTATTTTTTAATATTTTTTTGTAAACGACATCGTTTTATTGTATTTTCATAAAATGACGTTGTTTAATGCAACGAAAAACTTTAAAAAAATAATAAATTTATTCAAAAACCGAACTGACCCAAAAATCGAACCAATCAATTTGATTTTAATTCAGATCTAATATACAATCAATTCGATCCAGTCAGAATTTTTCTTCCCGTTCGGTCCAATTCGATCTCAAAATTTTGAGGACCGAAATTTTCGAATTCGGTCCGGTTTTTCAAAAACTCAGACCGAACTGAATCGTACCCACCCTAAATTGAAATCATCAAATAATTCTTATAATATATATTTTATGTTTAACAAAATTATTTTTATAATATTTTAATTTCAAAAATTATAATGCACAATTTTGTGTAATTTAACCGTAAAGATATTTTAATTATTTTAATAAGAAATGAGCCACTCAACCCTTGATTGGGTAGTAAAAGAACACACGTCCTTCCTAAAGAACATGTATTCAAATCCTATAAATGTAAAACTCTTCCCACTAATTATGAGCCTCTCATTATATTAGAGTGTAAATAATTATCTCTTAATTTGAAGATTGATATCTTACTTAATGTGAGTAAAAATAGAAATCTAATATACATAAAAATTTGATAACGCACTTAATGTGCATAGAAATTTAAGGTCTAGTATAATTATCTTATCTAAACTCTCAATTCTAATGTATATCAATAATTGTATTGTAATATTAAAGAAAAAACCAAAAATGAATTACATAATTAGGGATTTATTTAAAATAAATAGTTAAATATTCTTACATAAGAAATCATTAAAAATATAGGGTTTCGAATGTAATTATTCTTTTTTCTTAATCTTCCTAATACGAAATAATCATACTTCCAATTCGTTTACGGGAGAAAGAACAAAGAAGCTATCAAAACGGCGCACAATATCTCGTTCCCGCCTAAAGAAGAAACGAGATGAGCGTTTCGGATCTGCCGAGGAAGGAGGTTAACGTGCTCAAAGGACACGAAGGCGCAGTCTTAGCCGCTCGATTCAACGGCGACGGCAATTATTGCCTGAGCTGCGGCAAGGACCGCACCATCCGTTTGTGGAATCCTCACCGTGGGATTCACATCAAGACCTACAAATCTCACGGCCGCGAGGTCCGCGATGTCCACGTCACTCCGTAAGTTCGTATTTCTCTCTGTTTAGAATTTACTAGAATTTCTCCCGATTGAAATGTCCGATTAATAAAATTGACAGATGAATTTCTGAAAATTTTGTAATTTGTAGAGATAATTCGAAGTTAATCTCTTGTGGCGGCGATCGACAAATTTTTTACTGGGATGTTTCGACCGGTCGAGTGATTAGGAAGTTTCGTGGCCACGATGGCGAGGTTTGTTCTCCTTCGCTTGTCTTTTTAGGTTTTTAGGATGTGTTTGGCAGTGTTTTCTGTTAATGAAAAGCGCTTTGAAATGGTCAAAAGCGCTTTTTCTGTTGAATTTCTAGTATTTGATTGCAATATACAAAATATAGTTGAAAATCAAGACAGCTTTTTGGGGGAAAAAAAATGCTTGAATTGTGTTTTTTTTTTTCCCTCCTATAATATATATTTCAGTTAAGGAGAAAAGTAATTTTAAGTCCATTTCTGACAATCACTTAAATAAGTAATTTTTCAAAATGGTTTTCTAAGTAATTTTGTAGAAAGCATTTCTTAGCAAGATCATTTTACAGGATGTGATTGGTATCGTTTATATAGGTAGTGCTTTTGTTTAAGTTCAGCAATAAACTTGCAAAATACACTTTTATTTGTTCAACCAAACAGCACAAAATAGATAAAGAAAAATAGTAGTGCTAAAACCACTTGCAATGTGCCTTTAGTGATCAGGAAATAGCTGATGAAAATGAATATAAATAACATGTGATTTTACTATTTTGCATTTCCAGGTGAATGCTGTAAAGTTTAATGAGTATTCATCAGTGGTAGTATCAGCAGGCTATGATCAATCATTGCGTGCTTGGGACTGTAGATCACAGAGCACGGAGCCTATACAGGTTGCTGAATTCCGTAGTGCCTGCAGTTCTATTTATATATGTATATACTGACTTATTTTTCTGAAGTTTCTTTGAATATGCAGATCATTGACTCGTTTTCGGACAGTGTAATGTCTGTTTGTTTAACTAAAACTGAAATTATTGGTGGAAGTGTTGATGGAACTGTACGAACATTCGACATTCGTGTTGGAAGGTATGTCAAATTGTATTGAAGAATCTATTAAGCTTGTCTGTTTGTATTTCAAGCTCTTTCTTGAAGACACTGTCTGAAATCAAGTTAGGCACTTTCTCTAATTATGTTCTTTTCGCTAATACAAACAGAGAGTTATCTGATGATTTGGGACAACCTGTCAACTGTATTTCAATGTCGAATGACAGTAACTGCATATTAGCGAGTTGTTTAGATTCTACTTTACGCCTTCTGGACAGGTAATTTCTTATAGTTTCAAAACGACTTGCCGTGGAAATTGGTTTGAATTTTGCTTGTCATTTCGCTGGCCCTTTTTTAATGGCAGGTCTACTGGCGAACTATTGCAAGAATATAAAGGTCATATTTGCAAGGTTAGCAAGCAAATGCTTTTGTTTGCGATTTACAGTAATTCATTGGTGCATTAAAATTTTGGAACAGACAATTGTCTTTTGTGTGCTTACAAATTTTGTTTCTTTTTCCATTCTTTTCCTGAATTTTAAATTATCTCATAGGTATGTGTATCAAGGCACTCTTATCTTAAAATTCGTATTGGTTTTTAGTTGGATTCTTTACTATATGTATGAGTTTTTATAAAATCTGACAATGGTTCTGCGTCAGTCTTTCAAAACGGATTGCTGCCTTACCAACTCTGATGCCCACGTAACTGGTGGATCTGAGGATGGCTATATTTACTTCTGGGATCTGGTAGACGCATCAGTAGTGTCAAAATTCAAAGCACATTCTTTAGTGGTAAAGCTTGTTCTCCTTTCAATTTCTTGCAGTGTGGTATTTATTTCTATTCTATTTAGTGTTCCAGATGTATACTACAGTAACCCTTATGATATTTAGAAGGATTTTTTGTTCCATAGCTTTTAACTTTCTTCTTCAAAATAATTGGTATAAGCATTTACGTGTGTTTTTAAATTAGAACATGTCTTTCATCTGTGATGCTTAATATGTTGAGTTAGATGATATAATTTAAGAATAGTGAATTTTCATCATCCCATGATTTCAGAAATGAAGTTTCAGTGATAGCATTCTTTATAATTGTTGTTATCAGTAATTTCATACTTCTAAATGTCTATAATTAATTAGTTGCTTGTATGATCCAAGGAAATATTACCAATATTGGAGTCTTAACCTTCAATCTCAGGCATGATTATTAAATTGGTGATGCCAAATTTTGTAACAAAAATGAAACGTTGAGTAAGAGTAATGCTCATTTACAATATTAGGTCAACAGTGGTGATATTGACCATTGACTTTTGCCCAGATTTTCTAGCTAAGAATAGAGAGATTAGCAAATTGTTTTGATTGGTGGATCCAAATTAGACATGCCACGAGGAAAATTCTTCTTTTCTTACCATTTGTAATTCTTGTTTTCATTTTACAACTGTTATTCGTTGCAAACAAATCCCATTTTAGTGGCTGTCAAGCATAATTTTATCGGCCATTTGTTTTACCTCATTACTGCAGTTTTGAATTCTGAACTTTTAGTTTCTTTGTTGTTGTAGGACATTTTACTTGTGCATGTCCTTTCTCACTGTTAGAAGGATACTTAAAACTCTTCAGTGTCTTCTGCAGGTAACTAGCGTGAGTTATCACCCCAAGGATGATGCTATGATTACCTCCTCTGTTGATGGCACTATCCGGGTTTGGAAGACATGAAGTAATCCAGATTCTGAACTTGCTGCTTTTCTCTCTTTAATCAGATTTGTTTTAGGGTTGGAAAGAATTTAGATGTTTGATGCCATGCCCCCTCTCCCTCTGATTCTTGCTAAATGTTATCTATAAATACAGATTAAGGAAAAAGTGAATATTCCCTGGTTAAAATTTTAATCAAACTTTTTATGGTCCATGAGAATACAAGTCTACTTTTGTATTTTATTTTAGTATTACCCAGCTAATGGGTAATGACATCCGGTCTCAAATATCGCTTTTGTCTATTTGTAACGGATAGGTCTCTGACCCAGTGACCTATATTGTAATTATTGATGAAATCTCTTTTAGTGCTATGTCATGTCAATGTGGGACAAATTATTTGTTATAAATAGATAAACTTTGTCCTTATTGGCGAACACGATGACACTAAGAAACCTGAATTTTGTTGTCCCTCGTTTAATTTCTTTTGAAATTGAGTAGGGTGATTGAAATATATCAACAGTAAGTACAGGAGTCCTGTGATAGTTGAAACATAAGTATTTGGAAGAGGCATCTTCTGCTGAGTAAGGGTGATAGTTGCGCTGGTCTGATGTTTGTCTAAGTAGAAAAAAATTAGGAGCTGCAACCAACAAGTGGCTGTAGTTTAGTGGTCAGAATTCCACGTTGTGGCCGTGGAGACCTGGGCTCGAATCCCAGCAGCCACAATGGATATAGACCGACCTTAGCTCAGTTGGTAGAGCGGAGGACTGTAGTGGGTTCAACCCTTGGCTATCCTTAGGTCGCTGGTTCGAATCCGGCAGGTCGGATTTTTTCCAAAAATAAAATTTTTTTTTTTTTTAATCTATCATAGTTTTCATTTGTTCTCTCTTTAATTTTGTTCTCCTTCTTTCATTATCATAGCTTCGCTATTTAAATTTGTGCTTGTATAGAATATTTAATGATAAATATTAATTTATGTACTTTCCTAGGAAGATATGCAAAATCTGATTTGTAACTTTTTACATTAATTATTGTATTTATTATTATCATTAGCTAGTAATTTAATAATAAGCGTTTAATTCTTTTTTAAATATACGAAAATTTCCTCCAAATTAAAGGTTAATTTTCGCAGTCAATATTAGAATTGTATCAATCTCTACTCTCGAATTTTAACGAACATTGGACTCTAATATCAGTAAATTGTATATATAAATATTTATTACTAAAAAAATATTATTGTAATAAATATAGATTTTATACAAATTTATTAAAATTTTAACTCATTACAACTTTATCCCCTATTCTTATTAGTGTTTTAAAAAATAAATAATCTACTTACAGAAGGATGATAATAATTTATTCTAAGTGATGGTAAAAAATTAGCTACGCAGGCTTTACTTGAGTGATAAAAAAGTTAAATTTTAAACAGAGTTCAATTTTTAAATCATAATTAAAAAATAATACTCACCATATATGTGAAGTCTGTCGTATTTAAGTGTGAATAAACTTCTCTTTATGAAAAATGGTAAAATATTATTAAATTGAGTGAAATTATTTAAATTGTATAATATACTATTTTGATAAATTTTTAATATATTATTAATAGCCTGTACATGTAAGGAATATTAAAAAAAATTATGGTAAAAAATTATTTAATTTAAACAAATAAATTTAACTGAATTAATTTAATTGCTGACTTTAAAATTTTTCCAATAAAAATATTAATATTTAAAAATAATAATTGAGTACGCATCACGTTGCAACGCTTGGCAAATGCAACACAACTGGGAACAATTAGCGCCAGTACCAACGTACTATCACACCGTTAATATTTCGTACAAAAAATGAATCTTGATATAAATAGAATATTCCTCTCCTTGGGAAAAGAAGAAAAGAATATTCCGTTAAGTAGCAGCCTGCGCAAAAATTGGGCCTACTGCAGGCCTTCTCATGGGCCCAATCAATCATTTACGTTTTTGGTTCATATCATATTTTGGAAAAATTCATTCTAAATTAATATAACTTTAATTTTTAAATATTTCGAAATTTAATGGCAACTAATAACAATATTAATAAATGTGTGAGTCTCTCACTTTCATAATTACTACAATGAGAATTAAATCTAACCATATATTTATTGCAAGTGTATTAGAGAGTTGCTCTATTATTATCTTATCTTTTCTTGACAGTTAATACTAGACAATTTAATATATTTTTTAAAAATACATGAATGATATAGTGATATTCATCACTTGAATAATGAAAAGTTAATATCATGTAACACAGTTCAAACAATGATAATTATTAAACTAATAACTAAAAATTGGGTTATTTATTAGCTGGACTGGACCAACATGGAGCAATTTCAATTATTGTATGCTTTCTTATTAGAGATACATCATATTTAATCACAATTATTAAGGGGCCCATAAAAGTCTAAAATCTAATATTGATATACATCTTTTTCCATATTCATCATTTATCACTAAATTATTCTTTAGAGTTATTTAATATGGAAAGAGATATATAAGCCCGCGAAATTTGGTAAAATATATACTTTAATCTTATTGATTTCAATAATACTTGTGCAAACGATATTTGTTAGTTTAAATTTTAAATTGGTTTAAACAAGAAGATATTATCAAAATAATGTTAAATCTACAAACTATATTCATATAAATTTGGTGTAACAATATTATAATATTGTTAAATATGCTATATATTTTACCTTCTTTTATTAGATTGAAAATTTCTCTTATTCCATTTGAAAATATAGAATATATGATAATAATACAAAATTATTATGACAGTAGTAATATTATTTAGCAGATGTTTAAGTGATTTATTTCTCTTAAAATATGTTCAATGTTTATTTTTACACCTGTCTCTTTTTTAGGGAGTTGGCAACGATTATGTGGTACAAGGGTTACATCCCGTAAGAAATTTAAAAGCATACCACTTCTACAAAATAACTCGTAATGCTACATCTCTATCAAAAGTAAGACCTTTTATCATGATTTTCACTCGTTGCATACATTGAGTTGCTATTACTCGATTAATATTTCTTATTGGTTTGAGCAATAAAATGTGTCACTCTTTGTGTATCTTTGAATTCACGAAGTACCGGCTAAAAAAATTAAAAAATTACTTGAACTTGTATATGTATAATAGTTACAATAATATCGTTGAAATTTACTTAAACATAAATAGTGTATCAATTTGTATAAATAAATTTGTATATATAATAATATTATCGTAATAATTATAATAAAAAATAAACAAATTATTTAGACTTACAAAATTTTTTAACCAATAAAATGTGTGCGGGTATTTTCTAAACTAATCAAACTAAAATGATGTTTAACCACATGGTAACGGTGTTTGTGTCGTTTAGTGGTTAATTTATATAATTTCACAATAAATTAAAAATATTTATAAACAATTTCTCTTCCATACAAAATTGCCAGTTTTCCACCGATGCCCTTCTATTATTTAATAATTCTCCGTTTGGCCGGGACTTTGACGCAGATGCCGCAGCCGTGACGCGGGAAGGTAGCCGTTACTCTACTGCTACTCTTTCTTACCTCCGTTACCGTTACTCATGAAACGTATTAAAGCAGAATTTACCAGACCGTACAAAGTGACTATAAATTTCTCTTACAGTAAACACGTGTTAACTGGCGCTTGGCTGTCCTCCTCTTTCTGCCTCATAAAAAGAAAAAGAAAAAACATCTCGGGCAAAGTCTACTCCTGCCCGAAAATGCTGCCCGGAATTCCTCTCTCTAAAATTTTATTTCTATCGTGTGGCTCACAGTTCACTTTCCACCCAAGCAATGACAACGGCCAGCTGTAGCCTTAGAAGTCTGTGGGACCAACCAAAAAAAAATTTGTATATACAACGACAATAATAATAATATTAATAAATTCAATGGGTCCAGATTGGTCCACACGGCTTGGATGTTGCTCAATTGTCGGCGGACCCCACGTTCACATGCTTTTACACGTGGCCTGTTTCTGTAAGAGGAGACCACCGTAGCGATCTATGATTAGGTCCTCTGTTATGCTGTTTTGATCATCGTAATCATTAATAATGACTTTACGCGCTTCACCCAGATGGATTAGATTTGCCTTGTTAGGTTTTTCCCACGTGGCACGGTTTCGTTGGCTAAAGTTTTAAACGAATACTAGATGGGATAATACTAACCAAGTGCTTATATTTTAAAATTTTCACAAATAAGGATACATTATGTAAATTTGTAACAAATAAGTCATCAATTCCTAATAAAATAACTGAAATACCCTTCCGTTTTAACTCACATACTCTAATACTATAAATGTAATTCTGTCATTTCACTAGGATTTTATGACTTATGTGTTATAAATGAGAAACACTGTCTTCATTTACAAAAATATAAAACTAGGGGTCCCAATGTTATTACCCAATCTAGATTAGTTAATCAAATCACGTGTAGTAGTTTTATGTAAAAATTAAAAGATAAAAATTCTTACTTTGATCTCACGTTGTAAAAAGGCGAAGTACATGAAGGTTACCGAAAGAAATAATGATATTTTGAAAAAAATAGAAAAAGTAAAAAAATAATTTAAAAAAGCTGGCTATAGTTAATTTACACGTGTGTTAGATAATCATCATAGGTTTATGGTTTAAGTAATAACGGACCAATCACCGCATGCCAATTTAAAAAGTTAATTTCTTTTTCTGTATTTTAATCTTTGGTTAATGGTTAGGGATTAAATTAGTGTAAAATTTGATGCATTATTATTCCTTTGGAGTAATCATAGAAGTAGATGCAAAACATTCATTAATCAATGCATACAATATGATAATTAAAAAAATTATGAGATAATAACATGGGTCCCACAATTTTTTTAGAATTTTTTTAAATTTTGAAAATTTTTTATTATATATCTTGCATAATACTGGTCAAAATTCAACATTATAAATGTAATTTAGTTATTTTATATGATAAAAAAATTATAAGTACAATAAATATTTTTATTTATTTTCAAATCAAATTCATATAATTGATAGAAAATTGATTCAATAAATGTTGTAAAATTTTAATATAAAATTTTATTTTTAGTTACAGATAAAATTTAGTAATATATTAAAGTAACCGGGTATGGAGATTTAATGTATTATTTCTTTCTACCGACATTAATTTTATTGTCTAGAAATAGATTTAATTGTCGTAATCGTCTTAACCTTGAACAAATTTTATTTATTTATTTATAAACAAAGTTTGGTTGCATTATTTAACAATATTTTTAAATCGAACTTATTAAATTTTTGACATTTTATTATCTCATTGCATTGACGTCAAATTTATTATTTAAAGTGTTAGATAATTTGTCATCATCATCATCATCTAAATCTCAACAAACAAACATAATTCAAAATAAATAAATAAATATGACCCATGAAAAAAATTCTCATGTTGCACTATTTTATTTTTGAATACAATAATAATAATAATAATAACAATAATAATAATTGTGTAATCACATAAAAGATCAAACCCAAATCAAAAGCGAAGTAAATTATTTTATTTATTTTATATATTTATTTTTTTAAAAAAAAATATTTATATATTATAATTTATCTCCACCGACAGTGGGGTGCCCATGTGGCATGGAGTACATACGTTTCACCTAACATGCAGTAGAAACAACACATGATGTGGCAAGTGGCCTTTGATTTGACCTTCATTAAATAAAACGGTACAGCTTTGCCAATTTAATAAATTCTTTTTTGGATAACCACATTTTTCTCCCTAAATTTTTAAAACATGACATATTATGACATATTTTTATCAAAAGAACAATTTAGTCCACTGCTCTGCTAAACAAACTAGGACTAAAATGTTAATATTGAGATAATTATATACAATTTTATTATTTATTAAAGAATTGGGATTAAAATGTTATTATTAGATTTTTTTTTGGATACATGGATATATGTAAAAGGAATTATAAATGTGATGGCTCAATTGCCAGCTAATATCCAACAAATAAGTCAAAAGTTTTGAAAAGATTGTTTATGTGGGAACAAAAGCTTTGTCCCATCTACTTGAACTTGACATTTCTTTGTAATTTTTGTGAAGGAAAAAGATTTTCTTTTTAGTTCATTGTATGAGTTGGTTTTCATGTTTATTGATGAAAAATCATTATTATTATTTTTTTAATTTTATGGATGAAAATGATGTTTTTTAATTTAGGCGTGTGAAATGAAGATACGTGAGAATCGTTTTTGAAAAATGAAAATGAATTATGTAAATTTGGTTGTTTGTAAATTTTATTTTATAATGAAAATATCTTAGAATTTTTAGAATATGATTGCCGACACTCTCACTTATTTTTTAAAATAATAATTAATACATTTTAGAAAAATGTAGAATATCGAATATTATTTTTTAAAAAGAAGATACCCAATATGCCCTTTAAAATATAAATATAGTGTAATGAGTTATGCTTCAAATTTTTGTTATATTTAATTAGCAATTTAATGATCAAATCCGGCTTGATTACCCTACTTAATTATATTGAATTTGATATTTTTTACACTCAAATTAAAAATATATATGTTATCAGTCATTTAAAAAAACCCATGTTTTTGTTTTTGTGTTTGATTAAAAAATAAATAAATACTTGAAATTGAAGTGTTTTAAAAATTAAATTTGTTGAGAATATGTTCAAAGTGACATTTTTTAAATCTAAATACTATGGGTATACAAATCTTTTGTGTCTCTTTGTTTATTTATTTTTATTTTTAATTTTCATAGTCAACTATAGCAAGTTAGAGATTAAATAATACTCATAACTAACCAACAAATTTAAATTAAATGTGACATAATACAAGTAAAAAAAATTACTTAATTTTGGTCTTTGATAAATTATTTTTCTACAAAATAGTGAGTTTGAAAATACCAAATCACAAAATAAAAAAAAAAAAACCAAAATAATTAATTTTAACCCAGCGAATAACAAACTAATTGATGGTTTAAACAGAACTATAGGTCAATACTAATTACAGTCAAACACACTTAACGGTCAACGTAACTCCGTTATCCGCACACAGAACGCAAATTCTCACAGCACAGAGTTAACTCAAATAATTAAATGGAAAAATATATAAATAAAAGGAATTTAATTAATATAATTAAATAAATACCGAAAAAATAGTAATAAATGGAAAGAAGCCTAAGAAATGGAATCTGCCCACGTGGCGTAGATCATTCTTTACTGTACACTCTGTACTACGCGGTTTTTTCCCCTCAACACTGCCTGCCTTCTCTTATCACACTCACCCAAAACGGCGTAGTTTTTAATAAATGTCCTGTAGAAGAAATCTGAATCTACCAGAGAAAACGAACGCGACAAAATTCAGACTGTACCACACACACACACACAGAGTCCCAATTTCTGAAAACCCTAATTAGAAAAATTGTTGTCAAAAATTAATTATCCTGCTAAAAAGAAATACTTTTTTAATTATTTTGGCTGTCACTAACTTTGGTGGGGGCAGATCACAGAGCCACCACCATCACTTTCTGGACCCCACCATCTCACTAACTTTCCCTGCTTCTACTTCATCTCTTTCTCTCTCTTTAATTTTCTTTTTCTTTTTCTTTTTAAGTTTTGGGAGGTTAATTAATTTGTATGTATTGATCTCCTTTTTTCTATTCTGTTGTCTCTCTGTCACTCAGCTTCTCCTTCTCAATTACGCGTCCACATTTTAACAACACACTCACGTCTCTCTTCTCTCTTCTCAAAACTCTTTTTTTTCATCTCTGAGAGGAAAACCCATTTGCTAGTTTACAGAACCGGCTTGGCTTGTTAAGAAATCTTAAAGCATTTCTCTTTTTTGCTTTATGTTCTTCTTACATTAATAAAGGAACACTCGTTTTCATTTCGTTTCTGTTGACTGTTTCTGGCGTTTGGGTTTCTGGTGATGGGAGTTGAAGAACAGACGGGTTTTGGGCAAAAGAGAAGTGGATCTCGTCACCCAGTGGACTGTGTGTGAGACCGAGTTCCG
The DNA here is from genome assembly GCA_022749755.1 of Azadirachta indica. Lineage (NCBI taxonomy): Eukaryota > Viridiplantae > Streptophyta > Magnoliopsida > Sapindales > Meliaceae > Azadirachta > Azadirachta indica. The sequence goes on from CM040447.1 coordinate 6,627,537, forward strand.
AGCTTGATTTGGGGAACTGGGTCGGTGTTTTTGTTGTGTCGGTGGTGAGTTATGGATACTGGCGGTAGACTCATTGCTGGGTCTCATAACAGGAATGAGTTTGTGTTGATTAATGCTGATGAAAATGCAAGAGTAAGAGGCTCTAGAAATCCCTTTACTTTGCATTTCTCCGTTTCATTTGTTAATTTTTGTTATTTTTATTGGATCTTTTTTTTCAATTTTCTGATCTGGATTTGGTTAAGAATGCAACTAGTTGCGGAGTTTTGATGGGATTCTGATGAGATTTTGTCTACATTTTATTCTGACTTAAGTGATGTTTGATGATTTTGTTGTTTATTTTAGTGGGTTTTGGTTTTCTTGTTTTTTGGATCACAAATTCACTCACTTTGTCTGCGATTATGTCTCAGTATTTGAGTCTAATAAAGACACATTTTTCCTAAGAAGTCTGAAGTCTTTTGATGAAAATCCGGAGCTTGGTGTGCTGATTTACATCAGTTCTGAGGCTGCTTGCTCGTATTACAGATGACTTGATTTGCTAACACCGTGGAGGGTAGATTTGAGCATTTCAGATTTCTAGTTTCTTTAGTTTAGTTTAGTGGGAGTTGGTCTGATTTGGAAAACACGCTTTAAATTCTGGTTCTGATGCATAAGTTGATTCTCCCCAAATGATCTTCTTTAAGAATCTCCTAAATCTTTGGATATTCCACATAAATTGCACATTTGTTGTGAAATTAACTGTAATTGCCATCAAAGTTCTTCATATGTAAGAAATTTGGAAAATTTGGGGTAAAAGTTTTAGGTAATGAGCATTTAAGGCATTGAATGTAAGGCACATTGAACTTTGCGATTTTCCTTTCCTTCCCTCGAGATCCATATAAATGTCCATGATGTAAGTTATGTCAAGAAGTCAGATGTACAGAGAATAGAAAATTGTGAATAATGGAGAAGTCAACCTCCATTTCGTTTTCATTAGTCGTGATTATAATAAAATTGTTACATTAGACAAAAATCACTGGACATCAACCTTAAATTAAACTGTCGGGCCTTCATTAGTGAAGTCATTAACATTTGAATTAGCTTAAACAACTTTAATGGGAATTTATGTTCGTGTTTCTTTTCTGGTTATGTAATTATATGTCATTCTCATCCAGTTGAACATTCAAATGTTTTTCCTTGACATTTATTTGGTTTGCCAGCGAATGTAACTTCCTTCAAGTCTATTCACTTTTAGCTAGTTTTGGTTGAGTTTGTTAAAATTCACGGTGAGGTGCTGATCATACTCTTATTGGGTTATTTGCAGATAAAGTCTGTGAAAGAATTGAGTGGGCAAATTTGTCAGATATGTGGGGATGAGATTGAGGTTACAGTGGATGGTGAACCATTTGTTGCTTGCAATGAATGTGCCTTTCCTGTATGCAGGCCCTGCTATGAATATGAGAGAAGAGAGGGGAATCAGGCCTGCCCTCAGTGCAAAACCCGATACAAGCGCATCAAAGGTGAGAATTGTCCTGCATTCATTTCTTGATTCACGCATTACATAGCAACCAACTCTAATTGATGACATAAATTGCAGGTAGCCCGAGGGTTGAAGGTGATGAGGAAGAAGATGACATTGATGATATAGATAACGAGTTTGATTATGGAAACCTTGACGGGTTGGGGCCACAACAGGCTGCAGAGGCTGCGCTCTCTGCACGCCTTAACACTGGCCGTGGCTCCCAATCTAATATGTCTGGAATTCCCACACGTTCTGAGCTGGATTCCTCTGCCCTTGGTTCTAATATCCCTCTCTTAACTTATGGAGAAGAGGTGATTTCATTAGTAATTGTGTCTTTGTGTGTGTCCTTGTACATCTTTATATCTACTGGCACATGAGTACATGGTTTGTGTGCATCATAATGATGCCTTTGCATTCTTGGTTTTAGGATGCCGAGATTTCTTCTGATCGACATGCTCTTATTGTACCCCCATTTATGGGTCATGGAAATAGAGTCCATCCAATGCCTTATAACGATCCGTCTACACCTTGTAAGTCCTTTGATTGTTCTCTCTTTGCTTATCCTTTTTGTTTTCTGGCTGTTTATCTATTATCCTCTTGATTGTGAACCTGCTGCTTTCGATGTCCTAGTGCAACCAAGACCGATGGTTCCTCAGAAAGACATTGCTGTATATGGTTATGGTAGTGTAGCGTGGAAGGACCGAATGGAAGATTGGAAAAAAAGACAGAATGAAAAACTTCAGGTGGTTAAGCATGAAGGGGGAAACGATGGTGGAAACTATGGAGATGGACTGGATGATCCTGATTTGCCTATGTAAGTGCTGCTTGAACTGTTTTTTCTCCTCTGATGTATTATTTGGCTGGCATCTTGTTGTGGTTGTTTTTATATCGCTGAGACAATTAACACAGAGAGGTCTCCCTTGAAGCTTTTTTTACTAGAAACTGTAGAAAAGTAAGGATTTTCCTATGGACAATTGATTCTTCCCTGAAATCCCTTTCACTATTTTCTGTGTTTGCTTCGGTCTTCTTCAGTCTTCTTCAGTCTGTTTGCCCCTCATACATGCAGTAGTGTTTCTTATTGCAAATGCGGGCTGAATTCTATAGACTTATCCCCTAACCTAATTAGGAATTATGTCTCTCTATATATAGTGTGACTTTTTTATTATAATGCCTATTTCTTTTGACTTTAAATGTGATGCTTAAAAGCTTTGTTGATATACATTTTCAGGATGGACGAAGGCAGGCAACCACTTTCAAGGAAGTTACCAATTCCGTCAAGCAGGATAAGCCCGTACAGATTGATAATCATACTCCGGCTTGTAATTCTTGGCTTATTTTTTCACTATAGAATTCTCCATCCCGTGAATGATGCTTATGCCCTCTGGTTGATATCTGTAATATGTGAAATATGGTTTGCGGTATCGTGGATTCTAGATCAGTTTCCAAAATGGCACCCTATAGTGCGAGAAACATACCTTGATAGGCTGTCAATCAGGTAATTCGTGCTAGTGCTCATGCGGTGCTCCTTTTAACGTGATACTGGGCATTATTTCTTTTCTGTTTTTGCCCCCTTCATTTCATTATCTTGTTTGCCTTTTGCCCTCTAGTTTTGGAGTATGTTGAATCATCCTTTGATCCTTAATCCGCAGGTATGAAAAAGAAGGAAAACCATCTGAGCTGGCCAGTGTAGACATTTTTGTGAGTACGGTTGATCCTATGAAAGAACCTCCACTGATCACTGCAAACACTGTTCTATCCATCCTTGCAGTTGATTATCCTGTCGATAAAGTTGCATGCTATGTCTCAGATGATGGTGCTGCAATGCTTACTTTTGAAGCACTTTCTGAGACATCTGAATTTGCAAGGAAATGGGTCCCTTTCTGTAAAAAATTTAATATTGAGCCCCGAGCCCCCGAGTTTTATTTTTCTCAGAAGATTGACTATTTGAAAAACAAAGTTCATCCAGCCTTTGTCAGGGAAAGGCGGGCCATGAAGGTCTGTAACTTGGTTATTATGTATAATTTATTTCATTCTGAGCGTAGACAAATATTTAAGCTCTTAAAAAATGTCTACACCTTCAAATAATAAGATCTTATGCATAAGTGTATATATTCATTGCCTGAAATTGGTCTTCTAGTTTTAGTGTAAAATTTCTGAGGTTGTGTCAACAATGTAATTAGCTATTATTATTTATCTTGTTTACAGAGAGAATATGAAGAATTCAAAGTTAGGATAAATGCATTGGTTGCCACAGCGCAAAAAGTTCCTGAAGATGGTTGGACAATGCAGGATGGAACTCCATGGCCTGGAAACCTCGTACGAGACCATCCTGGCATGATTCAGGTGAGATGGATTTTCTATCTGTTCTTTAATTCCTACCAAATTTTTGCGTTTTTCGATATGAAGAGAAATTTCTTGCTTTTACAGGTCTTCCTTGGCGAAAATGGTGTCCATGACATTGAGGGTAATCAATTACCTACTTTGGTTTATGTTTCTCGTGAGAAAAGACCTGGATTTGAACACCATAAAAAGGCTGGGGCCATGAATGCTTTGGTAAGAAATATCAAAAGTGCCTCTCTATTACTTTCCTGGTTTTGCTTCCCAACATTTCCTGAAAATAAGTACATTGCTGATTACTGATGATTGTTGATTCTTTGTTGTTTCTGAAGGTACGGGTCTCTGCAGTTCTCTCAAATGCTCCTTATCTTCTCAATGTCGACTGTGATCATTATATTAACAATAGCAAAGCACTTAGGGAATCTATGTGCTTCATGATGGACCCTCAATCAGGGAAAAAAGTCTGCTATGTGCAGTTTCCACAAAGATTTGATGGGATTGATCGTCATGATCGATACTCAAACCGGAATGTTGTCTTCTTCGATGTATGTTGTCTTCCTGCCCTTTTTTTCATTTTTTTTCCTATAAAAGAAAATTAGTGCTGTAAGATGCAGAGAAGCTAATTTTGCAACTGAAAACAGATCAACATGAAAGGATTAGATGGAATTCAAGGTCCAATCTATGTGGGAACTGGTTGCGTTTTCAGAAGGCAAGCACTTTATGGTTATGATGCACCTATCAAAAAGAAGCCTCCAGGCAAGACATGCAATTGCTGGCCCAAATGGTGCTGTCTGTGTTGTGGATCCAGAAAGAAGAAAGCAAAGCAGCCAAAGAAGGATAAGAGAAAGAAGTCGAAGAATAAGGAAGCGTCAAAGCAGATACATGCTCTTGAGAATATTGAAGAGGGAGTAGAAGGTAAGGTTTTGTGTAGTTTCTCTCATGATGTTACTGTTGACTTTTAAAAACAGTTCCTTGCTGCTAATACTGTGTTTCTATTTCAGAATCAAATGCTGATAAATCATCTGATATGACACAAGTGAAATTGGAGAAGAAGTTTGGGCAATCTCCAGTTTTTGTAGCTTCTACTCTTCGGGAGAACGGTGGAGTTCCTGAAGATACGACTACAGCTTCGCTCTTGAGAGAAGCCATCCAAGTCATCAGCTGTGGTTACGAAGATAAAACAGAATGGGGAAAGGAAGTGAGTGGAAAACGGAATACTTTTAGAGACTTATAATATGCAATTTCTGTTTTGTTATCATAGATAACATGTAAACCTTCATGTCAGGTTGGCTGGATATATGGTTCTGTGACGGAGGATATCCTGACTGGATTCAAGATGCACTGTCATGGCTGGAGATCTGTATACTGCATTCCCAAACGGCCTGCTTTTAAGGGATCAGCTCCTATCAACCTTTCAGATCGTCTACACCAGGTCCTTCGGTGGGCCCTTGGATCTGTCGAGATATTTCTGAGTAGACACTGCCCAATCTGGTATGGTTACGGAGGCGGATTGAAATGGTTGGAGAGATTTTCGTACATAAACTCAGTTGTGTATCCTTTCACTTCCATTCCCCTGCTTGTTTACTGTACCCTGCCTGCCATCTGCCTCCTCACTGGGAAATTCATTGTTCCAGAGGTAACTTCCTGCTCTTATTCCGTCTGAGATTTTGTTTCGTATAAAAAATAATAATAATAAAAATAGACATTATAAAACTTTCAAACATTCCCTTTTAAAGGTATTTTTTTTTCTCCTCCTTAAACAAATGCTTATTTTGAGGGGAGGTGTGATGTGGATTATTACCGTTCAGCCAACTCAGGCATTCCTTTCTTATTGTACAGATTAGCAACTATGCCAGTCTCATCTTCATTGCCCTTTTCATATCCATTGCTGCAACAAGTATCCTTGAGATTCAGTGGGGCGGTGTTGGCGTAGATGACATGTGGAGAAATGAACAGTTCTGGGTGATTGGAGGTGTTTCATCGCATCTTTTTGCTCTCTTCCAGGGTCTACTGAAGGTTTTGGCTGGTGTCAACACGAACTTCACTGTTACCTCTAAAGCAGCAGATGACGGTGATTTTTCTGAGCTTTACATCTTCAAATGGACTTCTTTGTTAATCCCTCCAACAACTTTGTTAATCATAAACATAGTCGGGGTTGTGGTTGGTGTCTCCGACGCAATCAATAACGGGTACGACTCATGGGGCCCACTTTTTGGTAGGCTATTCTTTTCCATCTGGGTCATTCTCCATCTGTACCCCTTCCTCAAGGGGTTGCTAGGAAAACAGGATCGAATGCCTACCATTATTGTGGTATGGTCGATTCTGCTGGCCTCAATCTTGACCCTTATGTGGGTCAGAGTAAACCCATTCGTCAACAGAGACGGCCCTGTCTTAGAGGTTTGTGGATTGAATTGTGACTAAAATACATGAATAAAAAGCTTTTAGATGTCTTCAGTTACAATTTACAGTGGAGTTGCAGCAGAAGACATTGCTCTTCCAGCTAAATACTCTTCACACAAGTTGTCATAGACAAAGAACAAATTTTGTGAAAACCAAAGCTGTAGCTTGGGGCTGTTGTAGATATAAGAGGGCTGGGGAGCTGACACATTGTCATTTGTTTTTACATGGTTTTTCATTAATTCTTTTATTATATTCCTGTGATGGGGTGTTAGGGTTCTTTTCTTTTTTCTGTATTTTGAGTTTCTATGTATTTCTAAGAGAGCATTGAATTATATTTATTCCCCCCCCCCACTCAATCCGGGGGGGCCTTTGTATACGTGTTTTTGAAATGTTACATCTCATGTCATCATCATCATCATCATCTATTTGTTTTAATGTTCACTCTTAGACTTGGGGAATGTACGTTCATACTTTGGATTTTATTTATAAATGTATGAAATTTCATAAATGTGATGTTCTTGATCATTCACTTCTTCAATACTGGAGTTTAGATGTTGTATTTCACTTGTTACTATTGGAATTAAGATCAAAGTTGGGTTTTGCTTTTGCCCATTATATGTTTCTGTTTCATGTTATTTTTGTTACAGAAAACACATATTTGTTGTCCATTTGAGGAAGGGGAAACACAAATTTGTTTCAGGAAAATTTTCAGGAAAATTTTTGGGATATTTCGCAATGTGAATTTGTTCACATATCTATTGCAGAACTATAATCTTCACAATTATAGTTCTGGGGGTAAGAAAATTGAAAATGATTTCGGACATAAAAAAAAAATTGACAAGTTTTTTCTTATCGAAATTGGAATAAACAAAGAGAAGTTAAAAATCTATAAATTCTTATTGTAGTTTTTATATTTTGAACACAATTCTTATTTTAGTTAAATGTTAAAATTATAGTAAGTTGGTTTCTGTGAGGGAGTGATAAATATAAGTTACAAATAGAAATGAACGTTAATAAATATTTTTAATTAATAAAATAATTTATTTAAATTAATTATTTAAAATATTGAATAAACACTAATATAACTGATAACAACCATGAAATTTATTGTGTGGAAAGCATTTTTGTTTATGAGTTAGCAATTTTGGAGTCAGCAGTCAAGATTGAAAATAAAGTGAAAAGGCATCATAAAGCAAACCATTTACCATTCATTGAATTGAATTAAAAGTTCAATGTAAACAAACAAATAAATAAATAAATAAATATTGTGGGATGAGAATCCTATGCAAATTGAAAAATTGAAAGTGATTTCTAATCATAGTTGTGAAATTGAGAGTGTAATTTACTCAACTTTCACAACCAATTAATTATTTAACTAAGTTGACTGCCTATGGCTTTTAATATTACAGGAACAACCCCAAAATAAATAAATGTTTTTGCAATCATTTATAATCTAAAAAATAAATTAGCTTTACTGCTCCTTTAATATAAATTTTTTATTGGTGGAAAGAATTTTTTTTAATATTAAAAAACTGTTTTCAAATATTTTTGTGTCATTTAATTGTAGTTAGAGAAGAGTTTATAGATGATGAGAAGAGTTATTTTATGTTTACTAAGAGAGATCCAAAATTTGAGCTTCAAGAATAGTTTTTTAAGTTTTTTGTTTTAAAGTTGAAATTAAATGAAATATATTAATTTTATTTCTTTTCTCTCCTAAGTAAACTTTCAAATATATGATTGATAATTAAATAATAAATAACTTTTTAAAAGTTTTAATTACAAAAATTTTACTAACCATCTAGGACTGTTGAAGAAGAAAACACTTATATTTCATAATAGTTATATACTCTTAGTCTCTTAAGACTTTTTTCTTGGTGCTTTTTCAAAAGTTGCTTCTACAATGCTTATCAGAATTAGCTTGGAAGTGTTCAAATAAAAATTCTAAAGTGTGTTTGAGTGTTTATACATTCTAGTGCCTTTTAATACTTTTAAAAATTGTAATAAAATATTTAGCCATCCCGTCAAATACTTCAAATATAATTTTAATTAGAGTTAGAGTTATAACACAACGACTATATTGATATAATTGTTCGTTATTGTATTTGAACTATTAAATTTTTTAAAATGTAATTTAACGGTTAAAATTTAAAGTAGGGATGGCCCATGAATTATGTTAGAAAGTCTCCATTTTTTGTTAATATACTAAATATCAATTGTATAGTTGTATAACTATTTAATTAGTATATAATTACGTAGATTGTTAAAAATTACCTCTAGTTCTAATTAAACTAAATAAATAATTTTGAAATAAATAACAAAAAATACATTAATAAACACTTATAATTCTTAGTTTAGTACTTATTTAGTGCTAAATTAGCATTGTCAAATGAATTTAAAGTATTTTCAAACATACCCTTGTATAAGATGATATATAACAAATAAACTTTCGATCATTTTTGTATAGATTCTATCCCTAAGGGTTAGCCGAATCGGTTAAAGAGCCGTATGTTCTTTTTGCTTATCAACAATGATTACAATATCAAGTATTCTTGTCACATATTTAATTCTATTAAGATACATTTATAGACATAATAATTATAAACTATTCTCCCTACTTTATAAGCCAATCGAGTCCAAATTTAAGGGAGATAAAAGAGTTAAAAATGTATTTGGCAAATACCCATCTTATCTTTTTTTTTTTTTGGAAAAAAAAAAAAAGAAAATTAGTCTAAAATCTTAGGTCATATAGACTAAAGAATTCAACGAACAAGCAAAATAAAGACAAAAGACTTCTTAAAGAAAAAAAAAAAGGAAGACCTTTTTGGCAATCTTTATTTTATTAATACCTTTTCAGTTTTCCAAATTGCTACTAAACATTCATACATAAATACAAAGACTAGGGTACAAAAAAGAATTCACACAATAATATTCTAAACATAGCAAGACTTGTTCTCCAAGACTATAATTTTTCTAATTAAGACCTAATTTAAGTGCAAAGCTAAGCTAACCTTAGTCAACATGGAAATGTGATCCCCATGTTTGACAATTTCATTAGGGCAATCAACTAAATCAAACCTATCCAATCATTCAGGTTCAAATATCGGACGGCTCAAAATGTATGCTTTAAAGAAATAGATCGATTGTGATTCACGGATTTCGTGGGACAGACGACTCCGCTTGTATGCGGTATTTATGGATAATAACATGTAGGTCCTTGATTTTTATAGTTTTACTAATTCTGAGTTAGTTATTACATTTATATCAAATAAATCCCCAATTCATATTCACATAAACCCAAAAATCCTTCTCTGTTAAATTGGTTTTTATAATTTAAAGGAAATGGAATTTCATTAAAAGAAATTGCTCATGTCCTTCTACAATATATGATAAGTTTTTTATTTTACACCATTTTTCGACCACATAAGTCTGTTTTCAAAATTAATTTGACGAGATTTTGTTTCGAGAGAATAGCTTAGTTTTGTCCCTCGTTGTTGAAGTAATATGCTAAAAATTAATTACCTTTCATACCAATTTTTACAAAGAAATTTCTCTATTTTTTAGTTTATACTCAAAATGTGATGAAACTGAGTTGTGTGAAATTTAAATATATAACAAAATTTTGTGTTCTTTCATCACAAGATCTTAAAAAATGTGTACATTATTATGTTTATACTCTAGAATGTTAATGGTCAATTTAATAATGTTTAACAATTTGTTTAGATTAAAGACTTGTTTGATGTAAATAGTTAAATTATATTCATATTTACCAAAATACAAAAATTGATAGAACTAAATGTTATTAGCCCATTGTATTCATATCTTATTGACAACATTATATGTTTGTTTATATTATTAGTCTTCCTAGTTAATTAAGAAACCGAATCACGAGTAATATATTAATATTTTCCCTACCCTATATGTATATAATACAAATTACAAAGAACAAATTAAGAACCTTGACCGTTTGATTGAAAGTCAAGATGGATCAACGAAGTCAAAGAACCAAGTATCAAAAAATCGGAAGGGCTACAACATCTCTAATGTTCAAGTTAAAATAGAACCGGAAGCAGCAGATCATGAATCAGTTGCTATACATAATAATAATAATAATAATATAAAAAGGATAAATCACATCTTCTAGCCACCTTCATCGCAATAACTCTGTAGTTTCAGTCTCCTTCAAATCAAAACTCATACAGCACGTACCCTAAGAACGCGCTATACGCCAATCCCATAAAGCAAAAACCAGAAGAAAGAGATTTAAAAGAAGAGAAGAAGAAGCAACGAGCATTGTCTTTGAGTTCTAATGGCGGAATCGGAGACTTTACGTAAACCCCAGAAGCTTTTATCGGACTCGGAAATAGCTGCTGCTGCGGTGGAGGCGGCTCAGCAGCTCATGCAGCTGAGCGATGAAGATAACAACAGCAGCGATGTTAAGAAAGAGAGGAAGAGTTTGGATGAAGAAGAAGACTGCGTGCAAAGCAAGGACGAGATTACATGGGCGAAGAAGATTGAAGAGATATTCGGGAAAGAGGAAGAAGAAGTAGAAGTAGAAGTAGAAGAGATATATCGGCCGAAAAAGAGGAGATATCGGACAGTAATTAGTCTTTATAGGGCGACGAAACCGATGACCTTGGATATTTATCGGAAGAAGCTGAGACATTGATGGAGGAAAACCCTAAATGGGTTGTTTAAGATAGCTAAAATCAATGTAGTGAAATTTGCCTAGAGGGAGAGGTTTGAATTTATTCTTCATTTTGTAGGAAAATTTTACTTTGTTTGCATATTAATCAATCCAGATATTGATCGTAACTCTTGATCATGGTGGGTTGTTGTTGTTGCTGCTGCTGCTGATGATGATGATGATGAAACTTTTAAGTCAATTCTTTCTTTTAATTTAATTTATTAATGCCATAAATGCTCATTAAATTTATCAGAATACTCGAAATTAATTCCAATTTGGCAAAGTTTGGCTATTCATTAATCCTCACAAACACATTGGAAGCAAAAAGAGATTAATCACAATCGCCTAGAAAAATAAAAATTTTTATGTTTATGTTGTTTATTTGATTTAAAACATCAAATTTCTTCATTTATTTATACCTTCCCTTTGTTAATTTCCATGGTCTATACGTACATGGATTATCAGTACTTGAATTTTCTCATAACAATATGTTGCATGGTATTAGTGATGGGTGAAATTTGGTTGTACATTCAATATATTATTAAAGATTTTTGCTAATTAATTCTACTCTTATATAATCAATCTTGGTCATAGGATCATTATTAATCGAGCAAAGTTAATTTGCAATTTTCTATCCTTACTTCAGCAGCTATCACATTCTTTATGAGAAAGAGGGAATTATATTAAGGGAAATTGACAGATATCTCTTGAAGTATGTAAAAATAGACAAATTCTATTTCGATATTAATTGATAACAAGATGTTTCAGGAACTGTGGTATGGAGATTTTATTTCATTTGTTGTTCCAAGTAACAAGATAATGGTTTGGAATACTACCCACGAATGGAGTCAAATATAAAGACTTGGAATAAGATCCAATTAGGATAGAAATGACACATATTAAATTAATGTTACATTCATGATTTCATTTCATTTTATTTTATTTTATTTTATTTTAGTTTATTTTCCCAAACTTCAGATGCTTCCTCTGCAACTGTTTCTGATTATTCTACGTTTTGTTTTCAATTTTCTGGTCAGAAATATTTCCAGTCAACAGATAAATTTATAATCCTTTGTCCACTTTAGTCTCCTTTGCTATGCCGCCGTCTGCATTAAAATACCGTTTAATTCGTTCAGACAAATATTTGCTTTGTCACTTTCGGATGATGAATAAACCCATTTGTACGTCAGTGCTCTTTTTCTATTCTGGAAGGTGCCAACAACTACATAATCAATGTATTTCAAACAATAATTTCATCATTTCATAAAAACTTAGGTAAGCTTTAGATCATAACCAGTTTGGAAAGGTAATTAACCAAAATTTGAACCCACAAAAGTAAATAAGAATGAAAGAATGTACTGCTCTATTATTCCTATGAAGAGAAAAAGGAGAAAAAAAATTGTACAAACTTGTGTCTGGTATGTGACAAAAAAAGAACTAAGAAAATGTATTTCCTAACCAAAAACCTAGGGACTACTACTTACTTGGAAGAAACAAAACTGCGACTCAGCAGCACCATTGGCTGCTGCAACACTTCATGACTAGAAATGAAAGACAATGCCCATAAGATTATCACCAACACTTACATGTAAACATAAGCAGAGCAGGCATCCACATATCATTTTTCATCCCCACAACATCATCATCATCATCATCATCATGACTTTATACTTTCAGCAACATCTACTGCTCATGCAGCTGCGGCTTGTAATGGGCCACCCGACCTTGGATTGCGACCACGGCCACGGTTCCTTCCCCTGCCACGACCGCGCCCTGCAATTGAAGAAACCTTTTAGGCTTCAACAACTCAACAAGCTTGGAGAGGAAAATGCCATAAACTTACCACGCACAACGGGCAGTGCTTCAAATTCACCATAATCGTAATATCCACCTGACTGACCACCATATCCCCATCCTCGGCCTCGGAAAGAACGACCTCTCCCACGCCCTCGACCGCGACCACCAGAGCTACGCCCACCATCCCAACCATCACCATTGTAGTCCCCTGCTGCATTGTAAATACCTGAAGACGGATTAAAGCGAGCAGAAGGCAATCCAAAGAGCAACTTTATGAATTTGTGAATCAGTAGAGGACAGCTTTTAAATGATCACCACAGACAGCTTCCCATTAGAGACAAAAACTGACAGTATTTCACTTTCTTTTCCTTTTCTTTCCTTTTTGTCCTTCGGAGCTTTTAAATTGTGATAAGACTTGAAATCCAAAAATGAATTTTAATGGGTCAACTATTTTGAAATCTTAAGAAACAAAAAGAAAAAACCGTTTGTCTTAGTAGTTTAAATGCCCAAGTCCCAAAGTCTTCTTTTCTCTTGTATTAGTGACACTAGAATTTAATTAAAAAGAACATACACAATATCCAATCTACCATGAATGTGAATGTGAATATATATCCATTTTAAATCACTTTATGACAATGGTAATTCAAGTAAATGAATCATCAAAGAGAAGTAATACCTCTACTCCTACCCCTTGCTCGACCAACACGTCCCCTATTTCGCGTCTTCGGTGAACCCTCTGTATAACATGTCATTAGTAAAGTATAAAACTCATTTTTTCACAGCAGTGAAGACTTGTATAAATATACGTAGAAGATGTTTTTTCACCTCCTTCATCATCAAATTCATTCCATGGTTTCACTTGATCAGCAGGAAGGGGAGGTTGGTATCTGCATACAGGAAAATTTATATCAAGGAAAGATCAGCTAAAAACTACGAATATATGTAGGTTAAAGCATTATGTGCTTTTGGTCCAACAAATCAAAGGTCCAAAGTCTTCCATATAGAGCCAAAAAAGATATAAAACAACAGTAAGTACTCTGCACCAATAAAACATATGCAATTAATTAAAAATCAGCACAAGTCAACTAAGAATTTCCAAACTCATAGTTTGACATACTAACTCAAAGCACCACTCAGTACATTCAATATACTGACGATGACTTCATTTAACCAGACTTTTCTTTCTTTGAAGGAAAATAAAAGCAATTTATTCGTCTCAACTTGCATCCTGGAAGTCAAAACATAACTTCATAGGGAAAACATATGAGTAGAAAACCTCAAAAAGGGCTCCACAGAAGTACGAGAAAACTATACAAGTACAATAATAATTTACCAAATTTAAGTTGTACAATTAAATGTGTAGTCATTATTCACTACAAGGTATAACCTTGAGAAATAATATTATCAATGGATCCTGAACGAGGTCCAGATTTTATTCTTAAATGTGCTATAAATTCACATGCGGGTATAAAGATTACTTGGAGCTAAGTTCCAGGAAAACCGCCTTCATCTATGTAGCAAAGCAAATTTGGATATTTTCAGTTCATGCTAAATTTGATGCCATAAATAAATATCACTTAATAAAAGTAGAACTTCTCCGACTACTAAACCAGAACCAATTTTTTTTTTTCTTTTTTGTTTTCCCAAAAAAAACCCTACCAGGCCTACTCCTCCCATTTATAAACACAAATTAAATTGAATCCCAATAATCTAGAGATTGAACCAACTAGATTACCCCTTTCAGAAAAACACGAAATTGACCCTCTCTCCTTTCTGTTTATCATAGACCACATCAACTTTCATATTTTACACAGATGACTAGTAGTAGACTTGCCAAATTAGTTAAAAGAGATATAAGTAGGCTCATAAAGAAATCTTATCCCTAGTGAATATTTCATAAATGTAACATCATATGCCGTTTAATAGATCTAAATCAATGGCTAATGACTGATACAATTGGTTCCTACCCCAAGTTACTTTGACTATCTACTTTAAAGGGTAAAAGGTTTTCACAAATTATAACCTTGAAAATAGCTTAATTTCTCACCAAACCGACTGTGAGTGCCTCATAGCTATTGCTAAATAAACAAAGGTGACAAACACACATACTAGTATAAATACATGAAACTGTGTGGACGCCATTCAGCACCTAAGTGGAATCAAAACAATATGAACCACCACAAAAATTAAAACAAAGACTATCACTGACACAAGTTTATGATATTCCTATATGTGCAACATCCATTAGTGAGACAAATAGCACATAGACTCAGGTGATTTGCCATGCCAAATTAACAGTTCATAATATTTTATAGAATAGATAAATAATAATCTAAAAATGTTCTAACATGTTCAGTTCATGATTTGAAATGAGTTCTCAAAGATTAGGATACAATCTGAAAATCTGAGTTGCATTTAATATATTTAACATCTGAAAGCTTGTTTGGTTTAAATAAACTGTGTTTGCATTTCAAAAGGAGGGGAAAGAGTCTGAAAACATGTTTCATAAGTGTTTGTTAACAGATTCTTTGTTTCAAATACAGCATCGCAAAACTTTTTTGTCTTTTCCAAATTCTGGTTGCTTTGGAGATTCTATTTGGAAACTCATGTTTGAGAACAGACCAACCAAACGCCTTTTTTCCGGGATTCTGGGATTCTTTGTATCCCTTGTTTTCAAAAACAATTATTCATATACAAATTGGGTACAAAATGCCACTTTCATTACCCCGTTGATGACGTATCCAGTTCCTTCTTTGACAATGTGATTGTGATCATTGAAACATGGCGGGTGGTCTCTAGGCTGTAGCAGAACAGAAAACCAATCAATCATCCAACATTCAAAAACAAAAGATAGAGCACGTGCATAACATAGAAGAGTCTATATTTCATACGGAAGAAGGCCTTCTTCTAGTGGCTCCCACATATCTGTTATATCAGTTGATCCAATTGAAGTATTTTGATGGAGACCAACAATCCTTCTCTGAAAGTAAAAACAAAAACAACAAATAAGGTAACCGTGGTGGAGAAACACATAGAAACACATATATAAACCATTACAGCACCTTAATTAGTTCGGCAATCATTACAGTTTTATTGATAGCTCTGCCCATTGCTTTAAGAACAATTTCATTGGATCCTTTCTCCTGCAAAACAAAAAAGGTTATAACACAAAAGAAAACCACAGTACAAATCAAAAATACCAAAATAGCCATTGTAATTCCGCTCACAATTTAAAACCCAAAATTGGAAACCCCTGGTAGCCAAAGACCTCAAGTTCCAAATCTAATATAGCATAACTTTAACTAGATTCTTCTTTTGGTAACTTTAAATCACAAACTGCCCATTACTTCAACACTTACTCAAGAAGGTAAGAGTTCTCACGCTTATTCAAGAAGGTAAAAGTTCTCAAGCTTAGTCCTGTACCTAATGTTAGAAAAACTTTCTAAAATCAATGAAGTCACGTATTAATCTTAAACAAAGTAGAAGAAGAAGAAGAAAACAATTAGTATACTTGGTGTAAATCCTATTTAATGTCCTAAACTATTAGAACTGGTGAAGAAAAATAAGTACGTGAAGAAAAATAACGAAAGAAAAAAAAAAAACCTGGAGGAGAGTGGTGGCGTAAGTAATGTAGTTTCTCATCCTGCCTTGAGTTGTAATACGAATCTCATTCTCATTTATCGGCGTCTCCGCCTTCGGCTTCTCCACCCTCTGATACCTATCCATCTCTTCTGCTCAAAGCAAAAACACACTACAAATTCAAATTCAAACTCCAAAAAAAAAAAATAGAAAAAGAAAAAAAGAAATCTTGCGTTAGGGTTTTGGGAGAGGGAGAGGGAGTGAAAGTGAAGGAGTACCTTAGCGGTGATAGAGGCAAAGCAAGCAGCAACCAACCACTCTCTTCAAGAGTAGTAAGTAAGGTAAAGCTCAGTAAAGGATATGGCCTTGTCTTTTGATTTCTAAAATTAAGCCCTGAGAGTCTCTGTTACTTCGCGTTTCGATACGTTTTATAGTTTTGTAGGCGAGGAGGAAGTAGAAGAAGAAGATAAGAAGAAATTATTCAATAATTAAAAACGACCAAGTAAGAGAAGATTAAGGCTAAGACTGGCTTAAACCAGAATTTAGTGTAGATTAGTGAGAGGGAGTTAGAGTAGGGCTTTGTGGTCCCGGTCCTTCCGCCGATTAGACCGCCTCTTCGTTCTCCCTCTTTTCTGGATTCGTGGGCTTGGGCCTTGCGTATTTAACTGGCCTCATTAGTCATCAATCAGTTTCCCGAGAAAGATACCCAAAACACGATCGAAACCCTGCACCTTCGCGTTTACGACGTGGGAGCACTGTCATATTAAGCACCATCAAACCTACGGTTTGATTAATATACAGAGACCATCTAAACTGGTTTATTCAAGATCTTTTTTGCTTTTTTAACTGAATCTGTTGATTATATCTTATATTTTATTAAGAAATGAATATGCATTTTTAATATTCAATATGCGCATTAATTCTTTGTAGTTAGCTTGAATTTTAGAAAAAGAAAAATCAAGGAAAAGAATAGAAAGAAATGGTTAACTTACTCTTAAAACAACCAAACTTGGGATTGCGTACGACTGTAGCATTCCAATAATAAAATGCTTGTCCATTGACTGTTAAATAAGGCAAGCTACAACAGAAAGTTTACCATTATGATATTTATTATGATGTAAAGAGCAACTTGACATTACAAACCTCCACACAAATTGCCTTTAAAAAAATCCCACATTATGATAGAAATTCAAAAATTACAAAGAGCAGTAGTAGATTACAGAGACGGCCAAGACCATGGAGGTTGACCCAAAAAAAAAAAAAAAAAAAAAAAACAAATCCTGTTATCATAGATGATGAAATTGTTGCAATTTGTGTAAATTAAAATGTACTGCTAAATTTCCAACCTACAATGGAGAACAAGGAGAAGACAGCTACATTCCAACATTGCAAATGAAAATTGAAACCTATCCGCACCAAAAAAATTACAATATCAGTAGTCTTCGAATGACCGACTGTTCAACATCAGCTTTTGAACTTGGCTTCATAATCCTGCGGTTTCTGTAAAAGAAAACGAGTTAAATGTTAATGAGAGAAACAAGGGTGGTCTAGTGAAACTTCTTCAAAGTAAACCCATTTCAAGTGCCAAAGTAAGAAATTTCAGAAATTTCAACAGCTTGTTGGCATAAGTTAATTTTGGGAGTCCACCTACTATAAGGTGCATAAAAGAGGTATCATAAATATATTTCTGCACGGATGAAAAATCTGTTACCATAAAGATCGCTGATAGCAATCTGCGTGCAAACCATCTCATATGCAGTGCCCGTTGGGCACTGGCTGCTGCTTCCACAGATTCAAACCGTAGATATACGAAACCGGCGCTGTTTCTGCAGGTTGAATTATGAAATTGAGAACATATGGTTTAGTATCCGCCAATAAAATATTTGTGTCAAACGTGAATTCTGAGAAAATTGCAAGTATATTGCAGTTCTAATGACAATGTTCGTAAAAATCTAAGACAGTCGACCAAAGCACAAACAAAAATTAAACTAATCAATGCCAGAAACCTAAACAAATGGAGCATCCCTTGAGATAAAATCACCATTTTATGCTTCAGCCAATCAAAAGGTATGATTACGGGTCCTTCACATAGGACACTTGAGGAATGAACCAAAAATAATTAAAATATATCCCTATAAACATGGTATTGAAATGAGAGCTCATTTATTATTTATTTATAATCTTGGTTAACTAATTCTTATTTAGTTTTGTGTTGGAATGATATCTAATAAAATCTTGCTCTTATCGGATTACAAAACTTTTCCTAGCCAAATTAGGAGCAGGGCATCTAGATAAACAAGTCCTCCTAAGAAAATATATTTTGATCAAGTTGAACAGTAAAATTTTATTCTATTCCAGGTGAGACTTCCTACTAATCCTGATCCAAAGTTCCACCCATTTTACATTAAAATTCTCATTCAACCCATCATCGCTATCATTCAAAATGCAGCCTAGGCTTTGTTTGTGGCAGTGTTCACATAAACGAACAAGTTTCTATTTCATCCCGTTTACATTTTCCTTTGATTTTAAACTATCATATCCATCATATTCAAGTGTTATTGTCCCACATCAGAACTGATCAATTAACCTGTATTATTAGACGTGTATACGCCGTTCAAATTAGGATTCCACACAACACATAATCATGAGTCATGCAGAAGCATGCAGAAATGCAATCGACATTTATCACACACACTTACTTATCCACATATATATGTTTCACCCGGCCATATTTGGAACACTCTTCTTCCACATCTCCTTGTATTTCCAAATCAAAATCTGGGTCCGTCTGCATCAGAAAATTGAAATAAGTACTTCATGCAAGTTTGTAGTAGACAATGCAAGAAAATCACTGACCTCTGTAGCAGGATCAAACATGTTCTTCAACAGTAAACACTCGCTTGGAAATCCAATAAATTCAGAGGCTGGGTTAGGTATAACAGGAGCAGGAACAGCTGGAACTGGAACTGCAGGTTGCCCCATGATAGGTAAGCTAACTGCTTGTTGAGTAGTAGCTGACCCATTAACCAATGGTACTCCAAGAGAGCCAGCAATACTGTAAAAAGTAGTTCAATTAAACTACTGACAAAGTAATGTAAATTACTAAGACCAGGCCAGTACCATAACAAACCTTGTGGCTATACCAGTGCGATCCAGCTTCTGCATAAGCAATGCTCTAGATTGAGCATTTAAAGCCTGCATGAAAAGATATTATGCATCAGTACAAAACAAAATCTGAGAAATTTCGTACAGGCAAGACAAGACAGAACGCTGTCATATTATGCAAAAGAAAATGCACATCACCCTCAAAATAATATTAAAACAGCACCATCCATTCTAAAACCATCATTCAGAAGGCATCATGCTTGAAAATGTAAGATGTTTATTAGACACATAAAGAGGACTTCAGGTCTCAAATTTTTGGCGAAAACATATCAATTGCTTCAGTATTCAAAGATGAGCATTCAACAGAAACCCTCTCACATAGTCCATTTTCAAACTCCAGGAAAAGCTTGCTTTTGATCCTTTGAAACCAAGGAAATAAAACAACTAAAAGCACTCTCCAATTCCCATCTATAGCTCATCAAGTACTATTTTTCACAACCAGATTAATCCTCCTAAAAAAATTTTCTGATATCCTCATGTGAAGCAAAGAAACAAACAAAACTGGTTAAGGTTTGCTTAGCTTCCAGGCCAGTTATATATAGTTGCCTGATTTCATAGGGAGTTGTAACCGTAAGGGCCCTGGTTTTTTGTTATAGTTATTTAGTTTCAGTAGAGTAAGCAGCAAATTCTATAGCTTTTGTAAGCCCCTCAGAGTTGCTCTTGTTTCTCTGGTAGACATCCAATCCACTTTTATACTTCCTTTTAGTACATATCCAGAGAGAGGAGAGAGAAAGAGAGAGAGATTATATAAGATTGTCACTTAATCTATACAAGGTTCAAACCACACGAGAAATTTTTTGAAAGTGTTGTAAGCTCTACATAGAAATTTATTCTCTAAATTTGAATGCCAACATGTAAAATCATTTCCCAAGTCTACATTGTTATTCCTAAATGTGCCCATAACATTACAAGCTTTCCATAAAACTACACAGAAGAGGAATCAAACAAAATAAGTTCCCATGAAGCTCTTCCCATTGCCAACAGCTATGGCAAAAACAAAACCTTTTCCAATGTTTTGTCATAATATCTGTATATTTTGTTAAAAAATTCCTATATAGAATTTAGTATTCTCAATAAGCAGGCCTCTCAGTTTCAGGTAATACTTGAGAATAAACCCCGGCACATGTACTGTGCAGCCACAAACACTGCTTAGAATGCAACATCAGAGTGCAATAAAGTAATTGTACATTCAATGCCAAATGATAATATACAACTAACCAGTCCTCCACCATCATCATCATCAAAGTCTGCCGATTTTGCTGCAGTATCTTGTGTTCCAACGTGATCAGTGACAGATGAAACCTACATATGCACGTGAACAATTAGTTGCAGAGATGTCAGCATTGGCTTCTACATTAAGCCGACAAATAACTGGCTTCAAAGTTGTAAACAATAGCATCACTTGATGCCAACTCATGATATTAATGTTTATGGCCTAACAAGTCCAAGCATACCTTCATTGTCCTTCCAGCAATCTCCAATTTTCCGTTCAAAGCAATTTGAGCTGCTTTTGCATGTTCAAGCTGAGCAAACTGTAAAAGGAAATAACATAACATGAATGCATAATAAATAGACACCAGCTCTTTAATGGTTTTACTGCCAACAAGAAAGCTTCACAAACCTGAACAAACCCAAAGCCCTTGCACTGTCCAGTCTCAATGTCCAGGGGAAGTTGCACGAGCTCCACAGGACCAAACGGTTCAAAAAGCTGACAACCACCATAACGTGTTAAAAGACAGAAATTAAAAAATAGTGTCTTATGTAACTTGATAAGAAAAAAATGAACACAAGCATCGAAAAAAGTTAGAGAGAGAAAGGAAAAAGGAACCCTAAACAAATGACCAGAAATATGTGAGAAAAAGTATTATTCCCAAACAGTCCCACAAAACTCCCAAAAGCTTTTATTTTACTTTATTATTCACTCAATTATTTTTTAATATCATTTCAAAACCTGTTGGTGCTATCCAAATGTTCACATTAGTAAAGAAAATAGTCAAGTTGCAAACTACTATGGCCATCTCAAAGCTGAAGCAGTTAACTAAAATTTTCAGAGCATTCTCTACTTAAGTTTCAGTAGAGCTCAATATAACATGGCATGCACTTCCATTCTAGTACATTCTAGTACAAGGACTTGAGCTCAGATCCATACACCGCACAGAATCCTTTTCCAAAATAAATTAAGAGGATTACTGCCATCCAAAAGGTTTAGTTCATTAAACAGCAGCAGCACGGAACAAAATCTCTTTCTCATTGAAACAATTCACTGACCGGACATTTAGCACACAGATCACAAACAGGAGTAACAACAGAAGAGTGCACAATGAAAGGGCCAAAAGAATAAGGCAATAATAGTTCACTCCACTCTCATATATTTCACTGGATTTTCCTCTGATGGTGTTTAAGAACTTGTAATCCATCTCATCTGAGTCTAACAAATAGAAGAAAATCCACACTGCCTGTGAATTAATAGGATTAGAGGTTCTATGATTTTGAAATCGCACAACTAGAGGCACCAGCTTTTGGCATAAACAAGTCTGCAGCCATAATTTTGGCTACCCGGTCATTAAAGTCAGAACTGCTACTTTGTTTGAAAGAAATCTTAATGGCTGCCTATGCTTCAAGGCTTGTAAAAGAGACAGAAACACAATGTGCTAGTACTGGCAAATAATAAATCAAATCATGTACCTGTCTAAGCTGAATCTCGGTCATGTTAAAGTGTAGATTTCCAACATAAAGTTTTCTATCAATTGCGCCATATGGTCCAGTAGCTGTGCCCCCAGCAGTAGTATTAGATTGAACAAGATTCTTTTCAGCTTCAGAAGGCTTAACCATTACAGGTTGTCCAAGAAGTAGTTGGCCTGATAGAGCGATCGCCATTGGCACAGACATCACATCATAAAACTCAATATACCTGCAGTTACAACAGTGCCATACTTATTAGATTTTCAGAACGGCTGAGACAAAAGGAATCACACCAAAACTTACAAAGCATAGAGCATAGAGATGTAGGGTGAAACAAAAACTCTAGTGAAGAGAGCTCAAGCTGATTATCTTTTGGTCAATCTGATGCCTAATATAATAGAAATTGTTAGCTCATCATAATTGTAAAAAGAAAAAAGAAAAGAAAACTATAACAAATATTAGACACGGGAGGACTTGGAATGGGTGGAGAAAAGAAAAGCAATAAACAGCAGTAGTCTCCTTGTTCACTGTGACTTCCGAGTGCATGTCTGTACAGAATCCCAAACACAACAATAAATGAGGATGGTACCAACTTAAAGATTTTAAACAATCAATAACATGACACTCAATATTAAATGAAGCCCTAAAACTGTAAGATACCATAACCAATGCGGGGCCAAGGACCACGTAGGTCTAATCCCCCCAGCAAACCAACTTCAGTCATTGATATCATTTACCTCCATTCAGTAAGAGTGCAATTTCTTATACAAATACTGAGCACTATAATATGAAGAATTGGAATAAGGATTCCACACAAAATGGATTTGTGACCTTCACAAAAATTATTGTAGCAGAAAAATGGGAAAAAGAACACAAAATTCAGGTTTATGTCATCTACCTTGAGTGCGCAGCATGAATTGATTAAACATGAGTGCAAGGTATTCCCACCATCCCTCATCATTATCGCATTGCTAGTGAATTTAAGAATACAGTTAAATTTGATACTACAAAGAAAATATACTAATAGCTTCTTTACAAGAACACATGCCCATGAGTATATTAGTGTATAGCATTAAGGACATACCCAACTCCTTTTGAACGTCTTGAATTCCTGTCCATGATCAGCCGAACATCCCTCACCTGAAAATA
Organism: Azadirachta indica; assembly: GCA_022749755.1. Lineage (NCBI taxonomy): Eukaryota > Viridiplantae > Streptophyta > Magnoliopsida > Sapindales > Meliaceae > Azadirachta > Azadirachta indica. Next base: position 6,650,828 of record CM040447.1, read on the forward strand.
ATATAGGAAAAAATGTAAAATTGACCACAGCATAAAAAAATTAGGAGGATACAATGTCTAAGACGACACTAGATGTCCAAACTAACCAATTCTTATGTACAATCTAACTCACCCCACACATATAGAATGTTGAAACACATGAAAGTTAAAATAATACTTGTAACTGAAGGCAAAGGAGCACATACTAGCTGCACATGAAGCAGATGCCTCTCAAGAGCATGCATTTACATTGCTCTAAGCAGTGTTTCGTGCAACAAATTTGAACTTATTCTTAAATAGGTGCAAAAAGAAGAACATATTTTAAACACATCTACACAGCAAAACAAATCCCACTAACCTTGCCTGCTTTTGAGAAGAATTCATAAACATCTCTCTCAGTTGCTTTTAGAGGCATCTGTCACCACCAAATAGATAACAAGTTATTTAGTACCAATTGTAAAAAAGAACAATAAAGTTTATATTCCTTTAAGACAAAAAGACAGGGCCAAGTGCCTAACCTGGTATGCAAAAACAGTTCTCTGGTCCCTCTCCGGATCAGCTTCAGGTTCCACCACTTCTTTCTTTTCTTTATATCTCCTGCCACCAGATAAGCTTCCAGATTAAAATAGCAAATGGACAAAATATCATTACAATACAAGTGCTCACACAAGTCCACAACAGCTTGTTACTGTATGACTAACATTGATATTATTTTTTGCTCATTTTCATAGCATCAATGGTAGTATAGCATATATAAGATAGCAAAAGCCATACACATGTCTATTTCAAGAAAACACAGAATCTGATCCATTCCAAAGATCCTCATTAACCATACGGATAAGCAGACTATTCTAAACTAAAAGGCAAAGGTTTATATGCAATGAAGTTACTCTAAGCTAATCAAACCATCTCATACAAGAACATAAGTGGATTAACCACAAGACAATTGTTCTCCAAGAAGCAATAAGCTGTTACAATCACAATAAGGGCATTTTTTTTGTACTGTTACACTTCTACTTAACTTTGAAAGTGACAGCAGTTTAAGTCTTGGCTAGTCACCAACTTGTAGTGGGGAACACTCACTTTTACCCATATTTGAATTTACTAAGTTGTAACTTCGAGGTGATGGCACCTCAATTCCAAGCATACCCAAATATGATCTTTCAGAGTGCTAAGATAACCCAATATATTATAAAGTACATGTAGTACAACTAAAATATAAGATAGCTCGAATTGCTTCTCTGGAAGCCCAACAATTAACCAGGGCTAAGATAAGCTAAAGGGTTATCTTGTTCAAACAATAAACCTGTCAAACGGTCACTCTACAGTGCCGGGCAGTCTCAATGCATGAAAGTGAAATCATTCGCAAAAATTACACAAACTATCATGAAATACACATAGTGACTGATCAATTACCTGCTCTCTCTCATTTCGAGGTCGCGTTCTCTCTCCCTCAGCTCCCTCTCTCTTTCCCTCTCCCGTTCCCGTTCACGCTCCCGTTCACTGTCTCTCCTCGACCTACTAGTGCTCCTCCGTGACCGGCTGCTACTTCTCCTTTCTCTTTCTTTTTCCTTTTCTCTGTCCCTTTCCCTCTCCTTCTCCTTCTCCCTCTCCCTCTCTCTTTCCCTTTCCTTATCTTTCTCTCTTTCCCTTCTTTCCCTCCTCTCCTTCTCCTTCTCTTTCTCTCTTTCTCTATCTCTATCCTTTTCTCTCCTCTCTTTCTCTCTACTCCTCTCACGATCTCTCTCCGACTCCCTCTCACGATCTCGATCTCTCCGGTGCCGTTCTTTATCACGCTCCCTATCTCTATCTTTCTCCCTCTCTCTATCTCTATCCCTTTCTCTTTCTCTTCTATTGCCGTTATCTTCCTCCTCGTCTCGACGCAATTTTTTCCCGCTCCTCGCTCGCTCCTCTTCTTCCTCTTCGCTGTCCTCCCGCTTACGATAACTCCTCTCGCTCTTCTCCTTCTCTCCGTCTCTCTTCGCCTTCTTCTTCGACGCCGAATCGTCTTCGTGCTGCTGCTGGTTCTGATCCTCCACCGTCTTCTCCAAATACTCGTACTCGTCGAAATCCATTGATCAATTTACTAATCTAACGATTGACAATTTCTCTTCAGAATCTAGGGTTTCAGGTTTGCTTTTAGTTTACTTAGGGTTTTGTTGGGGTTTGATTTTGAGTTTTCGTCGCTGGTTAGAGCCTAGTTTACCATATCTGAAATCGGGACATGGATGTCATTTTGTAAATAGAAGGTTGGCTTATGGGGCAAAACGGTAAAATGAAAAAAAAGATCATGGGGTCAAAACTCAGAAGTCACACAAGTGATAAAGTCATTGGTGCCCTTACAAGTCAGAACACTACAACTGGAGACAAATTGTACCCAAACAGAATCTAGAGTTTACTAAAAAAAGGAAAAAGAAAAAATCAATAAAAAATTATTAAAGTTCTTGCTAGTTCATACAGAATTCAACTTCTTATTTTCAATTTATACAAATTTTTATCCGATTAGTGATAATAAGATTAATTAAAAGATATTACTTAATTCTGTATGATAGGTGGTCAATTAATATAGTGATTTAGAAAGTAAATTATCAAAACTTATTTACTATAAAAACAGATTTTTACGTTTGGCATACGAACTTCATGATAAAGACTAATATATATATATAAATAATATATTTATATCATTAAAGTTGATCGAGCATAAATGTTCTGTCTTTGTTATCACAATACTTACAGAAAATCTGATAAACCTGAAATTTGATCAACTAATACTGAATTAGAAAAATAAAAGCTGCCTTGTAAACAATATATTTCAATTATTTATATTTTTAAATATCTCAACATATTGATATTAGATGTTTATAAAACCAAAAAAATTCATTTCCCTTAATTACTTGAAATAAAATCATTATAGCACATAAATTTTCTTTATTTTTCAAATTTAATATATATTTCATGCTATAAAATACCCTTATTAATGTCAATATCGTGAACATGCTGGCGGCAACATTAGATAAATGCTTTCCAATAATAACTATTTATACATAAATATAAATATTACACAATATTCAATATCAGCAAATATATTATATATTATTATAAATTTTGACATTTGTATAAATATTATATAATAACATAAATTTGACATTTAATACATTATAGATATTATGTGTAACCAAAAAAAAATTAATTTAATAACCTTTCTCAATGACAGTTAATTCTCGATCACAGAAGCAAAGTGGAGCGGTTCTTTAATGGAAGAGAATGGGAGAATACTGAATACACACATTACTACAGCATAATTGATGTCAAATACAATCATTTCCTATCTTACAGTGTAGGGTTGAACCAGAATAGCAATCTCTCACAGGAACATATTACAACTGTAATTACAAAATAATCAGCATGCAAAGTAGTTTTCCATACGACCTAATATCGAGCTTACCATCACTGTAAAAGGCATCCAACAAGCAGATTTGTAGGATGTTTTAAGTAATTACAGAGACCGTATTTGAAAGCAATGTTCTGCTATGGCTATGCCATCAGACTACTCTGTTCAAAGGAATTCTTTCACCCTGTCGAGCAATTCTTTCGATAGGAGAAATCATTTGCGGCATTGTCATACCTCCAGAAACGATTATCTCTGCATTATAGCAAAGGATGTAAGAGGGAATATGGATGTTGATAATGAAAAAATTGTCATTCAAAAATTTCTATAACAACCAAGCTTGACGTGAAATTTCACCAATATTGTAGGTAATAAATTTACATAGATATACACTGATGACTGATTTTCAACATACATTTGCTGGAAAATACAATAAACAGAAAGTTGCAAAAGTCTCTGCATTTTTCTGTACATCACAAATATTTCGAATCATTATGTTATTAGTGACAGATATTTCTAAATTTATGACAAGTTTTGGTTAATAAAAATACATTTAGGCTTCAGTAGTCATTTGACTGACAAAGAATGGTCTTCTCAAGAAAGCACTGGTGAATTAACTCAATAAAGACATATCATAGGCACTAAATGAAAACTAGAGAATTTAACTCCCCAGTTGTTGAGACATAATTCTAAATTCAACACCCAAAAAACAGATAGATTTCAAAAAATAAAATCAGGATGTTATATATAGGAAAAATATTAATCATTTAAATCGAAAAACTAGATATCGCATATGCAAACAGTTCTAAACAAAGCAGAAGTCGGCAAAAGAAACAGAACAAAAAGGGTTTTACCGCAAAAAAGAACTCTTTGCTTATTGCATTAGGGTAATTTAATGCAAAAAGGTAAAAGGTAGCCATAGCCAAAGGAGAAACCATACCTATGCCTTCTCGGATAGACAGATTTGGTCTTATTATCTCTTTAGAGTTTACCAGGAATATGTCACCAATATATAGATGGTTTGTTGGGACAAAAACACTGCATAACTCTTCATCTTCATTGTCTTTCTGCAGTAATCAGCTTACAAATCAACGATGAATCTTAAGGAAAATATAAAAGTCAAAACATTTTGGAATAATATAATATAGCCCTTCTAGTACACACGTCTGACAAAAATACATGAAGAAAAAAGCAAATTCTCTAAAAGTGACTCATGACCAAAGTTTGACAAATACTTTACAGGGGAAGATTGTACCACTTAAACCACAAGTACCTGAAGTGTGACTGTTGATGTAATAAAACCAAACGCATATTCACCAACACGTGGATGGCGGATAATTGCTACCTCTTTGAAAGCTGTTGTATTGTGATCTGCACAGTAGATAAAGGTATCATATCAGTTTAAAGCAGACTTACCACTCTCATGATTTAACATAAGAACAACATTTATGCAGAAAATATGAATAGCCCCTATACGGCCAGTTGCGCAGCTGTTAATAATAAATTGAATGTATTGAGAAAAGCACATATTTTCAAATTATGTCAGCAATAGAAAAGATTTTACCAAATCAAAGTTACTCCCATATGCTCAGTTACAAGAGACAAGTAGATAAGGCTTAATGATCATAGAGATATTTGTATGTTATTAAGTGTTGACCATTGTTCAGATTGTGATCTTAATGTGATCCAATATATTAAAATTCTCAGGGGTCCTATAACCAACCATAAGCAAATATATTAGTATACTGCATAGTTGTCACATTCACGCATACATACAACAAGATTGCTCCATTGACTGTGAGCATGGAAGTATATATGCATCTTTTAATCATTATAGAACTAGATTTAAGTCCAAGAATTGAAATAACTGGTCAGAAATAACCTGGAGATATTGCAGCACTAATTTGCTTGGAGGCCGAGTATAAATGCTTAACAAAGGGCATGCGCTTAATAAACCATTCCCCAACCCAAAAAACTGTAGAACCCAACCAAGATGAAACGAAAACACCAGCAAGGAATACAAATACCAGAGATGTGACGAATCCAAGTCCTGCATCATAGACCAAGTACCTTGAGGGTTTGATAACGAAAAGCTCCACAAGAAAAAAAGACTGTAAATGAAATGAGAAAATCAACTAATATAAGCTTGTTTCCATCCAGTAAATACTTCAGAACTGTAAACATGCCAAAGGCCAATGGCAATGGAATTATAACTTACCAAAAATGTCAAATCCAAGCCGCTCATATAATGGACTGAAAAAACCATCAACAAACTGAATAAACCACCATGTTACAAAAAATGTAACCGCCACAGGGAAAAGAACCACACTGCAATTTGAGGAACCAATGAAATGTCAGATTTAAAAGACCAAATACTCTGAGTAAACATTTAGAACAATTCAGGAAATAGCTACGTCTTTTACCATCCAGTCATGAACTTTCTTGAGATCCAACTTTGAAGAACAAACCAGCAGGCCTAACAAAAGAAAGAAGCAGGAACATGGAACATAATTAAAAATGCAATTTGCTTCTCACAACAATAATACAAATAAATTTTAATATTGACAAACTAACAGTGAATTCAGGCACTAACGTTGCTGGTGATCCCAAGATAAGATGCTAAGCATATACTTCTGCCAATAGATGATCATCAATTTGCATGTACATGTATAAGCAATTGTACTCTTGTTCATCCAAGTCCATGAAAACTTGCTCACAAAATTGTTCAAATCAATTTAACAGAGCTTGATTTAATACCGTTTGATGCCATATCTATTGAAAGCCACGATTGGATGTTTAGTGTTTGGCTTCACATTCCCTAACATTTTCCTTTCATGAATATCTCAAAATTCACAAATTATAACGTGGTCTCTAAATTCTATTGTTGTTCCTTGGTCATATTTCTTAACATCTAGTTATCTTCTGTCACTGTTTTCCACAATCATTTTTCTTTTTAAGTCAAAAACAGATGGTACTGTATCTGAAAACAGAATTTGGGAAAACAAATAACTTCTCAGTAGACGTTTTCGATGTTTTCAGAAAATTAAATTCGGATAATTCACAAAAACTCTCCCTCTACTTCTTCAAACTACAAAAACAACAAAAATTTCCATTAATTTTCTTCATTTTCGAAAATGTCACCAAACGCATTCTCAAATCTTGAAAACAGAGAGTTTAATTTGCTAATTACGAAATAAGATCCGCAAAAACCGATAACAAATACAGATAGATCAAAGACAATCTAAACAAAGTAACGAAAACGGACGGTGGAGATTTAAAGAAATGAGCGAACCTGACGAGTGGAAGAACTGGAAGAAGTAGGGGGAGTCTTGACTGGATCCTCGGGATCTTCGCCGCCATTCTCAGCTTGACTCAGTGGAATAGACGTTGATTCTTTCTCTTCCGCCATTCTTCTTCGTTCGTTCGTTCAGTTGGTTTCCGAAAAAATTTTGACTGAAAACTGAATCGGAAATTTCGGAGGGAGAAAAATGGACGGAGACTGAGAGAAAGAACGGCAGGCGTTGTGTTCGTGCGGTGACGTGTAAGTGAAGGGGAAATATCTGATAACGGAGTAATAATATATGGGTCTCTAATTGTTTAGGTTTCCGGAAATAATATCTAGTCGTTCCATTTATAACAAATAGGTCCCTAATTTCTTTTTCGGACACTAATATTATTCGTAAAGTAGCTTCTACCAAGAGTTTATACAAATACCATAATTTTATTTTGTAAAATTTAGTAGTTATAAAAATAATATTATAACATTATTCATATAGATCAAGGAAATTTATATAAATATTATGATAATATTATTCAAATATCTTCACTTAAATTAGATAATTTCTACTTTCTAATAAAATAATTGTATAGATTTAAGAGTTTATAGAAGTATATAATAATACAATTCGTATAAATATATGAGAGTTTACATAAATATAATAATAATATTATCTGGGTATTTATATTTAAATTAGACAATTTTTACTCTGAAATTATGAAAATATTAGAGTATAAATCTTTTAAGAGTTTATGTAAGTAATTTTTTTTTAAGTATTATCGAAAAATTAAAATCGATACAACATAATATTGCTCAAACAAAAGATTACCCCTCTTTAATATTCTCCAAAGTTTAGTTACATGTCATAGTCAACATGCAATATTTTTAGCTTTAATTTTGTCATGAAATGGTACCTATTTGTTAGAATGGAAAAACTGTTTTCATATTGTATAAATATGAAATTTCAGGGACCTAGATGTTGTTCTTATTTGTTAATCGTTACTTACATAGTAAGTTTAATTTGATTGGATAATGCCAGAACCCAGACCCTGCTTTCTTAAGCAATGCCCGTGCATGGTAGCAAAAGCTTTTCTATTATTACCAGCAGATAATTAATTTCATTAAACCTAGAAAATATTTTATATTTATATCTAGAAAAATAAATCGAACTTATTTTATATCTATAATGATTTATATTTTACTGCTTGGTAATATATCAATTTGTATAATGATCAAAATATACATGTAAGAAATTATTTAATATCATGTAATACATTAATAATCATACTACGCTCAGAGGACAAATAGAAGACTTATGTATAGTATGACTTTTAATTTCAAATTCTTTTGATGAATTAGTTAATTTATCATTTTTTGTTTATATATTGGGTTAATTAATTAAATTAATTTTAATTTCAATTGGATGATTGGCTTAAATTGGGTTGCGCATTAATACATTGGTAGATATGGGGGTAGCTGATTAGCTCACCTCTTTTTTACTAAGGACACTCAATTTCATGCGTTGCGAGTTATTAACAGAAAAATATACACTGCCAGCAAGAATTTAGAATCTTTGCCCTAGACTGGGCTGGGTGATCTACAAACAAGTTTAGGGCAGTGTTACTTACACACCACATATGTGCTGAGTACACTCTGTTCGTGTAAAATGGGTGTTCTTCGAACTCTGAGGAGTGCATTTAGGAATGCCCTTTCAGTTTCATAGGAATAATGGGTGGGTTTCGGATTTTCTTCGTGAATAGACATTTGTAATGTGTGACAATGGCTTTATTTAGAAGATCACAAAAATCTTTGAGAAATTGAAAGTGATTTACATGTATGTACAAGTTAAGATTTATCTTTATTTCGTATTGTTATATTGTGACTATTAAGCTATAACTATTGTGAAACAAATTCATTAATTTTTAAGTAAAATTTAACACTTATCAAATACTTTAACTGTTATATTTTTAAAAAATAACAATTTCAAACAAAATATTTTTGAAAATAATTGTAAGTTGAAAATTATGGGATTGCATTACTAAATAGATTTGTAATTGCTTTTTTTCTTTATTTTTACTAGTATAAGAAACATCAATCCATGAATTTAGTATGGTTTATGAAATTAAACAAAAGATGGTATTGAATATGGCAGTCGATAGAGGGTGCTATGAAGACCAAAATCAAAACTTTAATTTACACATGGACAAGCCTAATTTTGGAAAGATTACTTATTTGCACTTTTATACTTCGTCAATAATATTAATTTTATGCAATCTTAAATAAGTCACCTACTAATAGTTTAGTAGTAAAATACTTAATTCCTTTTTTTTAAGTTCAAGTATATTTTTTTTAAATTATTAATTATTTGGTAACAACATAATACTGTTGTATGAGTTTGTATCAATGAGTTTATACAGGCAACCCAAAACATTAGATAATTGTTTATTATTTATTTTGTCATCTAGTACTTTGTGCTTCTAATACTAGGTAAAAATATATAGCATTATCAAACATACACTAAGATATAGTCAAAGGAATTATATTAAATGAACCTTTAATTAATAAATTACATTATGTCAATTTTTTATTTGAAGAACCACTTAATTGAATTGTTATAATATAACTCAAATGTTTATATTACTATCGATTGGGTCTTTTTAATATAACTTTTTAAGTGAATATTAGAGTTTTTATAAGTATAATTTTTTAAAAAATGTGCAAGACAATTTAAAACATAAAAAAAAAAAAATCTAAAAGTTCTCTACTTTTGAACACCTAAAACTCTGGTTTCTTCTAGTAGAAATAAAATTATTTTTTTTTTAATTTTAATAGTTTTTTCTTTGTAATAACTAAATGATAGAAAAAATTGAAAATGAGTTTTAAAAGTTCTTTTTTTCATAAGAATTAAATGATAAGGGAAATTGAAAATGATTTTTTAATTTTTTTTCTAAAAAAGTTTTGAATGAGAGTAGAAAATCTCATCTACAAAACATCAAATTTTTGTCTTTAACCACTGTTTGAACTTGGGATGGCCCGAAGTGTCAAAACAAATCGTAAAACCCAAGTCATGGCCAGGAGAAAAAATGACTTTTAACATTAAAAAAATATTTTTATCAATTAAAAAGTGATACCAAACAAACACTTATTCCCAATTTTTATTTTAAAAATAATATTTAACCTAATTTTTTTTTTAATGTTATTATACAACTTGAATTTTTTATAGTACTATCAATCATGTTTAAAGTCCATTTGATATAGTTTTTAAAATTTTTGAAATAGAGTATTTAATAAAAGAAATTATGAATTTACATGATTGCCACAAATATCTTATTGTAAAAATTATGCAACTCCTTCTGTAACCAAAGTTTTAAAATTATATCATAGAACATATAAAGAAAAAAATTTTAATATAAGGGAGGAACATATCAAATAATTTAATAATTTAAAAAAATTCCAAAAGTTGTTCCCAGAGACTCAAAATTTAAGTTTTTTTGTTGAATCAACTTGATTTTTTTAATCATAAAAATTCTTTTCTCATGATAACTAAATAATAAAAAATTAAAGATGATTTTCAATGTTTAATAAAAATATTTTAATTAATTGAAAAATCATACAAAATAAACAAACGATTCACAAACAAAGTAAGAACCATATAATCATTGAGTAGTTGGACTCTCTATTAAGTATAAATTTTTTTTAATATTACACATTATATATACAATTTACTAATATTACATTAAAACTTTATTAAGAATAGAGAGTTTTCATTGGTTATAAAATTTGCTTCCATTATTTTTTACAAAGAAAATGGACTTCATTTTATAATCAAGAGAAATTAAGGGTCAATTTGTCGGCGTTAAAAAATTAGTACTAAAATAATTAGTACTTATATTCTTTAATACTTTTTCTATTAGCAGTTTTTGATAGAATATTTAAACGTTTGGTTAATAATCTTTAAAAGTACTTACTAGAGCTAAATTTTTGAGGCATAACTAAAAAAGTACTTTTATATTAACAAATTATTAAAATAGACATATATTAAAATAAGTAATATACCCATATAGTAATATTTTTAATAAAAACAAATATTATATATATATAAATAACATTTTTGTTTTATAACATTTCTCAAAAATTGAATAAAAAATTTGTTATGAAAATAACTACAACTTCAATAATCTAAAAAGATATTCTTTTTGTTGTAAAAATATTACAATTTTAATAATATTAATTATCTACCATATATTAAAATATAAATAAAATATAATATCATGAATACAAATAATATATCAATTTGAATAATTTATTCATTTAAAAAAAACAGAACAAAAAATATATCTCCAAATATATAACATAATCCATCATATATTCATATATATAATTATCTAAATGAAAATCCATTTAACCCTAAAAGATCAAATATTTGAGAAATATAATTCTTGAATTTGTTAAGGATATTTTGAGAAAAATAAAATTTTTATTAATTATACAAGTATTACCCTTTTAAGCACCTGAAGTATTAATTTGAGAAAGTACTAAATTTTTTCTAATATAATAATAACTTCAAGTATTAAAATATTTTTAATAAATATTTTTATCAAAATTTACCAAACATATCAATTAGCAATTTATAAGTACTAATTAGCACTTATAAAGAATTTATTAGCATTATCACCTACCCTAAATTCCACCCTCTATTTGAAAAGTAAGAGTATCAACCACTTCATCTAAGTGACAGTTTACCCGATTTATTACAAAAATCAATTGGAAAACTACAATTTAATTAAAACTAATTTTCCCGCCAAAACTGCGCATTCATGTCGCATGAGTTGGAGACAGATCGCACTTTTCACCTTTTCATTTACAAAAGACGTCAAAGCATTAATGCTAGAGGACACGTGTGATAAGATAAGCCAATTAAAATCCAGCCTGTGGTCTACCAATCCAACGGCCGGCATTCCATTCCCAACCGCGCCAAAAACGAGCGGCGCCAATTTTAATATTCTTGATTCTCTAATTAAAACGGACAACATTTTAACTTAGTGTTTGAATTTACTCTCATTTTTTTAAAACCTACCAAATGCAATGTCAAATAATTAAATAAAGTTATAATATTTATTTTATTTTGATTATAAAATAAAGGCGAATAAATAAGAAAATAATATTTATAGTAATTTTTTTTTATTATATTGTTTTTATTTGTGAGAAAATAAATACTATACTTCTGTAAGAAGATTCGTCAAAATAAAAATATTTTTTGGAAATAACTTAAAAAAATAAGTTTTAATTTCTTAAATCCATATATAAAAGACAGTGGCCCCCACGCTAATCCCAGCTCAACACCAATTTACCGCCACTAGCACCCAAACAAAAAGCTATAAACGCTCCCTTGTCTTTTGGCGGGAGAATTGAAATAATAAAAAAAATTAATAAAGAAGAGGAAATAGGTTAATAACAATTAGTCCCTAATATTTGGAAAAAAAATAACAATTTGGCACATTAGTTTTAGAATTCAACAATATAGTTCCCAGCTGGTAACTGTCAACTGACAATATTCCTTCATTATTATCCTAATTTCAAGTTTCAACAACGTGCAACTGTATATAATATACGAGATTAAAATGTAAAACTTGAACACATTATGAATTAACCTGTTATTTTACGATAATTTAGAGATGAAAATGTTATTCTCCAACAGGAAGTACACGAACTCTCCGTTGAGAGGGAAAACAAGATGCGAATTCAAAACCCTAAATAGTTTTCAAAATTTAAAATAATAACATTTCTCTTATTTAAGCGGCCGCTCCCTCCCATTCCTTCTCGCGCACACAATCTGTTAGACAAAATTCCTCACTGATCGAGAAGTTGAAAAACAAGTTAAGATGTATGTTGTGAAGAGAGATGGGAGGCAGGAGGCAGTACATTTTGACAAGATAACGGCGAGGCTAAAGAAGTTGAGTTATGGCCTTAGCACCGAACACTGTGATGCGGTTCTTGTGGCTCAGAAAGTTTGTGCTGGAGTCTACAAGGGAGTCACTACTAGTCAACTTGATGAATTGGCCGCTGAAACTGCTGCCGCTATGACCGCTAATCACCCTGATTATGCATGCGTGAGTTTCATTGACTCTTAATTGAGTTTGGTTTTGTAAGATATTACGGGGGTCTGTTACCGTTGGTTTATCCGTTTTAGTTTGATTCAAAGGTTGCCCCTTTGGCTGTGCTTCTTAGTCTTAGCTGTATCTCTTAGTGCATCTGCGTATGTTCTTTCTTTAATTATTTTTTAAAATAATGTTTAAGCCTGTTTAAGTTTGATTTCCAAGATCCGGATTGTTAATTAATTTTGTAAGAAACATTTCATTATTTGGTTTGTCACTTTAATGTTCATTGAGACAAGATTTTGGGGTCGTTTTCTTAATGATTTTGTTTTTTTGATTTTGCTGCTTTGATTTTTAAGCTAGTTTGCTAGAAATTGTCATGGCAAAATCTGATCTTCCTACTGGCCTTAAAATTTGAATTAATTTAGCGAAGATGGTTGGTGAAGATATAATTTCTGTGTTATTTGCTTGTGTTTGAAATTTGTTTGATGCAGTTGGCAGCAAGAATTGCTGTTTCAAATCTGCACAAGAACACCAAGAAATCATTTTCAGAGACGTAAGTGCTTTCCATTATCCCTATGTAATTAGCTGTTTTTATCCATGTAATTGAATTTAAGTGAGATTGTAGTTAATTTTTATTGGTTGATGGATCATGCAGGATCAAGGACATGTACAGCCATTACAATGAAAGATCTGGACTGAAGGCTCCTCTCATTGCAGATGATGTTTATGATATAGTCATGAAGGTATTATATGATTTTGTTTTTGACCAAGTGTTGATTGTTCTATGTTTAGTTTAAGAGAAAGCAGGTCTAGCCAGGAATTGGTGCTAGATCAGGCTGAATTAAAATGATTTTTTTCTTTTTCACATTAAATGCTTCTGGGCTTATAAATAATTGTTTTTTCAGCAAATCTTCATCATTTAAGGGAATATCGTTAATAATTTTGTTTTTCTGCATGTTGTGTTATATGCCTGTTTACTGTTTGATATTTTGATCTATATGTGGTTTTTGTTTGTTGATTGTTATGAATTGTTTTAGGTTCTCATGCTTGCCCAAGTCTTTGCTGATTTCTAAGAAATTCTTTTATTTTAAAAATTTTGTTTGTGTACCATATTTCTTGTTTTTAACAGCTGAAATTTCATATTTTACTTGTCAGAATGCTGCTCGTTTGGACAGTGAGATCATCTATGATCGGGATTTTGACTATGATTATTTTGGCTTCAAAACTCTTGAGAGGTCCTACCTCTTGAAGGTTCAAGGAAAAGTTGTGGAAAGGCCTCAACATATGTTGATGAGAGTTGCTGTTGGGATTCACAAGGATGATATTGATTCTGCCATCAAAACATACCATATGATGTCTCAACGATGGTTCACACATGCATCTCCAACGCTTTTTAATGCTGGAACACCAAGGCCTCAGGTACTTTTATTTAATGTGGCTGTGAATCACAAATTTTTCTAGTTCACAATTTTATTGATGCCAAATGCAATCTATTAGTGCAATTTTACTGCTATAATATTCTGAAGTGGCTTTGTTGATCTTTTTGCTAGTTGAGTAGCTGCTTCTTGGTGTGCATGAAAGATGATAGTATTGAAGGAATATATGATACTTTGAAGGAATGTGCTGTTATCAGCAAATCAGCTGGAGGTATTGGTGTCTCAGTTCACAACATTCGTGCAACAGGCAGTTATATTCGTGGAACAAATGGGACGTCCAATGGAATTGTTCCAATGCTGCGGGTGTTCAATGACACTGCTCGTTATGTTGACCAAGGAGGTGGCAAGAGAAAGGGTAATTCCTCATACCAAATTTTACTTTGTTTTGCTGCATATTATAGATGTTGGTTCTTTGACTTGAGAATACTATATGGTGCTTGTAGGTGCTTTTGCTGTGTACTTGGAGCCATGGCATGCTGATATATTTGAGTTTCTTGATCTTAGGAAAAACCATGGAAAGGTATAGGAATGAGCACTTAAATTCTTTCTTGATATTAGATTGCTAAATGCCAGTTGGTTTTGAGAGCTTTAGATCTGTTGTAACCTGTGCAATATTAGATTAGTATGCTTTATCCAGTAGTTATATTACTTAACGTCAATATGTCTGCTGTAGGAAGAACACCGTGCTCGGGATTTGTTTTATGCTCTTTGGGTACCTGACCTCTTTATGGAAAGAGTCCAGAGTAATGGGGTATGGTCATTATTTTGTCCTAATGAGGCACCCGGACTGGCAGATTGTTGGGGTGCCGATTTTGAGAGACTTTACACCAGATATGAAAGAGAGGTAACAGAAGTTCAGCCCTTTTGACCTTAGTACTTACATTTTATGAAGGCTACTCGTTCTTTAACCTCTGAGATAACTGACTGCTATTATTGTGTATTTAGGGTAAGGCAAAAAAGGTTGTTCAGGCACAGAACCTCTGGTTTGAAATTTTGAAATCCCAGATAGAAACTGGAACCCCCTATATGCTTTTTAAGGTGATTGGTGCTAGATATCTGACTTTTCTGTTTCTGTATCTTCTTTTCTTCTATTTGTGCTTTTGAATTGGCATGATGAATCAAATTTTCTTTTTCCCAGGATACTTGCAATAGAAAAAGCAACCAGCAGAATCTGGGTACCATTAAATCTTCAAATTTGTGTACTGAGATAATTGAGTATACAAGTCCAACAGAGACTGCCGTGTGTAATCTGGCATCTATTGCTCTACCACGATATGTCAGGGAAATGGTGAATGGCATGAATATTTAGTAAAGTAGCTTTCCTTTTGAAATATATCTGGATTTCTAATTGTTATACATTTTTTGTTTATTGCAGGGGGCTCCTATGGAGTCACATCCATCAAAACTTGTTGGGAGCAGGGGTTCAAAGAATAGATACCTTGACTTTGAAAAACTAGCAGAGGTTTGAGTCTTGTAAATTGCTCTTGAATTGTTTAGCGTAATTCTATTTACGCAAGCATGCCCTTGTTTCCATGGTTTTAGTATTTCTTTCTTCTAAAGTTGATGTTTGATTTTGCTTTCCTTTCTGCAACAGGTTACTGCAATTGTTACTGAAAATCTTAACAAAATAATTGATGTTAATTACTACCCTGTTGAAACTGCAAGAAGGTCAAATATGCGTCACAGACCAATTGGTATTGGAGTTCAGGGTCTTGCTGATACGTTCATCTTACTTGGCATGGCATTTGATTCTCCAGAGGTAAAGTTCATTTCAAATTATTTCATATTAGCTAGACTTTTAACTTGAATTACTTTGGTTTGATAACCTATTGGATATGAATTTCAGGCACAGCAGCTGAACAAAGATATATTTGAGACCATATACTATAATGCCCTGAAAACTTCTTCTGAGATAGCTGCAAGAGAAGGCCCCTATGAAACATACCATGGTAGTCCTGTGAGCAAGGTATTGAACTCCACGGGATTCTGTTTTCATATGCTTATGCAAACCTGTTTTGGTGATACATGCCCTTTTGAACAACAGCTCATGAGCTGTATTTATGAATTTCAACTTTCTAGGAGTAAAGGCCTAACATTTCTTATGCTGAAAGAGACTTCTGGTTCTCCGTGCATGATCATAGTTACTGGTTGTTAAATGCTAAAATGATCAATCAACTTTTCAGGGGATTCTCCAACCTGACATGTGGGGTGTAACTCCTGCCAATCGGTGGGACTGGGGAGCTCTAAAGGATATGATATCAAAGAATGGAGTGAGAAATTCACTTCTTGTGGCTCCAATGCCTACTGCCTCAACCAGCCAGATTCTTGGAAACAATGAGTGCTTTGAGCCATATACTTCCAACATCTACAGTCGCAGAGTTCTAAGGTTTGCCATGCCAATTAATACCATCTCACTCCTTTAAGATTGATTACCTAATATGTCTTTCTGACATTGTGTCTGTTTCCTTCAGTGGTGAATTTGTTGTAGTGAACAAGCATCTTCTTCATGACTTAACTGAGATGGGACTCTGGTCTCCTGTTGTAAAGAACAAGATAATATATGATGATGGCTCTGTTCAGAAGATCCCAGAAATCCCTGAGGAACTGAAAGTAATTTACAAGTATGAATTGTCTTATCTGTGTCTTTCCCATGCTGATTTTCTCTCCATTACTCGTACAAACTAACATGCATTCTTTCTTTTTCACCTCTGCTTGATTCAGGACTGTTTGGGAGATCAAGCAGAAGACATTAGTTGATATGGCTGTTGATCGGGGGTGCTACATAGACCAGAGTCAAAGTCTTAACATACACATGGACCAGCCCAATTTTGGAAAGTTAACTTCCTTGCATTTTCATGCATGGTCAAGGGTATTAACTGTGACACAACTTCTTATGCCATCCTTTTATCTTGATGTTTTCTACTTTCCCATTATTGTTAATCTGCTCAACTTTGCTGATTAATTTTGTTTATGTTCTTGCTACTACAATAGGGATTGAAAACTGGAATGTATTATCTACGATCACGTGCTGCAGCTGATGCCATCAAGTTCACAGTTGATACTTCTGTTCTAAAGGTAATCGGCTTTTGTTCATTACCAAATACTTTTACCATTTTGCTTGTTTGTGCATTTCACGTCTAAAGTTTGTTGTTTGTTGATAATTCAGGAAAAGACAAACATAGCAGAGGATGACGATACCAAGATGGCACAGATGGTTTGCTCGCTAACAAACCGCGAAGAGTGCTTGTCTTGTGGAAGTTAGCAAGCAAACTATCTGAGCCATCTCGACATGGAGCAGCCAGAAAAACAGTTTTTCTGGGTTTGATCACTTTGCATGTTGGGAATGTAAAAATTTGGCCCTTAGCTTAAAAGCTGGTATCAGAAATACAATAAAATATCATAATGTAATAGCTCAATTAACATCAAGCTCGCTGTACAGTTACTGTATTTGTATTGTTGCTTGTTAAATACATAGTTCTTATTCCGTTATAGGTCATGACTACAAGCTTGTATGCTGTCAAACTCAAGCTTTATTTGCAAATTTGTATGTTTCCAGGTAATCACAAGTTTGTAACATTTGTTTCTGAGAAATATTTACTAAATTTTGAAGCATTTTTCTTCAATATTTGGAAAAGTGGGCCCAGCCCGGCCCAATTAACTTTTGGTTCATTTACTATGTTACATCCTCCGTACACTATTAAAATCTTGTTAAGCTTTTGGTTAATTATTTGGTTTACGAAGTAATCTGCACTTCCTATTTTGTTGTCAAGGAAATCACTTTCTACACAATAATTTTCAAAAGTACTTTTCCACTAATAAAGTCACATTGTTTGATTTTGTTATTTTCGTAACAAATTTATATTTATTTTGATACACTAAAATTTATATTTAGCGTGATACACGATTTAATAGTTTTACTAAAAATTGATTTGATGATAAATAAATTGTTTTAATATAATTTTTTTAAATTTAGAAAATATTTTCTAGAATAATATTTTCATTAAAAGTTGTTTACGCGGAATTCTTTTTCATTTTACACGTAAAATCGGTAGATGACAATATTTTGACAAAATACTCCTAAAAGTCATTTTCCAAATTTTATAAGTTTGTTTGATCTTTGTGGGATTCTCACACCGGCCCGATAACATTTAACAAAGACAGCAATATATACATATGTATATATATTGTATATATCTCTATTTTTTTAATTATTTTGTTATAAATTTCGACTCTTTCATTATAAATTTTTAATTGTAAAAAATTAAATAAAAGGTTCATAATTACGATGAGTTAGGAATTATGACAAAAAAAATTGAAAAAAGTAAAATGACATATGGTACATACATTCGTGTTACATAGCATGACTCGTAATAATGTGGATTATATATAATATCAAATTGTATAAAATTTAGAATAATAACAAGATAAATTCTTATACAAATTAATTTAATAATATTGCACTTTCATTACATGTTTTATGTCTCCCGAGTACAAGAGAAAACAAAAAATCAAATGAATTATTAATAATTGCAATTTCGAATTGGTAATGTAACTTATAAAAAAAGAAAATTTTTTCGATTAAACGTGTTCTAAATTACTCGAACTATATTCAAAGCATAATTAAACTATAACTTACATTGTTGTACGCGAATAATAAGTATTTTTCTTTAAAAAAAAGAAAAGAAATGAAGATTAAAGTGGCATCTCTCAATTGATTTCTTTTCCTCACTTGACTGATTCTACATTACAGAGGTTTGATTTGGACCATGTGAAAATTTTGATTACGGAAATTAAGTTGAAGTGCAAAAATTCTCCACCTGCCAGGCAATTTGGCATTGGGTTTAAGCTTATTTTCAAGTCTTTGCCGGTGTCGAGCTTTCGACTTTGGCACCGTTTAATTATTCGGTTGCACTCTCTTCTTGTTAATTAGAATTTGACTACAAACACTGAAAATTTTATCACATTTTGATATCTTTAACTTCAAGATTTGTAACTTTATAAGTCAATTCATAATGCTAAAAAATGATAGATTTGTAGTGCAAGTTTTCTTTTCATTCGAAAATATAACAAGACAAATTTGTTCCATATAATGATGATAAAACCGACCAAAATTTTTATCGAAAACAATTTAATTAATACAATGATTGTTGAAACTTAGTTAGTATTCGTTTGATTTGACTTTTTCATTATTTAAAAAAATTTTTTTTAACGATAAAAATATTTTTCAAAATTTTGAATATCATTAAGTTGGTAGTGGAGAAAGAATTTTAACAATTAAAAAATGATTTTTATTGTATTGAAAAAAGTTTAAAATTTAATTTTTTTAATAATAAAATTTTTATAGTATTTTTAAAAAGTAAAACTATTTGAAATACTTTTATTTTAATTTAAAAATTATATGTTATTTTTTAAAAATAAAATATTAAAAATTTATTTATTAAAATAATAACCAAAATTTTTTTAAAAATTATTAATTTTAATTAAATATTTAATAAATTTTTGTTAAAAATTTTACAGTAAAACGAAGATCACGAGAGTGGGTCAATTTTTAAAAGATGAATTCATATGAAAGATATTACTCTTAATTTTTTTTAATAAAAAGTGAAGAGTCAAGATGTCAATAGTTAGTAATTCGTTGGGGAAATTAAAAAATGGATGGATCATGGATGAATGAAGTATGAAGTCATCTATTTTTCTATTGCTTTATTATATATAATATTTATTTATTTATTTATTTCTCCGACTTTGACTTCTGTTGTCTAGTCTTCGCTTTTAAGCATAACCACCACTTTTTCTAAAACATCACGTGCGTTTCTGTTCACTCTTCGCTTCATCCTACATTGCCGTTATACCTAAGCCATTCGCGTGTCTTTTTTTTTTTAAAATAATTTTTTAAATTAATTATTAATTATTACAAATATGAAAACAAAGATAATTAGTTTAAAACAGATTTTTTTTAAAAATTTTTTTAAATAAAGTGAGAAATCTCATTCACGAAACATCAAACTTTCTTTTTAAACTATTACACGAACTTAAAATGATTTAAGAATTTCTAAGTGTACTTTAAACTATTTGAATTACAGTCCAGAGATATAAAAAAAATAAATCAAATAACTTATAAATAATATAATATATTATATAAAGTAGTTTGAGTAAGATTGAAGAATATTATTAACTAAATCTTAAATTTTTGTCTTTTATTATTACTCAAATTTAGATAATCATGACAATTAAAAATGTCCCAAACTATTTGAATTATACTCAAGGAACAAACTTTGAACTCTTATATTACAAGAAAAAAATTATTTTTTATAATTCAATTGTGAGAAAAAATAAATTTTAAATTTTTTATATCACCTCGATAAATTTTATGTATTGAAACTTGTATAGTAGTTAACAAGTATTGATCCAAGTTTCAAATTATGCGGATAAAAAAGTGCATAACTCAAAATTTATGGGAACCAAATCATAAAAAATTTATTGTAGAGAGACCAAACAATAAATCATATTAACAAAATATAATGTTGTTTTGATCTTTTAATACAAAATTTTTTATTAATTCGTATTATAAAATAAGGTATAAGGACGTGAGTTTGAAATGGTAATGTGTACGCAATTTTACATAAAAATAATTGTCGACATTAATATTCCTTTCCCTTTTTAAATAAATATTCCCTTCCATACCGGAGGTGATAAAATATTTTAATTTTTATTGCCCGTAAAGCACTAAAACATGTTGCCTATTTTTTGCATTCACAATTCCATAAACAAAAACAAAAACAAAAACATTTTTTATAAGACGGTGAAATATTAATTCAATTAAATAACAATTATTTGACCAACCATTTTTAAATGCAATGGATTTGATATGCAAATTGTAGTGGCAGCCAGGTTGTGGATGAGGGACGAAAACACTCTCTAAAAACGGTTTTTTGGGTCCAATTTGTTGCCAATTTTTTGCATTCACACAACACCCATTGTTAGTTCTAAAATACTTTCCACAACCTAAATATAAGATTTAAGGGACCAACTAATAATTTAATTTTTTAAATTCAAAAACCTAGTAAATGAATATTAAAATTAAAATATTATAATGAGTTTATCATAAAATTATCATAATTATAATTTATATAAACCCATATATAATAAATTTAGATAATGCATGAAATTAGAATACCTATATGAAAATATTTTGGAGATATTAACTTTTTTTTTTGGAAAATTTTTTCACCTTACATCAAGTTGAAGAAGAGAGAAAATTAGAAAAATTAAGGAAAATGACTTTTTGCCCCAAAAATAAAAATGCCCCCTCACAAAACGTTAATCAAAATGCTCATTTGTACTTCTTTTGGACAAAAATAATCTCCTGCTCAAAATTAACAAAATATTTTCGAGTTATTTTCAAATTATTATAATACTTTCGAATGTTACATAATATTGAATTAGAAAGTCACATTTGAGTTAATACTTTTGAGTCACTACAGTAATCCGAAGATAAGTTTAATAATTTTCAGTATTAAGGATATTTTTGTCTAAGAAGTTAAAAATTGAGTATTTTTTAATAATATTTTGTAGTGTGAGTATTTTTAAATTGTGGGGATAAAAATTAAGTATATTTTGTTAAATCCCAAAAATTAACAAGATAAAGTATTTTTGATTATTCATAGAAGTTTATGATATATATATATATATATAAGCATAAAAATTCTTTTTCTTTAAGGAAAAATTTTTTTAAGCACATAGTTTTTTTTTATAAGGAAGAGATTTTAAAAATTATATTTTTTTTAATACAGAAAAAAATTTCCACTTATATGGAGGAACAAATTAAATAAATAATTTCTTAAAAAGAATTACTTTATATGTAAAGCATTAATAAATAGGTGGGATCACTATTTTGAAACTTAAAAAAAAATATGTTTAACTAATTTATCATTAAATAATTTAAAAAATAAAAATAGGAACACATTAATTTTAATATAAAAATATTATATTTTAAAAAAAATTTAGAGGGAGCGAAATAGATATTTTACATACTCTAACTAAAATTATTTAAAAAAATAATAATTTATTAAAAAAAATTGGTGGGGTTTGGGAAAGCCACGGCTCTCTCAGCCCCAAAAGAGCTCCACCACTAAATATGCGGTTCAATAGTTTTATTAATAATTTGTTTGACGATGAATAGATTGGTCTAATATAATTTTTATAAATTTAGAAAATATTTTTGAGAATAATATTTTTATTACAAGTTGTTCACATCGAATTCTTCCTTAATTTAATGATATTGTACTTTTATTACATGTTTTACATTTTCTGAGTATGAGAAAAAAAGAAAAATCAATGAATTATTAACAACTGTAATTTTCAATTGACAATGTAACTTAAAAAAAAAAAGAAAAAATTTTCAATTAAATGTGTCCCAAATTATTCGAATTATGTTTAGGAGCATGATTAAATTTTCAATTAAACGTGTTTCAAATTATCCAAACTATGTTCAAAAGTACGAGTAAATTATAACTTGCATTGTTGTACATAAATAATAAGTATTTTTCTTAAAAAAAAAAAAAAGAGAAAAAGATTACGGAGTTTGATTTGGACCAATTTGAAAAATTTGATTACGGAAATTACGTTGACGTGTAAAAATTCTCCACCGGCCGGCAATTTGGCATTGGCTTAACCTTATTCTCAAGTCTTTGCCGGTGCTGAGCTTTAGACTTTGGCACTGTTTAATTATTCGGTTGCATTCTCTTCTTGTCAATTAGAGTTTGACTACAAACACCGAAAAATTTAGCACATTTTGATATCTTTAACATCAAAATTTGCAATTTTATATGTCAATTCATATTGCTAAAATGATAAATTTGTAATGTAAAATTTCTTCTCATTTGAAAATATAATAAGACGAACCTGTTCTATGTAATGATATTAAAATCGACTGAAATTTTTATCGAAAATAATTTAATCAATACAATTATTGTCGAAACTTACTTGGTGCTCGTTTGGTTTGATTTTTTCATTATTTAAAAGAATTTTTTTAATGATAAAAAATTTTTTCAAAATTTTAGATGTCATTAAGTTGGTAGTAGAAAAAGAATTTTAGCAATTACAAGACAGTTTTTACTCTATTAAAGAAAACCTAAAATTCTTACTTTTAACAATAGAAATTATAGTATTTTTAAAAAGTAAAATTACTTAAAATATTTTTATTTTATTTTAAAGATTATACGTTATTTTTTAAAAATAAAACTTTAAAAAATTTTTTATTAAAAAAACACTCCAATTTTTTAAAAAAATTATTTGTGTTCTCAAACGGCTAATAAATTTTTATTAAAAAATTTTATTTATAAAAATTTTACGGATAAAAAATTTATTCTAAAAAGTTATATTTAAAAAATTATACTAAAAGACACTAAATATACATATACTACTACTAACTTCCACTTAACTTTTAAAGTAAAATTTAAATAAATATTTGACCCAAATTTTCAGTAAAATCCTTCTAATCAACGCAAATATAAAATTCTAGGCCATAAAATTTTCTCAAATATAAAGAAGACCATGAGATTAGGAAATTCTCAATTGATGGGTCAATTTTTAAAAGATGAATTCATATGAAAAATATCATTCTAATTTTTTTTAATAGAAAGTCAAGAGTCAAAAGTTAGTGATTCGTTGGGGAAATTAAAAGATGGATGGATAATTGGTGAATGAATTATGAAGTCATCTACTTTTCTATTCCTTTATTTTATATAATATTTATTTATTTATTTCACAGACTTTGACTTCTGTCATCGTCCTTTTTTAGTAAAACCATTACTTTTCTGAAACGTCACTTGCGTTTCTGTTCATTTTTCGCTTCATTACATCGCAGTCATACCTAATCCATTCACGTGTTTTTTTTTTTCACGTAATTTTTTAAATGAAATTTCAATTATTAGAGATGAAAAAAAATAATTTGTTTAAAAAAAAAATAATTAAATAATTTATAAATAATATATATATATTATTTTAATAATTTAAAAAATATTCTAATAATTTATAAGTAATGTAATATATTGTATAGATTATAAATTAGTTTGAGTGAAAGTAGAAAATATTATATGTGAAATATTATATTTTTATATTTTATTATTATTCGAATTTGGATAACTGTAAGTATTAAAATTGTCTCAAACTGAGTTATGTCGAAAGAACAAACTTTAAACTTTTATATTATAAGAATTTTTTTTAACTCGAACATGGAAAAAATAAATTTTAACTTTTTATACATCCTTGATAAATTTTATTTATTTAAATAACTAGTACACTACTAAACAAGTGTCTAGCTGACTTTCAAAATTAGGGGGATCAAAGAATATATAACTAAAATTTATAAAAATTAAATCATAAAAAATTTATTCTAAAGAGACCAAATGATAAAATAATATTATTTTTCAAATAGAAAATTTGTCAAAGTTAGTACAAGAACACTTCAAGCTCTGATCAGTTAATTTTTTTTCTCCTTTTTCTAAAAGTTTACTATGTGAGAATGAATTCTTATCTGTTAATATACTTGAACTATGTACCTTATTAATTATATTAATTAAAAAAATCTTAAATCAATCTATAATGTATTATTTATAGTATAAGAATTTTTTATTAGATAGCAATTATTTGACCAACAATTTTAAATGCAATGGATTTGATATGCAAGTTGTAGTGGTAATCACGTTGTGGATAAGGGACGAAAACACTTTCTAAAAGCATTTTTTTGGGTGCAATTTGTTGCCAATTTTTTTTGCATTCACACAACAACTAACAATGGGCTGACACCCATTGTTAGTTATAAAATAAAATTTAAGATTGAATTTAGGAATTCAAAGTCCCACTATCATAACATTCTAAAAGGATTAATTAATTATTAATTATGTGACCTAAATATTATAATATTACGATATTCATTGTATTATCTGACGCAACCAATGAAGTTATTAAATAGTGTTTCGTTAGTAGTTGATTTGTCAAAGTAATTAGACTCTCAACAAAAATTAACTGGATTAACTTTATGGTTTCATTTTATTATTATTATTATTATTATTATGTATATAAAAAATAAAATTTCTTATCTAAAAGGATAGTATTACATTAAATATAATTTATAAACCAAATTAGAGTGAGTTGTAATACACTTTACGCTATTTTTTTAAAATATTACATATTACAAATATAATATACTAATATTTCATTATAAATTTATAAAAAATTTAGAATATTAATTGAGTCGAGTCTAACATCACCTAAATATTTGCACCCAAATTGAAAGATATCTACCTCATAATGAGGGATACGCGTCTTTACAGAAGAAAGATATCTGTCCACAATTAACTTAAAATAAGGACTCCTAATCATGGACCATCTACATTTTTCATAAATGTACCATGAAGAAGGTTTAGTATCCATTTAGTTTAGTTTTTTAATTAGCAAGAATAATTGTTTTAATGTTAAAACTCATTTTTAAATTTTTGGATGTTATTTGATTAATATTAAATAAAAAGTTTTGAAAATTAAAAAAATCACTATTTCTATATTAAAAACATTCAAAATTTGAGTTCTTGATAATTAAATTTTTTTATTTTTCTAAAAAAAGAAATTATCTCAAATATATTTGATTTTATTTTTAAAATTTTATATTATTTTTTTAAAATAAAATATTAAAAATTTATATAATAAAATAACTACATAAATTTTTAAAAGATTATTGTAATTATTAAATAATTAATAAATTTTTATTAAAAATTTGATGTATAGAAACTCTACTAATAAAAAATTACTCTAAAAAACTTTATTTGAAAAAAATATCAAGCATACTCCTATGTTTAAGAGTAAAATTACAATAGAATAATTACTATAGTCACTGCATTTAAATCGTTAAATTATTCAAAATACATTTCAATAATTAACTTTAGTAATAGATACATTTCAATTTTTAATTACGATTAATTTACATATTTTGAAAAAATTCAAGGAAAAAATTTTAAAAAAAAAATTAGAAAGTGTACAGTGCACAACACGAAAACGTAACATGAGAACTTCATCGACAACTGCGATTGCAATGCAAATATGGAAACTTGTCTAATCTTTCTTTGCGTGTTTACACTGTGATCGCTCAAGGGGTGTGGATAAGAAGATAAAAAATATTTTTAAAAAAAATAGACGCGTTGACTGGAGTCAACGCTGACAACTACATTGATCTATCGTCCAGTTTAAGCCACTGCACCACCATTCCTTCGAACCAATCCAGAAGCTCCACGTGATTGAAAGCCGGTGATGGATAAGACATGGATTCACAATCGTGGCACAAAAGGAACTTCGCCTTCAAGAAAAATATCAATAATTTAAGAAATTTGGTCACATTTATTCAATAAATAAATAAATAAATAAATAAAAATACCAGAATAAATTTGAAAAATTATGATTTATTTTTATTTATTTATTTTTAAAAATTAATAACGAAAAAGAAAAAGGGACGAAGCGAATGAGCCCAAAGAAAAACTGATGTCGGCCTCCGCAACGCCTGGCTCTTTGCTCTCTCTGCAACACCGACCATCTCCAGTTTGACATTTTCCGAAACATTTGACTTTGCAAATCAAAATACTCACGATCCAAATTTGTCTCTGCTGTCTCTCTCAGCTAATTGACAACTTGGAAAGAAAGCCTTTTTCAGGTTATAAATAAGTTAAAACGACTACTTTCTTGGTTATATCTTCATATTACTACAATAACTTCACCCATAAGCGGCTGTCTATGGCGGCGACTCATTAAATACTATTAAAATATTAAACAAAAGGAGAAGAATTACACCTCAGACTGGTTTCTGTTCATGTTCATATATATATATACAAGTAGGCCTTCGAATCGAGAAGATTGTTTGGTGGGTTCTTGATATTTTTACACGTAAAATTGGAAAGAGAGGCAGAGGAAAAAGCTTTCGGTGTTGTAACTTGCATGTGTTGGACGCTAAAGGTGGCGAATCAGCAGCAAGAGAAGAAGGTTGAAAGGCCATCAGAGATTGATCAATGGCTTTATCATCCGTCGGTGCAATACTCTGATGAAGGAACGAACTCACGGGCGTGGAAGGAAAGAGAGATGTCGGCTATGGTTTCTGCTTTGACGCATGTAGTTTGCGGAGATGTTGTGCCGCAGCAGTGTAACGAGCTCGATATGAACGTTAATGCTGGAGATTCTTCGGCTTCGGGTTCTTCTTCTTCTTCTTCTTCTTCTTCTTCCCGGGTTGGTACTGGGCATAAGAGAGGAAGAGAAATGGAGGGCGGTGGAGAGTTTTCCACAAGGCTTAGTAGAGAAGCTGGTAATCAGTTTCCTCATGGAGCAGGATCTTCTTCTTCTGGTGTGAGAGGTAAGCCACTCAATTTTTAAACTTTCTTAATTTTATGTATATGTGTATATAAATGAATGATTTTGAATTCAAGCTTGTAATTCTAAAAACAGGAAGGAGTAGTGTAATATTGCAGTAAACTTTATTAATACTTAGTATCATAGCTAGAGCTCTTCTGAAAGTTTAGATATATGCTGCTGTTGTTGGCCACATGTTTTATATTTGATTGTGTTATTTTCTTTTGAAAGTACAGCGATAGGAAGTTCAAGCATAGCAGGTGCAAGATATGAATACAGTAGAAGCAATAATGAGAAGATAATAGAGGAGCCAAGAAGAAGGTACAGGGGAGTGAGGCAGAGGCCATGGGGAAAATGGGCAGCTGAGATAAGAGATCCATTCAAGGCAGCGAGGGTTTGGTTAGGGACATTTGACACAGCTGAAGATGCAGCAAGGGCTTACGATGAAGCTGCTTTGAGATTCAGAGGAAACAAAGCCAAACTCAACTTTCCTGAAAACGTCAAACTTGTTATATCATCGTCAGTTCCTGAAAATCCAAATCCAATGGCGGCAACCCAGTTTACAATTTCTGATTCTCCGGAAACGCTTTTGCCTATTCCAACTTCAGCAGCGACTGAGCCAATCGTTCATTCTACCCCACTTGACTATTCGCCAATGTCAGCCAACCAAATTTCTAGTAATAACTACTTGGAGTATTCTCGCTTGGTTTTGGATATTGCTGAATGTCAAATGGCACCATACGACCAGCAGCTTCTTTTGTCATCTTTACCGACTTCCACTTCATCTTCGTCTCCTTCACCACCACCTTCATCGTTTCCTCTGTTTCTTCCGGTTCAGCCACCGGTTCAGTTCATGCCAGCAGTCACCAGAGAGAGTGATAGTGCACATTTTTCATTTCCACCATGGACCAGTTCCAGTCATTATCCTCCTCCTCCTCCTCCTCCTCCATGATAATATTTTTATTTTTATTTTTATTTTTTTAATAATTTTTAGGTCTTTAATACTTGTACTTCGATTTCGTTGTTCAGTTGTGACAGACTATCCAATGGAAATTTTGATACACATAATTATTATTTTATCCGTACAAAGATTTTTCAGTTAAAAGAAGTCAGGAGTCTAGAAGGCTTCTCTCTCTCTCTCTCTCTCTCTATATATATATATATATGTAGACAGAGTAAACCCAACAAATTTATTCAATCTTTGTTAGTCCATTAACAATCACAATCCCTTCCTTTTTCCTCTTTGACTTAATACCCAACTACCATCATTCTTTGCTATGACCAATTTTTGTTTAAAGAAGTTTTATATTTTATTGATTAGTATAGTATGACCAATTAAACAATTTGAATGTCTCCTTTATTAGAGCAATGGAAGAGTCTAAAGGCATCCAAATAAATGCTTTCTTAACTTTGAATTAAATAAACAAAGCCAATCCCGCTTTAATACACTTACCATATCGTCAGGTAACATATTTATTGTTCTTTCATCCTGAGGGCAGAGACCCGGAAAATTAAATTTGACTTGTGAAAATTGTGGAGGCCAGACGAAAAATCCTCTGTTTTGCAAGTTGCCAATAGACGTTGATATAGAGACTCCGGAATGGTCATTGAGCTAAGGTTTTACTTATTCCAAACCCTAACACTAGCTTGTGTTTCTGCCCTATCACGTCCCTTTTCCTTTCTTCTAGATGTGAGCTTTCATTATGCTGATACGCAACCGCGTATGTTGCTTGAAAACGATTTACAATGAACACAAGACCTTATGCTGTGGAAAAGCATCAAATGTTTACTACCAAAGTGCCTTTAATTGTAAAGCCTAATATCAGCAAGGTTATTGCTCGGTTCACGGCAAATTAACTCTAAATCATTGTATTAAAATAAAATAAATTCATTGTTCAGAAATGAAGATCCAAATCAGAAGCGGAGCAAAAGAATATAAGAGAAGAAGTGAAGCATTCCAATTTCTTTTTCCACTGCTAATAAACAAGCCCAATGAGGTTTTTGCTTCTAGTCAGCGGCAAAATTATGTACTGATAGTATACAACAATCAATGAGTTCTAGGAAGCAAAATGCAAGATCTATATCCCCTGGACCTACCAACAAAAGAACTTGATAAATTGCACGGCTGATCAACCCGGTTGAAGTTGAACACACGTTGATTAAGATCACAACTGAAACCCCTATAAAACATAGAGAGAATATCAACACATTAAAAAGTATGTTGACTTTATGTTTTCCTTCTCTGTTCTCGTAAGGCAGCGTAACAAAGTAAAGAGAAAGGCAGATAACAATCTACCTTCAGATTGGCAGTGCAGTTGTCATTTTCAAACTTTCAGAGCAGCTTTGTGAACCATGGTTTCTTTATGAATTTGATGGCAACTCTTCTCAACGAGATCAAGAAGCTTCTCCAAGTTCATTGCCCAAGAGTTGAGGATGTCATTGCTATCCTTGGCAATCTGGAAACAGACGACTCCCTTCGGCCTGTCAATTTTAGCTACGAGTGCCTTGGACACAACCATGTCGGAGAGATGCTTTTCAGCTTCCTGAATTAATTTGAAAATTTTAGAACCCTTCATTTTTTAATGAGTAATAAAATATAATGATAAAATCCTGAGTAAACATGTAGCAAGGAGAAAAGAGGAGGTACCACAAACTACTTTGGACAAAATATCCTTTAAAATTATACTTTGAAATGTATTAAAAAGATCACTTCAACAATATGAGCATTTAACTTCAACAAAAAGAAAACACCTTAGCACAAAAATATTAGATTGTAACAAACTAAACTAATACCAAAAGCCACAAACATCTTTGCAAAGGTTACAAATTGAGAAAATTAGATAATCCAGGTGCTGGATACCACATCATTCAAGTGAAATACACAAAGAATATCAAATCTTCCTCTATCCTCACCACATACATAGATGAATAAATTGACATAAGGAAAACACTTTATCATTAACAAACCTGGACACTCAGGCACAACAGCTCTGCCAGTCTCTTCAAGGTAATCCTTGAGTAATACTTTGAAACAACAAGAATATTCTGCAGAAATTATCAAGTGCATTGTAAATTAATAAAGGAAGTGCAAGAGCTGCAAAGAGTGATGATGAAAAGTCTAGGTTAAACTTACATGTTCAATTATTCTTTGTCTTAGATCTTCCGCAGCTTTGGCACCCAAAGAGCCTCCGAGCATGTTATTCTCATTATCAAACTCATCCTTGTAAGTATTCCAAAGAGATGTCCATTGGATGACCTCCATTGTGACCAACTGTTTCAATAGCAACCTATGGCAGAAACGTCAAACAGAGGCAGCCATCAAATATAAAATAATTAATGTGGAAAACAGGAAGATATTCAAGCAACGCATAACTTCATAAAGGACATACCTAAAGTTAGGAATTTCAGAGAGGTTCTTATCCTCCAAGGTGGAATTTAGAAGGCTTGACTGCATTGGATCATGTGGTGCCAATACTAAATACCAGCAAATTTTCCTCAGGACCTTCATATTACAAAATATGTATATGTATTAATTACAAATTCTAAGCAGAAACGAGAGAAGGCATAAATGAAGATAATCCTTTACCGGTATCCACTGGACTGGGTCTTCTCTGATATATGGAATCTCATATATAGCCTTATAGCAGCGACAGATTTCAAGGTAGTCATTGTTGTGGGAATAATACCTGCAAAGATGGTAAAGAAATCCATTGCATGATATATGTGCCACAAAGGCAAGTAAAAACAAACGAAGTCGCATATTTTATCAACAATTCTATGGTTGAAAAGCAGAGACAATATGCTAATTTGCACTGAAAAATAATATGACATTAAATCCTTAGGAATCCAAACAAGAATGTTAAAATCAGCAAGCAATAAAAAGCGATAATGCAATTGTTAAATCACATTATTTCTTAAGTAATTACAACTGAATACATATGAAAGAGCATCGTGGGGTGTCAACAGCACATCAGTTACTCAAAAATCCAAACAAGAGCAAGTATCCTATGCATCATATTTCAAGGACAAACCTCTGCTCTATTCCTCAGTAGCAGGAAAAAAGAATAATTCAAATCTTAGGGAAAAAACACCAGCAAATTGTACATGAAGTTCAAGATTCCACAGTAAAATCAATTCCACAATTACTCCATACAGGCCAATCCCAAACCTTCAAACAAGAAACTACTTTCCAGCCATACAGAAAAGATAGACGATAGGTACACCTATAGTCTATATTTCACAAAAGTATTTTACCATAAAAGATGGCTTAAAAGGAATTTATTATAGAACATCAATAGAATAGATGGCACCGTACAAAGGAAGTACAAAAGTATTTCGCACAAGAATCATCACAATCAACCATCACATAAAACCTCATGAAATCTTTGTTGACATGATCAAATTTAATCATACCATCCATAAAACATAAAGCAAATAGCAAACCAAAAGAATAAAAGAAAAGAAAAGGTGACTAAATACCTAATCATTAGTTCATAGTAGATTCGTTTCAACTCCAATAGTGATGGTATATCAGCAGGAGCCTCTTCAACAACATTGTCACCTTCTTTGGGCTTTTTCTTTTCTTTTGAAGGATCAGCATCAAAAACTCTAGGACTAATCTTCCTTGAGAGAATTTGTGCACGAACATAATCCTGGCGGTCTAAGCACAGACGAACCTGAAAAGTTTAATTTATCAACAAATTGATATCATTGTAATCATAACCCGCAAAGAATTCTCCACCTAATAAAAAAGTATTGATGATAATGAAAAGCATCAGAGGTAGAAAGGCCATACTTGTTCAAGAATGAATGCAATTTTCTCAGTTTTTGCCATAGCCCCAAATGTCTCCACCTGTAAATCAAAAAGTATCAAAAATACCATAGGGAATAAAATATATGTATATGAAGCTATCATTAAAAGACAGAAAATACTGACAGCAACTTCTTGCATTAGATCAGCAGCTTCAGCTATAAGCCCTTGTTCTTCCTTGATCTTTGCAAGCTTTTTAATCAACCTTGCTCTCTCAATTTCAACATATATCTATAGCCCAATGAAGTATATTAAAAAATAATATTACAGGAAAAACTGAGAAAAATTGTATTAACCAGAAAACTCTATTTAAGACTAATTAGTATATGTTCACCTTCCCCGCGGAGACATTATTTAGTGTCTTGATCAGCTCTATGCGGGTATCAAGATCTGGTGTCTGATCAATGTACTGCATTGCTTGCTGGACCATTGCAGTTACAGCCTGTAGAAACATAGACCCTGAATGAATCACAGTGTTGGGGAAAAACATACATCTTGAAAAGTGAATTATTTGAAAATTAATCCAGAGACCTTTAACAACTATAGATGCTAAACTTGATCAAATGGTTCTACATGCAAGTACAAGTTGAACTGTATGAATATCTTGAAGAGTATCCAATTCAAATAAAGAACCAGAGAGATAAGTAACAAGAGAGCAAAATGCAACATGCCAATCTAAGATTATAACTACTAGATAATATCTGATCCTCATCACGAAAATTAACAGCATGCATTAAAGATGAAAGACGTTTCCAACCAATGCCCCTTTATTGCCAGATCATGAACTTCTATACATTTATATGGACAAGGACATAAATCTATTTATGTAAATATACACACACATGGCATCAGGTACAACTAATGCAGCTTGTGTATATAAAATACATCCATGACAGCCTCTCAATCTTACACAAATTGCCACAGATTCCAAAATAAACGTTAAGATAAATTTCACAGAACCAGCAAGTACCATCTATCAAGCTTGCTATCACACAAACATGTAGCAAACTGATTATTTTATGTATACAATCCTAATATATCCTCATCACAAAAGATACATAATTCCTTGTCATTGAGATGCATAATCGCAATTCAACCACTTTAATAGAAAATTTAAAAAAAAATAAGACGATGTCTGTAAACAACTGACAATAAACACTAGACTGAACACAACTAAACCACTTACACTACAAAAATTTCTCCAAAAACATTTGGATAACATACTTCAACATATAATCGTTTGCTTAGGTATGATATAATCACTACAAAAATTTCTCCAAAAACATTTGCATAACATACTTCGACATATAATTGTTTGCTTAGGTATGATATAATCAAACAAAATTCCACCAACTCCTTTTAAATAAACCAGGAATTTGTCAGTGTGTGCAACGGGCTTGAGACTGAGAGCTACTTCATGGTCCGCCAACCTTCAGCATTCATAGAACTTGTAAAATATAAAATCCCATTATGCAAAATGTTCCCCGCAAACTGATGTATCTAAACCTCAATTTAAGCCTGAATGCATCAACATGACAACATTTTGAAGAAAACAAAACTTTACTCGAAAGGGAAACCCAAATGCATATAAATCCAAAATATCAGTTCAACACTAAATTCCTAGACACCCAAAACCCTAAAACACAAATTACTTTTATTTTCAAAACACCATCAGATTCTGCGAAATACCCAATTCACAAACACATCTATCTAATACATATACGCATTCAAACACATGAAAAAATACCTGCTTGAGTTGACCTCGTTTTTTCGACAGATTAACAATCTGTTCATTGAGAGCCTTCCAGTCTTTAGCTTGAAAGCAGAGCTCCAAAATCTCCGTCACGGCCTTTCTGGTGCCAGCCACATCACCGGCTAGTCTCATCTGCTTCTCTGTATTCAAAAGCTGATCTATTTGCGCCTCCAAGCTGCCTTTTCCCTCCTGAAAAAATCACCGCACGAATATCTCAGTTTTCAAATCAGTTGACTACAATTAAACATAAGTAAAGAGATCTGATCCAACAGAGACTTACCATTTTCGATTCGATAAGCGTTAGAAAGCAAGTCCGAAGAGTAAAATAAAAACCCTAATTTCAATGGAGAGTGTGTTCAGAAACGGACTGTATTTCGGAGAACAGAAAAAGAAGAAAACATAGATGAACTCTTTCTCACGAAACTATATTTTGCTTGTGATTTTACTGTACTACCCTTTTGAGAAATTTTAATAGGGATACTTTTTTAATGCCGTATGTACGTTTGCTTTTTGTCAAAATACATAGACGGATTTTGGTATCTACAAAATTCGATAATTTATATTTCTTAAAATTCATTAAAAATAAGAAATATATTCCAATTCTTTTAAATATATTATTTGTACATAGCTTATATTTTAATTAATGTATAATGATAATTAAATATTTTAATAATATAGTAATAACAAATGAAATTCAGATGTGTAATTTTACACAATAAATCAAGTGAGAATTCAATTTAAATTGGTTTTTGTTTGAAAAA
Organism: Azadirachta indica; assembly: GCA_022749755.1. NCBI lineage: Eukaryota > Viridiplantae > Streptophyta > Magnoliopsida > Sapindales > Meliaceae > Azadirachta > Azadirachta indica. Next base: position 6,685,716 of record CM040447.1, read on the forward strand.
AGTGAAAAAAAAAAAAAAGATTTACCTTTTCTTGCAAATATTTTTTATAAATAACTTTCTATTTACTCCTAAAATGTTAATTATAAATACTAAGTTTATTTTCTAATTATCTTAAAATTAGAATTTTGCGGTCATTAAATTATTTATTAAAATAATGTTTATTTTATTAACAAAGATTACTTTATTTTATTATTAATAAAGATTATTTAAGTTAATTACATTAATTGAGTGAAAGGGTACACGTGGGATAGTGTATCAATCAAAAAGAAAATAAAATTGCGGGATACAAATGTGTAATTTCCAACAAAACAAATTTAACCTTTTAGTCTAATAATAATTTAGAAAAAGACTAATATACAAACTTCAATCTTGCCTATTTTACATTAATTGATATTTTTTATAAAAAAAAATTGAAAAGAGGCTCTTCATAAAACCATCTAATAAAAATATAAAACTTATTATTAAATAAACAAACAGATTAATTAGACCATATAACAAATCTATCTCAATTGAAATATTATCACTTTAAAGATGAAATATTCTATTTTATAATTCTCAATGCATGTTAACTACTTCTTCTTCTTCTTACTTTTGAAAATGCTAGCACTAATTTATTTTATGTACATAAGACTTGTGTTAAAATTTCCATGCAAATCCAAAGGGTAAACCAAAACACTTGAACAAAACATACATGAGATGAGATTACTCCGTAAAAAAAAAACTCTGAATATTGAGTGCATTATAAACGAAAGTGAAATTAGAAAAAAAAATCTCTGAATATTGAGTGCATTATAAACAAAAGTGAAACTAGAAAAGAAAAAAAAAACTGTACTGTTTCAATAGCTTCCAAAAATTCTATGGTATATGATATCATTGGTGTTTCTGAGTTGTTTGAGGAAAATCATTGGAAAATCTCCACACCCCAACTTCAAACAAAGGTCTGCATATCTTAAGCTTCTTCGGGATCACGGCGCTGTGATATTTTCAATAGATCACCACCAATCTCCCGGTCATCTTCTACTTTAGCTCGCCGGTCAATTTGTGCTTCTGGGGTTAGGCGAGTGAGAGGTCTTGGTTCATTTTCTTGTGCATAAGCTCGGAAGTTGTTTCTTGAAGGCTTTACCTTGGTGCAGAATACTTCAAGAAAGTTGTTCAAGCAGCCCCGGTCATATGCACGGCCAGTATCCTCTCTTCGGCGCCGGAAGTTCTCATATGTTGTCTAAAGAAGTAATTATAGAATTATGTGAATATGCGTTGTATTGTATACTATAAGACGGTGAAAGGCATATTATAATGCTATATAACCACAACCACAATTAAATCCTTCGATGAATGGAGGTAATCCAATATGATGGAGGAAAACTAAACACTCTAAATGATCAGAAGAATATTATGATGGGTTAGGATCAACAACCTCTTAATAAAAAAATTGGCAAGTCATCAGATTAGCACATTTTGAATGCCCCAGATTATACATGACATCTATATATATATATATATATATATATATGCATACATTTCAAATGCGCATATTAACAAGCCTGGTATGTTATCATGCACATGTTATTTTGCTGTGAATTCATGGTTATAAGAATTGATCAAAAAAATTGGAGTCTAGAGACATGATCTACTTCTGTTGTGCAGACAAGAAAATAAACTGACCTGGTTTGTGGCTATGAGATATACATGGAAGCAGGTGAGACCTCCAACAAACCAGAGGAAGAAGAAGGCATATGCCATTAGTATTATTGATGCAGGTGACTCTTTCACTGCCTTCCAGAAAGTTCCGTAATAATCAATTTCAAATTTTAGGTGCAAAGCTGACATCGCGAAGATGAAAATGCAGAGGAAAGCTGCAGAGGACACGAACAGAAAGAAGTAGCGGTAGTTGCGCTGCATATGTGTACAAATACTAAATGAATTAATATGTTGCTTATAGTAAGGTGTTAAATTGAAACAGAAAGAAAAATCTTAAATGGCACCACTGTTTGGGTTAATTTGAGTTCTTATTTCAGTGAAACGATTAATATAATAGCATAAACAGCAGAAAATATGTGAAGAGATGTAACATGGGGATCATGCACAACTAGGTACTTCAGGAAAGGAATTGTGAAATCTCAGAGCGCATACCTGGCCAATGCACTGGCCCACCCAAGGGCAATGATGATCAAATCGTTCCACACAATTGTCGCATACAGAGCAATGTGAGCACCGTGGTGGACGATACAACTTGCAAGTGTCACAGTACTTAACTTTCACAACCATTCCATTGAAGAGGACCTCTTTAGTTCGGGGTATTCGAGGGATTGGTGTTTGTGTTCCAGCACCAGTCTCAAGTGAAGCCGAAGAATCATAAGTAACATCTTCTTCTGGTGGATGTAAATTGCGGGGAACGATGCCTGGGTCTCGAGCCGAAGTAAGAAAGAGCAGCACCAATACCTATCATGACCAACTAAGAGATTACAATTGGGGAATTGACAAAACTCAAAAAAGAAATAGAGAAAGTGATAATAAACCAAGTATGTGGTGACAATCAAGTAAGCATATCATAAACAAACTAAGGGAAAAGAAATGTCAAAATCTCATTTGGAAAGGGCCATGCCTTTCTGAAAAGTAAGGGAAGTTGATACATCTGATAAAAATAGCATTGATGTATAGCAAGCAATATATCCATGAAGACTATTTTCATGATATTTCTCAAATTAACAGTTTTCCGTTTTTGGAAAAAGAAAAGAGATAAAATTGAGCACAAAAGAGAAACCCAAACAGCTATTTATTCAAAACAAAACAATTTTAAGAGTCAAAAACACTAAATGCTACAATAGATGGCTTAGAAGAACTAACATAGACTGTGAGCAAAATTGCCACCAACAAAATTGCACAGCCTGCATTATATGATGAGACTTCGTGAAGGAGGTTCCTTGCGACATGTGTACAAAAGATGACAATGGGAACAAGTATAAGCAATAATGTGACCACCAGTGATTTAGCATCTGGACCAAATATGAGCCTCCCATTACAGATGAATTTCTGTCCATAGAAGCCAAAGAAAGAAATTTATTTGGTTAAAAACTGATGGAATAAAGCTAATATTGACAGACTGATATACGCAGAGATGTAAAATGTCTACAGAGTAAAAACAAGAAATAGAAAAATCAACCCATGTGATATGATTAATTAGATATGAGAGATGAACAGTCAATATAGACTGTAATTCTGGTACTTGAGCATATGATGCATAAAAAAATCGCCAATACTTTAATACAAAGCCTAAAGACAATTTCTTATAAAAAAAAAAGTAAGCACAAAAATTCAATAATAGATAAAAGTTACAAATTTGACTACAGGATCAAACACTACACACACTATACACGTACACACCTTCATCTATAAACACATGCATATTTTCTGATCTTAACCTGAATGCCAATTATGATTAAATGACAAACTAACATCTATTTCGCTTTTGTTAGTGTTTTTTGAGCCAAACAATAGGTAAATTTGACTGTACAGCTTTAAAGTCACATTCAGATAGGACAAGGCTTCCATTTATGTACACCAATGCAGCCACAGAATTCAACGTCAAAGTTTCAGAAACAAACAACTAAGTGTAGTACCTTAACAACTAAAAGATAACAAACAATAAGCATCCATACTTATTTAAGGAATTCCAGAAAGAAAAAACTAGGATCCAATTTCATTATGTTAGAAAAACCCAACCAAATTTTAACATTAATAAAACAATGCCAATAACCAATAATCTAACCAGCAGCTGCGTCATCAATACTTAACAAAAAAAAACAAAAAGAAAAAGTCAAACATATAAAACACATCAAACTCCACCACAACCAAGCAATCCTAGAAGCCCAAAAACGAATTTTTCTGCACTACACTGACAAGAACCCACCAAACTATAGCATGAAATAAGCATACCCAAATGCACAAGACAGCCAAACGCACAGAACAGCCAATAAAATTACCAAAATAAGCAAAATAATTCATGAAATGCAGATATCAGAAACCATACATTGCGTCCTTTCCAAACTTGGTACACACGCTTGGGCTTAGCCATCAAGAAATGGTTTTACTACTGGTACGAGTAAATAAAGCAAGTAAAGCAAGGAATGCTTGTAACTTGTAGCTTTTGAGTCCATTTCCAGAGAGAGAGAGAAAGAGAGGCGCTATTTGGTTTCAAAATGAGCTGGAAGGAATGATGGTTTTGTGGGTTTTTGGTTTTGCTTTTTGCAACTTTAATTCCATAACTTTTTCTGGTGCATCTTCAGACTGTTGTTAGCAAAGGATTTAGGATAATAACATCTGAGTCCCAAAATGTTTCATATTTTATAAAATAAGATGTAATATGTTTGTTTATATCAAATAAGTTACTAATTTTTGTCAAAATAACTAAAATCCGTTCAAAAGTACTTTTTAAATGCAGTTGCTTGGAGTAGAATTTATACTAATAGATTGTTTATAAGTAAAATTTTTTAAAAAATATTATTAAACTTTTAGTTGTTTAATATATTTTCTAATAAAGATTGTGTAATTGTTTTAATAAATAAAATTTTAAAAATTATGTTAAAAAGACTAATTTTTTAAAAAATAAGAGTAGTTTAAATAATTTAACTTTTGAAAAAACTTAAAAATTTATGCCCTGGAAAACAAAAAGTTTAATTATTTTTGTGGTAGGAATGAAATAATTTATCTAATTCTCGGCTCTTTTTGAATAACAACTAAATAATACAAAATATTTAAAAAGGGTGCTTGATATTAAAAGTAAAAATTCTTTTTAGTAGTAGAAAGTAATAATAAAATAGATATAGTGATTCATCCTTTTACATTTTAAATATAGTAGAGTTAAATATATAAATTTTTTATATAAATAAACCTGACATGATTGTATTAATTATCATAAGATTCACATTATTTTTCTTATTAATTATATTAATTTTATATTTTCATCAACTAATATATCATATCATATTAATATATATAAAAGAGTTTGTAATGCTGAAACTATTATAGTGAATATTAAAATCTAATATATAGAATTATTTTAAAAATTATTTTAATATACATCAAAATTTATTTGTATAAATCACTTCTCAAATAGATATAGTTTGCATCACTATCTCAAAAATTTGAGAGAGTGAGGTTAAATTCTTATTAATAAAATATTAGTATTAATTCAATATTTATTTTCTGTAAATGAGTAAAAAGGAAATTAGATAAAATTTTAGGGACCCAAGTATTATTATGTAAAAGGATTTAATTGCAAAGACATTAAAGAATGTTTGTTTGTGCCAAGGTTGAGGCAGCGGCAACTTCTAAAATAATATTTTTACGACAGGTTTTCTGTTAATTGGTTTGAAGGGCTTAGTTGAATGACGAAAATGTCCAAATCAGAGAGCTAATTTGGGTAGCTTATTTGGTAGGTATCAGGGGCATTTTGGAGAAGTGGATAATAGTAGGCGTGCTGCTTTGGATTCATTCTACCTCTTGATAAAGGAAAGCATTTGGGCCAGTATGTTGAATGTGCCTTTTTTTTTAATTTGTTTTTATTTGTTATCTTTTTTCTTTTTTGACCATTTTCATATCTAATAATTTTCTATTTTCTTTTTCATATATATATTTTTTTATATAAACCAAATCCCACTTTGAAAGCTGCTAGTAGGCCTGGCATGTCTTGAATCAATGCCTGTTGAAGTGCAACTAATTTTCTAATATTGTAATTAAGAACAAAATATAAATATTTTCTTGAGGTAAATTTGTGTTTGGTTGATAATTGAATGAAGGAAAGTGAGAGAAAATGAGAGAAAGTTAGATAGAATAAGTTGGTAAAAGTTTATGTTATTTTGTGGTCTAAAATGACACAAATTGTTTAAGATTTTATTTGGATATTGCCATTAAAGCTCCGACTACTATGACATGAAAATATTAGATATTAGATATTAAATATTAATAAAAAATGAATATATGCTACTAAAAGTTGGTATTATTAAATATTTTTTAATTTTGATTTTAAATTATGGCCCAATGTAAAAAAAAAACTGAAATGAAATTTGTCCTGAAAAATCTATTCTTAATATGACTACGAAGATTTGAACTTTTTTACTCTTACAAGAGAAAGGAGATAAATACTTTATTACTAAATTATTAGTAGATAATTTATATAACACACACGTACTATTATTAAATTTGACATAAGTTTTTAAATGCCTTAAAATTAATGTGTTATAGTGATTAAGAGCTAATTGAAAAATAATATTACATTATTATAAATTTGATTATACCATTCAATTTTATTTATTACATAAATTGATAAATAATATTACAGAAATCAAGATTCTTAGATTGGAAATCTAATTGGGAGTTTTGATCAAATTAGAAGTAGCGTTGCCCAGATACTTGATCAAATCATGAGTAGCGTTGCTCGAACATTTGCACTCAATTTGGGTGATATCTACTCTTATAAGGAGAGATATGTGCCCTTATAAATAAAAAAAATCTATCCATACTCAAATATGACGAGAATCTCACGTAAAATAAAAGAATTTTCTTCCCATATAAATGGGAAGAGAGGAGTGTCACCTTCTGTCCTTCCGGGCAAAACTGGAGTGGTTTGATTTTTATGTTTTTAATCTTTTTAACGCCGCGTCCAATAAATTTCTAAAAGTTGATCACATTGACTTCATATCCAACTAAAATTTGCCGTACAATATCCTAAAACCCAAATTTTACTCTTAGAAACATTGGATCAGCCCAATTGGTCAAACTAGGCCAACATACTTCCTCCACTGGGCCCAATACACTTCTTTCACTTGGCCCAGTCCAAGTATTCCCCGCCAGCAAAAAGTTCTATGTTCTCGATTGTTCCATCCAACAAATCAGAACCGTCCATTTCCCAAAACCCTAATTTCCCTCAAAACCCCAAAACCCCGTTCCCTCTCTATAAAAATCAATCGTCCCTCTATCTTCTCCAGCTAGTCTCAAATCTGAAGCGTTCTGCAGCTAACGTCAGATGCCGTCTCAAGCGACGACGTGTAGCTTTCTGGTTAGTGTTGTTTTCGGTAGCGTTCAGTTCTTCGTTCAATGTTCTAATACCTGTTAAAAATTTATATTTTTGGCTTGTTTTTTATTGAATGCAAGTTTCGGATATTAGGAACTGGTTTGGTATAAATTTTGATTTTTTTTACACAGTAATGGGGAATTATTTTGAATAATTTTGGCCGTGGTATGATGTCGGGGACTATACGTCTGCCCCTTTAGCAGACTCTACGAGTGCTTTAGGGATGAACAAGTCCCTAATATTTACTTTCATTCACCCAAATCACTTTGTCAGCAGTCTTTTTTTTTGGTTTCTTGCTGATCATTAAAGGGTGGAAAATCTTTATTCAATCTTATAATCAGAAAAAGTTATGGGCTTCTTGATATACGGGTACTTATGGGATTTTGTGTTTTTGAAATTACATGTTAGGATTTTGTGTTGAGGTTGATGATGATAATTTCTAAGGCTTGTTTCTCAAAACATTCGCAGTAGCCGCCTAAGAGCTTTCGCCTTCGCCGGGCTTGAGAGCTTATGCTGCTCTGATCCTTCCTTGGATGTCTGAGACCTTATACATTTTGTTTTAAATGCATGATAATTTTTTGTTTGTGTAGATTATTGAATTAAGGGTAAAAATCATTATTTTTATTTCTGATTGGAACCTGGTAATTGTTTTATATTAGTCTGTGATAATGATGGGAAATGTACGTGCTCTCATTTATCATGTGATTTGATTGAATGAAGTGGAAATAGAAAAGTTGTTTTGTTACTTCATGACCTCATTAAGAGGTTGTCAAATGGAGGTGTTCTTAGATGCTACTTTGATTCCTTTTAGTAGATGGTTTATGAACTTGAAAATGACCCTTTGGTTGTATAATTTTTTGTTATGAGCATAAATGATCTGTGGTGTTAATTATTGTTCGATTGGTTTGTATCTTTAATGTAAAGATTAATGTTGATGGTGATATATCCAAAGGGTTGTTTCTCAAAACATTCGCAGTGGCTGCCAGAGAGCTTTCACCTTTGCCGGACTTGAGAGCTTATGCTCCTTTGATCCTTCCTTGGATGTCTGAGACCTTATACATTTTGCTTTTAATATATGATAAACTTTTGTTTGTGTAGATTGTTGAATTAAGGTTAAAAATCATAACTGTTGTTTGTGATTGGAATCTTTGGTAGTTGTTTGATATTATTATGTGATGATGATAGGAATTTGTAGATTCTCCCATTGATTTTGTGATTTGATTGAATGATGGAAACAGAAAAGTTGTTTTGTTACTTCACAACGTGATTAAGAGAGTAGCCAAATGAGGTGCTTTTGAATGCTATTTTGATTCCTCTTATGGGCTTGAAAATGACCGTTTGGTAGTATAAACTTTTATTATGAGAATAGATAATCTATGGTGTTAATTATTGTTCCATTGTATGTATTTTTATTGTAAAGATTAATGTTGATGATGATATATCCAAAGGCTTGTTTCTCAAAACATTCGCAGTGGCCGCCTAAGCGCTTTCGCCTTTGCCGGGCTTGAGGGCTAGTGCTGCTTTAATCCTTCCTTGGATGTCTGAAACTTTTAACACTGATTTTACCTGTAATTTGCATTTTTGCTTGCTGATTGTTCAAATTGTTGAAGTTTGTCACAAATGGTCAGAGTTCAAAGAATAATGCTTTGAAGATAACAGAGGTGTGAAAGATTATTTTTGTTCAGTTTGTTAATTTAAATTGTGCAATGATGATATCTTCAAGGCTTGTTTCTCAAAACATTCGCAGTGGCTGCCTAAGAGCTTTCGCCTTCGCCGGGCTTGAGAGCTTATGCTGCTTGATCCTTCCTTGGATGTCTGAGATCTTTTTTTTTTGGCTTTGTTTTATGGTTATTTCATTGATTTATCAAAATGCCATTATGGTTTACAAACATTTTTCTTGTGGTTGAGTTTATGTTTCTATTTGTTAGTGTTCAATTTCAGTTTGCTACTTTTCCGTGTTGGTTGGTTGCCTTTGCTAATTTTCTTTTGTAATTTAGCATATTTATCAACATTATAGCATCATTTGGCATGATTTGAAGTTTGTGTACCTTATTTGGCCTCCATCTCATGCTCCTGGCTCCCAATTCAGTTGGCTGGTGTTGAGGCTTCCCATTCCAATAGTTAAAGCAGGGTGAACATCAGACCACATTACACATCATTGTTTGGTCATATCTGTATCCAAATTTGTATTGAGTAGGTGATAAAATATAAATTATCAGCAAGAGCTAGGCTGTTGGCTCTGCTCTGGAGAACACATTGTGTAGAACGCTGTCTTAATCAGCTTGATTTGAGCTTGATATTAAATGCTCGACTGGGGAAGCATCATATTTAACTGGTGTGTGTTTTCTCACTAACTGAATATTAGTTATTGCTTTCTTGTAGTTAAAATGTTATTTAAGCTCTTAATAAGCTATTACAATGTTGTAAAATGTGTATTTAAATGAAGAAGGAATGCAACAAATATTAAATGTGTTGTAGTACTATCTATGTAATTACTCTGTGTTTTTAGGGTACATGGGCTGAATGGGCAAACTGATTTGGGGACGTTTGTTTATTCCTGATACAATGACAGGATGTATACTTTGTTACGAGTTACGACCATTTCAATGTACTAATTTAGTCATATTTTGACTTCGAATAATAATGCATTCATTGTGAACAGACTATAACTAAAACAGAATCTCGTCATTTTCTAGTTAAACCCTTTCGTACTTAATTGCTCAAACGTTCACTATTAAACTAATTTATAGCGTATTATTGTTTTCATTGAGTTCTAATTCATGGTCTCAAAATCTGTAAATACTATATACATCGTGATATCAATATTATTTATTTAAAGTCAAATCAATAATAATGCTTTTATATTTGCTTCAAGGTAGTCTCCATTTGCTCCTCTGATCAATTCTGTACCATATGTCGTTGGAATAATTTATTTGTATATTATGATCCATATCTCTGCATAAGCCCATGCCTTCCTCGATCACAATTGTTTATTATTTCAAAGTCATCTCCTCTTCATCAATCGAATTTTCTTCAGATCTCTTACAAATAAATTATGAACCTCAAAATCTGCTTGCAGTCTCATTTTCTTTTGTTGCAAAATATTATATTGAGACACGTGATCATTAAATTAACTAATTTATATTGTATAAAGAAATGGAGTGACATAATGTATTACTGCAAATATTTTTTATTTCAACTTTTAAATTGATTTTTTATTACAAGATCTCATAGTTTACATTGCAGAAAGGGAAATAGATCGATGATAAAATATAGTTTAACGTATATATTTTGATCTTAATAGTTTAAAAAATTATTAATTTAACTTTCTCAATTTATTAAATAGGTCATAATCAAGATAAGTATTGATCAATTTTCTTCAGTAATTTTTTTGAAATTAATTATACTATTGCATAGATCATAAAATTTAAAGTTTAATAATACCAACCACTACATGTTTTAAGCAGTTCACCAACGTTAAATGAGAGTTAGATGATAATTTTTAATTATTAGAGCTAACATGTATATTTGGTATATTGTATCCAAGTCCATATTTTAAAATTAATTCATTTGTGTTGAACAGATCCCCTTTTCCTCCTCAGGCTCTCAAAATCTATATAAAACCCTAGCTAGCTACCAGAATTGGCATTGCTTTAATTTCATCATTTGTCTCTTAATTATCTCTTATCTCTTATACATCATCATGGCTCTGAAAAATGTGTTTCTCCTCCTTGTTCTGACATGCAGCTTCATGGCATGCATTTGCAGCAGCAAGAAAAGTTAATAATCCTACTGCTAAGCCTGCAACCCATGAAAATGTCGCAGCAGCAGCTCTAAGGCTTAACGAAGAAGAAGAAGAAGAAGAAGACCCAGCACCAGCAGGTAGCTGCTCGGACTATGCTGAGAAGCTCAAGCCTTGCAAAGACACGTTTCTCGAATTATTCAATACTGGCAAAGATAATAACGATCTTGAATGCTGCCAATCTCTTTATGATGTCTCGAGTGAATGCTGGTTTCCCACGCTCGATTCTCTTGACCTAACATCTGTGCAAGGGACGATAGTAAAAGCCTTCTGTAAGTTCGATACTGACCTTTAAGGTTTCATTTGAGATTAAGTTGCTTCTGTTGTACTTTGAATGTATTAATAATAAGCAAAGTGTTAGGTGAACACCAGTTTTTGGTGAATATCGATCATTTATTTTTCATCTCTTAATAGAAGTATTACAATGTCAAATAAAGTCTATCTAAGATCGTGTTAGTTGATTTGAATTTCATGTTGTTATGTTGTTTTATGTTTTTATTTTTTTGTTCTTCTTTCTAACTAATGTAAAAGTGATATTTTACTAAGAAGATGTATGGTTAATTACGGTGAGTTCTTCACACCCAGATCTTAATTTATAATGATTATAAAGTGTTTTTTTTTAATTTTTTTTTGTAGATATGAAATCTTTAAGATTCAGATCTGAATTATGTAAGCACTAGTATGAATCAAAAAGTTTATCCTAATTGAGAGATCTAATAAGTTTACCCTACAAAATAAAACATGAAATTAATGAAGGATCAATTAGTGGATGAATGAAATTAATTTCCCAGTAAGAAAAATCTCCTGCCTCTAATTACAAAATCTTTAATGCCCCAAAACAGCCCCACCACAACCCCCCCAAAAAAAAAAAAATAAATAAATAAATAAATAAAATAAAAGAAAGAACATGAGCTGTACGTATGGTCATTGATTTGCATGTAAGTTGCAATTTATAATCTCCAAATGATCTGTACATAATCTCATGATTTTATAATTAATTAGATCGCGATCGAGATTATTAAACTAATAACATATTACACTTATGCTTGTGTTTCTATTTCAATTAATGGATAAAGAAGCTTGTATTTCAATTTTAATAACTGAAATTAAGAAAATTTTATCCTACTCAATATTCCCATTAATTTTAAGTCTATATGGACTTATTTTACTTCCAAATAACAACACTATTATTGGAGAGTTGGAGCATATAGTTTGTATCACAACTTAGATTAAATTTATTAACAGAGGATGTATACGTGTGAAACATTTTATTCCTTTTACTATTTAATATTAGTATTAAAATATAGGATAAATGAAATATGAGTCTCTAAAATTTGATTAATTAACTTGATAAGTCCTACTAATTTAAAAAAAATATTTTAAAAAAATCCTAATATGTTAATTTGTACTATTTATTTGGATAAAAAAGTGTGATTTTACTATTATACTTTAGTTGACTATTAATGTATGCCTGTCTGGCTGTCTGACATGAAAAATATTATTGATGTCAACTATTTATATTTAAAATTTTATATTTTAGTTTAATGAATTATTCACCATCACCCTTACCACTATCAACTACTATTGAGTACCGTCTAATGTCATTTTTTTGAATCATTTTAGATATCAATTTTTATTGAATACTTTTTGCAATGATGTCATTAATATCGTTGTTTGAGAAACATTTGCTGTAAATTTGAAGTTGAATTTTTGAGTTATCGAAAATTTAACTTTGAGTTTACGACTAACAATTGCTTAAATGATAATAATGAAGGTATTATTGTATAAAACATTTAATAATGATTTAAATAATATTTATAATGACTTAAATGGATGAAATTAGACGGTAGTTAATGATAGTTAGTAATAATTGATTGACAACAATTATATGTTGTTTAATAATATGATGGCATGTGTTAAAAATAATGTGTATATAATTAATAAATTAGCTGCCACTTCATGATTATTATCATTATCACTAAATGATGTCAAAAAATTATTTTGTCTACTTTTTTATTTAATTATACAGTGCAGATGAATGGATCCAGACTTTTGTTTGAATATTTTCAAAATTAGTAAGATTTGTCAGATTAATTAGCTAATTGAAGACTCAGATATCGTTTGTCTTAAAATATATAATATTAAATTGCAATTATGCAATTATTCATGTAATGTGGAGTCCTTGCGCGGGGGCAAATGCAGACGGGGAGAACCCTCTTGGTACAGAAAAAAGGCCAGCCAATAACGACTTGAAAGGCCATCACCCTTTGCTAAGGTTGGTAGCCATGTGTTTCAAAATACAAGGTATGAGTAAAAATTTAATATAATATTAGTAGATTGTAGATATGTTTATAATTAAAAAAATAACGGTTTTAAAAAATTACAAAAAATTCTTGAAATCTCAGTGTAAACTTTATTATTCCAGTCACTTAATATGAAGTTATTTTTTAGTAGTTTAATGTTAAGTGTTTATTTCTCTTTTTTCTTCAAGTTGTCATAATAATAATAATAATAATAATATTAGAGTAGATTTTGTTTTAATAGAGACAGATTTTGCCTCAGTTGATGCAAAATTTTTGCCGGAAAGAAGGAAAAACAAGAAAACCCCAACATGAAATCGCTTTCAATCTGTCTACAGCACTTAGGTCTTTAGCACACGCTGCCTGCAGGTTTTCTGCTATTGCATGCCGACTTAGCAAAAAGCACTTGAATATAATAATGAAAATGGGCTTCTCTGTGGGAACAGAAAAGCCGAAAAAAGAAAGAAGAAAAAGAAAATAAGAATTGCTTTTGGTAAAAAGCTGCGGATGAGAGCCACTAAAAATTCTAAAAGTGATTTTGACCTAATATAATCTCACATGGCAATTACATCCAAAGTGACAATTTGGTTGAACTTTATGTTAAAATGACAAGGACCCTACATTGCTTTAAGATAATGTATTTTGCGTTATCCAATAAAATAAATAATACACACTTGTTCAATTTCTTTCCACTTAAAATCATTCATTATTTATGTGTGCTTTCCCATTATATTATATATTTATGTTCAAAAGAAGCAAGTTGAGATTCATACTTGGGTTTGTCCCTTTTTTATTAGATTAAATTAACACTTTATAAAAGCTTTTAAGTGACATACATCGGTCTTATTACAAGCAGTCAACGAGAGCTTATTTTGGGACAATTAATGACATGAATAACCTTCATAAACAAATTAATTTGAGCTTCTATAATAGATTAAAGTTCCCTCTCTTTAGACAATTAATCACTTGTTGGGAACTTTAATGTAAGCAACATGAGAAGAGATTGAGGATTTAGTCAGAGTGTTCAAATCATAAACAATCCAACATCTCGATTTCTCCTCGAAGTAGAAATATCCCACACACTTGCAATCTTTAGTACATTTCTTCTCACAATCTCCAACTCTGATTGGGAAAATTCCTTTTGAATTATACCGACTCACAAAATGCTCAACTCCATCAACTTTATAGTAATGAACTTCACTTTTCTGACTACAAGAAGTTAGCTTCTTCGGAGCACAGTCCTTGCTCCATCCAAGCAAACCCTTTTCCGATGGGCAAGCAACGCATTGGCTGTCTTCACACAGCCCAAATGCGCCACACTTTTCCGGCAGCGCACACTCATCCCTCCAATGTGCTTCTTGGTCGATGAGAGTGAATGTTACTTGCGTTGGCCCCCATTTATTAGCCTTGTTGTACAAAGTGTAGATCCTGAGATTTCCATCCATTCCTATCCGGATAAACGAATATGTGGTGTTGTAATACACCGTGGTGAAACTGATACCGAGACCGTCCGGCATGGATAGGCTTAGTCCATAACCGAAAGATTCATCAGTTTCTGGGTCTGAGACGAATGTTGCATTGTTAGGGAGGCCTACGATGTTAAACCATTTAGCTGAAGTGAGGTAGCGGGCAGCCTGGGGAGAATTTTTGCTTTTATAGTACAAAGCAAATCCAGGATCCTCAAACAAGAAGCTGTATGGGCCGTCGACGTTTTCTTGAGTGGAGGCTCGACTGACGAGCTTGTTTATGCCGTCCTGGCGAAGAGATTGCCCAACCAAGAGGGTATCAGTGGGATAATCAAAACTCTGCCAAATGAATTTACCCTTTGAATCATGAAGCACCATGTTGCCATTTGGAAGCAGTTTAAACCCTACAACACCTTTGTTGGCAGTGTTGGTTTGCCAGACAACGGTGCCGTCGGCGTCGGCCAAGACGAGATTTCCGTCGGTTCCCAAGGAAAATGTGGCGTTTTCACCCACCGGTTTGCCACGGTTGGCTTCCCAAACCCAATGGGTACTATGCCAGTCCTTTCGATCGGTATCACCTAGAAGTAGAGCAAGAGTGTGAGCGTCTGGGGTTGTGTTGTAGAAGGCAAGCTGGAAAGGAGGATTGAAGATGTCTAAACCTCTGCACCATGCATCATATTCATCGAAGAAATTCAAATAATCTCCTTCATTTACGAATCTAAATGTTTCTAAAACAGGAACTTGAGCCCTAGCTATGGAGAAACTGAGCGCTAAGAGGAAGAAGAAGAAGAAGAATGCTGAGAAAGATGCCATTGCAGAAACAAATAAAATTATTTGGTGATGAAGATCAGTGAAGCAGCAGTTCCCTATTTATCATAACTCGATTCTAAGCAATTTGCAATTAAATAATAGTTCTTGTTTCTGAATCACTCAATGCTCTGATTTTGATCCAAAAAGTTAATATTATATTCCATTTTCCAGATTAAAAAATGGATATGATAATGATTCCTCTTAATTGTACTGTTACGCGTTAATTTTATTAAAAAAATGCTGAATTATGCGTAGGTTAGCACATTGCAGAGCTATATATATATATATATATTAATCTATTCCTTTTTTTTAATATAATCTATTAATCTCTTTACGTTTTATTTATATAATCTATTCATTCTTTTTAATTAATTAAGGGTTTCACACTATTGAGTTGATCAAGAAAAAGGTTAAATTAATTTTGTAGCGTCATTTGAAAGATTATGCTGATTTTAACCTCGTGACTTAAATCCAAGAGAATCTCATTTTGCTAGATGTGAATCTAGTCAGAGTGTTTGTATTATTAATTAAAAGCATCCTTAATATTTCTTTACTTTCGTCCAAACAAAAAAAATTGAACTAATTTTGACCAATCCAAAATTGATTCAAATGTTTTACAAAACTAAATTATAAATATAAAAATGTCAAAGATGGTAAAGTATCAAATTGGTTTCATTCCATTTATTTTTAGGCAATTATTCAAAATTAAGTAAGTATTCATATAATTTTTGAGATAAGGAATCCAAATTTTTGATAATTTTGTTGTCATCTAATCTAAGGACTGAAGTAAATTTTAGGAGTATCAAAGTAATGTTAAAAATTTTTCACAAAAATTTAAAATAATTGTTAAATTAGGATTAATGTTATAGAAAAACAAAAATAAAAATGAAGAATCGATTTATTTTTTTCTGATTTCTAGAAACCCTAAATCTAACCCCACCTCGCTCATACAATATACGTATATCCCTTTTCATACATACATTAATTAAGGGTAAATAATCTCTTATTACAATATACATATATGGGGTAGGGTGTTACCTATGCTGAATGTGTTATAACTTACAATATTCTCCAGGATATCAATCACGTGGGAAATGTGAACGTAGGTGACACCGTGTCCAATGGAAAAAATTTTAAATTAGTCCGTAAAGTTCCATAAAATATCAATTTCGAAGAGTTATTTCTCGTATTAGTTAAATAGATCCCTAATATGGTTACATTTCTCATACTTATTGTTTTAGTCCAAAAACTTTAGTTCAAAAGATTTAGTCGATTTCACTTTTATGTCTAACCATTAAACAAATTAAAATTGGCTCAAATTTTTAGATTAAAATGACAAATATAAAAAATATTGAAGATGCATTGTAATAAAAAAAAATGATTTAAGGAAAGTCATATTTATTCGAATGAGATTCTCTTCCATTTGAGGCATATATATATATATATATATATATTTTCTCTTTCATCTATAAGTGAATTTTCTAAATTTTATGAGAGGTATGCGTTAATTTTTCTATAAGATAATATCAAATGTTATAGAACATTCGGGATATTAATATTTTTTTATTATTTATATTTATTTTATTCATTTTTTTTAATTTGTGAAAGAGTTGGAGATCGAGGAAATTCCCTCGTCCAAGCTTAATTAATGTACATATGAAAAGGGATATATCATATATGGATATGGTAAGGTACCTAGGTGGTCAGAAGGGAGGACTTGTCTTCAAATTCTTTTGGAGCATGGGTTTTATCATCCATTATACGTCAGGTCTATTGTATTGAGTGTGGGTCAATTTTTCTTAAATTTGAGAACATGTAGTTTATAGTATGCACATAAAAATTCGGGATTTAATATAACTGTAATTATATTATAATATTTCAATGTACATAGATATGGTATAATTAGGGTGGAATGGGGTTTAGGGTTTGTGAAAACTTGTAAATTTAAAAAATAAATTATGCATTTTTATTTTTCCCACAACGGCATTCATACTAATTTGACAATTATAAATTTAGAACAGGATATTCTTATTTATGTTTTCCATAAGTTTTGAAGAAATAGAAAGATACTACGTATTTATAACATTTATTATTAAAGACTAAAATGTTAAATTTAAAAAAATTTATTTTATCCTATTATTTTTAAAAAAATTATAATATTATATAATTATTTAAATTAAAATATTAGCAATGAAGATAAAATGATATGTAAAAATGTTCTTATTTTAAAAGTAATTTAACGTATAATGATAAGAATTTTGTCCAAAACAACGAGCCTCCCTGCACCATCATCATCGTTGTTGATCATCTCTAATCGTTTTCATATTTTCTGCATAATTTTTCTTAAAGCCTCTAGTTCTTTATCATTCAAAACTTTAACTTTTATCGTCCACATTCAGTAAATATGAATGGTTAAATTATAGTTCTATCCTCTAATGATCACCATCCAAGTCCCAGAATTTTTTGTCCAGTGGAGTTCAGTTTATCATCGATCAGACCCAAAATTGTTCATGTAATTTATCATTCAGATCCCCACCTTTTATCCTCTAACTCCCTGCAGGTTTTGATCTTTTTTATATAAGTCCTTAAACAATCTGCTTGCACCACAGGACACCCTAGACGTCTCGAATTTTCAGGCTTACTTTAGGGTTTTCCAACAACTCGACTCTTTACGAGTCTCTGTCTCAGCTCCTTACGAGTCTCCGTCTTACGGCTCTTAATTTCGAGAGTTTCATTTTAACTCTTTTAAGAGTCTCACCTCGGTTGCTTAGGCCTTTTTAGTGTATTGATTTTTCCTAACAATTATTTTGGGATTCTCATATATATTTTCTTTTTAATTGCTTTGATTTTCTTTCAGTTTGTTTCATCATCTTCATAAGAAAGAGTGTTAAAATACAATAGATTTTTTTGTTTAGTTTAATTTTTTAAAATGTATTTCTAATTAAAGTAGTGTCAGCATTACCTAATTTGATTTGGTTTCCTAATTTATATTAATTTAAGTTTTTTACTTTATATTAGTTTAGATTTTTAGTATATATATATATATATATATGAGGTAGGATCGATGACTCTTTTTTTTACATAATTTTTTATATCAAATATAAGTAATTGAATCTATGTACATCTAATGGTTGAGATTGTATTTGACTATATAATTAATACATGTATAATTAATTCATATGTCAGATATAATCTCAATCGTTAAATATGTTTAGATCTACCAAAAAATTATGTTAAAAAAAGACCCTTCATCCCATCTTTTTATATATATATATATATATATATATTTATGCACTTAGTTTATTCACACACATTCAATTCAATCAGTACAAAATTTTATGTTCTCTAATAAAATAAATGCTAAGATACAAATTTTAAAATAAGTTTTAAGATATCTAACATTATTATATAATATTATTTTATTGCAATTTCATGTCTCGAGTAATTTTCTTTGTTCCGACGTACCTTTTACATTCTTTATTTTAATTTTTTTTTAAAATTTATAAAATAAATAAAATGTATAAACAAAAAAGTGGAGAAAAAAAGATACGACAATGCGTTGTAAAATTCTTCCAGATTTGAATCACGTGGTCAATGTTAATGTCGGTGTCCAACGGAAGAATTCAAGTTTAGCTCCTACGGTTTCATGAAATATCATCTTAAAACAGTTATTTTTCATATTATCAAATACATCCCTAACGTTTCTCATATTTATTATTTTAGCCCAAACAATTTAAGTTGGGTCAATTTGCCCGTCATTCCTCAATCAAACTTCTCTATATTGAAATAATGTATTAAAGGGAGAATACATATTACCCCTTATTTTTTTAGCTAATATCTTATTATTCTCCTTTATTTTTTTTAATATTCTATCAATCTCTTGAATTCTGATTTTACCCTTTAATGTTTTAAATATTTTTTATTTTATTATTTTATAAACCAATTAATTTGAAGAGTAAAATTAAAAAAAAAAATTAAGGGGGGTGATGAGCTATTAAAAAAAATATAGAAAAATAATAAAATATTAGTTTAAAAAATAGGAGTAATGGACATTCTCCCTATATTAAACAAACAGATATTCACACTAGTTACACACCTTAAATATTCATTTACACAAGTTATAACACAAAGTTAAAGTGCACCCCACTTCAATAATCGCAAGTTATAGCATAAGACACACCTTATATAGCACCTAGCATAGGTTATAGCATTTGTACTCTACCTCAGATTGAAGGAAAATTCTCCCAAATATTCTTGGTAAGATTTGAACTGAGTACCTCCTTTTGGAAAACCTGAGTTCTTACCATCAAATCAAAATTTTAATAACTATTTTAATTAATATATGTATAAAAAGAGATACTTGTATATGGTATGAGTGCGATCGCGATGAATTTACAGCCTAGAGATAAAAAAAAAAAAATTTCCTATAACATTGATCCTAATTCAAAAATTAATTTGAATTGTTATTAAATTCTTTTAACATTACTTTGGTACTCCTAAAATTTACTTTAGTCCGTAGAATTTAAAAATAAAAAATTATTTTAGTTAAGTTATTTTATCTATTAATCACAAGTACTTAAATAGTTTGTTTTAAATGGTTAAGTTTCAAATATTTAATCATTGAGTTTTAATTACGAATTATCAAGTACTAAAATGAATAAAAATTCGCAATTTAAAAGTTTGGTCTTACAACTCTCAACAAATTCTTAATTCAAATTAAAGAATATTTTTGAATTTTAATTGATTGTTTATCACATTATTTTTACATCGCTAAATGGATCTACTTGAAAAGAATTAGATGATGACAAAGTTATCCAAATTGGGATTCCTTATTTCAACAATTGTATTAATACTTGCTTAATTTTGGCTAGGTGATTGCTAAACCCTCGCCTAAAAATAAATAGAATGGAACCAATTGATGATATTGGTACAATTTGAACTATTATCAGAGATCAAGTCTAGGATTTTACCATCTTTGACATTTTTATATTTATAATTTAGGTTTTTAAAACATTGGAGTCTATTCTACATTCGTCAAAATTAGTTCAATTTTTTTAAAAATAAAGTAATAAATATAAGAAATATTAAAGATGCTTATAACCAATAATACAAATAGTCTGACTAATCTCACATAAACCAAGTATGAATCTCAATTTGCTTCTTTCAAACATAAATATAATGTAGTGGGAAGGCACACATATAAATAATGAGTGATTTTAAGTGGAAAATTTTCTTTGAGCAATGTAGGGTCCTTGTCAATTAACATATAAAGTCAATAAAAATCACTTGGATATTGCCATATCGATTAGGTCAAAATCACTTTTATCTGAATTTTAGTGGCTATCTCTTTTTTTCCTCATCCGCTCCTTTTCACCAAAAGAAATTCTTTTTTCGCTTTTCTCTTTTTATTATTATGGCTCTTGTGTGTTCCCTGACCAGAAGCTCATTGCCTTATTTTATTCAAGTGCTTTTTGCTAAGTGCTATAGAAAGATTGAAAGAGATTTCATGTTAGTTTTCCTTTTTTTTTTTGGGGAAAAATTTATGTTTAACTATTAAAAGAAAGTCTATTCCAACACCACTATTAAAGATGTTTCTAATTAATAATACATATATTCTCTTGAATTTAAGTCTATAGTTTTTCAAATAAGTTTTTTAAATTAAGCCTTTTAGTTATAAAGTTTTTGTAAATAGAATTTTTAATAAAAATTTATTAATCATTTGATCAAATAACTTTTGAAAAAAATTTAAATAATTAATTTAGTAGGTAAATGTTTAACGTTATATTTTAAAAAATAATGTAAATTTTTATAAAATAAAATAAAAGTATTTTAAATAATTTTATCTTTTAAAAAAGTTAGATAAGTTTTATTGTTAAAATATAAATTTTGAGTTTTTTCCATTAGAAAGAAAATAATTTTTTTAATCTTCAAAAGTCTTTTTCCGATATCAACTAAAAAATATTAAAAAATTTGAAAAAATTTTTTATTATTAAAAAATTGTTTTGAATAATGAAAAAATCAAAGTAAACGGCTACTTAAATCTCGAGGTTAAAATCAGCATAATATTTGAAACTACGCTATTATATTAATTTAATCTTTTTCTTGGTCAACTCAATGGTGTGGAACTTGATAAACTAAAAAATGAATAAATTATATAAATAAAACGTGAAGAAAATATATTAGTACCTCTGCAACGTGCTAATCTAAGAATAATTCAGAAGCATCATATCTATTTATTAATCTTGAAAATGGTATATAATATTAATTTTTAGATCAAAATCAGAGCAGTCTTAATTTCATTGAGTGATAGAAAAACAAGAACCATTATATAATTGCAAATTGGTTGAATCGAATTAAAATAAATAGGGAAGCTGCTGCTTACTGATCTTCATCACCAAATAATTTTAATCGTTCCCTGTAATGGCATCTTCCTCAGCATTCTTCTTCTTCCTCTTAGCACTCAGTTTCTTCATAGCTAGGGCTCAAGTTCCTGTTTCACAAACATTTAAATTCGTAAATGAAGGACAGTCCTGGGGAGGCTTCGATGAATATGATTCATATGTCAGAGTTTTAGACATCTTGAATCCTCCTTTCCAGCTTGCCTTCTACAACACAACCCCAAACGCTCACACTCTTGCTCTACTTCTAGGTGATACCGTTAAAAGGATGCCGTATTCTTATTGGGTTTGGGAAGCCAACCGCGGCAAACCGGTGGGTGAAAAAGCCACGTTTTCGTTGGGAACCGACGGAAATCTCGTCTTGGCCGAAGCCGATGGCATCGTTGTCTGGCAAACCAACACTGCCAACAAAGGTGTTGTAGGGTTTAAGCTGCTTCCAAATGGCAACATGGTGCTTCATGATTCAAAGGGTCAATTCATTTGGCAGAGTTTTGATTATCCAACTGATACCCTCTTGGTTGGGCAAAGCCTTGTCGTCGGCGGCAGAAACAAGCTTGTCAGCCGAGCCTCCGCCGAAGAAAACGTCGATGGCCCTTACAGCTTCGTGCTGGAAGATCCTGGTTTTGCTTTGTACTATAAAAGCAAAAATTCTCCCCATGCTGCTCGCTACTTCACTTCAGCTAAATACTTTAGGGTCTCAGTCATCCCTCACAATGCAACATTCGTCTCAATCAAAGAATTTTTGGGTTATGGACTAATCCTATCCATGCCGGGCGGTTTCAATTACAGATTCACCGTGTTAAATTACAACAGCACATATTCTTTTATTCGGCTAGGAATGGATGGAAATCTCAGGATCTACACTTTGTACAAGGAGGATGATAAATGGGGGGAACCGCAAGTAACATTCACTCTCCTGGACAGAGAATCATTTTGGGCGGATGAGTGTACGCTACCGGAGAAGTGCGGCACATTTGGGCTGTGTGAAGACAATCAATGCGTTGCTTGCCCATCAGAAAAGGGTTTGCTTGGATGGAGCAAGGACTGTGCTCCGAAGAAGATAACCTCCTGTCGTCAGAAAAATGATGTTCACTATTATAAAGTTGAAGGAGTTGAGCATTTTGTGAGTAGGTATACAAAGGGAAAATCCCCACTCAGAGATGAAGATTGTGAGGAGAAATGCACAAAGGATTGCAAGTGTATGGGATATTTCTACTTCGAGGAGGAATCGAAATGTTGGATTGTTTATGATTTGAACACTCTGACTAAATCCCCTAACTCTACTAATGTTGGATACATTAAAGTTCCCAACAAGTAATTAATTTCATTGTCAAAATAAATTTTTAATAAAAAAAGTTTCATATATGAAGTGTTACGTATATGGAATCTTCTCTTGGTGTGCTCTGTTTTTCTCTTAGTTAAATCTTGTTTCAATAACAACCAAAATTCTTAATCACTTCAATAATAATTTAAAAAAAAGGGATATAACCTAGCTAGAGACAGAACTCAAGTATGAATTGAATGCAAAATAAAATATAAAGATATCCTACTTTAAGACATAATTAGGCAAAGTATTTTTAAATACTTAAATTTAGACCAAAAAGTCTTTTAATCCAATTTTTTTTTTATAGTCTCTTTATGATAAAATATATTTTATTTAGTAAGATTGTAGGCTTGTTTAGGGTAGGTTAGAGACCCTTTTTATAGTAAAATATTTCATAGTTTAAACATTTTTTTCCTTCCCACTTTTATCTATTATTAAAGTGGTTTTAAAAAATTCTCTCCCACTAACCATAAAATATGAAAATGGTTAATCACTATTGTCTCTCACTATACTTAATATAAGGAATTGTTTTTATTAAAAGGAGGTTTAATGAATTCTACCACTTACTCTTAAATGATGATAGTAGATAATTATTATTCTACTTTAATTATTAATTAAAATATGGGCCATCTAATAATAAAAAAATTCTTACATGAATTTCTTCTATTAAACATAATTATAACGTAGTGGGAAGGCACACATAATGAAAGATTTTAAGTGGAAACAAGCAAATTAAATGTTTATTAGTTAATACATTCATTTTAAGCAATATAAGGACCAAACCATAAAATAATGTTTGTTTTTCAAATGAATTTTTCGAGATTAGAGGTAAGGCTAGAGCCAAAAATAAATCATTGAGGAGTTAAAATGTTTAAAATTAAAATAAAACTAATTGGCTAATATTTTAAAAATAAATAATTAATTGAAGAGTAAATAAATAATTTTACAAAATGTAAAGACTGAAATATATATAAATCTAAAAAAAAATGTTTAAAATATAAAAAGTATAATAAAAGTTTTAAAATATTTGTGAGGCCCAGAGGACATGGGCCTCTCAGGCCCTAACGACGATGCGCCTCTAATTGAAGGGTTAGGGCACTTTAGACCATTATGTAACTTTGTTTCCTTGTATGTGCCCTCAAACCACTAAATTTGATCATGTGCACATTCATTTTGAAATTCATTATTTCTAAAGATGATAATTCTGACAAGGAAAAAAATTTTAAAATACATGATATGTTTTTATTGAGTACTTTCAATAAAATCATTTTATATCCTAAAAAAAATTATAAATGTTTTCAAAATTTTGAAAAAAGAAAAAACAAATACCCGTCAATTTTAACTCTTTTAAGTTTGAAAAATCAACATAATAATATATACCAAACATATCAGAAAACTTTTTTTGTTTTACTATCCTAATAAACCTTTGCTTGCCAAAGTTATTGAAAAGACTTAGGCAAACCCTAAAAATCAAATAAATATATAAGAAGACAGTTAGGCTTATGCATCAACCAATGAATGTTAAACAAATGATTAATTAAATACAATAAGATAAATAATCATATTTGCCTAAAATATTCATCACTTCATCAATTTTATTAATCATATGAAAAACTATCTTGGTCAATTTTATACAACAATAATTATTTGATTTTCTTATTTCCATGTGATTTGATTAATTAGCAAATATTGTACATTAATTTTCATGTGAATTGTAGCTATTTATGACTTGAATTTTTACATATCCCATCATTCCATCATTTTTCCTTGTGTACATTTTTTATTAATTAGGCATTAATTAGAAAACTTGAGCATAACGGTAATAAAAATCTTTTTCAAAGTCTTCTCCTCTTCCTATCGTTTTCTAAAAAGTTTTATTTAATAAGTTATTATAAAATTGTATGATAAAATTATGTTGGACAGTATTTCTTTATTATTTATCTTAATTGATATTAGAATTAGTTAATTTGAAAATAAATGTATTGCATGTGACATAATTATATCAATGATATTAAAAATATAATCTCTTGTAAAATTTTATTTATCCAAATGAATGTAATAGTGTTATATAACTAATATATATTTCACATTATAAAAATATATATAACACTTGTAATCACGTTAAACTGTTACATTTAAATTTATATTAAAAGAATTTTTTATATAAAATTTATATTAATATTATTTTCTTTGATACCAACTAAATAAAATTTAAATATTTAAAAAATATTTTTATCATTAAAAAATTCTTTTTAATTAATAAAAAAATAAAAATCAAATCAACACTTATTCTGAAATGTGTGATGGGAAAACAACAACAATTATTCAACATGCAAATTACCTAACAACAACATTTATATAACACGGAAATTGCCTAGGTAGCTTAATTAATCGAGTTACTATTATCAATAGGGCACCTGCCGCTTCACTAGATCTTCATCAGCAAACAGTTACATTCCACGATGTCATCTTCCTCAGGATTCTTCTTCTTTCTCTTAGCATTGATTTTCTCAGTAATTATCATATAAAATTAATTAATTTCTTCAAAAATTAAGGTTATTTATTTCACTGTCTTAAAATTCCTCTTTTTTATAGCATATATATAGCAGTTGTAATAAGACCGCCATCATGTCACTTGTGGTATTCAATTATTGTCATTATCAAAATAAATTAAGCTATATATATATATATATATGAAGTATTGGTTTATGACTACATATATGGAATTAATCTTCTCTTTAATTATGTGCTCTATTTTCATCTTACATCTTGTTTCAATCACAGCTATCTTACTTAAAAGAAAGATTTATACATATTCTCGAACTTTAAAAAAAAAAAATTATACTCTTGAGTTTGAAAAATCAACATAATATATATAACAAACATATAAGAAAACCTTTTTTGTTTTACTGTCCAAATAAAGCTTTGCTTGCCAAAGCTAATTCAAAACACTCACTTCGGCATTAACCCTAAAAAACACACACACACACACACACACACACATTAAGATTGTTAGGCATAGGCATATATGAATATTAAACAAGATAATTAATTAAATACAATGAGATAAGTAATCATGTTATTTACCTAGAGTATTCATTACTTCAATTTTATTCATCATATGAAGAACTATCTCTTATCAATCTTATACAACAATAATTAATTGCTCAACTGGTAAACTTCGAAGCTAAGGTATAAAAGAGGTTCTTATTTCCATGTAATTTAATAAATTATTCAAATGCACATTAATTTTCGTCAGTTGTAGGTTATGACTTGAATTTTTACATTATCCCATTGTTCCATCATTTTCTCCTCATATACGTTTTTTATTTAGGCATTTAGAAAACTTAAGCATAACGATAATAAGTCACTTTTTCAAAGTCTTCTCCTCTTCCTGTCGTTTTCTGAAAAGTTTTATTTAATAACGTTAATTATAAATTGTATGATAAAATTATGTTGGATAATATTTCTTTCTTATTTATCTTAATTGTTATTAGAATTAGTTAATTTGAAAATAAATATATTGTGACATAATTATATCAATGATATTAAAAATATAATATCTTATAAGGCCAATTTTATTTATACAAATTAATGTGATATTGTTATATAACTAATATATATTTCACATTATAAAAACATATATGACATTGGTAGTAATCACATTAAACTGTTAGATCAATTTTTATATTAAAATAAAGTTTATATAAAATTTAAATCAATACTAAATGGGCATATAGATATTAGAAACTTGCTCAAATTAAATTTTTCGAGTTTCCTTCATATGTCTCCTCCACCAAAGGAAAAGAATACTAGATCACTGAAATTTAATAAAATCAATCTTAGCTATGATCCAGTAATAATCACTCAAGTTAATTAATTAATTAACAGAAAGATTAATTTCATATTTGACTTCCAATCATCCATCCATATGCATTGATTGTAAACACATGATCTATATCTGAAAAAAATCCCATCATTTTCTCGTCAAACATTCTTCATTAATACGATAACTCACATGATTATTAAACTAATCACCTATTAATTTACTTCAAAGTCAACTTCTCCTCTTTATAAAACCCTACCAATATTCCCACTTTCCTTCACCTCCCCACCCACAATCTCGATCTCTCTTACAAAAAAAACCATACAGAAATGGCTCTGAAAAATTTGCTTCTCCTTTCTGTTCTCACATTATGTCTCATTGCATGCACAACCGCAGAAAGAAATGAGCTGAACAACATCAAGCCAGGCCAAGATCTTGCAGCAAGGCTTCATTACAACGCAGGCCGAGTGATGGAGTGCTGGAACGCGCTTGTGAAGCTCAAGTATTTCTCTAACGTGATTGTCAAATTCTTCCTTACTGGCCAAACGAGTAATATTACTCCTGAATGTTGCCGCGCTGTTGTTATCCTCGTGCACAATTGCTGGCCTACAGACCTCACTTCACTTGGCTTCACACCCGAAGAAGCCAACATACTAGGTGGCTACTGTGATGTAACTTCTTCTCCCGTTGCTTCTCCTCCTGCTGATGCACCTCTGCCTTTTCCTCCTGCTGATGCACGTTTGCCTTTTCCTCCTGCTGATGCTGTTTCCCCTTTTCCTCCTGCTGCTGATGTTTTTCCAGCTCCTCTTCCTTCCGCTGACTCTCCGATTTCAGGTTAAGGTTGTCGTGTCTGCATACTGGAGGGTCTTGTTTAGTTGTATTTATAGTTTCTGTGTTTTTCGGTTTCTAGGTTTTACAATTGGGTAAAAGATATTTTAGTCGTTAAATTTTGGTTTATTATACTAAATAGTTTTAATGATTCTAAAAATAACTATAAAGACCCGAATTTAATAGTTCATGGCGTCCATTTAGATGAAAATCTACATAATTACTATTGTATCCCTTTGATATCATGTCAATCATTATTATTAGACTACAAAATGTACCATAAGACTGTTTGTAATTATTTAGAGTGTTTTAAGGTATTTCTGAATTCAATAAAATTTATCAGTCTAATTGACCAATCTTTAAGGACTAAAATATTTTCTTCCTCATCATTATGGTTTTACCTGTGTTATGCTATTGTTATTATGACTATGTTACTCATTACGACCCTCTTGTTATTTTACAGAATAAAAAGTTACTTTGTTTAATGTTTTGTTTTGTTCTTTCAACTTTTTAAACTTTTATATCTTCTTCCGTAATATATTTTATATCTTCTAAAAAATTATTGTATCTGAAGAAGTTTTACACAGGGAGTTTGCAAAATGAAAAGGAAAGATATTTAAAAATAAATGCATATAAAAGAAGAATAAATTAAAAAAAAGAATAAACTAACATAAGTTACAAGAGGAAATTAAGAATCCAACTAAATCCAATTATTGAATCAATTAACACAATACACATGTCACTTATCCAAATATTAATTTTACTGAAGGTTATCTAATCAATTTTGAATTCTTCATAATTTCTGGTATATGCATGTTTCAGGGTTCTTTCAAAAATGTTCGCTGTGATTAATGAAATTGTTGTTACGAAAATTAGATCTTCTCTATTGCACCATTCCCTAATTATCCAAATTCTACTTTCTTATATTCAATTATGAAAATCATTTTTCTCGTTGTTCAATTCACAAGTCTAATCAGCCTATGTAATTACATTAATGATATATGTATATACACAATTGAAAACCCTAGATTTGATGATCAAACTACAAAGAATTAATCATACGATACCAAGAGATACCATAAATTTGTCAAAAACAAAAAGAAAATCCAATACCCAAAATGAAAAATAGTCTAAAAATGACAACCTAATTAAACTGTTCTAATCACTTCATTGATTCTAGCCACATTGCTTCTTTATCAGCTTTTCCTGTTGATTCCTCTTCCGCAGAGTCCTGAATCGTAGACAAAGCTTTCTCATTCCTTTCCTTGATCTCAATCTGTCTTTCATCGCTCGCCATCTCTTCTGTGCTCATACCAACAACTCTGTCAGGCATCACCTCTCCCACAAGAATCTTCCTTCTGAAATCTTTATTCTTGGGATCCTTCACGTTGAACATTATCGATCTGTACTGGACCTTCTTCCCTCCATTGAACGGGCCCAGTTTCTTGAACATTACAGATTCAACTGATACAGCAACTTCAACTGGGTCACAAGCTCTCACTTTCTCCTTCATCTCTTCATCATCTTCCTCAGCAACTTCCCCTGCAACTTTCCTTAATTCCTCAGCAAGAATTTCTCTAACCTTGTTCCGGGAAGCATCCGAACACTTCTCCGTTTGCTTCTGCTGCTCTTGTTTACAAACTAGGGTTTCTCTCACTGCTTTCTTCTTCACTATAAATTCCTTCTCTACCCTTACTTCTCCCTCAGGTACTTTTCTCTTATTATCCTCAAAGGACTTGTCGTTTCTTTGGTTTCTTGATAAACCGTCTTTGATTACTGCGCTCCAAATATCAAGCAACCATTTAGCCATTAATCGGACCTTCTCTTTGTTATGATTCCTGAGATGTCGAAGCCGTTTATCAACTTGTGTTGAAGCAAGAACGTCGAAGCTGACCGGAAACTCTTTGAGTTTCTTCAACAATGCAACGCACCGGCAAACTTGGGGGCAGTTGTCGGCGGAGACTCCACTGATCTCGGCAGCAGTCTCTGCTGCTTCCAGGGCTGACTCAACAAGACGAAGCAGCTCTTTCTCCATCGATTTCTTTGAAATTAAATTGATTTGCGAAAGAAAAATAAGAATACATTTTCAGGTATATATATATATATATATATATAGATAACCTGTGTTATGTCTGTTTCACTTTATAATCTTTAAACAGAAGAAATAATCTAGATAGGAAAATATTCTTTCTTGCTAAAGATAATATATATACATATATTAATCAATTAATTATTGCTAAAGATAAAATTTCAGAAATTTTGGGGAGAAAGAATTGCATGTCTAGTGATACTATTATATCCTAACTAGATAATTCGTAAAAGTTTAATTGATAGAATATCTTAGAATTTATATCTATGTATATTTGTTTTGGTAATCATGTAGTTCCTTGTTTGATAAAACATAATTTGTACCATTCACGTACAATTTTGATCCTACATATATTGTAACAATCTAATATTATTGTATGATAATTGTTCTTTCATTAATTAATCAAAATTTTCTTTACATATATATAGGCAATTGAAAAAAAATTGGTTGTAACGTCAACATATTTGTAATTTTAGATTAGAGATATAAATAAACTAACATAATATATGTGAAATTACATATAGTGATGTTAGTGACATCATGTTATTATCATTGTTGTTATTTTGGCCTTTGAATAATGATTTAAATAATTTAGATTTTTCATGTTTATTTAAAAGTATTTTTAGTAGTGTCAAATCCACTTCATTTAATAGGTTTGTAATTATTGAACTCACCACATGAAAATCCCATTTTTCAAAAAGTATTTGATGGATATTTTTAAAATATTATTTAAGGAAAATAATTCGCCAAATACCTAACACATATTGCTATTCAAAGATTAAAATTTATATTAATTGGATAATAACATTCAAGTTTCTATATTTTTATATTTTCACAAATGAGGGTACTTTTTCTCTTTATATCAAATAAATCCTTAATTTCTATTGAAATAACAAAATTATGCTCAATGATTTTGAATATTGTGACCATAATTGTAAGAATATTTTAGATATTGTTGACTTTTACGAACTTTAAAAATAAATTTAATAAACACCAACTTTAAGTAAGGTCGCATAATTTTTACACTAATATTTAATATTTTAGATTTTTTATTTTATGATAATTGATTTAAAACTATAGTATTTAAATATCAAACATTCTTTAAGAGTATGTAACTTAATAATAAAGACTACTTTAGTTATTTTTGTTTAAAACTAAAATAAAGACTAAATTAGTAATTTCATTAGGAGTATTTGAGAAGTTGGGGACCTATTTGATATAGATAGATATATTATCTCTATTTTAGTGAAAACGTAAATATTAAGGGATCCGGATGTCAAAACCGCTTTTCACTTGGACAATTGGGTCAAAGTCTCAAATTTCCCTCACGAAAGGCTTTTAAATGCTGAAGCAAGCCCACGAGCGAAAGGGTTTTGCATAAAGAGAACCTGTTTTGCAAATCTTTTCGTTTTGATTATTAAATTTCAATCCTTCATTAAGATTTCGTGCTTTGGTTTGTATTGCAATGAAAATTGAAGGAAATACAAGTGTAAAAGCAATAATTCAGAGTCTCAAAAATGGAGTTTTGCCTCACATGAAGTGGATTTCAGCTTCTGGATTGGTTGGTGTTTTGGGTGTTGCTACTTTTGTTTTGGCTTTCAGAAAAGATGGTAAATTTCGAAACTTGAGTAGTTTACCGTGTTTGTCTGAGAGAGAGAATCGTTTGGAGAAGTTGTGTTTAGTGCCTGGATTGCAAAATCTCGGCAATAACTGTTTTTTGAATGTTATATTGCAGGTATGATCGAATTCTTCAATTGGGTATTTTTGTTTGGTTTGTTAGAAAACAGAGAGAAAGAGTAGAGTACAGAAGAAAATAAGAAATTAAGTCTTATGCTTTATTTATTTGTTGGTGTTGGGAGATGATTTATATATATATATATATATATATATATGGGGTTTTACGAAATATGAAATTGAAGCTTTGTAGTTAGAAGATGGAGCCTAAGCATGGTTTTATAAAATTTTCTCAGGCTTTAGCTAGCTGTACATACTTCCAACATTTTCTTCAAAAGGTTGTAGAGGAATGTGAGGAACAGGATGAGAACTTGCCTCTTTCTGTTGCCTTGGCTTCTTTGTTAGAAGGTAATATTAAAATCATTTGAATGAATGCAGTGCTATTTACTTTAGTGGTGATTTTCTTAGCAACCTTTTTAGCAATTTAGTCACTGCCTGCTGTATCCTAATATTAGCTAGCTGCTTCAGTTCAAGAATTCTGATAAGTCATGTTCATATTGTTATATCTGAAACTTGTAATTAGACATTTCTAACTCTACCCAGTATTATAAATTCATTAACATACTACTCTTGTTAAAAACTAGTAAATTTTATCTTTGATTTTCGTAGTTGAATTATTGGTAATTCAGTTAGCCGATTATAGGTTATCCTTTTGCTCATGTACACTTTTGGAATTCTTGGAATTCTCCATATTTATTTTTATTCAGCTCAATGAGACTGCTTAGAAAAAGAATTAGTTCCTAACTCTGAATATATTGAATGGAAATTCGTACAGATTTATGTTTAATTGTTGAGAGAAGATTTGTATTAAGTCCAAGAAAGGTGATGCTTGCATTGGAACACTATATTCAAAACTTCAATCTAACAAGCCAGCAGGTGCAGTCGTGTCTTTTCTACATTTCAACAACCTTAGCATATTGTTATCCAGTGATTTGTGAATTGTGTGCACATTTGTAGGATGCAGAAGAAGCATTTCTTCACCTAATGTCCTCGTTAAGGGAAGAATTTTCAGAGTGCTATAGCCCAAATGAAAGCTCTCTGGTGGATGCTTTTTCTGCTGCAAATTATAGGATTCTGTCTCCAAAGATGAGAGAGAGCCAGAGTGAGCAGGAAAGATGGCAGAAACACTTCTTTGGACCATTTGATGGCATTCTTGGTAGCATTTTAACATGTAGAAGTTGTTCATCTCAGGTTTATTTGGCCCTCCTAGAACACCTTCTGATATGAAATACTTATAGGAGTGTTGCTCTGCTCTCACTTCCTATACATCAAGTGAATTTTGTTATATTTGAGATTGAGCCTAATTAGCAGTTATTTATCATGTTCATGGAATTGCCAAGTCTATAACCTGGGTGCCAAAATTAACTCTATTTTAGTAAAATCTCTATGATTCGGTCACTCTTTCCTTGAAGCATTAAAAGTTTTATATATATAATGATTTGTGATCATCCTATTGATTGTTTTTTGGTTAGGGGTAATTCTTAGGCCAAGTTAAAAGAAACTACTGCTTTTCGTTGTGTAAACATTTAACAGCTGAGCAACTAAATCATTGCCTGTTCTCTAGTCGCTAGTATCTTCAAATTACATACCATTGTGTTAACAATATGATGTTTAATTCTCTTTTGTTTCTTTGCAGATTTCGCTGGATTATCAATTTTTTCATAGCTTACCACTTTCACCCGTGCTAGATAGGGGTTCCACTATTGTATGTGATTAAAAGTTTACCAATTCAGTATTGTGTATGTTCAAGCCCATGGCTTGGCTTTTTATATTGGTAATTTTCTTATATAATAGCTGTTTCAATCGTAACTGTATTTCCATCTCAAACTAGATGGTTGGATGTACTTTGGAGGATTGCCTAAAGCAGTTTCTCGTTGCCGAACAACTTGAGAACTACCACTGCAGCCACTGCTGGCACATTGCTGCAATAAAGTACTTGTCTTTAAGAGGGTCGGCTGAGGTAGTTCCCTTGATAAGCAATCTGTTCTATTTCTTCTCTATTGGCACTGCGTGTGCAGCAAATCCAAGACTCTTGTTGCTGTTTATCTTTTCTGCTATTGTTTTTAATTCATTTTTTTTTCTTTTGCCTGTGTTTGGTTTCCTGGTCAGATTGGTCTCAGCTTGAATCTTCATTTACACTGGAAGCTACTGCCTTGTGTCCTGTTCTTATTTGTAATTCTCTCATTTTTTTTCTTCAGGGGGAGATCGAAGAACTCAGGAGATGTAGTGTGCAAGATTCGTGCAGCTGTCGGAGTCGTCTTCATCTTGAAACACTACCATGGTCTAATAACTTCTCCCGCACTCTCAAGCAACTAAGCATTTCTCGTTGTCCAAAGGTGTGAAAACTGAATGTTGCATTTGTTTTCATGGGAGTTAATGCACTTATCAAGTGTTAACTGAGACATCAAGAAACCATTTATGATTGAAGGGAAAAAATGAGAGTGGAGTACCATCTACGAGTTTTGTGATTTAACAACTATGGGATCTTTATTGACAGGAAGGAGATGGTTAAATGTCAATATCTTGCCTTTTCATTTGACACATGTGAATAAAATCCTCGCTTGCAGCTTAGTAACATTGTATTGAGCGCCTAAAATCTGTCCGTATTTGACTGCCCAAACATGGTTCTAAGCAGAGGCTGTAGTGGCACATGCATATGCACACTGCTTACTGGCCTTTCTTTCTTAGGCACTCTTCTTGTTTTTGGAAAGCTTTGTGCTTCCTGAGTTTCTGGTTTGTATGATTAGCATAGCACTGGAAAGAAAAACTGCCGCCTGGTACATAAAAAATGCCTAAGCTGAATGGACCTCTACCTCTGTTTAAAAAGTTCTCTGAACTTCCATTTCTTTCAATTGTTTATGTGTCAAAGTGTAAGGGTTATCAAAATTACCTTTGTGTCAGAAGCCTGTAAATATGTATTTGGGTCTCCAAGCATGCTCATTTGTCTGTTATTGTGCATACAGATTTTATGCATTCATCTACAGCGTGCTTCTATAAACGAGTTCGGGGAATTAGTAAAACTTCGGGTATTTAAATTTCTGTCTTAACAGTGTCTTTGAAGAGGACTTTCACTTAACTGCATTTCATTGTTTTCCTCTGTTAATTCTTTTGGACCATGTTACTGATAATTGCAGGGCCATATTGCTTTTCCATTGATTTTGGACCTATTTCCGTTTATTAGAAGTGGGTTGGGAATAAAGGACTTGGAAGAAAGTTGGCAAAGGGGCCAAGCAAAGCTCCAAAATCAGAGATGTAGCTCTTCTCCTAACCATGTTAATAGGAGATATGATGCAAAAATGCTAAATTCAATTTATGGACTTACAGGAGAAAATATCAATTCAAAAGTGGCAATTGCAGATGAACTTGGTTGCACTGCACGTGTAAAAAAGTTTCAGGGAGAATGTGTGTTGCCGCAAACTCATTGCTGTTCTGATGCCGTGGAGATTCAATCTGATGATGAGGTTGGTTGAATATAAAATTGACGGTTGGACTCTTACTACGACCATGGATAAATGATTTTTGTTTCATACTGAAATCTTAGATCCAATTTGTTTTATCTGCATAATTGATATATTTCAAATGCATCTCGGATTTGAAATTGATTAATGGCATTTTGAATATATTCTCGTCCTCTGAACTTGTATTAACCCCTGTGCGCAATTTCTTGAATGCAGGTGAATGTATCTTATGAGCTATGCCCTTCAGAAGCTTGTTTGTATCGTCTTGCCTCTGTTGTGGAGCACTTTGGAAGAGTTGGAAGTGGGCATTATACTGTTTACAGAAGCGTGAGAGTGGAATCACACAAAGAAAGTCCTGATGAACATTTTGAGATGCCTGTCGCACGTTGGTTTTGTATTTCAGATTCCGAAGTGTATTGTGTTTCAGAAAAAGACGTCCTCTCTGCAGAGGCTAGCTTGCTCTTCTATGAGAGAATTACAGAAAGCTGACAACGCATTCATTTGTTATGGTTTCAGAAATACATGTGATACTCATCAAAAGCTGCTGCTTCGACCTCAGATTGCAAGATCATTTGAGAATTTTGAAGGATTTATTGTATCACGAATTTGTACATACACAGTGAGGCGATGCAGGCAAAATCCTAAGGTTGGTCAACCTTACTTTCAAAAGAAAATCAGCTTGTACAGTGATTATATTACCGCAAAATCAAAAACCAGGGATTCAGTCATTATACCAAGAAAACATAACAGGTAGGAATTTTTTTTTACAAATTAATTTCTCAGTTTGTAAGTAATAGCCTGGATTGGTATGTTTCCAGCCTGTTGTATTTGCTTCTCTTGCATATTATCATCTTAGCATAAGTTATTTACCAATGAATTGGTCAAATTCGTTTACTTCATGGATGAAATTTGCAGAGTAATTCATGAATCATCTTTGTTTCTTTGAATGATTTCTTTCTGAATTTGCTACCTGGTATCATTAAATTGAGAATTTCGAATTGGGTTGTTGAATGCATTGCTAGGAAGTCATATTTTCCACCTTGTGTTGGCTTATTCAAATTTGTTTTTTTATGCGTGATTCATAGTATTTCATTTTCAAGCCATATCTTCTTCTTCTTCATCTTCTTCTGTTGCTTTGCCAATGTCTAATCAATTAATCACTGAGGATTCACTATCTTGGGATTGCACAAAAAAGTGCTTCAAATGAAATGGCTTTAGTGTAAAAGGAAAACCACTTTTTCCAAAAAGCATCTATCATGTGCTTCTTTACAAATATTTTCAACCACCTTGAAAAAAATTATAAAATAGACAAACAAAAATATTATTGATGTTTGAAAATTAGTTCTTGACTTTATAAAAAAATTTCTCAAACATGTCCTTTATGAAAGTAAATTTGTTTAAAAAATTATTTATTTTTACTATATAAAATCTTTTTACGGTGAAAGGTAAATTAAATTTAACAATTTAAGAGTGTGTTTGAGATTATAGTATTGTATGTCACGTTTAAAAATTACTGCCGCCAACTAATAATATTAATAAACAATAGTAAATAAATAAATGTGTGTATTTATAAAATAATATTAATTACGATATTTTAAAAATTAGGTTAAATCAAAGGTATCCTTTTCTTTAGAGAAGTCATCTTATGCTAAATTCATCAATACCCATCAAGTCTTTTCTTTGCTTTCTGTTTACAGGGCATGCTTGTAAGGACTTGTTTGTCTTTATATATATAAGCTTTAATTTTGTGTCAAATCCATATCTAATAATAATTTTTTCGTATGTTTAATTTTAAAGTTTTCATCAAGTCATTGTGATTACATTATACACTATGTTAGTTTCTTTTTTTTTTTTTTTTTTTTCTTGAAGAGCATCTCAAAAAGGAGAAAAATATATTTGGGAATGCTTTAAATAAATTAAAAATAATTTTAATTTATAAAAAGGCTTTCATGTGTGTTTATTTAGTAGAATTTAGTTCAAAAAGACAACACAACTTTTTTTTTAGTTGAAAAGTAGTTAATAATTTTTTTTTCCATTTTGACTAAGAAAAAAAGTACTTGAAGTGCTTTCAAAAAAAAAAAAAAATTATACATTTGAAAAAAAAAGATTCTTACAAGTGTTTTGTAAAAATTTTATTTAAGATATTTTTTTTTTATATATATGCTCTCAAACGCATTAATTCTTGAAGATTATAATATAATGTATAATGTATTAGAACATATATACCATACATTGATCAAGAGACCATTTATTTTGAATAATTATAATAACTAAAGAAGATATAGAATTCTTGGCAAATACGTCCACACATTTTCCAACTCCTTAAAACCCTAAGTGAGCCTTTGCAACTCAAATGTTGAATTTTTATTAGTGAATCACACTTTTATAGTACCTATTTAGAAAAAGAAAAACTAACAAAATAATCTAGTTAACATTTAGTTTTAAAAAATTAATATAAATAAAATGACATGATATACAAGTAGAATGAAATTAAAGGTATGTGATTCACTTAAATTTCTATCATGATTTTTTAAAGTAACATATATGTGATATAATCATTTTATTATCTGATACATTTAGAAATTTTTTTAAAAAAATTAATTTTCTTTTTATTAATTTCTTAGTTATTAGTAAAAATAATTATAGAAAACAAGTACATAATGCTTGTTAAATAACATCATGCATATCACTCAAATGTTTGCTTTGCCCTCATCAGTTATTAATTCTACATAAAGACGATATCTTTGCTATTATTTTAATTATCTTTCCAATATGTTATCAAAACAACCGAAAATAAGTCCCATTCAGTCGTCAGAACGATAACCAGATATAATTAATAACATTAATTATCTTAAACATATGAACTTGTTTGAATAAATAGTATATGATTACATGACATAATTAACCTTAACATTATTAATATATATATATATAAAATAATTATCATCGTCGTCATCATCATCATCATCATCTATAATCTAAATCATCATGAGTTACAACCCAAAATCATATATAATAATAATAATAATTATTAGTATTATCTAAATCATGAGTTACAACCCAAAACCTGTATAGCATAGCATATATACCATTTGTATATGCATGTTACAGTACTCAAGTTTCTCTCATCTGATTTCCTTTGCCTTATCCCTAATTTACAATATAATATATATGAAATTGTAGCAATATATAAATATATATATATATATTTACACAATAAGCAAATATATACATATATATAAGATAGAAGTAGGAAGAACTAGAGGCTAGAACTTTATAATTAATTAATTCTGTTTGACAAAATTTGAGGTTTTAATAATATATAATTAATTTAGTTGTGAATTGGAGGCTTCCTTCTTGCTGGTGTATAATCTACAGTCACCAAATCATCGTCTCCATTTTGCTTCACTCCATTTCCTTCTTCTCCTGCTGCTGCTGCTGCTACTGGTGCAACAACCACATAATTCTCTCCTTTCTCCTCCTTGATACTCGGCGGCGCCGCCCCCCTCAAACTCCGAGCTGCAACCAAAAACAAAAATAAATAAATAAATAAAAACCCACCAAGAAATTGTATCTTTAATTACTTGTATGGAGGATTAAAAAGCTATTTTACCTGCTTCAGCTATGGTGATGAAGCACAAGAAGAAGAAAACAAAGAAAACAAGATACTTGGAAGAAACCCTAGCCATGGTGAAGGATTGAAATTTATGAAGTGTTTTGTGTATTTTTGTTTGGTTTTTTTGTTCTTGTTTTTCTTGTTTTTCGATTATGTTTGTGTTGAAGACTCTTCATATTTGCCTGCTTTTTATAGGCAGAAATTAAGACAATTGAAAGTTTGAAGGCTGTCTAAATCTGAAGACATGTTGAGGGCATGAGAATGTGACCTAAAATTTGTAGTAATTCTACGTAGAGAAAATGAATTAAGTGGACATCAATGTCCAGGGCTGTCTGTGGAAGTTGGTTAATTCATTGCTTTGGAAACTGCTTCTGCTTTTTTTGTTTTTGTTTTTTTTGTTTTCGCAATTAATCACTAGAGAAATATTATTAATGTGTACACCACTGTGATTGTATTTCAGTTAGGAAGACTTCAATTCTTGTCCCCTTCATAGTTGTACATTTTACATACATGAGGGATCCACTCATTTATATCATTGGCAAAAGCAACAATTTTTTAATCAATTGATTAGTTAGTTATATCATCAACCTATGATAATTTTCTTTTACTACTATACATGATAACTAGTAAGATGATTCAGTGTATTATTACTTACATGTGTCAAATTTTTAGTTTTATGATTATGATGTCTATATCATTGTTGTTACATTATTTAATTATTAATTTTGAACATAAAATTTACTTATTTTATTGATATATATGTACATAAAGAACGGTTTTATAGCATTGTTAATTTTAATACTTAATTATCATTCATAAGGCATTGTATGAATATATGTATATAGTTATTAAAGTTATTTACATTGATATGAGTGACACCATCACGTGATATATTCTGAAAGTTACATTACGTATTTAGTTGTATATATTTTATAAAATAGATGAAGTTGTTCAAAAAACTATTTTTGAGATAAAAGTGACATAATATATTAATTAAAATTAAGATGATATTTATTTAGCATGAGCTAATTAAAAAAAATATTAACTTGAAATATGTAGTATGAATTTATTGATTATACAATTTAAGAAAGACACTATATTCGAGAGATTTAATTGAAAAAATATGCAAATTAATAATGCATGAAGAACAAATTTTTTTAACAAAATCTATGAAAAAAAAATCATTACATGTCTAATGATAACAATAATAAGAGAGAATATTTAAAGTATGGATTTCATCTAATTACAAGTATTAAAATATTAAGTTAAGATTATGAAGATGGTTAGTAGCACTTTTTAAAACAATGAATAAATTTAATGTTTACCCGAGAATTTTATTATAAAAATAGACATGAAATAGTGAAAGAGTAAATCAAAGATTAAATAAAAAGAAAATATTATTTTTTATATATAGTAATAGTATGTTTATCAATTTCTTCATTGGATTCAATTTGTTCAAAGTACATCTAATTCTAGGCTTCAATGAACTTGAAATTTTTGTATTCATCTTATTATGATTTCTCTCAATTGATTCTTTTTCTTGGAAAAAAATATATATTATGTAAATATAAGTTAAATTTTTTCTCAATTATAATGTATACCTACAATTTCATATATATCTCTATATGAATTATATAAACTTAAAATTCTTCTTAATACAAATTTAATTTAAGTATTTAAATAATTTATTTTATTTATTTTCTTCTACATATACTTTATTATTTGAAAATACAATTTCATGCTCGAATCACCATTGCTTCATGGCCATCATTAAGGTTATTATGATCTTCAATACTTTAATATTTAATTAATATATATTTAATCAATTTAATAATTTATCCTTATAGACTCAAATTAAAAATAAATATTGTGATTTGATTTTATTATGATTATAAAATATTTTATGCATATTAATTTTGATTGTTTTATACTATATATATATTAGCAAATAAATATTGTATTCAACATTATATGTCTATTTAATTTAGCAATTTATATTATTATAATATTTTACAGTAAAATTTATCAAACGGTTGTAAACTACTTCTCAAAGTTATAATACTTTTGAATACAAAAGTTTTTGAACACTAAATTGATTTTTTTTAAAACTAATTATTTTATAACACGGTAAAAATAAATTATTTTAAATTTTACAGTAATCCTAAACTAGACCTAAATCAACAATATTCATTACTCAATTGATTTTCATAAAATTCAAATCAAAATTGTAAAATATCAATTTAATTCAATTAATTTAAAAATGACCAAATTAACCTAACCCAACCCATATGACTAAATTATAAACCTAGCTATGAAAATAATTCATGCTAAATTGAATAAGTTATAAACATGATTATAATCAATCTATTAAGTTGAATTAACCAAGATTTAAAAAGAAAGTTCGAATTTCATTTTCTTTTGTCTTTTTATATTTGGAAATATATTCAAAAAAGTGAGGAGGGAACAGCTTCAAGCATGAAAGATTTGTGGGCCAAACTTCTAATATGCCTAATTTGAGCAGCATTTACATCTTTGCAGCGCCAAGACATGACATTTCATTTTATTTTCTCTCCCAATTAATTAATTAATTTTATAATTTGAAATATAAACTTATTATTATTATTATTATTATTATTGAATTTCCTAAATTTGATTTTAATATTAAAAAATTTATATTAAAAACATTCTACATGTTAGAAAATTTGTTAGACTTGAATTTGATACTATTTTTTTTTCAGTGCCGACCATTTTGTCAACTCTTACTGCTTACATCAAATCTGCATGTAGTTTAATTTAAAATTCTACTCCTTAAAAAAATATAACATCCAAAGTTTATTACTCATTAATTGAATTTATACATATATAATGGGTATGAGAATTTATTCTAAAACAATTATAAAATATATTTATTTAATTATTTAACGTTGAATCAACTTTATATCTTAGATCAATATTATTATTCATGATATTAATTCTATTTGCTATCATCAAAAGAAGAAAGATCAGTTATATTATATATATATATATATATTCTTCCATCTCAGTGACAATAATCTCTCTAAAATTTGTTTAAAATAAATCTATGTATAACTTAGTTTTAGAAGTTAATTTAATGAAAAAAGTATCAACTTTTACGAGAAATCTATTCTTAAATACAAGAAAAAAAATTTAAATTTTCAATCTTAATAATAAAGTATAAAGGTTACAAATATTGATTTAACCTAAAAAAATATTTATATTAATTACTTTAATATTAAATTGTATTACTACTTAATGTGTAATATGTTATAACAAATCTTGATTACTGAAAACGAAATATGTTTCTTATTATTGATTGATAAGTAAGCTTGGTTGGCTAATCATGTATTAATCATGGAAGAAACTGAGCATTAATTAATGGAGGGAGAAAAGCCGACAATCAGTGGGGCTACGTGTCGTTTTCGGCCAATGTTTACATACGTAGACGATCACGTGAAAAGTCTTGTGATGGGTCCGACTTGTCGTTTATTACAGACAAATTAAAACATAATTTATCTTCCAAATTAAGGCTTAAGATGGGCAAATTAATTCATACCAAAACAAAATATTTTTTAAAAATATTGAATAAATAAGGACATTAAGAACGTATTATCACCTAAAACCAATCAGTAATTAATAAAAAACTTTACATAATCATTAATTAATAAGATATTATCATTGTTTGAATGAAATAACAAATCAAATTACATCATACAAGTTTTATTTTTCAATATAAATCCCCAATAAGTTTTCATATATTTGAATAATAATCATACAAAATTATATGCTAATTGAATATTTACAAGAATATTTGATGTACAAAATCATATTTTTTATTTACTATAAATATTATTTATTTAAATAATTTAAATAACATATATATCACATTCCCTTTTATGTACGTTCATATCTATTAAAATATGAATTTAAGTAAGTATACATAAATTTAATATTAAAAGCGATACTATTTTATATGAACTACCATCATTTTATACTAAAATTTACAAAAAAATTTTCAAATTTGCATTTTAAAAAATATAGAGTTCACACACTTTATAAATTTTATATACATTCGTAATGTGAATATATTTTTTAATTATTTAAAAAAGTAAGAATTTGAATTGAAACTATAGCAAATATAGCATTGACAACAAAAT
Organism: Azadirachta indica; assembly: GCA_022749755.1. Taxonomy (NCBI): domain Eukaryota; kingdom Viridiplantae; phylum Streptophyta; class Magnoliopsida; order Sapindales; family Meliaceae; genus Azadirachta; species Azadirachta indica. The sequence continues at coordinate 6,728,611 of CM040447.1, forward strand.
AATGTTATTTGTTATCATTTTAATTCAAATTCGCATTTGATAAAATACGAATTTCTAAAGTGAAATTTATAAATTATATTTAATATATGTGATAGAATTTTATTAAATGAGTGTATTTGAAAGAAGAAATAATAAATTCTAAGCAACAATCAAAAACTTTTCCTAAAAATTTTTTTTCGGATTTTTTATAAAATCACTTTTTTTAACAAATAATATATACATTCTATATAATTATTACGAAAAGAAAAAACCCATTATCTTTATTTTGAGATTGTGTGTGTATATATGTATTTTTAATTAACAAATTGTTACAATTATGATATGATGATTTTAAGATCTTAAGTTTTGTTTTCTTTCTTGACTTATAAACCAAACGACAAAAAATTTGTATTCTTGTGCAATTAATTTATCTAACTAAAAATAGTTTATAGATGAGCCATCATTTCACCGCTACAATCAAATAAGACAGCTTTGATTAAACGTCGGGATAATAACTTTTAGGTCCTTAAATTTTTAAATTTTTATAATTAAAGTCATAACTTATTTATTTATATCAAATAAGTTCATAATCATTAATAAAATAACTATATTATCTTTCGAGTACTAAATTTTAAAAATCACAATGTAAAAGTTCATTTAAATAACTTTCATGTACTTCTTCTTAGAATAAATCTTTTATAGTGAAAGTTTTCGTATGTAACTTATAAAAAAATTATTGATATTATAAAAAAATGAAATAAAAATCTTTAAAATAATCAAGAAAAATTAAAAAACATGCATTTTAAAATAAATAGGAAATCTCTATTACTAAAATCTAAAACTTGGGTTTTTTTCCCCTAGGAATAAAATGGTTTTATTAATCTTCAAAATCTATTTTTTAAAAACTGAAAAATTCAAAAGAAAATTTAAAAAGTTTTTAATATTAGAAAATGTCTTTTTAAGAAGTAGAAAACTTATACCAAATGAGTACCAGAAGTATTTAACTTAAAAATAAAGGATATTAGGACTTATTTAATACAAATGAGAAATTTATATCTTTATTTATGCAAACATAAAAAGTAAGGAATTTGAATGTGATGACCCCATTAAACATCAATATGTTAATACTTATTTATATTTCAAATCAATCAATAAAATTTTGGGATGAAGATGTGTCAAAATTAGGGGAGACAAATTATTAATGAAAATGGAAGCTGCCATAATTTTATTCAGAGAAAAAAACTCTCAAGTTGAGACCCATGGCTCACCCTTTAGCTCTCATGTAGAGCGGGCCAGGGTTCACCCACCTCCGAGCCTACACTTGTCAGCTCAAACCAACACCGCGGGACCATAACATAAAAATAAAATAAAACAAAATACGTACGTTCCTACTATGGCAACGAAATGACCCAATAAATCAAACTATAGAATTAAATTTTAAACTAAGCATATACTTAATAAAAGTTTATTAAGTAACCATATTGATGCTTTTTTTTTTTTAATATTATAAGTATTCAATTTACTGATATTATTACATCATATATCCATTGAGAATATAGGTATGATAATTGTGGTATAGTTCAGATATTTTCGCATAATTTGTGCGATATTTACCCTCAGATTAGAGAGACATATACTCATAAAAAGAGTAAAAATTAACTCACAAATTAAGTAGAGGAGCTTTATATTTGGCAGGGTTCGAATACACTCTCTCCCATGCTGAGAGTGTAGCTAGCACCAAGTTATTGAAAATATAAGTATAATAGTTGTGGTGTAACTCAAACATCTTCGCATAATTTATTTGATATGTACCTTCAAATTGGAAGGATATGTACCCACGTTAAAAGTGAGAATTAATCCACAAATCAAGTGGAGGAGTGCCGCCAAACGAATACAATCTCTCCATGTGAAAGGTGTGATTACCACTAGCCTACTAGCCTTGGTAAAGCGTATTGATGATTTGTAAGTGACTATTTAACATAAAAAGATTCAATAGATCATACTACAATATTCAATTTTAAATTAAACGCACACCAAATAAGATTTTATTAAATGAGTATACTAGTAACGTGGAGGGACTACTTTACAGAAAAAAATTCAATAAATCATACTTTAATATTAAGTTTAAATTAAACAAACACCTGAAAAGATTTTACTGTATGAGCAGACAAATGATGTGGTGCAGCTTTGTCACGTAAAATTATGCACTGAATTATACTATAATATCAAATTTTAAATGTACAATAATAAGATTTTATCAAATGAATGTATAAATAATTACGTGGTTTAAAAATTTTGTCTGTGACAATGGGGTCCATGCAAAAGGAAAACCCTAATTTGAAGGAACAAAGAATAGACAGGAATCACTTCAAAGGGATGATCATATGAAAAGGAGGTGTGTTGTTCTTGCATGTAATATGTCTCGTGGTCCAGGTCTAGCCAGAGCATGAACCAAAAGGAAAGGAGGCTACTATGCATGGTCCACCGTATGGTTCGCCTATGGTCCATCACGTGAGCCACCCGGTGGCTCGCATCTTGTTGGCCAAATAGGCTTGCATACATGCATACATACGTGTTCTAAAATTTTTCTTTGATTACTTCCCTCTAGGTCTTTTATGGGTTTTGGATTCTTTAATTTAAAGAGGAATGAAACAAATTTTAATAGCTATCACAATAGTCAATCCCCCTCTTGTTATTAGATGGGATTTGGCTTTTAAAATGTACAAAATTAAATGAATTCGTTTTAATTTTAGGGTTTATCTCCGATTTAATTCGGAGATCGAATTGATTATAAAAATATGAGTTTAAGTAATTAATTTATTAATGAAAAATTTATTGTCTAAACGGCTGAATATCTTAAAAAAAAATTAATTATTATTATTATAAAATAAACTCGTATTTTATTTTTATTACCTTTTTTTAATAATGAAAAATAATTTGAAGGGAGTCAGCTAATAAAACTCTTTATCTTAGGATTAAAAATATATATTTGACTATTTATTGTAATTTTAGTAAAAATGTACAATGCAATTGCATTGAAAGACAAATGTTTTGGTATTACCTTACGAGAATAATAAAGTAAAATTATGTAAAATAAATACAATCAAGTACATACTTTAAATTTCACCTAATAAATGTGAAATACATTTTTCAATAGTATATAACTTTTTCTTTAATTACAACTAGTAATACATGAAATAATTAAAAAAAAATCTCTCTTAATTGATTCAAGTATCATATAAAACGGACACATATACCAATAATCTTATTATCATAATTTAAGATTTTAAAACAAAATTTAATTTTTAATTTCGTCACATAAATTTAACTATTTTAATTATAAATCCAACATATGTATATATTATTATGTTTGTATTAATATATCTACAGCTCTATCTCTAGCATAGTAATTTTCAAATTGATTTTAAGTCAATTTTAATTTTTTCTTAATTAATTAAATGATAATGTGAATGAACCAAATTTTTCTTTTGTTTATCTATATGGGAGATGAACTTGAAGGTATTAGGGCACAAGATCACATGCTTGTGTTGTTGATATGCATAGCTTGACAAAGACAATATTAGGAATATTAATTATTTCTAGTTATAACCCATTGCTAGAATCGAAATATGTTCTTAATTTTGATTAGAAAATCTTTGACATTTGATTTCAAATTCAACCTACTTGACAATTCCCAATTTTTAAAATTAATTTTAAAAATATTTAAATTCTTTAAGGTGTCGACAAATTTCTAAAATTTTTGTTTGCGATATAAATTATATGATAATGCACGCCAAAAAAATTGACATCTAAATTTATGTTTAAAAATACAACAATAATTATTAAATATAAATTTGTATGAGTGTATTGTATATGATTAAAAAAATTAAGTTAAGATTGCGTCGATTAATATATGTCAATCATTTTTTTTTAAATAAAGCTTCATTTTACTTAAAATTTTATAATCTTAATTAATAAAAAATAGATTAAGTTACATACTCGTACGTTATAGTTTAAAAATAATGTTGCAAGGATAATTTAGTTATTTTGGTGCGTATGTTGATGATGTAAATTTCGTTCAAATCCGCTCACATCCAATTGGAGGAGGATTAGGGTTACTTTCTTACTTTAATTTTTTTTTTTTTTTGGGGACGCATTTTTTTATTATAATTAAAAATAGATAAATAATGCTAATATACAAACAAAAATGAACAAGGAGTTCCAGCCCAATAAAAACCACCGAGTTGATTGGGCCGGTGTCATCTTGGTCCACAGAAGCCCAACAATTCGAGTACGACATCGTTTTAGAAAGAAGCCCTTAAAAGATAAAATGACAATTCTTTCAACTTCTCAAGAGTTTTTTTTTTTTTTCTAGAAAAAAGAAATAAGGAATTTTTTTTTTTTTAATCTAGAATTGGATTCACACACACACATATATATTAATAAACTTATCTAACTTGATAGTTGATTATTTACTTTTGATCCTGAAATTACAAAGTTTATGCATATAAAACTTGCTATGAAATTTTACTTTATTACCAATTTAAAAAAAAAATACATTAATTTATTAGATTGGGTCATGTTATTGTATAATTGTGATACATTTAATAATATATAATACAACTGTTTAAAAAATAATTCAGTAATAAAAAATAAATTAATAATAATATAGTGTATTTTATTTACATATTGAATTAGAATTTTTTATTTAAAATTAATACATTTGATCTTAAATTTTAGTATTTTTTTTAACCACTCACAAGTAGCCTAATAATAAAATACTTTTGAGTCTATTTAGTTGTATTAGGGTTGATTTTACTTGAATTAAATTTACATTCCATTCAAATTTACGTAAATTTTTATCTATGGCATCAAATTTGCAACAAACTCTATTGCTAAAAGTCATCTATATATTCTTAGTAGATTTTCAACTTTTATATCTATAAATTATACATATAATTATGTAATATTAAAAAATAGATTAAAAAATCTATAAACAATAATTACATTGATATTTAAAATATTATACACATAAATTTAAACATTTTAAAAAATATCCTTGATAAACCATTTTATTTTCACAAACGAATCATCTACTCCCTTAATTTTTAAAAAATTTACCAGTTAAATAAGGATAAAAATGTTTATTCAAATAAATAAATTTCAACGAATTACTTTTTACTCGAGATGTGATTAATAGGATTATCTTTAAAATATAAGATAACATTTAACTTCTCAAAAATATAAAATAAAGGTTATTTTCCTCCAAAAAGGTGATTGGAGGTAGATTTCACTTAGTTTGCATATAAATTTTAGAATAGCTTTAGGTTAGATTTAATTAAAATTTTTAATATAATATTAATAGGTTATACATCTAATTTTTATATTAAAGAAAAAATAAATATCAGCCTATAAGCAAAATGTTTTGGTTTATCAGCTAGTCCTCGAAAGGCAAAACTTAGGGGAAATAATAATCTTATCCCTATCGTCATCCAAGAATTTCTCAATTCCTGTATCCAAACGCGCCCCATCGTCCACAAGCGCGCGCTCATTCGAAAAACTGCAGGAACACGGACGCGGGCCAACTGCGACTCTCTCTCTTTACGGTTCGATGGCTCAGCCAATAATTCTTTCCGATGAAGAAGATCAAAATTCCTTCGTAACTCCGCTCCAGTGCCCGTGCAAGAAACCCAGAACGGGACCCGACCCGATAATCCCGACCGTTCTGGTCCTTGACGATGACCCAACCCCGCAAAAACCGGGAGTCGCCACCTCAATCTCTTCCACGCCCTCTTTCGTCGCCGAGACACCGATGTCTGATGTTGCCATTGTTAAATGCACTATGGGCTCGTCGCTTGACCCTCAATTTAGGGTTTCGAATTCGGATAAAAATTTATCTGGTCAGTTTTTAACCTATTTTTGTCGAAATTGGAAAAAAAATTATTGTTAACTTTATGCTTTTTTTTGGTTAATTGATGCAAATTTAATGTTCATGGTTGAAAAATGTCGATTTTGGTGTAATTCTGGTTTAGCTTCTGAGTAATATATGTTTTTAGTTTTTTAGGTTTTAGAACCTTTTTCGTTATATTATATTCGTAAAATTGATTGAATTTTAATGTTTTATGCAATGAATATGTGAATTTCAGCATTATCTACTCCTTCAATATATTTGTTTACATGACAGGAAGTAGTAGATTGATATGTTTGGAGTCTGACAATGAATCCGAAAGTGGTTCCAGAAGGGAAAATTGCGGGCAGAATGAAGCAGTGCATTCAGCTTCTGAAGATGAAAAGGAATTTGAATGGAATTCTAGATTTGGTGAGTTCAAATGTTTTCTTGGTATGTTAAGATCATATATTGACTAGTTTAATTTTCTGCTATGAGTTTTGAAAATTGTAAGGAAATTTACAGGAAATTTGTTTATTAGGGAGTGCTAATCTGATCCAAATGTCTGAGAACTGCTCCTCACAGCCAACCTGTTTGCAAGATGATATGGCTCTGGTATTTCCTATTGAAGCTTCATGATAATAACGTCATGTTTTTACTTTAAATTTTATGCAGGCTGATGATTAAAAATTTTTTACAATGGAATATGAAATGTGTTTCTATTGTCTTGTACTTTCTTATATTCTCATTGTTATCCTTTGTATTCTTTGAACTTATCTTTCTAGAAAATCAGTGGATGGTTATAAAGGGGCAGTGTTATTTTTAGGATCCTTGTGAAAGTAAAAATGGGTTTTCACTAGCAACCAAGTTCTCTACTCGGTTTGCCTGTTATTTTAAATTTTGTGATGATATTCACACAGGTAGATGATTGTCCTGACAAAGAAAATTTTAGCATGGAGCAAATGGGAAATACTTTAAATGCAAAGAGAAGTTTAAAAGTTAACAGTAACAAGAAAAATAGCACAGATGAAGCAGTGGGAAAGAATAAGAAAATGACAAAGGAGGAAAGAATGCTCTTTATGGAAGAAAAGAAGAAAAAGAAGGAAGTGAGTACCTTATCGAGGGTACTAAGGTTCTGCTTAGTATTTTATTTGTGAGATTTCTAGCTGATTAAAATCTGTTATACAGCAAGAGAAATTGCAGAAGGCCGCTCTGAAGGCAGAAGCTGCAGAATTGAAAAAAATGCAGAAAGAAATGCAAAAGTGGGAGAAGGGGAAGTTTGCACAAAAATCTATTGTAGCTGAAATTGATGCCAAAGTAGTTGAACTGGGTTCAGTAGGAGGTCAAGTCTAATACTTGTTGTTGTTGTTGTTGTTCTTCTTCTTCTTCTTTTCTTTTTTCCTGTAATTGATCAAACAGGCTAATTTATAGTCATTTAGTTTTCTAATCCAGTTATTGCTGAGAGGTTTTCTACTTTGTCCTGTAGGACATCTGCTTACAAGGTTTGCAGAAAAGGGAATTAAATACCGCATAACATCAAATCCAATTGCAAGATCAATTGTGTGGACCATGACAGTTCCAGACCATATTTCACAGGTAACTGCTTGGATTTAAAATGAAGGGTTTTCTTGCTTTGATACTCAAGATATCTCAGGACTCATAGTTTCAACTTTATCCGCCATGACATCATACTCTGACACCTGTTATTTCTCACTATATTGCAAATAGTTGGAACTAACTGAACCTATCATTTATTGTTGTTGAATATTGACTCTAGGACACTCTGACAAACAATAAATATAAAGTAGAAATAGAACCAGAAATTCGTTTCCTGTGAAGTTTAAGGTATATGTGGGTGCAAGTTTTCTATTGAAACCTACTAACCTATGCCTATGTCCAAATTGGTTATTATCATCATATATCTCTTTGTGTTGTCTGTATAACTTGGATGTGGACCTTGTATGGCATCTATGAACAACAGAATTCTTATCAGATGAATCTTTTAGAATGACAATACTGCTGATTTTTCTTATTATAGCCAAGTACCCAAGTTAAGTTTTAAGATATAATATTCTTATTTTACCTTTTTTTTTTTTTCTATTTTGGGGTTGAATTGATATAGAGTTCAAGTTTCTGTATTACTCTTATCTGCCCTTTTATTACACCACTTCCCTCGAGCTTTATCACTATCATGTTGTTGCTTGATGAGAATCCTCATTGACTAGGCCATGCTGCTGTGCTTAGTTGGGGAAGCTGAGTTCCAAGAAAAACTTGAAGGCTTATCAAATATGTTAGCACTTTTGTAATATTGGAAGCTCACAGAACAGGCAGATAAGCTTTTTGTAATGAGAAATGAGCCAAATTTTAGTGCTTATTGTTGGTTAACTGATATCTATTACATGAAATTTATATTATAAGATTGACTTGGGAAAGTGTTTCTGTTTCCACTATGCATATGCTTTTCTTCCTTGTATAAATCCTCTAAACTTATCTGCATTCTAAACTGCTAACTTCTAGTTACTGGTCTGATGGTTATTCTGATCATTTTATCCATTATGCCTTTATATGCTTGTCTTTTTCTTTTTCTTTCCTTCTTTAATAATATTAGGAATAAGTCCAAATCATATTAGATTTCTATGCATGCATAATAATTTTGTTACCCTAGTTTATGTATGGGTGTATCAGCCATTATTATGATTTGGACTTACACTCATTTATTTGTCACAGATATCTCCCCAAGGAACAGAAATTCCATATGTCTTACTTGTATATGAGGCAGAAGAGTTTTGTAATCTTGTTCTTAATGAATCACTTATGGATCAAGTTTCTGTAGTTCAAAGACATTATCCATCTCATACAATTTGCTTCCTCACTAATAGGTTGATGGCACATATCAATAAAAGGTAAGAACTTGCTAAGTTTATATCTCATTATTATGCTGGCTATTTGGTTCTTGATATAGATGTAATATTGCAATGTATTGAGACATGGATTCTGGCAATGTGTCAGGGATAAGGAGCAGTATAAGAATCCAACAAACAATAGCGGTTGGAGACGTCCAGCTGTTGAGGAGGTCAAATGACTAACTAAGATACCAAACAATGCTCATAAATTTATGCTTTTTACGTAACTGAATAGTTTGTGTTACAGGCACTGGCAAAATTGACCACTCATTTTGTGAGGGTACGTTCCAGGCAGTGCATTGATGAAGCTGAAGTAGCTGAACATGTTGTTGGTTTAACAAGTAGCCTTGCATCTTGCCAATTCAGGTAGTGTACTATCTCTTAGCGAAGAGAGTAATCTTGGTTTTTAGCAGGAGTTGGGAAAAAATACATATTAGTTTCAACTGGAGCAGAGAGAATACTCATTTTTAAATATTATTGATTTTTGACGTGATGACTGGTAATGGCGTGGCAATCATCCTGTATTCGCTAGCAAGTTTCTAAATTTCTCACACTTTTGACCTTCTGAGTTTCATTCTCCTTCTATTCTTTTAAGGGGGCATCATGCAGTTGACTATTGAAAGAGAGTTTCTTCAAAATTCTTAGCCGACATCCCTTGTTAGCAACTCTACAGCCACTCTAAAGCTTTTTCTTCTGTAAGAAATCTGATTGTTATTAATAAATAACAGTTAGCTGAGATATAAAAAGGCTAGCTACGGTGAAAACTAGTTTTAAGTGCTCTCATAATAGCATATTAATATTTTATATGTCATACTTATTTCTATACAAATGCAAGATACATTTAATGTATTTCTATATATTGTGGCTGTTAATCTTATCTTTTTTGTTAAGTTATAAGTTTTTCTATCTCAATAATAAAAGAAATTGCTTTTGGAAGATCTAGAGTCTAAATGAATTCAAAAACTATTTGAACATTACGATTTCTTATTGGTTTCTTACCATCTTATGCCCCATTACAAGATTTTGAATGGTCATCTTATGTAGTTGTCCAACCTATTTAAATTACTTTGGAGTTGTTACTTTCGGAGACTTTCATTGATGTTTCTTACTGTGAACAACAAGAATCCTCACACCGTTCTCTCTATATTTGTATGTCTCTACATATGTGGGTGTGTGCTGCATTCTCCTTAATTTTTTAGCTGATCAATGCTCTGAAGCTACTTTATACTTTCAACTGCAGGAAGAAATTAACTCGACTATCTGTAAATGCCAATGGATCCCTTGTGCCCAAGGACTGCGTTGACAAGAATTTAATAAAAAAGAGCCCATGGTGAGTATATTTTTCCAGATTATATATCATATCAAGTCATCCTAACTAATCCTAAGTAATCAGACACTTCATTTGGTTACCACTGACTACTTTTATCTTGCCGCAACTTTGACCTTTTTCAAATTTTCTGCATTTCAATTAGCTTTTTTGTAAAAACCATACTAAGAAGATTGTTCTATGAAAGTGGACTCTGTAAGTGACTCACATAAAGAAGAATAAAAAATGAAATATTAATAATAATTTTCTGGACTTGAAATATGTAGTTTATCTTGTTTGTGTCATGTGATTTTATCTGAAATGGGTACTGTCAAACCTGTTATTGTTCTGTTGTAAAAGGGTATATGACCCTCCTATATTTTGTGTATTAAGCCAGGGGTATTTATCTCAATTATAGTGCATAGATGTTCTATACAAGATATTTGATACTGTGGACAAGCGTTTGGATTATGCAATAGTAGCATGTTTCAATGAACTGATAAATAACTGATAGAATGTTGACAAATAGCATTACCTCTATGCCTTTGACAAATAACTGATCAGAACATTGACAATAGCATCCTGCTTTTGACTGGTCAGTCATGCATCGTCCTCTGGTTATCTCCCTGGCATTTATTGAATTATCTGCCACTTATCAAGCTGAACATTGTGCATGTTAACTTCCTTGCTAACTGGGGTCTTCGATGCATCCAATGAATCCCATACCTTTGTTATCTTACTCATTTGTCACTAGTCAACCTCCAGCCATTCGTGAGGAACATGTTTGCTTTCCGTTGGGGCACTGCATTTGTGACTATGAGTTCTCTTTCATATTCAGGTTAAAAGCTTTGGTAGCTATTCCGAAGGTGCAGCCACGATATGCAATTGCTATATGGAAGAAGTACCCTACCATGAAATCTCTTTTGAGCATTTATATGGACCCTAGTAAATCAGTAAGTTTAAAGCAAAATATGCCTTTGTTTACATCTGGTTGATACTATAATATGCTGTCTTTTCTACACTGTTTGGTAGGCCTATATAATGCTGTTCAGTTGGTATTCTCTGAATAGCATCTCTGATATATAGAAATTTACCATCTTAAATGGTGCTGTCACAGTAAAATCTTGTCAATCCCTAATGGTGGAATTGGTTTACTTTTGTGAGTTCAGTGATATGCAGTTGAATTTTCCACTTCTGTTTAGTTGGTTTTTACCATTTTCATTGATCATCTTAGACTGTACAAAAAGATTTCTGTGTGAAGCAACAGCTTATTCAATTGCCACGGAAGGTGAAATGATCGTCTCATTTTTTTTTTGTGACTAAAAATTTGTATCAATGGCTACGCTATCTATCATTTTCGGTGAAATTTGACACTGATCATTTAGGAATCTTGGGGTTGAGCTGCAAGGAAAATTGAATGTTCATAAAATGACGCATATAAAAACTTTATGCAAAATATGTTCATGTTAATATATCTTAAGAATTAGTAAAACATGGTATCCTTAATGAGAAGAATAATAATATATATCATCAATGCGTCCAAGATGTTAAGACAGAAAACTTCTTCCTACACTTGTGCTTGTTGCCACTCTTAAGCTTTGTATCTTTTTGTTTGTTTACATTTAAGGTTTGGGTATAATGAACTGTTCACTTGCACTTGCTGCCACTCTTGAGCTTTTTGTCTTTTCTTTGTTTTCCATCCTATCAGAGGAATCATAAACAGTAATATTATGATGCATGCTGCTTTCACATTGAAATCCTAGGTGCATGAAAAGGAGTTTCTGTTGAAGGACTTGACAGTCGAAGGGTTACTTGGCGGTGATAGAAGATTAGGCGAGGTTTGCTCAAAAAGAGTGTACAGGGTACTTATGGCACAAAGCGGGAGCATTAAAACAGATGATGTTGAGGATGGTGCCGATTTCTTCAGATCTCACTCAAATTAACTCACTCCCAATGGTAACTCATGCTTATCACTTCAGTTTAATCAGGAAAAACCAGTGGTATGTATATTTGGTATGAACTTCATCTGAAGTTTTGTCTCATGTTTGCTCTCTAGGAAAGTTTATATATTCCTTCATGTTCTGATGTGTATGATTTCATTTTCATTATTGAAGTTGGAATACACTCTGTAAATGGCATAAAAGATTCGAGTATGTTCCCATAACGTCTCAACATCAATTGACTTTGTTTTGAAACTGATGTGATCCAAATCAATAACAAGTGAATGCATTGAGATATTTGCTTTTGAATTGTTATACGTGTGAATCCTTTTAGGCATTTTAGGACTGCTGAAGTGGCCATTAAGATAGCCATTTCAATCCTGCTGTCTTGTCACATATGCCATTTGTTTTTCCAAATTATGAAACATACTTTTAGCCTTTTATCTTGTGCTGTTCATGATTAGGATTCCATTTAATTTTAATGAAGGGGCATGATTTTATGATCAGGTTCAAAGGGTTGGCTTTTCCTACAACCATTATTACGTAAGTTGTAATGCTAGTTTATTAGTGGCTGGATGAAGAAGTTATACCTTACAAAATGCATGAAGTCTTATTCATTGCATACCCATCAAGGAAATTGGAATAATATTTAAAATTCTTATTGTTGTGTTCAGATTCTTTGGAATACATTGTATGAAATTAGGTATTGAAAGCCAAACACTAATGTTAGTCTCACAAAGTTGGAATATAAAATTGGTATGGTATTTCTATAACTAGGTCACCAATTAATAGTTGTAATGTGTTAGATAGTTATTCAGTGTGGTAAATAGTATTAATAAGTTAAGGGTTACATCAATTTAGGTATCAATTTTGCTGGTAAGATTATAGTGCAGCATTTGTAATACATTGCAGCTGTTGAATTGTAGTTGAAGTAATTCAATGAGACTTGTAAAAAGAAACAGTTCTCCAGTTACATGGAAGTTGAATTGTATACACGTGTATCGTTACTTGAAGGAGTAAAATATAACATATCAGAATCTATTGATTTGGGGGTGTGTGGGTATTGGAGGTTGTGGGCCATAGCACTAACAGACGGCCTAATTTCATGCGGACTAAGTGGGTGGGGCCCATAGACTGGAGAACTTTAAATTTGTTTTGGGCCCCTGGCCCACCACTACAACTGTTGAAAGCTTCATCATGATCATGAATTAAAATGGAATGGAATGGAATAGTGGTCCAGATCATGCTCTCTTTGCCCCCCTTCACCATCTCCACTGTCCACGCTCCCCACCTACTACTGTTGTTACTATCATCACCATCAATGCCCAATCCCTCACCCTAATTCCCACATTTTGTGGTCTCTATTTCATTTTTTTTAGTTACTTTTCTTAATTAATATATATATATATATATATATATATTTACACTTTTTTATATATTATTAAGATTAAATTTCACATTGCATACGTCAGATTCTATCCTATATTCTTTCACTATATATAACCCATTTAATAAAATTAAAATACTTTTAAAACATTTTATCTTTGTTTGTATTAATTATAATTATAATGTAATTAATCTCGAAATAAAATATGTATATGGTATAGATTTGTCGATATGTACATAAATCATGTGATATCCGTATTATAATAAAACCATTAAAACAAAGTTCTGTAAATTATTAAAAAAATTTCAAAAAATAAGAATAAAATTCTTCCATCATCGTCAAAATTTTAGCCCACGTGAGTGCCCATGCACACCGCACTAACATCACATGCACCAATTTTCATTTTTATTTTTATTTTTTATTTTTGCATGTAATTATATTTAAAAAAGAAAAAGAAAAAAGGAAAAAGAAAAAGCTTATGCTCTATAAAATACAACTAAAAGGCAACTACCTTGTTTCTTTTCTCAGAGCTAGCTCCCATCATGGAGAAGAGCAAATCATTTTCAGGCTACACAACCTTCTCCTCCGACGGCCAGTGCGGGTTCGAGGAGCGGTCGAAATCATATAGCTTCAACGGTCCGGCCAAACAGACCGATGTTTTAGCCTCCTCCGGCAACCCGGAGATTAAGAGGAAACAAAGGGTGGCAGCTTATAATATGTACACCATGGAAGGTAAGCTCAAAACATCCCTCCGCAACAGCTTCAAGTGGATCAAGAACAAGTTCGCTGATAATTCTTTCGATGATTAATTGAACTCAAAGACCAAAAGGCAAAAAAAAAAAAAAATGTTGAAGTTTGCATATGGGGAGATTTTGATATGTATAGAATGATTTAAAAGTTTGTTGCAAGAAATTGAGTTTTTGTTGCAAGAAAACAACGTTGTAAAAATGGTTTTGCTTATTAACTTTGTACCTGTAGTGACATATCATACTGTAAAAAGTTTTGTGTTTTTTCATTTTCTTTGTTGCAAATATGCTCATATATATGCCAATAAGAATCATTTATGAAGTTTTCTTTTATAAATATGAATAATAGAAATTAAAAAAATCATATATATAAATAAATGTAGATATATTTTTTATGTTATTCTCTCTTTAGACAATAAAACTTTTAACAATATTGATTAATAATTATGAATGTGTAACTCCAAAAAAAAAATCACTTTTTTATATTCTTTTTTCTTCAACAATAAGAATGATGGAAAAAATTGAGTGGAACAATGAACAAACGTATTACATCATTATATTTAAATTATTCACTCATGAAATGGAAAAATAGATACATAATTATTATATAATGGGAATAATAATATATGTAATAGTTCAGCCCATTAGATATATTATTTGTTTTGGACATATAGTTCATTACGATTTTGTTTTCAGATTTTTGAACCCAAAACACATCTATTGGGACTTGTAATAGCCCAGCCTCTATTTGGGCACACAACTCATTAGGGTTTTATTTTTGAACTTTTCAAACTAAAACGCATTTATGAAGGGGTTAGAGCATGTTAACTTATATACCTAGTCGATATAGAATTTGTCTAAGGTGTCATATACACCCCCTTAAAAACTTAGATCCTCACTATGGTTTAGCTCACAATTTCTTAAAAAAATACGCGAAATAATTTTAACATATTGTCTGTTTTGGACACACAATTCATTACAATTTTATTTTCAAATTTTTTAATTCAAAACACATATATTGAGAATTAGGGCATGTTAACTTATATATTTAGTATATCTCTCGTACTTTATTAACATGGAATTTGTATAGGGCATCACAATATTGAACTTTAATATCTTATCACTTGTAGAAGTAATATAAACTTAAAAAATAACTAAATTTGGGGGACCAATATGTCAAGCTTTCTATATGTGTCATAATTTTATCATTTTTATAAAAAATAGGGACAAAAATGTTATTATACCATTGCAATAAATATCTTTTATGGGAGTACTTAATGATTCTACACTGAAAATCAAAAAGCAGGCCCGCGGTCCCACATCCACGAACTCACACAATCCATCGAGATCAGGCCAAACAAAATGGCCAATTCGAACCAAAACCGGTCTGTTCCGGTCCACATCTCATTCGGTTTTAATTCGATCAAATGTTTTTTTAAAAAAAAGAACCGATCAAATTAATTCGTTGTAATTCAATTTCAATTTTATCTCTTCTTATTATTTTCAAATAATTGTCGCCCAACCCTTAACTAACTAATTAAAATATCTATCTTTATTTATAAAGGAGGCTGTTCAAATCTTATCAATTTTTATTAATTGTAAAATAATTAATTTGACTAATTATAAGAGTTTTTACTAATATACAAGTAAATTTTTTTTTAATTTGAAAATATAAATCAGACTATCTATACGTAATATATAATATCGTTAATGTATATGTAATATATAATATTAAAAAAATATTTTAAAATATTTAAATTCACATTAAACTAAAATTATCTATTTTTTCTTAATTAATTTATGTTTGTTTTTTTTTTCATCTAAATTAAAATTTAAATATAATAAAGTTTTTAAATTTTTTATTTTGTAATTAAAAAATTAAAAATTATCTCATAATAAATTTAAGTTAAAATTTTTGATTTAATATTGAAGTATAAAATCTGAATAAATTCATTTAATTCTAATTTAAAAATACTTTTATTAATTTAATTCATAAATTTTAAAGATACTATTATAAATATTAAATAAATTATATCATGACTTTGTCATCAAATATTTTTTAGGGAGGCATAGGATCATTCTATTTTGTTCCAACAATCTAGAAGAATGAATGTCAGAAGAGAAACAAACTTTCATTTATAAATAATTAATAAATAAACTTTATATGTATATATATTATTAGTTTTTGAATAAAATATCTGAATATAAATTATATTATTTAAAATTATTTAAAGTTATTTATTTAAATTTTATGTGCATTAAGATAAAAATAAAATAAAAAAGAGCATTAAGTTCGAATTTTTGTTCTAAAAAGACGTGATTCGTATTCGTATCTGAATCCGAATCCGTATCCGGTTTGGGGATTTGCCAGGAAAAGAAAACCCGATTGCTGACGAACTGAACCGGACCCCGAGGCTACCGTCATCAACTCTGTGTTCTCACGGTTTCTGCTGAGCGCTGACACAAAACACAGACAAACAAACAAGAACGCAAACACTTAGGCTTCTGTCTTCTGTCTGTCTGTTTGGTTGAATTTATAGATTGGAATATCAAATGGGATTGATCGAAGATGGTAAAGTTTCTGGAAATTTGCCGAGCAATGAGGTTTTTGCAGTTCACTATCCGGGTTATCCTTCTTCAACCTCTCGTGCAGTTCAGACCCTTGGCGGAAGTGAATCCATTCTCAAGGTCTAAAAAAACTACCCTTAAAACTTTTTCCAATTTATTTGTTTTTCTGTTTATTTTTTCAATAATTTATGGTCCTAGTAAATTTAGGACAACCTTATTTGTATATTATTCTTGTGACCATCTGGGGCTGGTAGTTTTTTATTGAAATAATAGTTAGAATTGATAAATTTAGCCAGGGTGGTTTTTGCAGTTCATAATGAAGTATCCATGTTGTTTAGTGTTTACTTGATGAAGTAGTTGTTATTTGTGGTAGAGATGAAATAATTTTGTTTTGTTAATAATAAACATGAACGTTTATCCCGGCTTCTCTAATGGAATAGATTTAAGTAATTCTGTTCCTAAATGCATGGTATTTTTATTTGAGGGTTCGTGAATTTATTCTGCATATGATCAAAAGCCTAGAGATATTGTCAGGGCCTTGTGGTGCTTTATTAACAAGGCATTTGGAATTCACAAATTTGCTGAAAAGCATTGTAATAGGCAATGATGTTTGGAAGAGAGATTCGAAAATAGACCTTTTGAAATTTTATATATGATTAATAAAGCAGCTTGTATGGTTGTTGATGTATGTTCTTGGTTTTTGTACTATACATATGAAGGATGGGTTGTATTTGTTTAGAATGGACAATGTGTAAATATTATCCCATGTTGGTGTTTAATTCTATAATTTGGCCTCCATTTTTGTAGTTTGAATCCTTTCGGATATATCCATTTTTGGGCTTTAATTCTGTACTATAAGTAATTGCTTACATCATAGTGCTGTTCATTTATGAACTACCATTATCTTTCAGGCCCGTAGCTCAAGTTCTCACAGGTTGGAGCTTCATTTCCGCCCAGAAGACCCATACTCACACCCTACATTTGGAGAACTCCATTCTTGTAACAACTTCTTGTTAAGAATATCCAAGAAGAAGCTCTGTGATGGCTTAAGCTCTGAACCTTCCGATGCGATATTGCAGCATCCATCACTGGATAGAAGCAATTTGGGAGATGGGTCAGAGGTATGTCAGCCTGCAAGTGACTCAGTTGTCGCTGGTCAAAAAGTTGACATGCAGACATCAAAAGAAGGCTGTGTAAATCTTTTTGCTGATATTGTTGCTCAGGTCCCTGAGGCTTATAACTTTAATGGTCAGAATTCAACTGTTTGATATCATTATATGCTGGATCTTATTGATGCTTTTTCATATATTTTCATGAGTAATAAGTTGATCTTCCCTTGTTTCCAAAAATTTGTGAAGGAATGGCTGACTACCAGCATGTTGTTGCTGTTCATGCTGATGTTGCTCGGAGGAAAAAGAGAAATTGGACGGAAGTGGTGGAGCCACACTTTGGTGAAGCCTTTTTATTTTGTTGTCTATATCTTTGGAATTGAAATTTAAATACATCTTTGGTTTGTTTATCACATCAAAATGATTTATTCTTTAACTTTCAGAAAAGGGTGGTCTCATGGATCTAGAAGAGGATGATGTGATGATGATGTTGCCCCCACTTTTTGCACCTAAGGACGTGCCTGAGAATTTAGTGTAAGGCACTGTCGTTTTTGGTTTTTGGATATACTAGATACTTTTTACATTGATTTGGAATATGATGTTTGCATGAAGAATCTATATTTACATCTCATTAAATCAATGAATGACTTTTGCCAATTTCATAATTTTTATGGAACAAAATACACTTCCTTTTGCTACATATGTATTTGATCTATGATTATCTGATGCTCAATTGCTGAAGAACTTTGAGTTGTGCATTGTTTTTCTTCCATATTGACTCTATTAAATCTCATTGTTTTTCAGGTTAAAACCATCAGCCATTCCAAACTCAGCAAAGAAAGAAGTGGGAGTTCCAATAAAAACTTCTGAGGTATTGACTGAAAAGGTTAATATTTTTAGCTCAATTTTGCATTTCTCATTCACTAAGTTGGTTTTAAAACTTCTGTACTTGTATTTAGTTGATTTTTTAATTGACTAGTGCATATATGCATACACATACAGGATAAAGTTTTTGATATTTAGCTGTGATTCAATTAGGCTAAGTGACTACACTATCATTTTACAGCTTGTTCCAAACTTTTTGTGAGCATGGAATAAGCTATTGATCCTCCTATTACTCTGTACTTTTCTGCTGTTTCAGTAAATTTTTGGTTCATCTTTCAAAAGAAGAAAAGGGAAAGAAAATCTTTGCTTTCCCTGAAATTAACTCAACTTGAGAATCGAGTTCAAAACCTCTACTATCATCTTGTTTTAATACTTACTGAGCAATATGGGCAAAGGTTAAGTTCCTCAAAAGTGGATAGTCTGAGGCATAAATCCTGATCTGTTAGGCTTCGGAGTGATAAATGGTTTACAAATCTCAGAGAGATAATTCTGATAAAATTTGTTCGTGAGGCAGCTCTTAAATCAGATAATCACCATTGTCCTTTTTCTTGGGCATGCTGAGATTTATGTTCAATTTGATTGGTGATCATTTAGCATTTTTACTGGTTGGCAGAATCGTGTAGCTTCTTGGCAGCTAATAATTACTGACTGGATCTGAATTTTGATTTTGTAAAAGAAGGTTCGGAATTTTATTGGAAGACAAATGTTGATCAAACTGGTCAATGGGATAATGGTGCATTTAGAGCTAGTTACTGTAATTCATATCACTTCTATTAAGTTGTGGTTTTCATTCTATGAACTGTTTTTGTCTTTACCTCTCATCATATGAATGCAATTCATGTGCTTCCAAACATAATGTATTTAACTAAGTAATCTTTACCGCTGTTTCATTCCGGACATTAAACTTACCAATTTAAAATGATGTTCTATACTCTATCAAGCATTAGAATATTAGACCGTAATAAGGGTTAGTAAAATTTGAACTAACAAGACTTTTGTTGCTTTTCTATGCAGATGGATATAGAGTCAGGTCTTGCAATTGACTTTAACGTCAAAAATATCCTTTGTTTAGTTTGTGTCTTTTACAGCCTTCACACTCTCTCTGTTTATCTATATCTATAGCTAACCATCTATATTCATCCATCCATCCATCTATCTATCTATCTATATATATATATATATATATATATACATGTGTGAGTGTGCACCCACGTGCATGTGTGTAACATAAGTGACTTTTCTTCTATGATGGTTACTATCAAGCTCTAATGAGTAAATATTAATGACAACATCCAATGTTCAAAGGCTTTCCAAATTGCTAATTCATAATGAGTTGAGGTGCAGGAGGCGAATACTTCTAGGAAATATGCTAACACTTATATGGTCCCTTTTCTTGTGAAACTTAGCCATCATCTTTGAAGATAAATATATGTAAGTTGACGGAATATAATCAATGTACCTTTAAACTTACTGGAAAAATACTACATGCCGGTTCTTAGTTCTCTTCAGCTGATCGTTCTATTACGACCTTTAACAATTGTTTTATTGATTGATGCTTTGATGGAAACTTGTGCAAACCATTCACGTTGAGTTCATAAAAGTTCATAGTGTGGCACTGATTGATGCAGTTAGGGTTTTGTAGATTTTCTTACGCAATTTAGTTAAAGTGTAATGACTTAAGTCCATGGCAATCAACTGTGAAGTAAATGAATTTTCTGCAAGTTCTATTAACCCAATGTTGAAATTTTAAAAAGTATTTGAATGTTATTTTTCAGTAATCAAATGTTCCTATTCTATACTCATCTATGATTATGTAATCGTCATATCAGAGGTTCTTGCTTCATTGATGTGAGTTCTTGTTTGTATTGCTAAAAACAATCATAAATACCAGTATTTCTGCTTGCCTAGAGTTTTATTTGTAAAAATATTTAGTTGACAAGTAACCAATCTAGCCTTCCTGTATCCATTAATTGTGAGAATTCTTCCTTCATTCATGTGAGTTGTTGTTTGTATTGCTAAAACTAAAAGTATATAATATTTTGTGGCATATAATGAGAATGGAATAATTCAGCATATATCTGCCCGTTTTTCCCTTTTGTTTTGTTGTACTTAGCAGTCTTACAGATTCCTGAAAAAGTAAACTGGGAGGAATTCATATCCCAAGATTCAGAGCAGTGGAAGTGGCAGATGGCTGTATCTAAGCTCTTTGACGAACGGCCTATATGGCCTAAAAGTTCTATCATGGATCGCATGCTTGATGATGGTCTAAAATTCAATAGTATAATGCTCAAAAGGTTTTCTGCCCGGAAGCTCATCCTTTTACAATAATTTACTTTTGCGTTAAGTCAGGTATTTATATATAAATATTTGCAGCATTTTTTTTAAATTTGGTATTCTACATTTGTCTACTGCTACAGGCTTCTTCTTGGAATTGCATACTACTTTTCAAATGGGCCATTTCTCAGGTTCTGGATCAAAAAAGGGTACGACCCTCGCAAAGATCCAGAATCTCGCATGTGAGATTTCTATCCAAACATTCTTATAGAATATATATATATATATATATATTTGTATTTAGTTAATTGATCTGCTTGTTTGTGGATATGGTTTTGACTATTCACTTGCCTATAGGAAAGTAATTGGGTGTCCCAGCCAAAAAAATGAGTAAAAATTATCTGCAGATATTTGAATGGATGTGTTTTTGTTTTCACATTGCTGATATTGAAGCAATAGAGAAGTGATGTTAGATCAGAATTAGAGTATCCCTGCTGTGTGGTAAAAGTGTTTGCATTAATGGTGCGATTTGAAGCATGGGGGATTATTTCATTCTATGATATTGGATTTTGGAGGCTTCCCATAATTTCAGTTTCACGTTGAAATTGAATGCTTGTTGAAATTGAAATGTGGGTTTTCTAACAACTTGCCTACTTGTTTCTGTGAGTGATGATACAAAAAGGCATTGAATGGAGACTGTTTCACAAACAAGCTAAGTTGTAAAGAAGCAGTAGAATACAATAAACATGGGTTCTTCTGTTGACTTGTATTCTAAGGGCACGTGTTTATTGATAAAATTGGTGTATCCAAAATGTGACCTTGTGATAACAAAGAATTCAAAACTATTTTTTAATCATAATATTTGCCTTGTATGGTGATCACATTTACTACTTATCCTTTCTTAATTTCTTTTAATGTTAACATAACCCAATGAATATTCTTTCTCACATTTAAACGGTTCCATTGATGAGATAATACTGGTAAATTGTTTATAGTCCTTATTTGAAATTAGAACACAATAACAGAGGAAAAAGCAATGTATGTGGGCATGAATTAGTGGAAGGTAAAAATTTAAAAACTTGCACACATGTAACTGTGAAGGAAGGTACATAAAAATGCAGAGCTGAATTTCCTTGGTAAAGTTTAATCTGGTTGTTTAACCGTTTTTTAAATTATTATTTTTATTTATTTTTTAAACCCATTTTGGACTTCTTCGTTGATGGTCTAAAAGTAATTATCTTTGGCAGATATCAAAGAATTGATTTTCGAGTGAAGCCACAGCTACGGAGTTATTGTGAGTCTAATGCAGCTGCTGAGTAAGTCTTTTCTGAAGTTTTTTCATTGCTCTTTAAAACTGCTCAAACTTATTAGAATTAAAATTAAACTTATCTAGTTCCACTAGGTTTAGTTTTATTAAGTATATCTCTACAGGATTCCTAGTTTATGTTATTTTATAGTTTTAGTCTATATAAAGGTATGTCCATATACTTAGTTTAAGATTCAAGAGAGACTCAATATAACTTTTTCGTTTTAGTTTCTTTAACAATAATATCAGTATCAGAAACAAGCAATTGAGCAACTTGCTTGTGAAAGGCTGCTTCATCAACTTGGACTGTAAAGGTTTATGAATAGTTTGGGCCCTCGTGCTCTACAAGCGATATTGCCATATGAAATTACTCTCTTTCATGAAATTTTGATGTAATCTAGGGTCTTAGTTATCTTTTTTCCTGCAGATGCAAGCATAGATGGAAAGATTTATGTGCGTTCCAAGTGTTTCCTACCAAATGCAGTACATCGCTGCAGCTATTTGAACTTGTTGATGACTATATTCAAGAAGAGATAAGAAAGCCTGTAAAACAAACAACTTGTTCTGTGAGTTTTACTTATCTTGCCATCTGTAAATTTGTATGTGTGTAAAATTTGTTTTTTCGCCAATCATTTTCCTTCATTTTTCATGACTCCTTTTCTCTTTTCCTAGATGCTGCTTATTGCTTGCATGTTATTTATAAGTTTCTTGTCATGACTTCCCTAATTCTTTTTCTGGATTTTGACATGCTGCTGGCTCTAGTTTTCCTGTATTTTCTTAAATGGGGGTAAATTCTTTGCAAATATTCTTGGCCTTGTTATTTAAGTGAGAACAGTTTCAAGATAAACACATAAAATGTTCTGAAATGTACTTGGTGCCAAGTAGTAATTTTCTAAAAGCAAACAGTTTGCTGTCCAATTTTTGTAAATTGACCATGTGTTTGACATCATGTTTAAAGCCCCTGTCTCTATGGTATTACTTTCGCAGCTTCAAACAGGATGGTTCTCACATTATGTGATTGCTGTAATAAGAAAACGTGTGGAGGTGAGGTTTTTGTCAGTGTATCCTGGAGTGGGTGCTCAGAAGTTATTAAAAAGTACTAGTGAAAGTTTTGAAAGGTTAAGGAGGATGTGCATTTATAAAGATACCTTGAAACCTGATCACCAGGAACAACAAGAAGTCAATAAAGGTTTGAAATTTTCTAATTGGTCTTAAGTCTGTGATACTTCTTAATTCCATGAAATGGCTGGAGATGTTATTGTGGAAGTACTCTTTTATTCTTTTGATCTACTTCTGTAAGTACCTATTTGTACTCTCAGCTAAATATCGAATTGCTGATCAAATTTTATTCAACGGAGCTTATAGGGGATGGAGATAAAGAAAAACCTGAAGTTGATAATGATGAAGATGGAATAGAGGTCGATGAAGATGGAATAGAGGTTGATGAAGAGGAGGAAGATAGAATGGAGGCCAATGATGGTGAAGAGGAATCAGATGCAGATGATGCACAGGATATGGTAATCAAATTTCTGCTCTTTGCACTATTTTACCTTTTCATTGTTTCCCCTCAGCAAATCACGTGCTTGTTTTTTACTAACATTTTGTCCTCTATTGTGAATCTTTCTGTTGTTATGTTGTCTTTGTAGGTTGGTGAGGATGATGAAATCTCTTTGCAATCCAATTCATGTATCCTAATAATAGTAGTCTTGTGCATTTCGTTTGACGCATGTGTCTTTGGAATTTGGAATGATCATTAAGCCCTTAGGCAAAAACACAAACATATATCAAAACAAAACTAATTGACAATGTCCTATCTGAAAGAGTCACTTCAATTTTCTTGGCATGACAGTTCTCTGATGTAAATTTTCTGTTGTAAGATTCAAGGATTTGGTAGAAGCCGGTGAGTTCGACAACAAATTGAAATTTTTAGTCCTTTTCCATGATGATCATTGTTTCCTTCTGGCCTTGATCCATAATTAGAAGCTGACAGTTCCAATAAATGGGATAAGATATCAAGATTAAGTCTGTCCGTAGGAATTATACTTTGTTTATGCTGCAAAAAGAATTTGAATCTCCTAGCCCATTGTATAAGCCTTATATTTGGATCTTAAATTCCAAGTGTACAAGCTTCTGCATGTGTTTATCATATGCTTATGCTGTTTTCATACATTTTTAAGTATTTCCCTATATGCATTCCTGGCTGCATCAAATTTCCTTTACCCTTTGTTAGATCTTGATTTGGAGAGCAACTCAAGAACATATTTGCAAGAGCTTTTTGGTAGTTTTCCATCCACCAATGTCAATGGTGATAAAGTACAGCATGATGACATCAGTGAGGGAGAATATGAGATATATGAGCAGGATAGTGATGACAGTTATTCGGGTGGTGATAATGACAATTGACTTTTAATTCAAGCACATAATAGAGAGGTATTTTCCATTCTTTTTTTCCTCTTATATTCCCTTATTTCTGACTGTTAAGACTTTATAACTCATGCATTGTTTTTACATGATCATGACAACCGCTGTTATAGATAGTACTTAAAGTATCTGTTTTTGATATTTTAAATTCATGCTTCCTTAATTAGGAGCCTTGAATATAGACTTTCTATGCTGGGAACACGATGATTTGTTTATAAGTAATCACTGTTAGATCCATTTGCACATCTGATGATTCTAAAGCGGCGGGTAGAACAGAACCTACTGTCATCTTCAAGTACTTATTAATTGGCGAGTCTGTTTGAAGGTCAGCCTTGATTAACGTTCAGAAGCTATTTATTTTCAAGGACTTTTATCTTCTTTCGGCAGAAATATTGTTAGTTATGCTGTACATATCATTACTTTAGCTAGAAGCCTCAATTGAGAGACAACTTGGTTTATAGATGGATCTTTTGGGCAACAATTTTTCAGCTGTAAATGTAGGCATTGAACAAACATTATAGCTATAACTTTTGTCAATACTAAATTATTTTGTTTAGACAGCCTGTTAATGATTTGTGTTCATTTGTTAATATGATGTACATCTATATTTCCAATAGTGCCTGCAATTCACCATTTACATCTTACAGTTTTCTCACTTGAACAAAGGATTGGAGGAGAGACTATAATTGAAAAGAAAGAAATAAACAAATAAATAATAAATAATATGAACCATGCAGCAATTATACAATAGTATCACATCAGTTTGTATCTCATAGTTTAGACTTTATATATTTAGTACTACTATTCAGTATGTTGCCATTGAATGATCAGAAACGCACTAAATGGAAGTAAGAATAACAGAGATTTAAACTTCAAAATTCATTGCATAACTGCATGTCAGATAGTTCCCCTGCTCTTAAAAGCCCCCCCTTTATCTATTCATAAATACATGGAAATCTCACATTCAATCGCATATAGATAAGCAAGTCATGGCATTATATTGCAGTTTGAGCTATTTGGGATCATTTTCATTGATCTTATCTTTATCTAACCCGAAGAGCTTTGAGATCTTCTCAGGGTCAAGTGTTCGGAAATCCAAGGTAGAGAGAGACCTGCTGAAGGGTGCAAATACATTGCCTTCTCTGGGGTTGATGATATCTGTTATTGATGCCTGCAAAAGGGTGAAGTTCTGTATGTTCTTGAGTGCATTTGGATGACCCTCTGTTAGATTGAAGTTCCTCTGGATGTTCTTCTTGTGATGACCCTCAGTTCTTGGAGATTGTTGTCGACTCCTGGCGCGGCGAATTGGAGAGAGGGAAACATGCAAGCTTCCTTTGTGTCTGGTTGGTTTTAAACTTGAAGAGCTGCTGCTTGTCTCTGCATTCTTCTCCAGCTGCAAGGAAAGGTAACACATGTTTACACTTATGAACTGAACTATCATCTAAGACAGATATATCGAATCGCATTGATTGAAAACACTTTTTTTGATAAATCTTATCATATGATCATTTGTTTTAAAATCAACCAATCATAATAGTAATACTAGTAAACGAGTTTAACATGCATAGCATAATTTTATTAGACATTCTCGTAAAAGCAGTCTTGTCGAAGATTTCTTTGCCTCACATAAAACACTAGAAAAAAAAAGGGTACGGAAATGAAGGGAGAGGAAGAAACTCCATTCACCTCTTTGGAAGATTCATTCTCTCCTTTGGATTCTTCCGTTGTTGTGTCCTTTCTCCTGTGACCTCCATGTTTTTTATGAGCATTTTCTTTCCTTTTGAACTCCTGCGCCGGTAAATTGAATGACACAATTATGTAAGCAAAAACTATCGGCTGTCATGCAGAGTACATAACTCATTCCATGGCAATTTCTTTATGTTAGAGCTTTAAAACTACAGACAATAACTTTAACATGGTATCAAAACCAGTTTGATTGGATGATCTTGCATTCGCATCCACAATTTTTATTAATTTGTGGTTTAAAGTTTTGGGTCAAACAGTAACTTAACATTTAATCATTATTTTTAAGCTATATTTTTTTATGGTCATTTTATGCAATGATTTTGAAGTAAACTAAGGTTTCACTTGGTATGAAGATGTTGTGGCTTTAACAAATGAATAATGATGATGATGATGATCATACAAGAAACTAATTATTATCGTGAGAAAAGAAATTAATTTAAAGGAAATAAAAGTCCACTCCAAAGTAAGAACATACTTCTTCCTTCTGTTGTATTGAGCTACAGACTCATCCTCCTCTTTGTAGATTTCTGGTAGACCTGAGAGGTCGCATGCCAATGGACTTGAACTGAAGAACTGCAACCACAAACCAACTCTTTGCTATCAAGATTCCAAAAATGAAAAATCCTTTCTCAACCTATGTATTAGCAGGTTAGAAAATCAAATCTCTCGTGTATCACTTTCAAAATATTTTACCAATTGAACCAATAAATACCCGCGAAAGTAAATAAAGACTATCTTTTTAATTGTTAATGTGTACTCCTAAGGCTACATGCATCTTATAACAACGCACATTGAACATAATCTTTAGAATAGATGCCAAAAAGGCAAGGGCTACTGTTGTTACATACTTCAGTCTGGAGAGCAGCAGCAGCAGTGCCGCGATATGTGGGATCGAGAGCGAGAAGTGTTGTCAAGATACCATAGGAAGAACGGGGAAAGTCTCCGAAAACTTCCTGAAAACTAGGCTTATAATGTTGTGGTCTGAAAGTTGTAGTCAGCTTCATTTTCTTCCAGTAATCTTCAGAGGGAGAACCACAAAGCTTGAAAATCCTGTGTAGCTGCTCAACCTGAATGAATGAATACGCAGACAAGAAGCTTAAGACACTGAATGAAATCACCTGCCAGAAGCAAAAGGTTTAACACATTTCACGTCCTAAAAGAAAATACAATAAGTGAGCCTTTAAACTTGCTTACATGAAATGAAATCAGGTTTCTATCTTGTTGCCATATTATATGAGTAATGCTATTTCATCAATTCACTTTTTGGCAACTCAAAAAACATTTAGTACTCTTTATTTATATAGAATACATCTTTCAGTGCAATTTATAAAATTACTTCATTAGGTAACAATTAACCAAACTTAGATTTCAAAGACTAAACCGAGACAAAGATAAAACACTACACTATGGGTGTTTATAACACAAGGTCAAACTAGTTACACAAACTAAAATTTTATAAACATTTAGGCATTAAGGTGAAATTATCCTGTTTATTCATTTACCTCAGTTCTTCCGGGCATAATTGGTCTTCCAGCAAACATTTCAGCTAAAAGGCATCCAGCACTCCACAGATCAATGCCAACTCCATAATCTGTAGCTCCTAATAGCAGCTCCGGAGCTCGGTACCAGAGCGTTACAACTCGGCTCGTTAGTGGACGTTTTTGCTTGGGAATGAAGAAATTTGCAAGGCCAAAATCTGCAATCTTTAGCATTCCATTTTTGTCTATTAACAAGTTTGAACCTTTAATATCTCTATGTAGAATTCCTCTCTCATGGCAGTGTTGTAGACCTGAAAGCAGTTGTTGCATGTAGCACTTCACCTGCATAGTGAAAATAAAATACAGAAGAAAAGAAAGATCCCATATCAGATTGACAATATATTCACTAACATAGCAATGAGAACTATTTACATGTCTGTAACATTTTTTGATGGAATGATAACATCATAGTCCCTAATATTTTACATTTTCATAAATGAGGATAGAGTCTATCTATTTATTACAAATAGTTCCCTAACTCCTAGTAACCGACCTGTGGTTCAGTGAGTTTGTGGCCTGGACGGCAGATGATTTTGGTTAGATCTGATTGCATGAAATCAAAAACAAGATAGAGGCTATATTGCATTCTGGATGTGGCTAATCCTTCAAGCTTGATCACATTTGGGTGGTCTAATTTTTGCAGCATCATGATTTCTCTAGCCATAAATTTGACACTTTCTGGTTCTGAAGTATCAAATCTGACCTTCTTCAATGCAACAATTTTGCCTGTGTCTCTATCTCTTGCTTTGTACACATTGCTGTAGGTTCCTTGGCCTACCTGCAAAAACCAAGTAGAATTATACAAATTCTATAAGATCATATATATATATATATGTCACTTTTGATTCTGATTTACTTCTCAAGATTTCAAAGAAGAGAAACAGAAACAGTGAAAACAAAAACACAAACCTTAGCTAACTTATCATAAGAATCAGCACTCTTTGGAACCAAACCAGCCAAAACCTCACTGGGAATGTTATCAACAAGCCATTTAGGCCATCCATCAACAAGTTCATCTTCTCCAATCTTCTTCTTTATCACCTTCTTCGACCTGTTTCCGGGATCACCATCGCCATTACCCTTCACCTTCTCCTCTGCTCCTCCTCTATTAACACTATTCTTCTCATCACCAACCTTCCCGTTCTCCGGCTTCCCCACCACGGCCCCCGATTTCTGCCCTACATTACTTCTCCCTCCTTTAACATATCCACTCTCCATTTTCAACTTCTCAATCGCACGATGATGGTGATTAGGAGGTGATCCCTTTGCCAGAACACACCCCATGATCAAGTACCGTTGATGACGACGACGACGATGGCTGTGTGCAATAGAATTAATGTGTTTGAAATGGGAAACACAGAAAATGTTTTTGTTTTACTGTTTTTGTGATCATCAACACAAGCCGTCCTCTTGCCGGCAATGCTTTGGAATTATGCTAAGAGGAGAAGAGTGACGGATTTGAATGTGGCTGAGGAATTGAGGAAATAATATTGAAGAACATTCATTTTTAATTTTTATTTATTGATGATTTCCTCCATTATCGAAGATTCGGACTCTGTTCTCAAGGGAAGAATTTGTTGCAGTAATGGTGGTTTAGTGTTTTAAATTTGATCGGCAGTTAACCAATTTTGGCGGGTAGGAAATAGTTGACTGTTGGAATTTTGTCAGGTCAATAATATTAACATAAATATTAATAAAGTAGTCAAAATATAATGTAATTTAATTTAAATTAAATTCGTACTTATTTTTATTCCATTGGATTAAATTGGGTTAATGGATTTGTTATTAAAAAAATAGATATGTTCCAATGTAATAAAAGACAAACAAATCAAGCCAATTCGTGGATACATTATTTAATTGAATTTTTTCATTTTTCAATGAGTTAAAAGATACGCAAACGAAATTGTTCTTCAATTTTGATGTGAACGGGATTAATGAAGTATTTTAAAATAATCATAACAATTTAATTTCGATACTTCCAATTATTTGGGTAATTTGGATTTCTTACAAATTGGTTGTTCTGTACTTTATACCTGTTTGTTTCCTTTCTTCTTTTAGTATGCCATCGAGAATCAAACCTTAAATGATTTATCTTGGTTGCCAAAAAATTTTGAACTCATTATTCTTTAATTTATTTATTTAAAAGAAAATTAATGTTAAAATTGGCACATCATAAGATTGATAGCCTGAAAAGAAAGAAAATTTAAAATACATAAAAAATTTAAAATAAAAGAGATACATTATAAAATGCTAAAAACACTTTACTAAAGTGTACTTCTATCATTTTTATTTTCTAAAACTAGAAAATGATCTTCCAAAAACCATACCAAATAAACTCATAAAGACAGACATCTCAAAAAACCCAAAAAACCTACATATCATAATAAATAAGACGTTATATATTACTAAACAAACATCTCAAAACCATACTAAGATGGTAACCAATAATATCATCCCCATTTTAACATCTTTTCACTGAATCTAATTTCTTTTAATTACAGCAGCTAACCAATATCAGATGCACAGATTACTTTCCTTTGTAACTATTAATAAAAGTTTTATGCACCAAAACGTTGCAGCCGGATTTACAGAAGAATTTAAACACAATTCATGAAGTTGTCACGTTGATGTACAAAATATAGCTTACAGAATCATTCAATGATTTAGCTCATTCGCCGTAGTTTTTCCAATTTCCTACATTCAAGATGAGCCTTTCGATCTCTACCAGCTGTTTTGAAATGCAATGAAACCACTAATTAGTGATTCCACTTAAGCTAATATTATCTCCGCTGAGAATCTTTTGGGAGGAGGATAAGCCAAGATCAAAGGGTCCTAAAGAGTCGGTCTACATACAACAAGAGAAAAGAGAATGAAAGAAGAAACGTTAGCCTCAAAGCAAAGTTTTAAACAAAGATGAAGAAAAATCCTCAAGAAATGTACCCATTTGATGCCTGATAGCCCGAGGCTGCTTTCATCGCTATATACTCGCGAAGACAGCATCAGGTTTCTCTCAGATTCTTGACTAGCATGGCCCTGTGAAGTTCCTGAATGGATGTTGGCCTGCAAAAGATAACATGACGACTGTAAGAAGAATATATGGAGCAAATTTTGTAACACCATAAATAACAAAGCATTGATCAATTGAAAATGAAGAGAATTGTTGATCTTCAGAAGATCATAACAGTCTTGAGCATTATTAGCTACTAAACAATGAAAAACAACAAAATAAAATTTTAGCAAACCTCAGTCACATTAGGAAACTTGAGCGTCTCTGTACCAGCACCCTGATTGGACTTAGAATAAGCACCTGCAGCCAAAGCATGAGCTTCCTTCTCTGAAGAAGAGAATTTTTTAAATGCAAATGCATGGCAAGTGTCCTCAGCATCCAAAATAGATGAACCAGAAACTTGAGAATTCGGTCTTGGAATATGAGAATGATTTATTTGACCAGCAATAAAAGCATCAAAGGAATCAGAGATTAACAGAGATGGCTGCAAGCCTGCATCATTTCCGTTTGATTTTACATCATTGTTATTTAACCTGCCCTGCAAGGATACTTCAGACAGCAAACCGCCAATGCTTATGTTAGTTAGACTATCAGCCCACAGCAATGATGATTGTCCGACGCTATTATCCATCCTCACTTCGTTATCCTAGTTAATAACACAATGATTATATTTCAGAAAGTTTCAAATTTAAGATATATATATATATATATCAACTAAAAGTCTAGAACTAAGAATAGTGAATTTAGCAGCATATTTGAATGTGTATATGCAGCACTGATTTGATCATATTCATATAAAAATCCCAAATAATATCCAACAACTTAGCATAAGATAATTTACCATCTGGATGAGAAGAATAAAACAAAATTATCAATCTCCAAAATCATCTTGTATTTTGTAACAAATATTTATATAGAGTAGGCTATTCAATGTTTGAATCCAAATCTACTAACAATTCATGTTTACAAGAAATAAATTCATACAGATGCATCAGTGCTCACTTTTGAAAATTTTCCAAAATAAGAATAAACAGGAAAAAGATAAAAAACTGATCATACCATAGAACCAACAGGTCTATCAAAAGACACCTTCTCAGGCAAACCTTCATCTGTTTCTCCACTTTCAATAATAGCTTTGGGCTCTCCTCTTGTTGCCTCTATGTGTTTTATTTTGTCGTTTTTATTCTCAACCTTAGTACCGGAATCTTTCTGTGTGCCTTCAGATTCTAAACCCTCTGAAATAGCTGAAGTTGAAGGCCCTCCCGAGGTTTCGGCTTCAGAATTGGAGAACCAGCCATACCTTTTAAGAGGAACTTAATCAGAATCTTGAAATTAAACTACCGAAAGCCAACAATAAAAGAAAGTGAACAGTCCTTCAACCTCAAACGGAAAATAGTAGGGTTTCCAATAGCTGCATAGACATCTCCTGCACTGATGTCATTGTCATTCATTGTCCATCTGTAACTAACTGTATTTTCAGCAATATTGTATGGGAAGAGCAGGGGTTCCCCAAGAGCAATGCTTGAACTACCCCACTTACTATTAAGATGCTTAAGCACGGAAGATATCTTCTTTCGAGTGCTTAGAGTGAGTTCCAAGTACGGATGAAATCCATCCTACCAAAAGAAGAAAAATAACATACATTAACCAGTGATTATTGTAGAAAAAGTTTCTGATCTTAACAAATCTCAGTGTTTCACAGATTTACCTTTTCCAATCCCATCCGAGTGTCTTCATCTATGGGAAAGAGCTGTAACTTGATTTTTGCATAAGGATGAAGTATTTGTCCTGGATATAGGTCCAGTGCGGGTAATTTTCTAGACGTTTCCAAAAGGCATGTACCTCTGCCTGGATGTTGTACACTCAGCGCTACAGCTGAGCTAGAAGGTGAACAATTTTCATCATTTTCAACTGAAAAACCACCAATTTTCCCTGAAAGAAACAAATTCATAGCTAAATCCAAGGAGGATTTTATGGATGAAAATAGATGAATGCAACTAAGGTATCACAAACTGGTGTGGTCAAAATCCTTAAAAGGGAAGCCTAGGTGCAAAAGTCAAGAGGAACATCAGAACTACCTTTAGTTTTAATTTGTGTTAATTGAGATTAGAGTATGGCAAAGTTTAGCGGATTTCTTTTGATGCTAGACCTTGGTTATCTATGGTAGTCACCGAAGCCGAGAACATTAGGCTTTTAATAATTTAGTTTTAACTGCTATACCAGAAACTAACTGCAGATTTTAATAAATTATTACTTAAAATAGGGCCAGTCCTTGACTCTTGTCTTACTTTCATCAAATAACAATGTCAGGTTTGCACCCTAAGCCTGAAAAAGCTTGCAGATATCAAACCTGTTCATAAGAGTTACAGCGTTCTAGCCTTGGAGCTTATCATATTCTGATTTAAGAAATCAACTTTTACCATGGGGCAAACTAACATGACCCAATTGCAATTGACCGTTCAGGGAGCAGTAGCAAAATGTGCATGTATTCAAAATACACA
This sequence comes from Azadirachta indica, assembly GCA_022749755.1. Taxonomy (NCBI): domain Eukaryota; kingdom Viridiplantae; phylum Streptophyta; class Magnoliopsida; order Sapindales; family Meliaceae; genus Azadirachta; species Azadirachta indica. The sequence continues at coordinate 6,762,114 of CM040447.1, forward strand.
GATAGACAAAAGCAGTAAGCAAAAAACAAGGAATAAGATGTCTTACCTATTGTTTTATAGCACTGCCCAGCTGTTCTCTTCATAGATTTCACAATTCCATTGCTATTTGCACCCACATAATGCTCTGTAGTAGCCTCAACTACCTTCCCCTTCCGCTTTCTAGCGGATTTCATGGTAGATGAATCTTTCCAGCAAATCAAAACCAATTGTCAAACTCATCAGTCCACTATGAGTAAGAAAACAATTCAAACCCCAAGTACCCAAGTATCCAGATTGTAGTGTTTGGATAAAATAAAAAACTAAATTATGAGACCAAAAAGCACTTAGATTCACGCTAGGCAAATCACTTGATATGTACGTTTATCAAAAGCGTTCTTTTAATGAGAAAATCATTGGCAATTTTTTCTGAAAACCACTTAAATAAGTGCTTTTCTGGAAAGAGCTTTTAAGTGCCTTTAAAGAAAAAGGTTTTCCCTGAAGCATTCTTTATTAAGCTGCTCCAAGGACAACCTAAATCCAACTCATAGAAACCCAAACGAAAAATCATGTACAGAAAGTTAAAAATTATCACAAATTGTTCAAGAAATATATATATTTGTTTGAAAAAAAAAATAATTTAACTCCAAATCTGCATAGTAACCCAAATTAGGGTTAAGATAAACTAAAGTCAGTTAAAATCCAATTTCTCTCATAATTATTTCAGTCTTCTTTCTTTTTCCTTTTTTAATATTTTAACTACAGCAGAAAAATTCATCAAAACCCTAATATCACCAGGTTGACCAATATAAATTAACGTAATACATCCATTAACCCAAAACTTGAAAACTTCATCACTAAAGTGAAAATTCTACCTTGAAACGCCAAAACAAAAGCTGAAACTGCAACTTGAAACTTCAAACACAAAACCAAAAATTTCAATATTTGAAATTTCAGTAGTCGATCCTTAATATCAGTAATCGGCTTGAATTTATGCTGAATTGCTAATTATCAAAGATCCGTCTCGAGACCTCAAACAATTACAAGAAAACCTAGATAAGATTAAAATCGAGGAGTTAAAAATAAAATCAATTATACAACAGCATAAATTAAAATTTAATCGAAAAAAAAATGTTTCACGAATCAGATAATATGTAATTACGAAAACTGAAGAAATTGTTCAACAGTTGATCGCGTACCTGACTCGTAGCTCAGAACGCAGAGCGAGAGAGAGGGAGAGAGAGTTCCCTTCAATATTTTTTAATTACTTTTTTTCAAAGCGAGGGATAGTTTGATTGAAAAAGGTAAAGGAAAACGTTGGCGGGAATGAAATGCGTCAAAGCAGATAAGAGCGCGCGGCAGAACCTTCGCGTCCACAAACGCAGCGTTTTGGGCCCGGCCTATTATCCCCAAAATTGGGCTCCTCACATATATTTTTAAAACTAAGTTAGTTATATTTTTAACATGCGACATTAACTTAATTCAATACAATTATTAAGAGAAAAATTTTATCGGCGATTTTTCTTTTTATAATTTCATTTCACTCTTTAAGTTTCAGTTAGTTGCATATAGATTTCACTACTTTTAAAATATGATAATAATAACATTACTACCTAAAAACACTTATAGATTAAAATATATTTTAAAGTAAAAAAAACTTTTTATAATTAGCAACAATTTTTCTTACAGAATTTTAAAACAATAATAATTATTTTAATTAATTAAAAATAATACTCAAAAAACAACTATTAAAGTTTAATGTTGTTGCCGTTATTATTATTTTGTTGCCATTCAAAGAATTGGAGATTTGCCTCCAAATCTTGGTTGGGCAGGTGGTAAGAAACACAATGTAGGCCTAGTAATGAATAGGTGTGTTCGAGTATTTATAAATATCACTCCACCAAAAGGCAGTACCCAAATATCTAAAATGAACAATAAAATCAATATGAAAACTGTCATTAAAACTCTTAATTACTATAATATAATATTAACATTTCCAAAAAAATAATTTTTTTTATTTACATTTTTTCAACTCGAGAACCTCCAATTCCAAATCATATGAATGTCCGGTTGTCATTTGTAATTTTTAGAAAACCCTTTAAAATCAAGAGTGAGATCTTTAAACACCAAAGAAGCATTGATAACAAGCATATATAAATTTAAACTTGGACTACATTTGCAGCGATTTTTAAACATTCTAACCACGCAGAAATCTCAGAGCAAACAAAAGCAATAAAAACCCTGCAAGTAAACCACAGAAATTTTCAGTAAGTAAATTCATGGCCTGGACTATCTGCATGCATATCCATAGATTCAGAAATGGGGGAATTGGCATCCCTGTTTTGCTGGTGGTGAGCATTGTTGGCATCACTATTCCGGGGTCCATTTCCGGTTGGCATTTGGTAGTTGCCACCCTGCGTCAAGTGATAGTGCTGAAGGCTCCGGCGAACAGGACTGGAGAGAGCATTGGAGAAGACAGAGTTCTTAGCTTGATGATCTGGCTGTCCAGATCGAGCTGCGGGGCCAACAGGAATTGCTGGACATGGAATAGAAGCAACTGGAAATCCTAAGTTATTTACTGCAGTTTGGGAATGTTGGTGCTGTGTTGGCAACCTTGGGGACATTGGCGGCTCCTCTGATCCATATTCAATCTCATTCTACAAAAAGATGAGGAAAAAAAATTATGAAAATTTCACCACAGAAATTGGGTTTTTCTATTTGTCTTCCTCTGTGTTTGGATGATCCAGAGAAAGTAGCCCTTGATTTGATACAATCATTTCCATAACAAAACATTGAGAAAAAAGAAATTCCATACCTGATACGCCATAATCTCATTTGAGGTGTGAAATATACCGACTTTCAAACACAAATAAAAGGAAATAATTCATTTCTATGGTGCCACCAGTTTAGATAAATTTTATTTCATAAATGAAAGAAAACATATTATCAGCACACTTAGAAGGTAAATATGCCAGTTTCCCATATTCATCATACACTATAATTGAAAGGACCCAACATCTTGAGGGCCATTCTTAGTCAAAATGGTCAATTTAAGGTTTGTGTTCCATTTTACAGGTAAAAATTAATATTGCAAAGTAACTTAATTTCTAATTTCCTACACAGAAACCATATGATATCAGTAACCTGAAACATGCTCCCATCTTCAGCTAGTCATTAATTAATAATGTAGTTTATGGTGTGAATAATAGTTATTCATCAGCGGAAAACACCTGGATACTTAAAACTAAGTTCTCACTTCCCATAATAGACCAATCAAATTGACTGTGGAGATACAAGAAACAGATGCTACCAGTTTGCCATAACAGATATCTGACAAGCAATTCAGAATAGAAGCCTACAAGATTCCAGGAAACTATGAAGTTATACCAGCAAGCACGAAACAGATTAGTAGAACTATTAAATGATGGTTAAGACAGACACCTGCAAATAAGCAACTACATCAACTGTTGACACTCTTGATCCTTCTTCTTGCTGCCTCAAAATCCACTGATAAAGTTTCTCCTGGAATGAAAGAAGAAGAATATACATAAGTACTCTATAATGGAAATACCAAAGCGCCAACAGGTGACACCCATCATAATAAAAAGAAGTATGTGTGTATGTATGTACAATATACAAACATTTGATGTTGAAAGACATTTCAGTTCACTCATGTAAGAGAAATATCTTAACTGGCAGAATAGTCAACAGCAAGATTTCAAATAAGACCGCCACAGTTCAAAGGAAACATCACAGTGGAAAAAGAAACATAGTAGATTTAAGCCCTGGAGTATGCTTTTCGTTAACCAACGCAATAGATCATATGAAAATAGAATGGTTAAATTATCCACTGAAGCATAATGATGGTATTATCCATAAGGGAAATTCTAAGCAAAGTAGTGTGATTGTAAACTACAATCAGCAGGAAAAACAATCTGAGGATGAAATATGTATAAGGAATAGGAATTTATTAATGCGAGAAGTTAGAAACCATATATTGAGGATAAATAAACCAGCATAGCAGATGTGCTCAACATGTGAACAGAAATAAGACTGGAGCCGTATCCTCTGGCCTCGAAGTTGAGAGTTAAATCAAGATCGTAATGCTATGCAACAGCTCAAGGAAAATATTATGCAAACTATATTGATAATTTAAGCAAAGCCAGTCTTATTATTTGACATGTAAAGTCCAATTCTACATTAATTATCAATTCTAGAGCCTTGAGCAATAAAGAATTCTATTCCCATCATAGGCTCAATCATATGCATGTCGAATGATTCAAATTCTTCCCCACAAACTAAAAACAACCTCGATTCCCTGCAACATGTGACTATAAAAGAAAAGAAAGGAAAAGAATAAAAGAAATCTAAAATCTACTGTGGCTTATAAATGTCCCAAATATTAAGTTAAAGATAAATGACTTAACATACTCAAGTCTGTATTAAGATGCTGAAATGACATAATTTCACAGTATAAAGGACAATCCCTACACTCCATACAACTTTGAGTTATCATATCTTGTCTTCTATTTTTTCCACACTCCTTATCACAGACTCTAGTCTGTAAGATGATATCTTAATGACATGGTCACAATTATTTCATGACTCTTGCAGTCTAATTATCCTAACATCATAAATTGCAGTGACATATCCTTCCTTTATTATATTTCCATATTATAGTTGGTACTTTCAAGACATTCCCATAAAAAATACAAAAATTATAATCAAGAATATTTTTTTATCATTCACCAGCTTAGACAAATTCTAATAAGTGCTTCAACCAGCATTTCAGAACTTCAATTCAAAGCCAGCTTAAAGCTAACAATATAACACATAACATAGACTACTTTTGTATAATCAGGGGCAGAAAATAATCAGGCACAACTCAAGAAACAAAATTTCAAATCATGCGGAAAATAGCAGGAAACACAAACTTCGTGGAATAAAGATGAAACCACTATTAGCATAAAACAAGATTATTTCTTAAGACACCCATGTATTTGATATATAATTCTCAAAATTCATATCTATCCGCAAACAGAAAACATTAAAAACAAAATTCATACTTACTATATCTAACATCCTAGTTTAGGACTCAACCAAAACAAAAGTTTACTAGACCAAGCATCCGACTACTGTCAAGCTCAGTTAGAACAGCTCATAAAAACACTTAAAAAAAATCTCAACTTTCCTGGAATTTTCATTCTTTTTCTTCCATTTTCTCACCAGACAAACAGATACAGATTCATTAGCCAATAAAATAAAACACTACCAACAACATGCAACAGGTAGAAAATTAATACAGGAAACTCGTCAACTCTCATTTTCCACAAAATTTTCCTTCCCAGTCAACAACAATCACTCTTGAATGAACCACAACAATTATTCACAACAGGTCAAACAATATATTAAAAAAACTCAAAATTAAAAAGATAAAATAACAGTAACTGGAAAATATACAAATCAAATGAATCAGATATAACAAACACCATCAGATCAAAACTTAAAAACAAAAAGATAATAATAGAAACGTAAGCTTACCAGCGCGTGCCGTTCACCGGCCTGAAAGGAGAAGCGCTGGTGATTCATGGCCTGCGTGTAGAGCTGCGAGAGGAAGTTGGCTGCGCCACAAAAGGTGGTGTACATGGTTCGGTCCACCTCGTCGAGGCGCGTGGCGTCCGCCTTCCTCTTCTTCGCCATTGATAATAATAATAATAATAAAAATAATCCTCAAACAAACAAGAAAAATTAACCCAGAGTTTTATCGATTTTATAATTATTAATTTTTCACAAATTAATTTTTTGTTATTATTATTATTATCAGAGTTCTGTTTGTTACGAGAGAATATGTGCGTGGTGTGTTTAAAGAGCGAAACTGATGAGGTTTTTCTCTCCTTTTTCTTTTTGTTTGTAAAGAAAAGAAAGTTGGTGGAGAAAAGAAACGACGGAGCGAGAGCGAAAGAGAGAGAGAGAGACGAACGGTGCACTTTGTGCCTTTGTGGATATTCTGCCACGTAGATGACACGTGGAATTCAGGTCTCTATGTGGGTCCTTATTGACACCTCACCAAAAACGTAATCTTTTAAAAGAAATCCAAGTCGTTTAGAATTTAGATATTCATTGGAAATAATTTTTTTTATTTTATTTTCCTTTTTCTTTTTTTTATTTATTTATTTTTTTTGCAGATTTAAGGTAATGCCTCTCTTTTAATGAAAAATAAAAAATTTGTTGAGAATAAAATAGAGTTAGCAACATAGCATCCAACATGAATGCCGCGTCGGTGGAAAGTCGTGGCACAATCCTTGTTCCAAAAGCCGTGATTACTGCAAAGGACTAATTAGTCACCACGGTATTAATTGAAGATTGGTCATAGGCCTCATAAAAATCAAACCCAAAACCTCAGCCCAGATCTGTGATAATGACAACGGATCAATAACGTAATAAGTTGTTCTTGCGAGCGCATTTATCAATAGTGGGCTCGATGACTTAAAAATCATAATCATTGTCTAAGTAGACCGAGTGAACGAATATAAAACTTAAAATTTTATTGTTATTATGTAATATATAAAATAAAATTATCTTGATTTTTAATAAAAGATTGATATACAGTAAAGTAGGCAGTAAAGACTTTTCTCTTCTTAAATAAAGTAAGTAAAAAATGGCGTAGAAAAAATAGTACAACTTATACTCTTTCATGGCACACAAATAATAGATTATGTAATGATAACACAAGGCAGGTTTATAAACCATCATCATTTATAAATACTCAAATATTTCTCTAAATAAAATTAAATTTATTAGTCACTCTCACAAAAACTCTCACACACTCTCGTCATATTTTTTTATAAAACTTTTCGTCACATTTTTTTATAAAAATTTTATTTAAACTTATATTATCATCTAACTTGATCGTTAAAGAGTATTCACTGATGATACTATTAAACACCTACTAACTTATTAGTGTTTTACGAATATTAATCATTGTGATATTCATAACTAATATATATGTATGGATAACAATAATAATAAATAAAGGAGAAGTCGATAGATGTTGGAATGGAGGAGAAAGGAAAATTAAATTGGCGTGTGGTGAAAAAATATAAAGAAGCCAAGTGGCAAGTTTAGCAAAATTGAATTCGGTTTCCTTTAGATCAAGTAAATGGTGGCCAAGTGGAGGATTAGATTAGCAAAAAGAAAACTAAAGGGGGTTGAAAGATATTCAGAAGCCAAAGTTCCTTTTTGTTTTTAAGATTAGACGGTGCAAGGATACAACAGATTTAAAACTCATAAAGTATTTTATATAAGTAAATTTATTTATAACAAATTTTTACAACTGCCTTTATATATAAATATTTATTAGATATTAACTCATCCATATTTTTTAAATTTTAGGTAATGTCAAAAACTTGATAAATAGAAGACAAGAATACTCTACGATGAAAATTTTATTACTTTAAAATTTTGTGTGATTATGGATATAAGAGTTTGTAATGTATAGTTTTAATATATTTTCTATGTTTATATCTGATTATTAGAATTCGAGTATTTATTAGTATATTTTATTAAGAAATGAGATAAAGTAGCTAGTATTAAATTTTATTAAAAGTATTTATATTGAAATTTTAAAGTTTGCAGATTTATATATTTTAGCATATGTTTATTATAAAGGCAACTCTTGTCGAATTGTTTTTTGTATATATATTTGGGATGTTACATACTTAGTATCAGAGTATTATTTTTTTTTAAGGTGAAGTTTTGTTTTGAAAGTTTTTCAAATTTTTATAGCATCTTTATTTAAGGTCACTTTTATGAATGTCAAATCTAAAGAGTTACATCATAAAGTCCACCCCGGTGCTAAGAGTTACTAGCCAACCGCTTCGCTAAGCTCATAACAATTACCAACGCCGAATCATCACTCTCACTGAAAATGCATTTTCCACAAAAATTGACAAAATCTTATTTGTTGATTGGAGTTAATCTTACATGGCGTACATATAATAGTGGGAGAAATTTTGGTATTAACAAAATTATATATTATCTTAAAGGTATATTTTTTATAATAATTTAACATTTGAATAACTATTCATTTTGAAGATATTAGGAAAACCAATTAATATTAGAATCATATGATATCGGAATTTTATATATATATATATATATATACCTTTTAAGTATCTTTATTTATTTGTTTTTAAACTCATAAAAAGGGAGGTTTCTTTTGTCCATCTATACAAAGAATATATCCTCTCTCATCCTTTATTATATAATAAGAAAAGTCGTTTTTTGTTATAAATAAAATGTATTTAACACTATTTTCATTAAAAAGATTACTTAAATGCTCTGATAAATTTATTGCATTTAATTACTTATAGAAGTCATTGAACTTTTACCCATAAATTTATATGATATTGAAACGAAATAATTTATACTTCAATCAAGTTAAATAATTGAATTTAACGATCAATTTAAATAGTGCATAGCATAGCATTTAAGTTGTAAGTTTATAATTATAATATCATTTGCATCTTTTTATTTTTTTATTTATAATTTAAGCTAATAGTTACGATATCTTTTACAATGATGTTTTATTGTTCAAAAATATATTCTTAAGAAAAATTTTAATCTCTTACTAAATTATGGTGGATACACTTATTGAGATCTCAAAAATATGTTGTTGAAAAAATAACAAAAAAAAAATTATCTCTAGCTAAATGATGGCTAATGAAACTTATTATTGAGGTCATTTTCAAATTTTCCTACTTTATTATTATTTTTTTTTCTCAATTCTTATAAGACTTTGGGCTAGGAAAAGCAATGGCCCGGCAAGTAAAATTGGGCCGAAAGATTCAAACACGCTTTATTACAGGCCACGCTACGTTCATAAACCATTGGCCTTTTGGTAATCATAGGAATATTTTTAACCCCAGAAAAAAAAAAAAGAAAATACTTTCTTTATTTAAAAAAAAAAATAGTAGAAGGTAAAAACTTTATTTGTATATTACATGTTATTCATAATTTAAATTTTAAATAAAAAAATTATTAAGATATTCTTAATTTGCAACCATCATTAACTATGAAATTTGTATATTAACGCATTAACATAAAGATACATATTGCATGCATAAATTGATATGACACTATTATATTATTTTTATACATTTAGTACTGTAAAATTTTCAATTATTCATGTAAAAATATATAATTTATTATAATAATATGGTACTTTAACACTAGTTTATATTTGAATTGAGTTTGTATAAATTTGTATGTATAACAATACTTGGTTAAAGTTTATATATTTGTATTTTTATCTTATTACACTCAAAATTTTGACTGAAAAGCAAACAATAAGTTAAAGTTTAATGACAAAAGAATTAAAAAATAAAAAATAAAAAATATTATTTTACTCACTTAAAAGAATAGCATTGGAATTAATAAACATAGCATTAGAATTAATAAAATGAAAAAGATGAATGGTGATTTGTAGTTTATTCTTGTTGACTTCGAAACTTTTTAAGAGTTTTGATGGATATTTTTTATTAAAAAAAATTGAAGATCAAAAGTATAATAATATTTTTATCTCTAAATTTTATCAAAATAATAAATTAGGATACCATTTTTTCTATTTTAACAAATTAATCCCTACTTAGTACCTATTACCTAGTACTATTAAGGATGACAATTTTTCACGTGAGGTTAAGAGTTTGATAGGGCATGCCTTATTTAGACTAGGAGTAGGGACGATTTTTTGGATTAAAATGAGAATTAGACCGAGATGGGGAAGAGAACCCGTCTCTGAGAATGGGCTTTTTTTCCTACGCGTCCCGTTTTCTCGCAATAAAATTTGGATTTGTTTGATTAATTACATATGAGTCCATTTATTTAATAAATGATTAGAAAAGTTATATATTATTTATTTTAGTGAATCAAATCCTTTAAAAAAGTTTATATTCTTTTGGTTCAGTTAATTAAATCCTTCATTTTTTTTTTTACAATTTTTCAATTCAATGAATTTTTGAAATTGTTTAAATTTATTTTCTTAATAAAAATTTGTTGAAATAATCAACAACTAAAAAAATTCAATAACTATAATAATTAGATTTGAAACAATAAATTTTGATAGAATAAAAATAATCAGTTGATGTCAAAAAAAAAATTAATTTATAATTAATGAATTAATTTATTTTAACATAATATTATAAAATTTACAAAACAATAAATTATTAAAAGTTTTATTTTTCTTTTAATATTTTATTTTTTTATTTTCCAAAGATAATAATTTTTTTGCAAAATTATCAAGAAACATTAAACTCTAAAATTAATTTAAAATATTTTCTCTAACTTTTTCTCAATTATATTAAAAATTGAACTATAATTTACTATCACTTTTATTTATTTTCAATTATATAGGTTAATTGTGAAATTAAAGTAAATCAAATTTGATATTTTATTCTAATAAAATTGTTATAAGCTGTAATATTCATATCAATTGTCTCAATCAATTGGTGAATTTTATCACTTACTTTATTTTCATTAATTATTTTGATGATATGTGAAATGGTAATTTTACATATAAAAAAATAATTTACTACTATTAAAAAGATATAAAAATTTTGTTTTGTATTATGAGATTTAATGAAAAATTAAAAATTGATGATATTTTTTTAATAATAAATTCAAATTTTGATAATTGTAAGAGTTAGTTTCTATCAAATATTTTAAATATGTGATCAATTCAATAAATTTAATATTTTTAAATATATGATTTTAATTAAATATTTTTATTTTTATATATTTTAACCAAAGAACATAAATAATGCAATGGTAAGGTGTTACGCATCTTCCTTTAGGTCTAATATTTGTGTCCCGGAACTGTAAAATTTTTATTTCTTTTTTAATAAGTCAAATGGAGTCAATATTGAGTTAGGAGCTCTTGAAGATGGGAATCTACTGTCCGCAACCCGTTGCCATCCTTACTACCTACTAAAAATAGGAATTTGTTGGTATCTCATGTCAAATAAAAATACAACACATTAAAAGTTCTAACTCAATATGATTATTAAACGGATTATAATTATGTCCCCCCAGTTAATATAATTTTTTTTATATTTTTTAAAATATTTATAATATTACCCACTCAAATGTTAATAAATTTTCTTTGAAATACAATTAAACACTTTTAAAATTATATAAAAATAAATTTATTTTATCATAAATAAATTAACATGATGTGATTAATTGAATTAATTGAAAGTATTATAAACGAGTTCACTTACCAAAATTTCTAAACTAAAACTCGACACGATTATTAAACGTGTCATACCCCTATCACTTATATATTAATCGTGTCACATATGCTAATCTAAATCCGCTAATTTTGTATTGTAGTTTTCTCAAGTTGATAAATTCTGTAAAAATTTATTAGCTCTACTGCCTATTATGCTTTTCAGTATCCACAACATATAACCACTAATACTAGGGACTAAAATGTTAATATTAGGAAAACAAGATCCTGATCTGTCGTTTAGCCAACGATTAGGGAATAAAATATTTTTCCTAAAAACCAAAAGAAAAATACAACCAGACGATGCCGTCGAGGCGGAGTATGCCGCCTTAAATCAAGCCGTTGACGTAAAACGTGAGAGTAAGTTGCGTTAGTTGACACGCAAAGTAAAAAAACTTTCTTCTCCCGTAAATAAAGAAAGAGTGAAAATTAAAAATTAACAAAATAAATAAAAATAAAAATTTGATACTCTTTTATTTATTGCGTATTATTAACAAATAATCAAACTCAATTAATACTACATCTTATTATTACTTTTTGACTAATTTATTTTTTTATTTCCCGTGTAATTGATCTCTTTGCAAACTAGAAAAGTAAGAATGATCACAAATTTGTTTTGGAAAATGCTTTTGTTATTGGTAATTAGATATATATATTTTTTAAAAGTCGTATTATTTGAAACACAAATATATGCAATATTTTTTCATTACAAATATTTTTAAAGCATTTTGAGTTTTTTCGATAGCAGCAGTGTTAGAAATACAAATTTTAACGTAACATGATAATATTGATTATATACGATTTACATAATTTATTCTTGTTAATTATATTAATTTTGTATTTTCTAACTATTAATATTATCATACAACATTAGTTTGTATACACTATACAGTAATATATGGTTTTAATATCTTTTTTGAGTAATGATTATTTTAAGAGATTATGATATAGTTTTCTCAATATTAATAATTTAGTTAATCTTCTAATATCCTTTATTTTTTGGTTGCTTTTGGGAATGTTTCTGGGACTAAGATATTAAAAAATTAAAAAATTAAAAAATTATATCTTAATTTATTATTATTCTAAATTCATAGATAAAAATGTTATTACCCTATTATTTTAATGTATCCTTTATGAGAATTTATTTCTTACAAAAAAAAAAAGTTTAAAGGATGAATATCTAATCCCATTGATTGGATTTTTTATTCTTGTTAATAAATTGAAGAAAATGAAAAAAAAATATTTTTTTCGTAAATCAATCTATCAAAAATAATTGAAAAGGAACAACAAAAAAATAAATAAACTAATGATTCATATTTTGATAGTGGTTGAAATTTGACGCATCTAAATCAATATTTAATAACATTTTTAATTATTTGAAACTCTTTCGATATCGACTTTTTTAAAAAATTCAAAGAAGCAATTAAAATATTTTTTGAATGAAGAAAAAAAAAACCAAAATCTCATGCTATTTCCGGAAGCACTTAACAAGAATTTTGAAAGCAAAAAATTTACCAACATTATGAAAAACAACTTGGCATTATAAAATTCAAAGCAGCCAAAGTTGGGACGACTTATTCTAAAAACCTAACAATTTCACTCAATTTCATTGCGCAAATGGAGCTCTCACTAACATCATCAAAATAATTCCATTTCTTGGCAACATTCAACACATGGGCAACAATGAAAACAATTTTGAAAATGACTTTGTCAAAACAAAATTCTTTTATTATTTTAAGTGTTTAAAATTCAACTCTTAACAAATTTTTAGAAAATGACTCCCCATGGACCTCCGGCCTCTACTATTTATTATGTACAAAACCCACTTTTATTATTATTTTTTTAATAACCGATCATATTATATAATTATAATAACAATATGAATTTATTATTAATTTTGAAGTGAACGAATTTTGAATTTCATACTATCTTGTCTTATTTTAAAAAATTTTATCAGTTAAATCAATTATTACACTCAATGGTAAAAACAACGATTAAAACTAAAACTATAAAATAAAATGACAATATCATTATTATTATAGTAAAATAACGTGTAGATATTCGTAATTTTCAAATTATTTGAGATTTTTTTTTGAATTTTTGAAGTGATTACAAATCTCATTTAAAATTTATTAGATTTTTTTTAGTACATTCTTTAGATTCTTTTATTGAAAAAAATACTTAGAAAAATTTTTTTAAATGATCTAAATTAACATATTTTGATAAAAAAACATGAAATCAATTATCCAAAATATCTTCATTTGATGAACCTAACATTTTTTTTAAAGCAATTAAAAAATCTCTTAAAATTATTTAGTTTTGTCAAAACCTCCCTTAAATTATTGAAAGCTCTTTTTAAAATATATTTTAAAAATTTTCAAAAATATTAATCATACCATAATTTTGTGAATATTATTTAATAGAACCTTTAAAATCTTAAATTCACTAGCATCAAATTAAAAATGAAAATTAGTATATTTATTTATATATTTATTATTACATAATTAATTTATTAAAGAATGAAAACTATTTTATTACAACAAAAAATAATTACATTTTTCAAACTGCAAAACTCATCGTACTTGGACCATTATGAAAGTGCGGTCAAAGATATTAAACGAATAATATTATTAATAACAAGGATAATAATTAATAGGGTAATAACATTCAGGTCCTTAACAGTTCATATTTTTATAGATTAATGTATATTATGTTAAATTATAATAACATATCCCTAAATGATATATTGAATAATAGAATTATCCTTGCAATATTATTTTTTTATCTCACAATATTTAAGAAATATCTTGATTTTTTATTTAAACATAAATTTTCAAATAACACTGTACTAATATGCGTATAAACTCTTCTTAAACCTTTAACTACAACAATTAGTTATTTTATATAAAAAAGTGATAAATATTATATTTTGTGTCAACTTAATTGGTAAACTTACAAGCATAATAAATTTGCATTGTACCATGTGTGTTGATCTTTAAACTTTTTTATTTCAAAGTTAAATATTTTTTAAATTTTAGTTAATTAAAATTATGAAAATATTCGCTAAATTTGATTTATATACAACTGTTATAATGTTTATCGTTAATTTGTGATTAATTATTCATGCTTTCTTATTGGTTTACATGTTTCATAAAATTTTCATGTCTAAAATTGAGTTCAATTTGAGTTTATAAGATTTCATGTGCAATGCTAATCAACTATGTCTCGTATGAACTCATGCCTAGACTTACTAACCCCACTCATTTACTAATATATATATATATATATATTTGCGTGTGTGTGGACGGATTAGGGATCTATTTGTTGTAAATAAAATAATTGGTGATTCTTATTTACAAAACATATAAAATTGAGGACCCATGTTTTATAACCCTAATAATAACGTTAAAAAAAAAAAAAAAAAATCCACGAGATCCGGTATATAAACACCCCACCACTTGCATACCTCACAAGTGCAAGATCCCATAAAATTATTCTGATCGGTCGTCGTCCATGTGATGGCTACACAATTTTAATTAATTAATCAGTTAATTAATTAAATTAATCGCGGTATTAATTATTATTTAAAAAGCTTTTAATTATTCAGATATTTTTCTCTTTTTCTTTTTTAATATTTTTTTTTTCAAAAAAAACGAATTCCCTTTTTTTTTTTTCCTCCTTCCAATTCTACGTCTCTCTCTTTCTTACTTTAATGGCGAGAATGAAACTCTTCAATTACAAAAACTGCAATTCTCCTTTTATTGCGATTCATTCAGTGCTGAATGTTTTCCTCTGTTCTTCTTGCTAGCGTTGACGGCGCGGTTCGTTGAACGAGGCAGAAGGAAGAATTCTCCGCCGTTTTTGTCCGAAGGTCGGATTCCGTTCAATCTTTGTCCAATTTTTTCTGTTTGCTTATCGAGAAAATGTTTTCCGCTTCTCGGTATTTACCGGAGAATTCTGTTTTTGTTGAGTGTGAATGAAGTGATGGAATGAATTGATTAGTTTTGTTAGTTTCCTTTTTCGTTGCGTGGAATTTTGTGAGTTCTTCTTAGTGATTTTTGACCTGTTTTGTTCTGTGAAATTATTGTGTTTCCGATTTTTAATCATGCAGTCGACTGTTTAGAAGTGTTGGATCTGTTTGGCAACATTGTGATTTCGCTTCAATTTTGAGCTTATTTCCCATTTTTTGTTTATAATCTCATTAGCTGATAATTTTTTGTCGCTCTGTTTTTAATTAGAAGCTATGATCTCTATTTTATATGATGAGATGGTTAGAATTTAATAAGACTTGTAATTTCTATGAGCTGATCAAGCCTAAAGAGCTGGAAGATTTGAATTCCTCTTTATTTTTAGTGTATATTACGGAAAATGAATTGCTACTATGTGCTTTTCGGTTGTATTTATTCACTTGGTAATGAAATTTGCCTCAAAATGCTTCGGGTAGTTTCATCTTTTGCGAGTGTATTCTGCGCTTAGACGAGAAGAGACCACGTATTTGTGTGGTAGATGCTGCATTTCATTACACTTAATTACCTGTGAAAATGTTTTGCTTATTTTGTTTTTCTTGATGATGTTCTGTTATTTTTTTATATTGTTTATAATGGTTGGGAAAATTGTTTGTGCTGATATTTTGTTTTATGAGGTGTGTTTTCAGATAATTTTCAAGTCTATATATGGTCATTGGCTTTGACATATACAAGTATAATATTTGCTTGCATGAAGATTGACTAGTGAGAATTCTGCTGATATATCCAAAGCTATAAAACAAAAATGTCTTCTGCAACCAAGGCTGATAAGAAGGCTGCCGATGTGGCCGCATGGATGTTCAATGTTGTCACGTCTGTTGGAATAATCATTGTCAATAAAGCGTTGATGGGTACATATGGTTTCACTTTTGGTACGTTCTTTATTACTTTATTACTTATAAACATTCTGCTCTTGCATAACTTTTTTCCGTTCTCTTTCTGCCCGAACAAATATTTGATTAGAGGACCAAAGTAAGCGGAGGATGAATCTTGTCACTTGACTCGTTTTTCTTCAGTTTTGGTCTTGCCAGTTAATCCTGATACTTGTTATTGTAATCATAATAGATATAAGAGAACTGACCAATAATACTCATTAAACTTGGTGTGAAAGTAATATTGGGTGACAATGATTTGCTAATACATGATCTTGCTTGTTGTCACTTGTCTCCCTTGGTCTGTTTCTGAGCTTTTTCTTCCTATCTCCTCTCTGCTTTAGATGACATTAAGGAAAGGGGCTTTACAAACTTTTGGTCTGTTTTTGCCTCCATGAAAAAAACCTGGTTACTATTTTATATGATTTGACCCCCTGCTTGATTTCCTCCTGTCCAGATGGCCTTTCTGTTTGATGCACTTTTCTCAGTCTATAAGTTGATTAATTTCTTCATGCTTTTTTTGGTTGATCAATTTATGAGACTTTGTTTTGCCTACTTTTTGGTTAAAACTCACTTGTCTAAACTTGTTAGTTTCCGTTTTGGTGTTGCATTTTTCAGGCATTGGTTGGAAACTATTTGAATACACTTTGGATTTTATGATGTAACTTACAATTTCAACTGCCTTTCACATGAATTTTTAGAGTCTAATGTTGGGTTGAGAGATAGTTGTAAGACAATAACAAATCTTCTGGGTTATCTTTGTCCTTGTAGCTGATCCTTGAGATTTTTGTTTTGGATTTATCTATAATTCTGGAAACTTAGAAACCCCAGTGAAGATACATTTAGAAATCACAGAAATGATGACTTGGCTGGCTGTTTCTGCAGCTACTCAAATTATAAGATGTTCCATTTTTTGTATAAAGGAAATCTCTCTGAGAGGACCAGAGCTTGTTTAGTATTTAGCAACAACTTTTTATGGCAGGAAAGTATACATGACTTATAATGTGCTCTGATCAAATTGTTAGGGACATGTAGCAGAAATATTATAGCTGTAACTGTCTGCCTATCCAGTATCCACTAACCAATTATTTATACCGGGCTTTTAAGTAAAAAAAAAAAATGATTAATGCATATGCTGTTGTGTGTTGGAAAGATCCATGAGTGGACTCCTTGCCATAGAAATCTGTGAGGGCTCTTATATTTGAGAATTGCTTCAGAAACAATGCGCCAAAATTGTTGATGAAACTCAAACATCTTAGTAAACTGCATGTGATGTTTGCACTTTCTGCAATTCTGATTCTTTTCAATATATTTTGCAGCTACAACATTAACTGGTCTGCATTTTGGCACCACAACCATTTTGACTTCTTTGCTTAGGTGGTCAGGATATATCCAGAGCTCCCATCTGCCTTTGTCTGATCTTCTGAAATTTGTTCTCTTTGCAAACTTCTCTATTGTGGGAATGAATGTGAGTTTAATGTGGAACTCAGTGGGGTTCTATCAGGTCAGTTTTTGAAAGCTACTAACATTTTTCATCTTCCTTTTTGAAAAATTTTGGAATTTATTTATCTCAGAATTTATTATCAGATTGCGAAGCTGAGTATGATCCCAGTGTCTTGTTTTCTGGAAGTTGTCTTGGACAAAGTGCGATACTCAAGAGACACAAAGCTCAGCATACTATTAGTTCTCCTTGGGGTTGCAGTATGTACTGTTACAGATGTGAGTGTTAATGCAAAAGGTTTTATAGCTGCCTTTATTGCTGTTTGGAGCACAGCCTTGCAACAGTATGTAAGTAACCTCCATTGAACCCCCTGATCCTACATGCAAATTCCTCTAAGGGGGACTGGGTTTAGTAACATCAGTTTCTTCTAAAATTATGTTAGGTTGTTTACTCCCCCATGTGAGAGTTGTGGCATATAAACAACCAGGATTTTACTTGTCTTCTGAATAATTTTGGCTGTTACTGAACCATTGGTCACCCAAATGTTGCCACGTTTTTTGTTTTCTACATGATAAATCAACGATATCATTATAATCTTTTATGTTTGTGCAGTATGTACATTATCTTCAAAGGAAGTATTCTTTAGGATCTTTCAACCTATTGGGTCATACTGCTCCTGCCCAAGCTGCATCTCTGCTGCTATTAGGGCCCTTTGTGGACTACGGGTTGACAAATAAGAGAGTTGATGCCTACAACTATGGTCTTGTGTCTTTGGTAAGCTTTGTACCAGAGATCTTTTGTTATTAGCTGGAATAATGACAAGCATTTTTCTATTTTACTAGCATGCATTCTTGTGTGGAACGCTTTAGGCAGATGGCCCATGTCATTCCACTACTGCATGTTTCTGTTATTATTTTTAAATGCTTGGAATGTTATTTTTGCATATATGTAGGCTTTGTACCTGTAGTTGTGCATGTGGCTCTATTTTATCATTCTTAACAACCATGTTATTGTTATCATCAAAGTTGGCATGCAAATTATGGTTGTGATCACTTGCATTATGATAGTGATTAGACAATTAAGAAACAGAACAGAATCTTGGGCACAAATAGCTGAGGTTTGACCAATTAAAAGAGCAAGTATCCATTGGGGTTTGCTTAGGTATCCTTGATATGTGTTCAAGCTATCTTTTGTGGGACCTCCAAAGTTGGGCCAAAAGGAAATTTAACATGGCTGAAAGGAAAGTGAAAATATCTTGACATGGAGGCAAAATATTGTTCAGTTTGGCACTCTGGTAAATCTTTCATAGTTAGAAGAAGGGGAGCTCTGAGGTTGCTTGTGTTATTATTAACACTTTTGAGTTGGTTGGGTCATTAGCCTTTGATGATTATTCTGCTTGTATCGGTTGTTTCTTGAATAAATAGAATGATTAGAGCCATTTACAGTTGTCATACACAAGTCAATATAATGCGTGGAATGCATTTGCATGGGCAAAATGATAAATGTTTCTGTCTATAATTTGAATCATCTTCCTTGGTCAGTCTGTGCATTTGAATTATTTTTCTAAGCTTTATGCATGCTAACAAACTACATTGGCTATGTATCCAGATTTTGACTATTTAGTTCACTTGGAGTCATTTTCACTCTTGTTTTTCACAGAGAGAAAGAGTATGAATTTTCTTTTCCTTTTATTTGCAATTGAAGAGACACTCTCTATCCATTGATTTATATAGCACCCACAGAGTAGGTTGGTTGAAATGTAATTATTGCAGTATATCAAGAAAATTTTAATAATTGTCCAATATCAGTTTATAGGAACATACCATGGGAGATCTTTGTCAAGCCAATAATCCTTTAATTTTCTGTAATTTGTTCATTTATATTGTAGATGATTCATTTATTACTTCCTCTTCAATCAATTATCAATCATTTTATTTATTAATTGTGAGTATGTATTTTTCTTGCTGTTTATCTACCTTTTACAAATATTTATCTGGCTTTTATTTCTCTATATTCCACTACAGGTTTGCAGTTCTAGGTAGATTTTAGGTGACTGTCTTACAAATGCATAGAGTCATATCATGCTTTAGCTTGAAATGTTGCTTTGGCAGCACCTAATACTAGCACCTGTCATGTTTTTATCATCATACTTCTCAATATTGTTTTTCAACGCCATTGGAACAATCTCCAATCTCACCGGCCTTTGGAACAATAATGGGGGAAGATTTGATAGAGCCATATAATTATCTATTATGAAAACATCAATACTATCTAGGCATGCTGTAAATCTATGGAGGCGAAATTTTAAATGGTTAAATTCAGTTCTCTGAAGTAGCTGTCTTCGTAAGCTACCTATAGTTTTTTTCATAAAAGGTCTCAGTGATGCTTCAAGATTTTTCACTATATATAGCACAGTAGCAAAATCTTTTAGTTGCCAATATCTTGATGTCCTTCTGGGGCCTAAGTGGCATGCTAAATTGCCTTCCACGGAGTTTGAATGATAATATTGGCTTGTAACTTGTCAATATTTGTTAACTGATTACAAATGGAAAAGAGGCATTTTCCTTCCTTAAACTTGGAACAATTGTAATCTCTTACATTTAAATGGTGCCAAGTAAGTTTTTCAGAATTTGTGCTCGAGATAATATTATTTTGCTTGCAGCATATTGTGACTACTGTAAATGATATGGGCTCCTCTTTATTTCTGCAGTTCTTCATAATATTGTCCTGTAGCATTGCCGTTGGTACCAACCTCAGCCAATTTATCTGCATAGGCAGATTTACTGCCGTTTCGTTCCAAGTGCTCGGCCATATGAAGACAATCCTCGTCCTGATATTGGGATTTATCTTCTTCGGGAAAGAGGGCCTCAATCTGCATGTAATTTTGGGTATGGTCATCGCTGTATTGGGGATGATTTGGTATGGTAATGCCTCATCCAAACCAGGTGGGAAGGAGCGTCGCAGCCTTTCATTGCCTAAATCTCAAAAACAGGGTGTGTTACTGGAGACAACTGCGGCAGAGGAGAAGGCCTAGAGTTCGGTTGACTGTTACAAGTTATAAAAGAAAGATAAAGTGAATTTGAACAATCTTACTCACCTAATTCCATGAATTTCTTTATACCCAGAAGGTCAGAATCCTTAATCATAATTATTTATTTTTCTATTTAAATTATAGTTCCCATTTTTTGTTTTCTAGAATTTAATTCAAGGGAAAATATGCAGTTGAGTATAAGCAAGTTCCCTGTAAAAGTTACATTGTTTCACGAATAATATCTTTCATAGTAATTTATTTCCTTGTTCAATGCAAATGTTTTTTAAATTAGTTGCCACAGTGCGGTTATTTTATTATATATGTCTCTGTCTCCGATTGAAATGATCATATTACTCGAGGATGTAAACAACGGGTAACTTAATACTGTAGACCAGTTTGGACATTTAATGGAAGGTCAGAACATATTTAATATAAAAGGAAAATTATATCCTTATTTATCAAACGTTAAAATTTGGGGACCCACTTAATAAATATTCAATTTTTGTTTAGATGGATCCATATCTTGTTTGGACATTGAGATGAAAATTGAAAACCATAGAGCTAGTCACTTGGCTTCTGCAAATAAATGCCCTGTTTCCAGTGAAGCAAAGCAATGAAGCCTAACATAAATTTCTAGTATTGGAACTTAGACTTGTAGAATAAATTCCCTGTATCAGAAATTAAAGCAGCTTAGTAAATGCCGAAATGTGTTAGGTATGCTTGAGGGAGATCCTGAATAATTGCGCTATTACAGGAACTTGTGTTGTTCACGGACAGGGGTCCCAGGACAGTTAGATCTGTTCCTTCTAGCACCAAACCCTCTGAATCACTTAGCCAAAGCCAAAGCCAAAGCCAAAGCCAAAGCCAAAGCTGAAAGGAAAGCCAGAACTTTAATAGAAACAACCTTCATTTTGAGACATGGGAAATGATGCATTCATACAAACAGTTAATCTTGTGTTTAATTCTCTCATTAATGTTTGTGTTTGGTACCTGCTCCACACGTGCATGTGCTTGGTGGGCCTTGCTTTAGGTTGGAAAATCTATTCATGTTGACTTTAAATACTCCGTATATACTGTCTTGCTACCGTATAGCTGTTGTATTGCAGTACCTACTGCCTTTTCTGTGACTTGAATTACAGTTTGGCTACTGTACAGTAGAGTACTAACAGTCTTAATTGTAAGTCTTACGTGTTACCTTATACTGCTAGATTGTATGTTTATTAGTTCTCATTGTTATAAGTTTAGTCTATCAGATTTTACACTCCTATATTTACCGTACTTATACTATACTCATTCTCTTCAAAACTTCACGTGTCATTGAACAGAGTAAATGATATTAAAACTTTATATTTTAGCATAAATCTAATCTCATAAATACAATATTTTGTATTACAAGTTATGACGTTGTATTAGGCAATACAACCATTGTTATCAGTACTGCAGCTGTACTGTAGGGCCCTGTTGTATTTATAGCATTTGGTGTTGAGTTTGGCGGCATTATCTGGAAGCAACTTCAGGAAATGGATATTAATTTTTCTAGCTAGCTGCCATAATTTCTGACTATTTAATTAATTGCTTTGTTGAAAATTATTGTGATGAAGTTGTAACTTCAACTGATTTCGTACACTCATTTAGTTTTTGATGCTGAGGGGAAAAGCACTTGTGCTTTCCTTGAGAAGTGATAATCACTTTCTTAACACACGTGCTACTGCATTAATCTCTCTGTTCACTCCTCCTTATCAGGATTTTTTTTCTTTTTCCCATTTGCCCCAAGTGAAAATTATTGTTTTCAGGTCACTTTCATTTATCTCTAATTGTGTTGTATTGTTGAATTGGCACATCAAATCCTATAGTGTACTGTTTTTAATAAAATAGTTTTTCAGACTTTTTTTTCACTAAATTCTTAATATAAATATATATATATATATATATGAGATTGAATTAACAGTTATATTATTTTACCCATAAATTTATATTATTTGTATCATTAAATGTAGACATATCAACAATTGAGATTGAATTTAATCTTGTGATTAATTCATATAAAACGAATATTATTAATAACATTTGAAGGGCATTAAAAGAAAATAATTTACAAATTAGTCATTTCCGAGCAATTGTAATTTCAATTTTCAATGTTTCGTGATAAATGAGAGATTTTATTAGACTAAAGCCACCGACAAGTTTTGGATTGAAAGTATAATCTAATGACTTTATTTTAAGCTCTTTTTGTTTTCTTATGCCTTTTTTTCATTTAGAGTGATGTATTGAAATGATATCATAACGTGTTTTTTTCTTAAAATTGGAATATTATTATTGAAACATTTCAATGATTTTATTATACACGTAACACAATTTAAGAAATTTGATACTTCTCCTTTTCAACGCCTTTATTTTTTTTTTTATAACATAACAATTAAAATCAAACATATGGTTATTCAATGTAAGCGGAGTTTGAATTTTAGATTTATCAAAAAAAAAAAAAATTGACTAACACTTGTCGTTTTTTTTTATATTTTCATGAATCAAGTAATATATAATATGTAATATGCAATAAGAGTAAAGGTAAGGTAGATTACAAATTTTAAATTTTATAACACGGTAGTTAAAAAATAAGACATTGATTAAAATAATAGTTAATTAACAAAAATAATTATATACCATATAGTTATGGATGATTAATTTATGTCTAACAAAAGAATTTTATACATCAAAATAAAATAGAATTATATTATAGTCATAATTACACTGTAAACATATAAAAAAAAAATAAAGTTATAACTATAAGGTTGCAAGTTCAAAATCTACATGAATTAGTTAAATTAATACTATTTATTTTGATATAGTTTAAAAAATATTTGACACTTTCATACTATCTCTAATTCTAAATAATAATAAAAAAAAAACTTTAATATTTTGCAAACGAAATCTCTTACTCTCATCCAAATTTTTATAGGTGAGTGTACATAAAGAAATTTTGTAACCTTTTGTTTACTCAACTGAGTAAGTTGTCAAATTTGTAAGCGTTTCCTTGCTCTTATAGAATTCTCACTACTTTCTTTCTAATTTCTCTCAAATTCTTTCTGGTCAAACAACTATTTCAATCATTTTCAAAAAACACTTTCCGAAAGTAAATCTAATAATCTTAACACAAAATTCAAAAGAAAAATCTCTTTAAGCAAATGCCGAAAAGTTCGTTTAAAATTAGGCCAAATTAGGGACCCATTTGATTATTCGTAATATCTAATAAATGTAACCAAGTCATATATTGCAACCTAATTTCTGGTCAGATAAGGCTGGAAATTAAACACCCACAAAAAAAAAAAAAAGAAAGAAAATTAAATTAAATTAAATTATTTCTAGTTGGTGTTTGAATATGGAGACCAAAAACCCAAATTCATTGTCCAGAATCTCAGCAAGAAATTTTTTTTTTTTAATTTTCTTGTTGAACCAGCGTATCAAAAAGCTATAGATTATTGTTTTTGTTTTCTATTTTATGACCCATTTTTGCTGTCAATTGAAAGGGCATGCTTTTGACCAAATACATGTTTTTGCTTAGCTTGCAGCAACAAAAAACAGCAACATGTTAATAGTTAGCTTGTAAATTTAGTATTCTTTTATGTGTTGCATGTGTGCCTCTGGCTTATGGGTCTGTTTGGCTGGCAAGAAAATTATTATTTTATAAGAGATGTGTCAAGAAAGTGGAAGTGTGAAGGAAGAAATAAAAGATATTAAATAGGATTATGTTTTTTAATTGTTTATTTATTACAACATGTTTCCTCCTCCATTTCTTAATTATAAGTTATAATAAATTTAGAAATCAAATTCCTTTGACATAAGATTTAATGAAAATTTTGATATTTTAATTTTATGTTTACATATTATTGAAATAAAATAAAAAAAAATTGGCTAAACCTCGTTATACTTATTTTAGTCAAATTTAAAAAACACCAAATTGGCGTATAAAAAGATGTTTTCAAACGTCAAATGATCCCCACAAAGGATTAGTTGGGCCAAAAGGAGGCAAATGGGCTTGTAATGGGCCCCAAGCCCAATTACTTTTACAATATATATTTTTTAATATTTTTCAAAAACTAAAATCAATCTCTCTCACTTATTGATGATAACAAAATAATTAGAGGGAAAAGCAAGGTCCCCACATCTCATGTCTTAGTCATCTCTTGTGTGGTATTGAATTGATTTTCGTTCTCATCTTTTTTTCTTTTTTTAAATTTAATTTAATTTTATTTCTAATTATTTGACTTTTTTAATTTAATCAAAATTTAGGGGGTTGTACTTTCCCAATTTTGATTACAAAGAAAGACCAAAAAGAATGTGTGACCCACTTCCTTTTTCTCCTCTCCCTCTCCAACCCAACATTTCCCACATTACTATTATTACTAACTTAATAATATCATCATCATCATCATCATCATCATCATCATCATCATCATTTAAATTATTATCATTATTTTTTAAATTAAATATCCTAACTAAATTTTAGATAAACTTAATTGCGAGACAATTTTACCAAATTTTTAATTAATGATATCAATATCAGATAATACGAAGACAACAAATTATTTTTTTAATATCTTGCAATGTGGATTCTAATTATAAATTGTTAAATAAATTGAAGCTGTTTGTATTTTTTTTAAAAAAAAGAAAAATTAGGAAAATTTTATTTTTAAAAAAATTATTAAATAAATGTACATACATACGTATAATCTAACTACCCATATGTGGGTCCTACAAACCATTCAACTGGGACCCTCAATAATTGCAATGCGCGTGCTTGCGCACGTGTGATGTTTCTTTTCCCCGTATTTGTGTTTTGGATTTTGGTCAATGCCCATCTTCAGCACAGCGACTAATAGTTGTTAGCTCCAAAACAAATAATTAATAATTTTTAAAAAAATAAAAAATAATTCCCATATACTAAAAAAGTAAAGACCATAAATATTTCACTATTAAATCTTAAAAATTTAATAAAAAAAAAAATATTAACTTTTGTATTTTTATTTTTAATATACTTTTAAATGTATAATTAAAAATTTAAGAATTGTTAGGAAAAAACTTGTACTATATAATTAGATGTATGTAAAATGACACTATTTTTTTTTTTTTTTATAAACACGGTAGATAATGTCTTTATTCAATGAAAATAAAAAGAAATTAATAAATAAATGATTTTAAAAAAGAGATTTTCAATTAATTTCGGTTAGAGCAACAGTGACAGTCCTGTCGGTGACCATTTTGGTCAAAACGATTGATGGTGTTTGATCTTTGACCTTTCATGATCTGTGATTGCTGCAACAGTAAATACAGTACAGTACAAAATTAGAAATACAACCCCACCCCTCCTCCCCTTTCTCAGGTGCCACGTCAGCATAATGCTTGACACAGGCACGTGTTGATTGCAGCTTTGTGGGTCCCCTTTCCCACATATGATCTTGATCATCTTTCATCATTTTTTTGCCTTTCTTGTGTATCTATCTATCCTCTTCTCAATGTTTCAGTGCCCATTATATTCATAAGAAAGAAAAGGTTAAAATTTTCATTTATATCAAATTAGTCCCTAACTCTATTCAAATAACTAAATTAATAATAGATTACGAAAATAATATCTTAAGAGTTATTAAAAGTTATTTCAATTTTTTGCTATTAGGCTTTAGCTTGATGGTTAGCTTGAACTCATATCCATTATGAGTGTGAGTTCGAGCCCAGTATACTTGGTGGGTTTTCCACTCTATGTAAGTTTATATTTGAAAATTGAGTATATTATAACATAGTTTTACCTTTCTAATAATACCAGTAGTTTTTCCTTAGTTTGAGGGTAGCTTTCTTTTAATTTGAAAATAAATTATAATTAGCACACTTGTAATATTTCAAAAGAAAAGTCATTTTAATTTTTTTTTTCTTTTAAATTGTTGAGACCTATTGCACCATATTGAATATGTTGCCTAATTTGCATGATAAATTTAACTCAACATAAAACTCTTAACATGATTAAATAAACAGTGTTTATATTATATCTTTTTAACACTTGATAACTTTTCGTTATTTTTTTCAATTAACAAGTCCTCTTGTTATTTTAATGATTTTTTATTACGCTTATATTTTGTAATTTTGAGTTTATATTCATCTCAAGAGTGATTATTGTATTTTCCATTATTTAAAATGAGTTTTGGTCATTATAATGTAACGATACTAGTTAATTTAACCTTTTTAATGGATTACTAAATGAGGAACTTATTTGATAATATAGATAAAATATATCTCTATTTGTAAAACATAATATCGTAGGGATCTTTATGTTATTATGCACAATAAATTGGATGAGGAAATTGAGAGAGGGGAAGCTGATCAGGATCCAGAAGTAGGTCCCA
Source organism: Azadirachta indica (assembly GCA_022749755.1). Lineage (NCBI taxonomy): Eukaryota > Viridiplantae > Streptophyta > Magnoliopsida > Sapindales > Meliaceae > Azadirachta > Azadirachta indica. The sequence continues at coordinate 6,789,132 of CM040447.1, forward strand.
CGAGAAGGGAGGAATGAATGATAGGAAAACGGGGCCCAGGAAGGGGGGGATGGTGACAGATTTGACAGTCAGATCATCTGATCATAACGTAATCTAACAAGAATTACTCAAGTGACTGCATGATTTATTTATTTATTACTACTATTCTTATTATTATTTAATATTTTTAAAGGGAAAATCAAATGATTCTTGAATTTTTAAGAAACCTTTTTTGGGTAGCCAAAGAAAGAAAAGACTATGCATATAGACTCCCTTTTAGTCCGAATCATTTAACTGTAAAAGGTTGTAAGAAAAATTGGAAACAATATAGATAAGCAGAATATATTATTTATTTATTTATTTATTCATTTATAATTATAAAAAATACTTTAACTGATTTCTAATTGAATTTAACAAGTGTTGCTTAAAAATGTATTTTCAATTTTAAATTTGTATTCATTTTGATATTTTTACATTTTTGTAGTACTTGTAACTCTTCGTACATTCTCAAAAAAAATCATATAAATTGAACAAATTATTACTCTTAATTTAAATTAAAAAAAAAAAATTATTTTATTTTATTTAAATAAGTATATGTAAATGAATCTTTTTTATGAATATTTATATAAAAAGAAAAAATTTTGGAATTATAATTAATAAAGAAATGGAATAAAAGCTATAGTGAAAAATGTGATTAATACTTTTTACATTTAACTCACAACTATTATTAATTAATAAAGAGCTTTATATTTCCAATAAAATGTAGTGAAATGTGAGGAAAACAATGAAAATGATTGATTGGTTTCATTAAAAAGTATAATACAAAGGCCCTTCTAAGTTTACCCACTTTATTAAAAACATTCTTTTTTCTTGAAAATATTGATTGAAGCTATAAAATCTCCAATTCCATTATGATTTTGGGACCCTTGATTTGGTGTCTCAAACCTACTCAATTTAAATTATTTCTTGCTTTTTGTTTAACTTATTATTGTACTTTTCTATTTCATTATTTCAACTCACTTTTATGCAACAAAATTTTGGTAGAATTAAAAGCAATGAACACCTCACACTTTGGAGTTATTGTTACACAAGTTCATGTTTTTAGATTAAAGTAAATTTAAATGACTCAATTATAATATCTAAAACCTTCATTCAAAATATATTTTCAATTTAAATTTTTGTGTTGTATTATATTAAAAATGATTTGTCTATGCCAACCACTTTTTAAAGGGTATAGGTTCAATTCTTCTCATTTATTTAGTGAAAATTTAATTTTTTTTAAAAAATTGTGAAAGTCAATTTTATCTAAATTAGGTATAAACTTTCAGGTAATTCAATATTAGATTAATTAAAACTCTCGATTTTCGTTAAATTTCTAATATAATATCGATACATTCAAAATGTAATTTATAACTAAAAAAAATATTTGTGAGTGAATGCATATATTTCTATATCAAATAGTGCTTGACCTTAATGCTGACCATACATTCAAAAGTTTTGACTATTAGTGAAGGCACAACTTTATTTTTTATATGTTAGGTTTACACTTACGTTTTAAATGTGATTTCTTGACTCTAATTTATTTTGCGTAATAAAAAAATTGGCTTACAAATTGAAAATTTTTAAGTGTTCATCACGTAGTAGAGTTCAACGCGAGCCAAATAACACTCTAAACACGAGTGCATATCTGACCCAACAAAAAATAAGTTTTATCTAGTAATAGTTGTAATTTTGTTAAGATGATAGGTGCATATAATCCAACAATTTTAACTTAAAATTCTTTTTCCTTTTTTTAATTATATATAATAATTTAAAGAGGTGTTTGGGTTAATATCATTTGTTTTAAATTACCATGTTTTACAGGCAATTTGATTGTATAAACTATATTCAAAATTTTTCAATATAATAAAAAATTGAAAAATTAAAAGGAAATTGGGTTTAGTGGACCACATTGCGGGCCCGACGAGCCCAATTAACGGGCCCATATATACTGTGTCGACGTCATCGTCTGTTGTCAAAGGCATTGCCTTATGCACTACAACTGAAGAAAAAAGAAGGCAAACGACACAGTGCCAGCTCATGCCTTAAAATGTCCACAACCACATAACGACAAACTAAGAACGACGCTCAATGACGAAACTACCCCTGGACTTTTCAACCCGACCACAGTTAAACAGATCGAACTGGCACACTCGTGTTTCGTTCCCACGTCAGTTAAAGAGCGCCTGAATTATATGAATTGACGGTAACACCCTCGAAAGATCTCGCAACGTGTGACAGACAGGGGTAAATAGGTAATTCGAACAAGAGCGCTGGATTTACTGTTGGATACGGAGACGACAACTGGTTTTGTTCCCAAGTACAGTAAAATCTTTAATCACCAACAGTTAAACCTTGACCATTCAGATCTGATCAACGGTGAAGTTTCACGAAAAAGAGACTGTGGACCCGGTCGTACAGTACCATTCTGCAAAGTCCAATAATAAAATATTTTTACGAAGGCGAATCTAGTTACGGCGCGTGCATTCACGTGGCCATTATTTAACTATAAAGTGAGCCGTCACGTTTATAAAATGAATTCGTTTTGTCAGTTACCAAGCGGCATGGTCCACTGCTGATTGGTTCGTGTAGAGCACTCGCTTCTATCGAGAATGGGAATATTGTGAGGCAACAATAAATTCGAGGTCAGTGTTCGGGGCAGTCTTTTTGATACACGAGCGCCAATGACAGTGTAAGGAGTGTATTGTCATTTCAACCGTATAATGGTTTTCTCTGAATTAGAGAGCATTTTTTTTCACAAAAATCTAAAAAGAAAATATGTATTTATTAAAGTGTCCCAAAATTTTTCCATTGTAATATTCAAAAAATTAATTATCCTTAAATTTTCTAATATTATACAAATATATCTAATCGAAAATAGTCAAAGTGTACCTGCAAACGCATTCAATTTGAATAAAATTTATTTTAATGTGATCGTAAAAAAACAAATTAAAACTAAAAAAAATAAATACCTTATCACTAAATTATTAATGAGCTAGTTAAATCATACTTAACTTTAATCAAACTCAAACAATCATTCATAAGACTTATATATGTAAATATATATTTTTTAGAGATGTAATTTTATTTATATTTTTTATTAAATAAAAAATCCATGAAAATTGAAAAAAAAAAGAGGAAAGATTATGAAAAGCACTAATAAATGATAAAGCTATAATTAAGGTAAAACCATAATAGTTTGTTTGTATTAAGCTAAAAGAGGGAAAACATGGTAAACCACATGAGGGCTTGGCTTTATTACTCTTATTAGCTTTTTGAATGTCAGAAATTGGGTTCTCTCTTTATTAAAAAAAAAATTAAATTAAAAATTAAAGTATTAGAAGACAAATTAAGTAGATTAATACTCGTGAACAAAAAGACCACCCCATTTAATTAATAATTAATTAAATTAAATTAAGCTAATTATAATTAATTAATAGAGATTGGAATCTCTATTAATTTGATAGTGATGGATCAATAGTTCATCACACGTACGCTCAAAAAGCTAGAGAGACAAAGGGACAGTTCTAGAGAGATAAAATAATCGAAAATAAAAGTAAAAATATTAATATTAATTTAATTTTTTTCTTTAAAAATCGGAAAAAAAAAAACTTGCAGCTTTTAGCATGAATGAAACCCAAGAAGAAGAAGCCATTATTTTTTTTCGGATTAAAGAATTTGATTCCATTCCTAATCTCGCGTTCTTTCAAAAGTGAAAACTACAAACACATAATTTTTATTATATAAAAAATTAAACAAAAGCAGTCATTTTTGGTAAAGTTTCAAATTAGTCCCTATGATTTTTAAAACTAGCAAACAGGTTCGTAAGTTTATTGGCTTCTTCGGAATTTATTTCTAGTGTTTAGAGATGTCAATATTGTCTTGTCGTGTCATGTTTAGTTTGGTTACAAAAATAGAATTATTTATTTTTTATTTTGTATTTTACATTTTTTCTTTTTTTTTTAATTGAAAGGAGTTATGTAAAGATTAAATATAGTTTTTTAATCTTTACGTACCTGAAATTTGATTTTAGACAAAATGTCTAAAAAATAATTTAATTTATCATCTGAATTGAGCACTTTAAGACAAATTTATATTTTACATATTATGTGTAGGAGTTTTATTATTATATGAATCATCTGATTGTTAGTAAAAAAATTTTTTTAAATTTTTTCTATTTTTTGATAGTTTAGACTATTATATTTAGAATATGAGTTGAATATGAACTCACTGAACCTTTGTAGTGTACCAGCACGGTTCCTTTATGACATGGTTGAGCATATAGTTGGACAAGAACTTTGATAGTGAGGAGTAATTTGAAATAAGTAGCAAATGTGTAGACTCATTTGTTATTTTGAGAAACTAATAAATTAATCGAAATTTTTATTTTTCGTTTAAGAATTAAAATTGAATTGATCCATGAGAGAAAATTGAGAAGGGGAAGAAGGAAAAAAAAAAATGTGTGATGGGTCACATGGCATGTGAGCAACAGCTGTGTCCATTCTTCTCTCTTCTTCTCTTCTTAGATAAATACCCTTCTCACCTTCCTTACTCCGTCTTTTGACTCCCTCGACTCTCCTCTTCTTCATCCTTTTCCTTTTCTTCTCTGTAAGAAAAAAATTTCTCTTTTGAGCTGGAGAAACCAGAGCTTGAAGCCTTCCTCTAATGGCAGAACATCTTGTACCTTAAATGCTTTCTGTTTCTAAAGCACCCTGAAAAAATGAAGGCTTTGTTTTTTATTTCTTCCAACTCTTATTACGCTTTCTCTATTGTCTTCCTCCTTGTCTCCTCCTTCATCTCGCTTTCTGTTCAAGCTTCACTGAATAAACAAACTCAGCAGCTAGTTAGCTTCAAGTCTGCATTACCAAATCCTTCTGTGCTTCAAAACTGGTTGCCTAACCAGAACCCATGTGGGTTTACTGGTGTTTCATGCAAAGAAGCTTCGGTTTCTGCTATAGAGCTCAGTTCCATTCATCTAAGCACAGATTTTAAACTTGTTTCTTCTTATCTTTTGACTCTTGACAGCCTTGAAACTCTCTCTTTGAAACTTACCAATCTTTCTGGCACCATTTCTTTCCCTGCTGGATCTAAGTGCAGCTCGTTTTTGAGCTCTTTAGATCTGTCTGGGAACAGTTTGTCTGGTCCTTTGTCTGATATTTCCTACCTGGGTTCTTGCTCAAGCTTGAAATATCTCAACCTGTCAAGTAATTTACTTGATTTTTCAGGTAGAGAATCAGGTGGGTTGAAGCTCAGTTTGGAAGTTCTTGATCTTTCCTTCAATAAGATTTCGGGTTCCAATGTTGTTCCTTGGATTTTCTACAATGGTTATGATGAGTTGAAGCAGTTGGCTTTGAAGGGAAACAAAATTACGGGAGATATAAATGTTTCCAAGTGCAAGAATTTGCAGTTCTTGGATGTTTCTTCGAACAATTTCTCCATGCCTGTTCCTTCATTTGGAAATTGCTTAGCTCTGGAACATCTTGATATTTCAGCCAACAAGTTTATTGGTGATATTGGGCGTGCACTTTCAGGTTGTGAGCAGTTAACTTTCTTAAATCTTTCCAGCAACTTGTTTTCAGGTCAAATTCCTCTGCTGTCAGCTCCAAATTTGCAGTATCTTCTCCTGGCAGATAATGATTTTCAAGGAGAGATTCCTCTGCATCTTGCTGATTTATGTCCGAGTCTTGTCAAGCTTGATCTTTCTACAAATAATCTTACTGGTGCAGTTCCAGGTAGCTTCAGTTCTTGCTCTTCATTGGAATCTTTTGATATATCTCTCAACAAATTCTCCGGTGAATTGCCGATGGAAATTTTTACAGCAATGAGCAGCTTGAAGGAACTGGTTTTGTCTTTTAATGATTTCACTGGAGCTTTGCCTGATTCTTTGTCAAACCTCACTACTTTGGAAACTTTAGATCTGAGTTCAAATAATTTCTCTGGTCCAATCCCTTCCAATCTGTGTCAAGGCCGTGGAAACAGCTTGAAAGAGCTCTTTCTTCAGAACAATCTTTTAACAGGATTTATTCCTCCTACTCTTAGTAACTGTTCTCAGCTTGTTTCACTCCATTTAAGCTTCAACGATCTTACTGGAACCATTCCTTCAAGCTTGGGCTCTCTTTCCAAGCTTCAGGATTTGAAGCTTTGGTTAAATCGCCTTCATGGAGAGATCCCACCAGAGCTTGGCAACATCCAAACACTGAAAACTCTGATTCTCGACTTCAACGAGTTGACGGGAACTTTGCCTTCTGCCTTAAGCAACTGCACCAATTTGAATTGGATCTCATTGTCTAATAATCATTTGGGTGGTGAAATCCCCACTTGGATTGGCCAGCTTTCGAGCCTCGCCATTCTCAAACTCAGCAACAACTCTTTCTATGGCAGAATCCCTCCAGAGCTTGGAGATTGTCGAAGTTTGATATGGTTGGATCTTAACACCAATTACTTTAATGGATCCATACCTCCAGCATTGTTCAAACAGTCCGGAAAAATTGCTGCAAACTTTATCGCGGGGAAGAGGTATGTGTATATCAAGAATGATGGTAGTAAAGAATGTCATGGAGCCGGAAACTTGCTTGAATTTGCAGGCATTAGACCTGAGCAGTTGAAGAGAATTTCCACCAGGAACCCCTGCAACTTCACCAGAGTGTATGGAGGTCACACTCAGCCTACATTTAACGACAACGGATCGCTGATGTTTCTTGATGTATCATACAACATGTTGTCAGGAAGTATTCCGAAGGAGATTGGAAGTATGTCATATCTTTACATCTTGAATTTGGGGCATAACAATCTCTCTGGTACTATTCCATTAGAACTGGGAGATTTAAGGGGTCTTAACATTCTTGACCTCTCTAGCAATAGCCTTGAAGGGACAATTCCGTCGTCTATGAGTTCTCTTACCTTGCTTTCGGAGATTGATCTGTCAAATAATCATCTCACTGGAGCCATTCCTGAAATGGGTCAGCTTGAAACTTTTCCACCTTCCAAGTTCATGAACAATACAGGCCTATGTGGACTACCTCTTCCTGCATGTGGAGGAGATTCAGGGGCAAAGGCAAATTCTCAGCATCAGAAATCTCATCGGAGACCAGCATCTCTCGCAGGGAGCATTGCGATGGGATTGCTATTCTCTCTGTTCTGCATTTTTGGTTTGATTATAGTTGCTGTGGAGACAAGGAAAAGGAGGAAAAAGAAAGATTCAGCTCTTGATCTTTACACTGAGAGTCGTTCCCATTCAGGTACTGCTAATACAAGCTGGAAGCTAACAGGAGCTCGCGAAGCATTGAGTATCAACCTTGCAACTTTTGAGAAGCCTCTTCGGAAGCTTACCTTTGCAGATCTTCTTGACGCCACTAATGGCTTCCACAACGACAGCCTTATAGGCTCTGGTGGTTTCGGTGATGTATACAAAGCTCAACTAAAAGATGGAAGCATAGTGGCAATCAAGAAACTGATACACATCAGTGGACAAGGTGATCGAGAATTCACAGCTGAAATGGAAACCATAGGGAAAATCAAGCACCGAAACCTCGTACCACTCTTGGGATACTGCAAGGTAGGAGAAGAGAGACTCTTGGTCTACGAGTACATGAGACACGGTAGCTTAGAGGATGTATTACACGACCAGAAGAAGACTGGGATTAAGCTGGACTGGGCAGCGAGGAGGAAGATTGCAATCGGAGCAGCAAGAGGATTAGCTTTCCTCCACCACAACTGCATTCCTCACATCATTCACAGAGACATGAAGTCAAGCAATGTCCTTCTAGACGAAAACTGGGAGGCAAGAGTCTCGGATTTTGGAATGGCGAGACTAATGAGTGCAATGGACACACATTTGAGCGTCAGCACATTAGCAGGCACACCGGGCTACGTCCCTCCTGAGTACTACCAAAGCTTCAGATGTTCAACAAAAGGCGATGTTTACAGCTACGGTGTAGTGTTGCTTGAGCTGCTGACCGGAAAAAGGCCAACAGATTCAGCAGATTTTGGTGACAACAACCTAGTAGGGTGGGTAAAGCAGCACGCAAAGCTGAAAATAAGCGATGTGTTTGATCCTGAGCTAATGAAGGAAGATCCAAGCCTGGAAATAGAGCTTCTGCAACACTTACGAGTTGCGTGTGCTTGCCTGGATGATCGACATTGGAAGAGACCGACAATGATTCAGGTTATGGCAATGTTCAAGGAGATCCAAGCAGGTTCCGGACTAGACTCACAGTCTACCATTGCCACTGATGATGGAGGTTTCAGTACAGTAGACATGGTGGAGATGAGTATAAAAGAGGATCCAGAATTATGCAAGCAGTAGAAGAACCAAAAAAACTGCCAATTTTCAGAATTCTTTGGAACAAAGAAGCCATGAAAGAAAGTGGGATTCCAGCTTCCACAAAATTTTCCCTCTTCTTACCACTTTTTTTTTTTTTTTAAAAAAAAAAGTGGGCATAAAACTTGCCTTCTGCCTTTGTATCTCTACCATTTAATGTATGTATCTTGTATCCTTTTTGAAAATTCTTGTTATTTATACATAAAAAAGTTTGTTTAACTTTGTTCTAAATGTGTAAATATACAATCCCCAGTTTGTTTTTACCATTTTGCTTCTTAATTTGCCTCACTCACTATCATATTATGAATTGTTCGAAACTTTTAAACTACAACTATTCCAACCGATACGATCAAAATGAACTTGAAGGTATTATATTACTATTGAGCTTGAACATATTATATTACAATTGAGGTGTCGTAATTATTAATTTATAATCGTATTATATTATAATATTATATTATAATTAAGGTGTTGTAACTTTTAATTTATAATTATTATCGTACATTTTTTTTAGAAAGAATTGACGATATTGTTGAGTTGTGACCTCAGTGACAGTGACCAAGTGGGGAGTTGTTTTTGGAAGTATGTATATGCTGCATGATTTTGTTTTCATTCTCTTGTTTTCGGATATCTCTTTACTTTTGTTGCATTTCAGTCCAAAAAATGATTTATTTTTATACAAAATTTGTTTCATAAAAATCAAATTATGAAATGGGGAAATTGGGATTTGCATTTGTAGTTTTAGGTTTTAAATTTCCATTTCTCTCCAACAGGTGTACTCTCTTGTAGGGTTATATATATATATATATATATATATAGCTGATCAAGGGTTGAAGTCTATATATTAAATCTATAACCATTGTGGTCCTATGACTCTATATTTCTTGCAAATTTTACATCTGATTTTTTTTTCTTATAATAATTTAAAAGAAAGAAAAAAATTATGCTAAAGAAGAGATTTAATTCTATACAAAAATTTTAATTTAATCAAGAAATTAGAGTTATGTCTGATGATAGATACATCATATTTAGAGAAAATATTCTAGATCACATATACAAATTAACTTAATTTTATTTATTTATTTATTATTGTTATTATTATTATTTTATGGACAATATGCACCACAAGTGCATGCTCTTGACCAAGTAACAACATTATTTTAATTTCAATTCTTGCTAGGGAATTGTGTTGTCTCCTTTATGAGATTCTAATTAAGAGGAATGAATATATATCTATTTCCTTGGCTATATGATTTTGTTTATTCACTACTTGCAAACTTTGATGATAACTTTTTAGCAAATCTTTTTTTCTAATTGAGATGTATATATTTTATAAATATTAATTTTTTAATGGTTGACAATTTAATTTATAATTATTTTTTAAAAAAAATAATAAATATTACATCAATTAAATCATATCCTTCTCCATCCCTCATGTGAATGAAATCTGTAATATTTATTATAAACAAATATTGATTAAAAATAAATTAAATTATCCAAAGGAAAAATGAAATAAGAAAAATGTTATTTTTATTTTACATATAGACTCATGAAAATTCAACTTTATAAACTATAATTAACAATTTATAAAATTTTAATCATTTTTTCATTTTAAATGGTGTCTTTTTTTTCCTTAAAGATTTTGGATGAGAGGGAGAAATTTTACCCACGAAATATCAAATTTTTATTTTCTATTATTACTTGAATTTAAGATAACGTGTAAGTATTAAGAGTATTTTAAACCACTCAAATGACTTTTAGGAGACATCTTTCTTATAGACGGTGGTAAATTGACAAAAGTTGATAAAATTGATATGGGCTCTTTTTTCTTTTTTTTTTTTAATAAATTATGCACAAAAATTTAGAGGTGGAGATATATGATAAAAGTAGTGATACCTAACTTTATAATAAAGTTTTAGCAACTTCTTTCAAAAATTAGGGAAAAGCTCTAATACTTGCTCCTTTAAAAGCCCTCTTCTTTTCCTTTCATTTCTTTCACTTTACCTTAGGGTGAAGAAAAGTTTGTTTTGTATGATATTGGTTTTATATATAAAGATAAAATAGTTTGCATACGTTTTTTCCTTTTTAATTATTACATGAATTATGATTTTTTTTTATATATTTTACTAGTTTAATCATTTAAATATTTTCGTAATTTTTAAAATAATTTTAACTAAAATTAATATTTGCATGTCCATTTTATAGTTTTTAATCTAAGAAAAAAAAACTTTTTGTTGTCTATAAAGAACTCCAAAAATAATTATAATGTATTTCTATTTAATTAAAGCACTTTCTAAAAAATGCACTTGTAAAGATATTTATAATTTCACATTTATTGAAAATCATTTTATAATACACAAGTAAACCCACTAGTTAAATTAGCAATATTAATCTCAGATCCCAAGAAACAATACTAAGGTTTCAATTTAATTAATTAATAATTAATTAAGATTTGTTCCATCTAAACTAAACAAAAATCTTATCACATATGAATAATTATATGTATTACCCTTAGCTGTCCCATAATTACAATAAATTAATTAATTTCTGTGATACGGAAAATCCAGGAAAGAAGGAAAGACAGGGCGGGCAGTGAATCAAAATCTACCCTCTGATCTATGATACATGAATCAGAGAAAAATAAAACCCCCGGATCAAATTCCTTGCCCGGCGTTCCTTTTCTTAACTTAGGTGAAAGAGGAAAATTGTACGAACCCGTTATTGTTATTTTAGTTAGGTTTAAGTCTGACGAGAATAATATTCTATGACAAGCAATTCATTTATTTTCAAACCGACCCATTTACTATCTATTATTTGATTGACTAATCCTTTATATTGGAATGCGTGAAGAGTCAAATGTTTTGGCAATTCCTCAGGGTGGGATGAATCAAGATAATTTTGAACTAGAGCTTATTTGGTATTGAGCAGCGGTGTAGCATCAGATCCCAAAGACAGTAAGTCTTTTCTTTCTTAGGAAGAAAAGTCTTTTTCAACGATTCTATATAAATTTTTATATGAAAGCGAGATTAAATTATACTTAATGTTTATTATGCTTATTGATTCATCTTTTTCAGAATGATCAATAAACGAAATTAACCTCTTTTTCAGAATGAAAGACTGAAGTTGAATATTCGTTTATTATAAGGATAACGAATTTAATCTATGGCGAAGTGAATGAGATTTCTCATAGATCTATCTTATACTTTTTTTCGCGGGTTAACCAAAAGAGGTTAATTCCATGAGCATGAGTTTCAAACTTTACTTTTGATTAAATTAATAATCAGCTTTCATTTTATCTTTTTTCCCACCGTCAGAAGAATAACATTCAAATTTTGAAGTTGTAATCATAATTTTGTAAAAATTTAATTTCGCAGTGGCTGTCTACATGAAGGTACATAAAATTTTGTACTTTCAAAATTTTATTCATTTATTTATTTTTTGTCTTACATTTTGTTAATTTGTACGGACGTCCCTCTATAATTTAAGGTATTTTTGTACAATTATTTATGTTAATAATATTTAATTTGAATGAGTTAATTAAATTATTTATATATTTCACTTGAATTAAAGTTATTTTTATTTCTTTTATAAAATTCTGAAAATTTTCTTTTATTATGAAAGACTATATATATATATATATTGATTTTTTTCGTTTTTCTCAAATTTGCAATGATTGTTGAAAATGAATAAAAATAATTTTTAGGGTTCAAGATGTGTTAATAGTTGTTTTCTTAAAATAAATTATTTTTCTTAACATTACTCCCACCTAATCATAATTTGTAAAAGCGAGATTAGCCTTTAAAGTCTCTACTTTAAATTGTTTTTAATTAAATTAATCATACTTTTCATATGATTTGGTAATCATAACTTGAAGAGCAAGTCACTAAATTAATGTGACTTATTAAAAATAAAAATAAAAATAAGATCGAAATTCTCTCTTGATTTAAGTTTCATCTTGATAAAATATAGTTATTAATTATTAAATATAAAAAAATTAAATTCTAATTACATACTAATTTTAAGCTTTAAATATTTCTTCAATAAAAGAGTTTTTAAAAAGCACTTCCACAAGTACTTTTGGGAAGTACTTTGATTGAACACACTATCCTCCTATATTTATCATTAGTTAAGTTATGAGGCAATCATATGATGCCTATATTAACCTAACCTCTATAATAAATATGCTTATAAGTTGACATTCTCCCTATCATTGATACTTACATCAAAATCTTTATTTTATAATTAATAACATATTATTACTTTTAGTTATTAAAATTTTATTATTAATTTTGTTGTATTAATTTAAGTTTTTTAAAAAATAGAGTAATTTTTAAATTTTTAAACAAATGTATAAATCTCTAACTATATTTCTCGAGATTATATTAGACTGTAATATGAATTCAACGTTATTTTAAATATTAAATTTGTAATAACAAGATAATGTAAAATTACATGTGACATCAAAAGTGACAATTTATTTTATTAAAAGTTTCATATTTCACATTAATTAAATTGATATTCTTTCACATTTCCACATCTTTCATTGTCTATCAAAATTTTAATTTATATTGTTTGGTGATGAAATTTTATTGAATAATATATATAAATTTAATTACCTATTTTGAAATTCGATCTAGTTAAAAATAAATTTGTCCAAAAAATTTTAATAAAAATATATAAAATCTCGAGAAATTAGTCAAATTTTGCAAGAAATTATTGGAAATAGTTAATTTTTTTTTTAAAATTTTTGTAAATTTAAGAGAAAAAGAAAAAGAAAGAATAAATGTTGAGGAGACAAATCATAGAGTAAAGAATAGATGGGGCAGTTTGTGGCTTTCAAGTGGGTCCCACTAAAGTGGGTTAAACGTATTTTCATGTGGTTCAAAAACTCCCAACTATAACTTTCACCAAAACACGCGCGACTGACACGTGGGCCAATGGCAACCTGGCTTTGTCGGATCAGTTCCCATACAACGTCTCCGTCCGTATTACCCTGCTGTCGCTTTCCTGGTCCCACCACCAGTAGTTCATTTCCAACCGTCTGATTCCTTAATCAAACACGATATTTAAGTTCTTCTTTGATTGTTAATGTATTCAAGATCTGTGGGGTTTCCGGTTCTACGCGACAAGGACTAAGCTGAGATTAGTAAACAAAAGCAGGAGAGGGCGTCTTTTTTTTTTTTTTTTTTTTTTAATAATCTTTTGTTTTTATTTTATCTCATTTACTGCAATAATAAAAATTTCAAACAAATTTAGTAAATTTAATTTTGTTAACTCCACAATTCTTTATTTCTTTGAGGAAAATTTTTTAATTTATATTGTTAAATCTCAAAATTTTAGGTACGCTTAATTAAGAGAAAGTTAATAATAAAAATTACGTTAAAAAATATATATTATAATAACGTTAAAAAATAATTTTTTTATAATTAATTTCATCATAGTGTAACAATTTATGAAAACAACTTTTGCTTAATTTTCTTTGAATGGGTATGAAATTGATTGATTGGTTTAATTGAAAAAAAAAATGGTCAAAATTGGAGGAAATAATATTGTTCACGTAACAAATGTCATATGGGTGTATAGTATTATTGACTTTGGAAGTTAGGTTTATTTATTTTTCTAAAATAGCCTAACTTTTATATATAATTCTAACAAATTGGTATAACTAAATAGACCCTCATAATCGTTTCAATTTTTTGATGATTTTTAATTATTGATAAATTTATATGTATTTAAACTAAATATAAGATATCATTTATTTAAATTCCCCTATTTAAAATTATTTATTATTATTATTATTATATTATTATTTTTAAGCTTATTTGCTTTGGCATCATAAAATATCGCATCGTAATTCCAACCATATTCATACCATCACGTGGAGGGCTATTAGCTGTCAATTGTACTAAAATTGGTCGCCGTGGATCCCACCTCCTCTCCTTCATCAACATCATCGTAACGTTTTATTTAAAGCATCATGCATGCGGGCGGACGTTCGTACTCTTGAGTTGTAGCGAATCTGGGGCCCAAGACCCCTTCCGTCTCACGCAAGAGCCACGTCAGCATCCGCAACCAATTGATTTAGACGGTTACGGCATTCGGTGGGCCGGTGGGGTCCCTTTTTTTAAAAATAGATATGAAAATGACAAAATTTATTAAATCAGCTAATTAAGCCGGATTCTAACCATACGGAGAGATGGATTTTGGCTTGTCTCTGTTGAGATGGGGCCGCTTTTTAATGAAATAATTTTAGAGATTAATCAAAACTTTTTTTTTTTGAAAAAAAATAGAGAAAATTTTGAAATTGGTATATTAATTTAGAAAAATTAACATAATATAAGTTGTAGATTTCAAATTGTTAAATAAATTTGATTTTGATTTGATTAATATTTATAGTTTACGAATATTTATTTTAGCTATAGAAACAAAACATTAGAATCAATTAAGAAGGGACGGAATAAATTTTGTTTCTTAAAAATATCATCAAGTTAGAATAAGAAAAACAGAAATTTTCTATAAAAAAATTAATAGATGTATTCATATATAAGAGATTGTTGAATTTTTTTCGAAAAATTACAAGACTAGAGGTCCAAATTTTGAATAAATTTGTCATACAAAATTGAAAGAGTTATAGATTATATACGAAGATGTAAATTTTACATTATATTATTTTAGAGGTTTATATTAATAATACAATAGTTGAAGTTTAGTAGTAAAATATTGTCAATTTTGGACCTATAATTTATTAAAATTTTATTTTTAAATTTGCAATATATCACATGTCACATTAGTTAAAAAAATTCAATTTTATAACTTTAACAACCTTATAACCCAACACATAATTTGTTTTCACTAGCATATTATCATTTAAATTTATATATTCTATTTTATTCATATTTAAGATAAAATAAACAAATAGACCCTAAGTCCGACAGTCTGCTTTAAATACATAATTCATTAGAATTTTAATTTTAAACTTACAATCCAAATTTTATACTGACTTAATTAAGAGATACCCAACCTAAAAACCTAAATAATCAATCTACTCAGGCTACTAACAAATTAACAATAAACATATATATATATATATATATATTTGCTTTATAGTTGCATGGTTCCATTCTTAAATGGTCCTCACGAGAGCTAATATGTCTGCCTTTTCTAGGCCAAAGTCTTTCTACAAGAAGGTAATGTTTCAAGGACAAGTTATTAGTGAACATAAATAATGTTGCTTCTTGTTTCCAACTACACCATACCTTTCTTTTTCTATGACCAATAATAATATGTGATTGATGATGTATATTAATTTGTCATTAGTTATAATAAATTTAGATTAACTCAACGTAAATAAAATAATAAATCTCAAATATACATGTATAAATATTTGATAAATTAAATTAGCGAAGATTTTAACTATTTTTGAAAAAAGTTATTAAGTTAACTTACTCTTTCTTTATTTGATGTGCGAAATAGGGTGAATTTAAAGTACGTAAAATTTAAAAAAATTAGAATTAAATTTGATGTTTTAATATAATAATTTTCTTGTATAAACATTGTGATATGAAATGTTAAAACTAATTTTTTGGTGGTTAAAATATTTTTTACAAAATTTTTAAAGAACTTTTTTTTTTTATAAAATAATATTTTTTTTGAAGTGCAACAATATTATTTTATTTTTTATTTTTAAAAAATAAATAACTCGTGGGAAATGAAGCCAAGGAGAATAATCAACTTCCATCACATCTATAGCCACTACAACTTCAAAACTTAGGAGTTAGGACCACATAACTATGACTTCATACATAGTTTCCAATGTCACACAGCTCCCACGTGCCAGATACAATTGCCCATCCCACACGTGAGAACTGACCCGATAAGCCCTCGGGCAGGAGACAGCTTCCCGGCATTGTACGATAAACTGGGCCCCAACAAAATAATTTCTTTAAAAAAATCTAAAAAATTTTAATTTATAATAAGCCGAGCTCAGCTGATCAACGTATGTTATGTATGTATAGTCTCTGGCACCATCTACCCACGTGCGTCTACCCAGGCACGTGGGGCCCACTCACCCCTGTCCTCTGGATAAAGACGACGAAGCGACAAAGAAACAAAAGCGACGGCTCTGATTCCATCATTTACTATTTTTTTTTATTTATCATTATTTATTATACTCCGTCATCGCACGGACTGTGTAATCCGTTTTTTAATCCACGCGCTCGATTGACGAGCCCGAATTTTTTATTTAATTTATTAATTTTTAAATTCTCAATTTCAAAAACAAAAAATTACTCACAATATTCCAAACCTGGTCAAGCTCCGGCTTTTACGAGTCCCGAATTGTCACGCGCTGTAATTTTTTTGTTAAGAATTTTCATCGAGTGTTGTGTATTTATACGTAATAAGCTTTGGTGTGACCGGAGATCTGGAGCGTACAATGATCCTCGTGATCAACAAAAGCAATACGTGGCATAATCAGGCGAAGCGTACTGAACAGTTGGGTAGAAGTGGGAAGTACAATAGAAAATCATTAACTATTAGAGTAAATGAAAGATTGAAAATATATGGATAATAATAAATAATAAAATAAATAGGGGTAAGTCCTTGAAATCAGGGTTTGAACGTGCGGGTCACGAGGCACCACGTGGTGGTCTCCGGTGGTCCCGGACTTTGCTTTCAACGAAACTCTCTCCGTAATTTTTTTTATTTTAATTTAATTTTTTAAAAAATATATTATTGCTATTAAATAAATAATAATGAAATTATTTCATTCATGCATGGGTGGGGCTTTTATGTTCTTGGAAGTTTGTGAGTAATATAATAGTAAAATGTTTCTGCTATTATTATAACGTTGAGATTAATAGGACTCACGTGATTATTTTTTAATTTGTGGATTAATTAATTACTTAATTAACCAAGTACTAAATTAATTAATTTATTTTGTCTTAAAAGTTACGCAAGAAAAGAATTTTGTTTGTTTGGTTAAAGAGAAAATTAATTGGGCTCATTGATATGTTTAAAAGCTGCTTTTAAAAGAATTTTTTTCTTTAAATATATTAATTGGGCTCGTTGATTCGTGTAAATTCGAGTTTCGTTTATATTAATTTTTTTCTTTTTAATATAAATATTTTCAATTAGTGTTAATTTAGTTAGTGACTTAATTCAACCGGTAATTTTTTTTTTATGACGATACAAAAAATTTTTAAAAGTTAAATTTAACACATAATTTCTACGATGACTTCCATTAAAATCGAGAAGCATATAACTTATAATTATATAAAATTTTAAATTTTGATTAAAATATTAATACTGTCTTTTTTTTTAATTTTTTTTCTTTTCTCTTTATTGGGTTTTGTTTATTAATTAATTAAACATCAAATTAATGTTATTAAATTAAAATAAGCTTTAAATAATTAATTTAGGTTAGGCTTTTAAGGAGTTTTAGTGCTTCGAAATGTATAGATTAACTTAATTAAAATCTTTCGTAATGCATGCATGGGGATGTTCGGAAACACGTATTAAATTTTTGTACTTATTGTATTAATATGAGCTCTACTTTTCCCATACAAATTTTCTCGGGAAAATTTTTTCCCACTAAAGCATCTTATTGATTCTCAAAAACATATATGATCTCCAAAATGTTCTTGGATTTGCCTACACTTTAGGATTTTTAAATTTCCTTTAATTCATCGAGTTTAATTATCTAATTTTTGTATTAGATTAATTATGTTCTTTGCTGTATGTGGAGTTAGAATAAAAATATATTGTTTGTATTATATTATTGTTCATCAATAATATTCATCACATGAATCATATCTATATTTTTATTTATTTATCGTAAAAAAAAAATGTGCTGAATATTTGGATGCATGAACATATACACATTTCTTAGTTGTTTTAGTATTTTGTAGTTAGTTGATGGTAATAAAATAATTTCTTCTAATTTTATGTCGATTAAAATAATTTATTTGATTGTAAGAATCAAATGTTATTATTTGACAAAAAATTTAAGCTATTAGTAAAAACGTTATCTTACTCTTTAAGACATTAATCATGTATTCACATTCCAAGTGTAATTAATTTGATGTATTTTAATATTCATTTAGTGTAACTTTCTAAATAAAATTTTTGGATTAAACCTTTTATAAATATAAATTTTGATGAGATTTTATTATTTATTTAGTTATTATAAATAATTTTTAATAAAAATTACCAAAATACTTGCAAATTTTTTAAAACTATAATATAAAAATATAATATAAAATATTTAAAATAAAATAAAAGTATTTTTATTTAATATTTTAAAAAATTAAAAATATATTTACTCTCAAAACTTCAAAATTTGGCTTTTCTAATAAAAAATAAAATTATTTTTTTAATCTTAAAAACTAGTTTTGACCATTTTTTAATGTGAATAAATGTACTTCTAATTGAAAGACAGATATCATACTATGTGCTTATACATTGAGGGTGTAACATCACTATTATGGGTAGAGTTTCAATAAATTTTAATGTAAAATATCTTATTTGTAATATAATAAAAAAAAAATATTAAATTTTTTTTATTGCAAGAATAATTAAATTATAAAAAAAAATTCGAATTTGAGGTTTATTTTTTTCAAAGAAATAATTATTAGGCCGTATTGATACCATCTGTGGTGCACAGAGAAGATCAGAGGATATAATCCTAATCATGTGAAATTTCTGAAATGTCAATGATGCTTTATGGTTAACAGTGGGATCCGACAGTTGTACGAAATTATGATATGATTGAATGTAGACAATCATGAATAACAAACAAATAGAAATCCAGATTTTGCAGAAAATTTGCTGGTCAATGGAGTCATTTCCTGATTTAGACAACATTAATTGCAAGTACAGTTTCAGAACACCAATTTCTACATGCTGTCAATTGCTCTCTTTTTCTTTTTCTCTTTTTTTAAATTAATCAAATTATTTTTATTTAATTTTTCCCAGGTTCATAAAAATGTTTTTAACAAGAGAATATAAACAATAAAATAATTATTTCACTATTTTTTTTTTCAAATGGGTTTCGAGTATAATTTATCTTAAAAATACACAAATTCTAAAAATCGTTCTCAAATATTTTTCTTTTATAATTATATTAAATTTTTAGAGAAAGTACATCATAATTTATCTTAGAGTACATGTATATTATAAACTAAAAATATGTTGCATATAAAAATGGATAGTGTATTGTAATTTTGTTGACATGTTATACATCTTCTTGATGTAAAAAGAATGTTTTCAATAAGATAATATAAACAACACAATAAATATTTCACTAATTTTTTATAGTAAACTTTTGAGTATGACTTTATCTTAAAAGTTTAGAAGTTCTAAAAATCCTTCTCGATATTTTTTTACAGTTATATTGATCAAAGTTATAAAAAAACACAATTAATTTTTAAATCTACTGATTTTTAGAAAAGCTTAGTAATTAAATTAAAAAATTAATTAACTCAAAGGTTTAAGCTCAATTTTATTTTATTTTCTTCTAATGAAAATGATATATTAGGACACACCATGCCCTTAGTTATCTAGCATTTAATCCTCAATTAAACTTTTTTGCAATTAGTGTATGTAGGGAATAAAGGAAACCCTAATCTCAATATATGGAATCACTCTATATATTCCTTATTGGGGAAAAATGTCAAATTCAAGATCACTATTATTGTTCCATTTTTAGTGAACAAACACATTTTAGTTGAAGTTATAATTGGGAAATTCAATCTAATGTGAGCCTTGGGGTTGCCTACTAAAATTTTTTGCCCTAGATTCATCCCCACCTACTAATATTTTGGCTCAAATATATATTTTTTAAAACTTTGGAGGATGAAGAACAAATTTGGTTGATAGATTTTCTATTTGGGCTATACATATTTCGGGGGTAATTGTTGTTTCTTAAATGGGCTTAAAGCCCGTTAAGATAGGGTCAAAATGGATGTTCCTAAACATGAGTTACTAAGCTCCCCCCTAAGATGCATGTATACAAACCCCTAAAAAGAAAAAAGCTAGCAACACTTGAAAAAGTGGTATATATGAAATTAAATTTGATTGAAGATTTTGATTTGGGTAATAATTATATTTGATCTTTTTATCATGATGGCTTCCCTTTCCCTTTTTCACTTCACTTCAAATTGTTTTTGGAAAATGACGTTAAAAATATGGTGCTAGCATTCCAATCAAGTGCAGTGATACCGTTTCTTATACATCTCTTATTTAAAATTTTTTAATTTTTGAGCAATATTTTATAAATTGGGTATGCTTAGCATTCCAAACAAGTGAATGATACTATTTCGTATACATCTCTTATTCAAAATTTTTTCATTTTTGAGAAATATTTTACAAATTGGGTATGCTTAGAAAGATTGGAATATGAAATACATCCATTTTAATATCCACACAACAATAGATATATATTGAATTTATTCACATAAAACTTGATCCAACATACTATCCTATTCGTATATCCGTCAAATAAAATCATATCAATTCGCATGAATCTTATTCGAAGGATATACGAATGACATGATACGCTCATTACACACGCAATAACCCTAAAAACAAATCCCTCCCTTATAAAACAAAATACAACATGAGAAAACCCTACAAATCCTAGAAAGCAAATCATCACTAGCTAGCAGCCTTATTCATTATTATATAATCATCAGCCATATATATATAAAAGAGCTTGCATGCAGCCACAGGCCTAACAAATACAGGCCTCGTGTACACAAAAATACATGATATTTTTCTCGACTCTGTCGTGCTCTACGAGTTATACAGAGGACAGATAATGTCTTGAAACATAAAACACAGCGAATGTTTTTAGATATGTTTTTAGTGTTAATTAGAGAGATTGATTATTAATTTGGAGTTTTTCAGCTACCAGAAGAAGTTATTGAGATGGGAAGAAGCTTGTGATGAGTCTTCTTGATCGTGTGATGGAGAATGTACATGTCTTCCTTCGTAGGTTGTGATCACCATTCTCGGATCTTCTGCTAATCTCTCGACTCGTTTCTTTACTCGACAGTTATCCTGTGTACAACGATAATAGCTCCTGCATACAAAATTACATTATATATACCAATAAAAACGATAGCTTGAAAATTTAAACACGAGACTTTGATTTTCATATCGTGTGAAGTAATCATATGAACGAAAAATTCTAAGCTTAATTAACAATGGATGTGCATTGTGATTGCTGCTTACTGTACATACTTGGAATTTATAAGAAGAGACAAAAAGGTGTTATAATTCTATAGAAAATAAAGATTGATATCATGAATGAAGTGAATCATAGTCAAGATATGTTATGAAAGAATTGGAATAAAGTTTAACTACGGATTTATCGGTTGAATTGATGAATAAAGATATGATCAGAATGCATTTTTCGTACACAAAGATTCTGAAGATTTTGATTATGATTTTTACCATGGCTTTATCTATTCATTCAATCATTTTTTCACTTGATTTTTTTTTATCTTGAGAAAATCTTAACTCTCATTCTCATCAAGTTTAAATCGGTCTATCTATTCCCTAAAGTAGCATAATTATATGCTAAATTATTCTACATCCAACTCACAAATTTTGAAGTCAAAGCTTGGCTACACAAAATCAACAAGAATTATGATTCTCTTCTAATCTAAAGTACTTGAGTTATGAAGAATCTTTTGGCACATGCATATATATCTACTGTTGCCCTACGGTCAAAATTTATTCACTCAAGCAGAGAACTTTTAATCTCAAACTATATTATAAGATGAACACTGTAGCTAACTAGTCATGTTCTGTGGTAATGGTGCTAGGAAAAGAACAAATTAATTAGTCTAGTCTCAAACTATAATATAAGAGAACATCGATTTTGACTTTGAAAATTTTCATTTACGTCAAGAACACAAATCATTACAAAACAAATTAAAGAGTTTCATGATCAATGATTATGTGGGATTTAATGATGATCCAGTGCTGAAATCATAGCCTTAGAATTTTGCTTGAAATTTGTAAGAAAAAGATTTTGACTATTTTCAAATTCTACATGTTGCATTTATTATAACATTAGCCCTACTTTACTCTTGATTTGAGAGAGATTTGAACTCGAGACTTTCTGTATTTTACTCAATTAAATACACGTTTTATAATACATATATGCATATTAATTAGTGTCTTAAATCATCTTCCCTGTGTACGTATGTCTTTTTACCCTGGAAGCTTAGCAAGAAAAGTTCAAAAATAATTATGAAATCACTTAATTAGTTAAATTGCTTGTCGTGAACATTATAATGTTCTAAATAATTTTGGAGTTTAAATTTTTTTCTCTATTATATTCTAATTATGCCCATATTTCTATTAATTAATAAAATTATCCTTATGTATATAATTAGTCCCAAATCTGTACCCTAGATCATGAAATTGGCATAAGTATGTTGCCTAACTTTTTGGCTTAATTAGAGAGATCTTCTAGTTTCCTTGTCATGGTACATTATAATTGATCAATTGTTGCAAAATTTGTATAATAGAATTGCGATTTCCTCTTTTAAAGCTAATTATTATTACTTCTTTTTGCCTTTTTGCCTTAAGAGTATACATATATACAAAAATATATTTATAAATTTAGTGTGATTAATGATTAATATTCATTCAAATTTAACCATCGATATCTCTTTCACTAAGCTCTCTGTAAAGTCTAATTTGTAATGATACCAACAATAATAATATTAACAAGAGAGAGAGACAGAAAACAACATAGCATGTGTATATGGGGTACAACTAATGAGGCTCAAATCAAACTCTGTGATATGATATGATAAGCTATGAACTTTTCATACAAATTTTAAAATCATGAAAGCAAAAACAAAGGAAACAAAAGTGAAAAAATTATAATGCTCACCTGGGATGCTGAGTGTTTTTCACCACTTTCTGGCCGTACTTCCTCCACTTATATCCATCATCTAAAACATCAATATCACTCATGGTTTTGAAGCAAAACCTAGGCTCTCTTACCTTCCTTCTTGATTTTATTTTCTTCATTTTCACTGCTGCAACACCTAAATGATCTTCTCCTGCATTTTTTTGCTGCTCAAACTCTCATTCGCTTCCCCCCATGCCCTAAAAGACACATAAAAGATGTCAATATTATTGCATAAAATCACCTGCATGGAACTCTTCTGAGTCATGATAATATGTATAAATGAACAGAAAAAAGAAAGAAAAAGAGAAGGAGAAAAACTTTTGCATGAATATCGATGATTATTTCTTGTAAAGTGTGATCTTTTTACCAGAGATTTGCATTTGATCTTTGCAAAGAAAGAAGTTGGGGCCCTCCCAAATCGGCAGAAGAGGTGATATGATCTTCTCTTTGTTTTATGTTACCAGCTGAGGAAAGAAGTAGGGTTTCAGTGAGGTTAATAGTAGTAGAAGAAGGAACTTCATTTTCATGAGCTGCAAGTGAAGAAGGATGAGGAAGACTGTTAATGGTGAATGATTTCAGAGACTGATTATTGCAGCTTCCCAATAGAGGAAAACTCAAGCTTGGAGGAAAGGGAAGAAAACCCATTTGTGTTTGCATCTCTTGCTCTTGATCGAACAAGCTCTGGTTTAGCATAGCTTGTGTAGTTGATGACATATTTTCTCTCAAATTTTCTCCCCCTTTCTCTCCCTTTTTCCTCTCTTGAAAAATTTGTAGAAAAGAAGATCAAAAAGAAGTAAACTTAGTTTCTTCTATAGATGAATATGAAGAGAGGATTTTGTCTTCAGACTTCTAGTATATATGAAAACAACCAAATACCTATAAATTTATGTGTATGTGATCACCAACCACTTTCCCTTTTGCCTCGTTTTATTTTTTATTTTCTTTCCCCTATTACGTGTGTATAAGAGAGCTAGCTAGAGCTTATAAAACTTTTTTGCTGCTCGTTTTAAACTAAAATAAAAAAAAAAGAGAGAGAGAAAATTCTTTAAAGGCAAAGAAGTTTTTAACATTGAACTGAAATGGGTTACTATTTTTGACCTTAAAAAGTAAGAAAATTTCAAGTGTCTCGTATTGGGTTAGTGGAATTTTCCTATTCTACCAAAGGTCAACATTACACGACAAAGAATTAATTGGCTGTAAATCTGTTCGCCCATTTGGTTGCACGGAAAGTCTATGCAATTTTTTTTTTATCAATTATTTAGTGAAAGGGAGTAAAAAAAAATTATAATAAAAAACCCTAGAAACCAGAAGAGAGTGATGAATGTATCTAGCTATCTTTTTTTTATAGGGTAATTTCGTTATTATTATTTTTTATTTTCCCACTAGATTGCACGGAAAATCCATGCAATTTTTCATCAATTATTAAGTGAAAAGGGGGTAAAACAAAATTTTTAAAAAAAAACCTAGAAACCAGAAAGATTGATGAATATATCTAGCTTCATTTTCTTTTTCTAGGGCTTCTTTCTTTCTTTCTTTCTTTTTTTTTTTTAAATTATTATTATTATTATTATGAACTTAGGGCAATGATGATAAATCTTGGGTGCAAATCTCTCTTCTGCATCGGCTGTGAAGATA
This sequence comes from Azadirachta indica, assembly GCA_022749755.1. Lineage (NCBI taxonomy): Eukaryota > Viridiplantae > Streptophyta > Magnoliopsida > Sapindales > Meliaceae > Azadirachta > Azadirachta indica. The sequence continues at coordinate 6,814,037 of CM040447.1, forward strand.
TCATCATGATTGATTTATATATAACGAGAGGCCCTATTTGACTTTATTCAGAAAAAAAGCTTCTCAACTTTTCATTTCCCTTTTCCAATTCTTTTCACTTACTTTTTTCTCAAAAAAAAAAAAAAGCATTTTTAATTTATACATCCTTTAATTACCCTACAAACATCTACCCACCATTTCTCAAATTCCAAACCAACCTATAATAATGTTATCATCTCTTCAATTAATCATAATAATCTCTTATCCAAAAAAAAAAAAAAACCATAATAATCTGTTCTAACTTTTTTCTTTTTCTTTCTTAAATTAATATTCATTTTGTGGACCAAAGTAATTGTTATGATATGACAAAATTGATTACATAATTCTAGCCATAAGTTAAGCTATATATCTATAATTTCAATAATTATGTGTTAATGTTGTACTTCGTCGAAATGGGAAACCAAAGTTAAAATGATTAACTTCATTTCAGTAATTAGTAGAAAATTAAAAAATAAATAATATTTGCATTGCATGATTTTATATATATATATATATGATATGCATGCTTAAAAATCATACATAATAAGTTTGTAAAAAAGTTAGAAATATTAGAGTAGGGTTTCTATTATTTTCTTTCAGTTTAATTAATAAATTAATGTTTGTTTACAAGGAATACTAACTACTTAAATGATTATGTAGTTATTTTTCATGCAAGAGAAACAATAATTAGGTTATTTTAATTTGTAATAATTAATTTAGATCTTGATTTATAATTATTACAATTTGCTTATTCATAACTCTATACTCTATAGTGAATAAAAATTTTAGCCACTATGATTAATTATTTGCTAATCATTTTACAAACTTATATTAAGAAGAATCAACATATAAAAATATTTCATGAGATTGTATACAATGTCTTTTTTTAGAATATTATAAATAAATAACTTAAATTCTTCCCAATTAGTGCGAGCGACATTTAATTTCTGACTTTTTTTTTAACCATCTAAGAGATTTTATCAATTTAATCTAATATATATAAATTCCATAGCTATTTACACTATTATTTATTTTACAAAAGTTGTTATTTTTTTAATAGAATTTAAATGGTGTGAACAAAAGATTTAAGCTATGGCAATTTCTTTTTTGATAATCAGGAATTTATATAATAAAAGAATATTTTACTATTAACCAAAATTTACCGTACCAAAATAAAATTAGGACAACATATTGTCTTTAAAAAAGAAAATAAATGTAAGAAATAGAACAGTAATTTATGATTATGAATAAACCGCTATATATATTAAACGACTCACTTTTAAAACTAAAATTTTTAGAATGCATATAGAATTTAATAAAATTAAAATGATCACACTTAAATTTGGAAAAGCATTGTACAAAAATAATTTAAAAAAATAATAATAATAATTATTATCTATAAAATTATTTTAAAATTGGATGGATGCTGGCGTGGAGCTGACGTGAAGATGATGTCATGATACTACGTACTATAGGAATAATATCTTGTATCCTTTTTTTCTTTTTGGTTCTTAAAATTGGTAATTAAAATAATTAATATTTAAATTATTAAAATAATAATAATTTTAAATTTTAAAATAACTTATAGTAAATTTACAAATATTTTATTTTTTTATGGGCCCTAAGGGGTGGCAAACTTCATCATTTCCTTTTGTCTCTGTTTATAGGTGGCCATGATGCCATTTAGATTTTCTAATTACTTTTAATTTATTTATTTTTCAAATTATTTTTTATATTACTTTTTCTACTTTTATCAACTTAAAACATGTTTCTGTTGTGTTCGGTTTTAAAAAGAAAACCATATTTTAGGGTTTCCTTTTTTTTTTTTTTTAAATTTAAAGGTGTTTTTGTCATCTAATTAGTTAATTTAGTAATAATTAGAATAATTAGCATCTTCTTTATCAACTTGGAGCTTAAAAACTTTGATGTTATTCAATATTTAATGGGTACAAAAAGAAAAAAAAAAAAAAGTAATAGGTTTATAACTTTTTTAAAAAATTAAAAAATATTTTAAAAATATTTTTTAATATTTAATTTTAAAAGCATACCAACTAGAATGATTTTGAAAACGCGTATTTTTACTCGTAACTAATATTAAGTTGCCGACTACTCGTTGATTTACACGTGACATTTAATATTTTTTTTAAATAACTGTATATAGATTTAAAGTTATAATTTTTAATAATTTTAAATATACTCTTTAACTATTTTAACGTATATTTATAAAAATATGTTTAAATGTACTCTTTACAAATTGTAAATTTAATTAAATAGATTATTAACAAAAGCATGCAAGTGTAACTATATATTCTTATATATATGCATAATCAAATCAAAATTAGAGACAATTTAATTTACAGAGAATTTAATTTAAAAGATAAAAATATTTAAATAATTAATGTATTTATAATTAAAAAAATATTGAGAGAATAAAAATTATTGTGGAATGATAATGATAAGCAAACAAATTTTAATAATATTGCATATATATATATATATTGTATGTGAGTTGGATTTTCCAATAAAAAATTAAAAAAATGAAAGAAAATTAAAATTAATTGCTAATAAATTTATATTGAAGGGGTGGGGGGCCAAGTTTCCAAGGTTGTCAATTATCTCTGCTCTTCATTTCCATGGAATGATTACACCGGTACCCATCAATCCCTCTCTCTCTCTCTCTCTCTCTCTCTAGATTTCTCTAGCCAATAATATATGAGATTATATAACATCTAGGTCCCCAAATTTTCATATTCTTATAAATAAAAATATACTTTATTAATTTATATAAAATACATCTTTTAACTTCGTTTAAAGGATTATTTATCCCCTTTTTTTTTCCCTATTGCTAGTAGATACTAAATGATTTTGTCCCACCATAATGATCAAAGTCACAACATTTATTCTCAAATAAAGTCTTTATTTTGTTGGTAGAAATTAAATATATTTAAATAGTAATTTAGTTTTCGAAGTTTCATTTAAAGTTTACAAAAAATTTTATAAAATTTTATGTATAAAATGAGTGAGTTTATTCTACTAATAGTTGATGGTTGAGATGTCACTCAAATCTATCGAAAGTCTTGTAAAAAAAATATGTTAACTCTCATAATAAGTGAGTTTTATCATTATTCGGAAAAAAATTACTTCAAAAATTACACAAAAACTTGAACCGAACACTTAATAACTGTTAGAAAGTATTCAAAAATGGATATATTTGATACTCAAGTGATATGAAATGGATAAATTATATATTTATTTAAAAACATCAAAACTTAAGAATCTAAATATTATTATTTTTATATATATATATATATATATACTTGGTGTATGTATAGCCTAGCTGTAGGATTGATCGAGACTGCTGTCTAGATTCTATCATTCTGTCTTACAGAGGCTTCCCATATCCCACTCCCATATGCCAATGCCCATATATATAATATCTTCTTCTTCAGTGAGATCATATTATTCTAATAATTATTAGCCTGTCAATTGATATGACATTTACATTTGCTCATTTTTTTAATTAATTGATTAATTATTATTATTATTATTAATTTTTATGTACATTTGTACTTCTTACAAGAAAGAAAGACAGAAATGATGAAATACTTCCACCTTCTGATTTTCCTCACATGCTATTGCTTCCTCTGCACAACAACTACTCTCGGGAATGTGTATTTCTACAGTCATCCTTTCCTTTTTTACTTCTCATTATTATACCTTTTTTGTATTATACCCTCATTTTAATATAAAACCTAATAATTTTTTTAACTGCTAATATCCTTTTGGGTAAATTTACAATACAGTCTTTTGTATAATAAATTGCATTTTAGAATGAGTATTTGTTAATTCCTTGCAAAAATAGTGAAAATTTTGATTATTTTTACATCTAATTTAGATAAAGTCTCTTCTCATTCTAAAAAATTTATCGCAATATTAACAAAAAAACTAAAATTTTTTTCTTTCAAAAAAGATAAATACTTATGACTGAATTATTAACAAAAAAATTAATATTATTTCAGTTTAATATATTTATATATAATTAATAGAGAAGGCACATGCGAATTAGTAATCATATACATGAAACAAAAGTAAATTAGAGTGAAAAGGCCAAAGCCATCACAATCACATCAAAGGGGTTTTGATGGGTGTGTGAAAAAAGCTGTAAAAGAAGTGAAGGAAATTAAAAATTAAAAGGGGTTTAATTAATTAATTAATTAATTAATTAATTGTGATATTGTGTTTGTGGAGTAACTCTCCAATCACAATATTTACATTTTCAGAAAGCATATCTGTTTGATGGATTTTGTGTCCTCAGGAGGCTGTATTGTATTGTATTGTTTTTAGAGTATTGAATGAATTAATTTATGAATATTTCTAGCTGACCCATTTCTGAAATGAAAACATTGGCAACAGTGACAACACTTTCATCATTTTTGTGGTGCCATACTCAACTGCTCTGCTCCAGCCAACGACCTTATGTGGGTGTATTGTAATAATGTGTAGAAAAGAAATAAAGTGAGATGGAATTGGAAGCAGAAAATTTATTGCATAAAAATTAAGAGCAAAAAAGTTAAGAATGTCTAAAGTGTTATATATAGTTATGAGATTATAATAATTGATTTAGGGGTAAAAAAAATATTTTAAAATGACAAATTTAGTTAATTAAATTAATAAGTTTTAATAATTTTAAAAATATTCTAAAACATCTCAATTTGTTAGTTATAGATTATGTAAAAAAGAGACAATGTATTTATATAATTGGGTGATAATACAGACGCGATACTAAAGGAAAATTGTAAGAATTTTGATGTGAATAGATGTCATCCTCAAAGAATTGGGATATTTTTTTTAAATGATTAGTACAAATTAGTCTAATAAACCTAATTTTATGGAATAAAAAGTCTTCTATTCTATAATTAACTTAAAATAAAATATTGATGACTAAGAGTATATTTAAAATTAAGGTATTATAGTTTTTACTATAGTTTCAAAATCATGGTTAGAAATAAAACTGTTAAAAATAAATATACGCGTAAAAAAATGTAATAACTCACTAGAATTTGATAAATACCAAACATTTAACTGCTATGATTTAAAAATTTACTACCCAACAAACTTTATCTAAGTAAGGAAGCGGGTGATAGTATTTATCAAACAATAATTATAATACTTTCAATCTTAAATAAATTACAAAAATTCTAAATATACCTTAGATTAAGATGAACGAAATGTCATTAATATATATTCAAAAATATTTCACTACAAGACATTGTTCAACTTATAAAACATAATTGTACACATTAATGTATTTGTTATGCTCTATCTAGGGGTGGAGTGCCGTCACGGCATTGGAGGCACAATTTTTTAAAAATTTTGCTTATAATATTTATATTTTAAACTCAATTTTTAAGTTTATATATATTTTGACTCTTATACTTTATAAATAATTTATTTACCCCTTAATTTATTAATTATTTTTTAAATATTAATCATATAATTTTATCTTTTAAACATTTTTGTCCTCCAATTATTCATTTTTTACTCCGCCCATGGTTTTATCAATAAAGTTGAAACATTAAATTAATAAAACAATCGTATTAGATGACAATTATCATTCATTATAATGAATATAATATTGATTATAACGAAAACAATAGACAAGCAGATAAAAAGTTTCGAACTAAAAATGAATGGGTTGTTAAGATAATAATATTTTGTTAAAATTTAAAAAAAAAAAGGAAAATTGAGTCGATCTTGGTAATAATTTTTTTGTGTTTTCAGAACGTAATCTCTTATTATTATTTGAAATCTCGTACATGGGTGATCTTTTTTGTTTGTACTTTGCTGTGATAATATTGGACATTAATTATTGATTAGTATCAATCAAGACAACCGACCAAGATTTAAAAGTAGATTTGCTTCAAAAGATCATGTAATAAAAAGGCTAATTAATTGGATTAATTTTTTGTCATATATATGTGTAACTTTTCATTTCACTCTAGTTAAAACTTTAAAGTTGATTAAGGTGGGAATATTCTCCAACATTAATTGGATTTCTAATCTAATCTCACATTATTTTTTTTTAAAAAAATTTAATATTAATTAGTAAACTTCATCCGTGAATTTTAAAATTAACATGTGAATGTTTTATGAAGTAAACAAAAAGTAATTGAAAATTAATTTCTGATAGTATGATAGTTGTTAGATTGTTTTAACTTTAAAATGAATAAAACATTTAATTGAATGTGAAGATAACCATGCATAAATTTAAAAACAATATTTTTTCAAATTATAAGTTTACATGACTTTTGTTCGATCAAGATTAATATATAGAATGGATATATATATATATCAATAAATTATATGCAAAAAATATTATTGCAATAATGAATATTTAGAAGATTTAATGGGCAAATAAATGATTAAAAAATATTGTGCTCCTAACAAATTAAAAGTGCTTCTCCTAACACCCTAGTTTATAAGGCTTTAAAATTCTAATTATGATAAACATTATTATGATTGTTTTCTTGCTAAGTTAGCATCTATTATCCTCTAAATTGATCAATTAATCTCATTCTAAGTTTTCATATTCTTCAATTATGCTTTTACCTTTTTTTGTTATTGTGGGTTACATTGAATTATTAATATTATTAATATTTTCATAGAGAGATGGTCATAATTTATGAGTAAATGTTAATCATTCTTTTTTATTGATTACATTGAATTTATATATTTCTTTTTTTTTAAAAAAAAATCAAAATTAAATTTAAAAGTAGAATTTTAAAAACATATTTAACAATATTTAACACAAATTATAATTTTAGTTAATTAATAGATTGATCTCAAGCACATTATAATTACTAAAATAAATGTTTGACAGAATTGAAATAAAATCGAATACACTATAATAATAGGTTAAGTTATTGCTTGACTTGAAAATTTACATTCAAGATTAAGGATCTAAAAAATCATATTAAAATTTCAGTTTAAGATTTAATTATATATAATATATGTAATTTTGTTAAGTATTAAATACTTTAAAATTAATCATTATAAAAGAAATTTAAAATTTAAAATTAATTTTGATTCCATTTATCAAAGTTGCTTTCTATAGATCTGCCCGTTGGGAGTTGGAGTAATATGATTGTTTTTATGATTCCAATAAACTCAAATTCTATTGGTTCTTTTCTTCACCAATTTTGGGGCCAGTTTTTTTTTTTAATTAATCTTTAAAATAGAAAATTAATTAGTTCAAATAATCTTTCGTTTTCTAATCTGTTCATATGTCAAAATAGTAACCTACCAATTGAAAACACAAATGATTGGAAATTAAACAACAATAAAAATCAATTACTCTCTCATTGATTCCTTTAATTTTGGATTTTCATAATATTATTTTAGGGTTTTTTAAATTAATTAATTAATTTTTTAATTTTGGGACCTACCATAAAGAGAGAAAAAAAATAATAATGCCATAAAAGTCTATTTGTTATTATTACTTATGTTTGCCATTACAAGTTAACATGTTCACATTTTTCTAACAAAGTAATTATATTAGATATAATAAGCTTTGACAATATTGTTGCATACATCCAATATCATATTATTTTGTGACAATTAATTATTTGTCATTTATCTACTTGTTAATTTCATGTAACTTTTAATAATTTTTAAAAATTTTTTCAATTTGATTATATTGTTTAGTTTACTATTTGTTCACGAATCCAAGTAATTGATTGATGCTGTGCTTGTTTAGTAAGATGTTTTTAAAATTATTATTTTTTGTCGAGTTAATAAATTATGGGTCTATAATTTTTTTATTAACTTAAATTTTAGTCAAAAAGATTAATAGATGAGATTCAAAAGAGAAGTTCTTTTTCTTAAAAGAAATGAATTAATAACTTTTTTCAAGTTTTAGTCTTTACATATAATTAAAGAAACGCATTCACATGTGTGAGTGACCTTAAGAATAGAAAAGAATATTATAATCACGACTTTTAGATTTTTTATATTGTTTTTTTAAAAAAAATATTTTATTTTTATTTAGGGAATTAATCTGAAATTTTAAATTTTCGAGATAAGACTTTTTTTAAAGATTATTCTTTTAAAAATGATTATACTTTTTTTTATAATATAATAATAGAAATGGTTTATACAAAATACTTACACAATTTTTCTTAAATATTGTTATTGATAACCCAATAATATATACAATCATACATAAATTATATGTATCAATTAAATCTAATACTTTTATAATTTTTTAAAAATTGAATTAAGATGTAATTTAAACAAAAACACTTTCTATTAATTTGCCACTTATTTTATATCATTTTATCTATATTATTGTTTGTTTACTAATATTTTATGATACAATAAGAACAAAAAATTTTAATAATGTAAGTCACACATTATACAAATGTGTCAAGAAAACAAAAACAAAAGTAGATTAAATAATATTTAAAATAGCTATTATTTAAATAACAATAATAACATGGGCCACAAACATGTAAATTACAAATTTAAAAACTATATTTAATTCTATCTGTAAAGATATAAAATACAAAGACTTGGCTTTATTACTTTAACAAAAAAAAACTCTTATATTATATTCAACAATTTAATAATAAAAAAAGATAATTTATATATAAAAAAGGTGTCTATCAAACAACTATATATCTAATTTATTTAATGTCATCAATTAGTAATTATATTTCATAACAACTATCTATCTGTTAAAAGCTAAAAAGGAATTCTCAATATTTGTTGTTTGTGTTTTCTGTTTTCTGTTTTTTTTTTTGTTTTGGTTTTGTTTGTGTTTGTTGGAAATGTTAATGAAAATTAGGGTTTGAAGCACAACTAACGATTCATGCAATTTATAAGTTGAACCAAACTATAATCATAATTGTGTCCCTCTGGATACCACTAAGCTTTTGTCAATGAATGAGCAACAAGCTAAAGAGGGCCAATTAGTAACTACTTTGCAATAATAAAAACAATTAATTTGTTGTCACATTATTAACAATTCCACTTAATTGATTAATTTCAATCAAATTCTCTTAATCTAGTTCTAGTGCACGCATTAATTGACATTACATTTGATTTTATTTGTTAGTTGTTATGGTTATCATAAAAAAGTAATAGGTTCCAATTGCTTTTCACATAAAGATGATAAGATATATATTATTATATAAAGTTTATAAGGCAATCGTTATGATAATATTACAATTGAATGAATTTTTTATAATAATTTTAAATATTTTTCTTTACATATTTTAAGTTTTTATTATATTTTTTTTAGTTTATATCTTGTGTTTTAATTTTATATGAGTTGTAATTTGAGGAACAAAAGAGGTCTTGTCTTGATGAAATTATTGGAATTCATCATGTCAAATGAAATGAGCTTCATTGTCTCAAACACTTGGAATTGGAACAAATCAAAACAACAAAACTAATGATAATAATTTCACATCAAACTTCAATAAAGAAACTATTGTAATGAGAGCTACATCAACAACAAAGACGATAAACCCCTCCAAAAAAATTATCTTAATTAATTTTGATAAGGTATTATCGTAATTATTATTATATTTTGAAACCATTTATCAAGATGTCATATGTGATTAATTACTTGATTAAACGTTGAGGTTATAATTACTAAAAGTATATAAAATTTTATTTTTATTTTAATTATTAAACTTACACGTTTTTACGTTTTATGTATTGTGACTTGGTTCATTTTAAAATTTGTTACGTAATACGATGAATGTTAACTTATTTGTTAATATAATTTAAATTTTATTGTTTTATATAAAAGATGAATATTTATGCCAACACGTACATCTTAAAACAACATAAATAAAATCTTAAATTTGTAAAAGATTATTGAGAGTCTTTGTTTCAATACTAAAAATCTTTACTTCATATTATAAGTCATATATGTAAGTCTCCTAGTTTTTAGTCATTAAACGGGCTATTTCTAAGGAAATCCAAATACGCGGGCCACTCTATTATGGACAATTAATGGGCTTGACTAAATTGGGCTCAATTCATTTAATCTAATTTTTAGGATTAACATTTTATTTTATTTGTAACTCTATTTATTTGTTCTAACTTTTAATGCTGCTAGTTTTCGAAACTCATTATATAAATTTAAATATAATGCTGAGTACATCCCATACTTTTATGGAAGTTTAAAAAAAAAAAAAAAAAAGGTCATATGAAATATGAGGTGAGATTACAATATTGTACAATAGTTTTTATGAATAAATATTTTTAAAATTTTTGTTTCTATGTGAATACTTTACTTTTTTTGTCAAATTAAATTTTTTATGAGCTACACTACTGTGTGTGTATATATATATATATATATATATTTTGGAATTATAATTTACTTTTGATCACTTGAATGATTTTTACAGAATTTTGCTCAATTAAACCTATTATGTTAAAGTGGTTTTGTGAAGCGAAAATTGTTTTTACTTATGATTTTTTTTTTTTTTTCATTTTTTTAAGAAAAAAAAAACTCAAAACGATTTCATTTATTTAGTTTCCTTTTAAATTTCGGGTACATATAAATTCATATCCCTAATTATTAGTTTTTATATATTATCAATTTAACTTAAATTAAATATTATTCTATAGAAATAAATGAATTGTTAATTAACAAAAAAACCCTATAATTCGATGATGAAGAATTAAGAATTAATTGTTAATTAATTCGATGCTTGCGTTGCAGGAAATGCTTCTGAGTTTCGTTACAAATGCCGGATGATGCGCATCTTATATTCGTTCTTTGCTTTGAAATTAATCCATTAATTGGATACTACTCATCTAATGGAATAACTTTAAAAAAAGACAGACAGATAGACAATAATACTTGAATGATGAAAGTTTATTATTTTTTATTAAATACAAACTTTATCTATTTCTAATATATCCTTAATTTTTAAGGAAATGACTAAAATATATTTATGTATTAAGTTAATTTTTTATTTATGTTTAATGTAAATATAATTATTAAAAAGATAATTTTCTATTTCTGATAAAAAAATAAAGATATGGACTACTATATAATTACCTAAATAATTAGTTGTACGATAAATAAATTTATGTATTAAGAATTTTAAGCTCAAATTCGATATAATTATTAATTATATTACATTTGTGCATCTATTTATTGATTATCTTTTTGATCCTTAAATCAATGTCAACACTCTAATTGTATATTGTGATCATATGAGATTCACGAATTTTTTAATTTTATATTGTGTTTAAAAGCTTGTTAATAATATTTTGATTTCATTACGCTTCTTAAAATTAATAAGAATGTTACATTAATTAATTGTTAATTAATTCGATGCTTGTTGTTGCAGGAAATGCTTCTGAGTTTGGCTACAAGTGCCGGCAAGGAATGAAGATGATGCATTGCTTTTTGTTTCTTACTTCACTTTTTTCCCCATCAAAAGAACATCTTAATTATATTCGTTCTTTTGCTTTCAAATTAATCCACTAATTGGATACTCATCTAACGGAATAACTTTAACAAAAGATAGATAGATAGATGCTATACCTTACTCGTCTTAATAATTGAATTGATGCTTAAGACACTGTTAATATATAACTTTAGCAATCACTAATCATTTCTTTTACAATCTTACAATCTTTCTTTCATTGCTTCCTTAGAAACCAATTTCATTAAGCATACATTGTGTTTGCAAAGAAATGGCTGAGGCAATTCTTTCTGACGTTGTAGGAAGAATTCTGGAGGTGTTGGGGTCCCAAGCTTTGCAGGAAATCCAATTGGCCTGCGGTGTCAAAGATGAGATTCGTAAACTCAAGGACACTGTTGAGACTATCAATGGTGTTCTTCTTGATGCTCAAGCGCAGTTCAACCAGACGAAGGGTCATGCTGTGAGAGTTTGGCTTCGGAGGCTCAAAGATGCGGTGTATGATGCTGATGATTTGCTGGATGATTTCTGCACTCAACTTAAGCTGAAAGAGATGATGAGTGGGAGTAAAATGGCAAAAGAGGTACGCATCTTCTTCTCCAAATCTAACCAGATTGTATATACTCTTAAGATGGGTCACAAAATTAAGGCCATTAGGGAGAGACTAGATGATATTAAAAATGATGAGAAATTCCTCCTTTTCAAACATGATGATGGGAGAGGAATGAATTATTATGATAGATCAGAAAGGGAGCAAACACACTCTTTTGAATATGAAGAAAATATTATTGGGAGGGATGATGATAAAAATGCTGTCATTCAACTTCTGCTAGACTCAAATGATCATGAAAACCACAATGTATCTTTCATTTCCATTGTTGGCATTGGGGGTGTAGGAAAAACTGCACTTGTTCAATCTATATACAATGTTGAAAGTGTGAAAACCCATTTTCAGTTAAGTATGTGGGTGTGTGTCTCTGATAATTTTACTCTCAAAACAATTGTCCAAAAGATTTTGAAGTCAGCGACTAGAAAATTTGAAGAATTTGAAAAATTAGAAATGGATCAACTGCAAAAATGCCTTCGTGAAGAAATTGATGGGAAGAAATATTTTCTAGTTCTAGATGACGTATGGAACGAAAATCTTGATAAATGGCTCAAATTGAAAACTTTGCTAAAGAATGGAGCAAAAGGAAGTAAAATATTAGTAACCACTCGGAGTGAACGAGTTGCTAATATTATGAGTAAAGCTCCCCAAATTTATGTCTTGAGAGGCCTAAGTGAAGACAAATCATGGTCTTTATTTACAAAAATTGCATTTGAACAAAGGGAAGAACCAAAAGACTCAAGATTTACGGGAATTGGAAAGGACATTGTAGCAAAGTGTGCTGGAGTTCCCTTAGCCATAAGGACAATAGGACGCTTACTTTATTGTAAAAATAAAGAAGAAGATTGGTTAACTTTTAGAGATCAAGAATTGTCAGAAATAGATCAAGAAGAAGGTGATATCTTGCCAATACTTAAACTGAGTTATGATCATCTTTTCGCACAATTAAAACAATGCTTTGCTTATTGTGCATTATTTCCTAAAGATTATGAATTTGAGAAGGGGAATTTGATTCGGCTTTGGATGGCACAAGGATTTCTTGGTGCATCAAAAAAGAATCAATGTTTAGAAGATGTTGGCAACGAATATTTTATGGAGTTACTTTCGAGGTCGTTCCTTCAAGATTTAAAAGAAGAAGAAAGTTGGGAAGGGGAAAGAGTGATGACATGCAAGATGCACGATCTTATGCATGATCTTGCACGATCGGTTATAGGATGTGAGTGTAAAATGATGAAAAGTGATGGGGAAAATGTTGATGAGAGAAGTCGCCACATTTCATTTGCTCCTGATTTATGGTCATTGAAAATGTCAACTGCAATGCTCCAAACAAGTCGTTTAATGACATTTTTGCCATTGACTTTAACTAAATTTAGTAACTTTCATTTTAGTAAATTCATAACAAGTTTTAGGTGTTTACGTACCTTGAAGTTATGCTATTTGATGAGAAGGACATTGCCAGCTTCTATTGGTAAGTTGAAGCATTTGCGTTATCTTGATCTTTCACAAAATCTTGATATCGAAGAACTCCCTATTTCAATGTCAAAACTTATAAATTTACAAACACTTAATCTCTTTGAATGTGGAAGTCTCCAAAAATTACCAAGGGATATGTGGATAATGGCGAGTCTCCGGTATCTTATGACTGATGATTGTTATGGTCTCATGAGTATGCCACATGGATTGGGGCAGTTGACTGGTCTTCGAAGATTACCATTGTTTGTAGTAAGCAAGAGGGATAGAAAAAATGATGCATTGAGGGAATTAAAGGGGCTGAACAAGTTAAGAGGAAGTCTAACAATTAGAATATTGGGAGACAAGGAAAATGTTAATTTGGCTGAGGCCAACTTGGAAGGGAAGCAATATCTCGAGTCCTTATGCTTAAAAGGTGAGACTGAAGGTGGAAGAATGATGGTAGAAGGCCTTAAACCACACCCCAATCTGAAAGCACTATTTATAAATGGTCTCGGGAGTGTGATGTTTTCTGGCTGCATGTCTTCCTTCACAAATCTATCTAAAATTGAAATATCTCATAGTAGAAGCTTCCAAAATATAACGCCGTTGGATCAATTACCTTCTCTACTATCCTTGAATCTTAATTTGTTATGGAATCTGGAGTACGTATCAGAATCAGACAGAGTTGGTGACAGTTCTACTTCCACACCACCGGCAACGGCATTCTTCCCATCGCTAAAGGAGCTCAGAATTGAAATTTGTCAGAAACTGAAAGGATGGCGAAGATAAATGATGATCAAGTAACAACAACAACAACAACAACAACAACAAAAAGAAGAAGAAAAGGCAGAAGTAGTCCTTTCATTTCCTCGTCTCTCCAAATTATCTATTTGGGTTTGCCCTACGTTGACTTGCATGCCGTTGTATCCAGCTGTGGAAGTACTCACTTTGCATAAAACAAGCACGAAGACACTGCAACAGACAATGAAGATGAAGAGTAATGTAGATGTAGATGCAGCAGGGCCGTCAACCTCTTATTCCGCCTTTTCTGCCCCTGCTCTCTCCAACTTAAAGTCTCTCTTTCTTGGGGTTGTTAATGATTTAGAATCTCTGCCGGCGTTGCTGCAAAGAGTCAATTCTCTGGTGGAAATGGATATATCATATTCCCCAAAATTAATTTCTCAGCTGTCTCAATGCATCAGGTATCTATCATCTCTTGAGAAATTGAAAATTGCAGGCTGTGACCAACTTGACCTGCAATTTGATGATGATGATTGTCAATGGCAAGACCTTAGGAGCCTCCGTTGTTTACAATATTTTGTGGTTGAAAATATGGAGTGTCTCCCAAAGTGGATTAATCACATTACCACTCTCCAACGTCTCGAGATTCAGTTGTGTACCAGTCTGATGTGTCTGCCAGAAGGGATGCAATTGGATACATTGCAGATTTACGCGTGTCCTCATTTGTCAGAAAGATGTGGAAACAACAAGGGCGTGGAATGGCCAAAAATAGCTCACATCCCTAATATTCGTATTGAAGGCCGGTGGATCCAATTAGAAGGTCACTATCAAGGTACGTACTTACTTCTCAATCTGCAATTTATCTACCTATCTATCTATCTATATATTATTTTTTCTTTCTTGAAAATTATAATTAATAAATTAAAAATTATATATTGCGTCTTTTACATCTAATTTTGGTGTATATATATATATATATTTTATGACTTTCTCTGTGCAATAGAAGAAGAGGCAGCACGATTGCTTGATGAACTGTGCATGTACCAAAACAGACACAAGTACTGAAGGTAATCAACCTTTCTTCTTTTCTTTTTCTGTACCATTAATTTTATTTATTTGTTAATTATCTAATCCCCTTCCAATTATGATCTTAATTGTAAGCAAATTAAAATTCCCTCGTAACCCTAACACACGTCCAGTTTTGATTGGGAAACAGGCCAAGAATCGCTGAAAGCAGAGGTCACCCTGCCTTTCTGGAATAATCCTTGAAAGAAAATTTCAAATGGATCCAGAAGTGGTAATTAATTAATTAATTAATTAATTAATTATAACATTTATTATTTAATTAATTTAGTTTTGATACTTAAGATCGTGTTTGTATTTGACTTAATTTAGAGTATCTCGTCCTCAAACATAATAATAATTCTTTGGACGCAAAAATTTTGTACGTTCATCGGATTGCTCCTGGAAATATACAAAGGCCGCGTTTGGGAGCTGCTGCTAGTTAACCTCTTCAATTAATTTCCTCTTCTTCGTCTTATTATTTATTTTATCATCCTTTTTATTTTTTTAAATTTTCTTTTGTTAAACCCATGTATTGTGTGATTTACGTGAGTAGTTTATATTGTAGTAGTGAGCCAAACCAAATTATTTTCTCAATGTGTCAAGTTTGTAGTATAATTTAAGAGAAAAATTCGGATGTAATCTTATTATTTATACATAGTGAAAGTTGATATCGGACTACGGTCCCGTGGTTTTTTTCCTTTTAGGGTTTTCCACGTAAAAAATTGGTATCTCTTTAATAAATATTTATTATTTATTATTTTTATTTTATTATTTTTTATTAACATAATAATATTTTTCTTTTTCTTAAATAGAAGTAAAAATTTGTTGTCTTTTTAAGTAATTATCTTATACTTTTTAGATATAATAATCATTTAAAATTTTTTATTACCAATGATAAGATTTTTATTAATTAAATAGTGAAATGAGGTAGGCAGTTATTTTAAAAATTATAAAATTTTATTATCCAATTAATAAATTTTATATCAATTAAAATAAAAATTTTCAAATAATTACTTAAAATTTATAATATCCTTAAAAGGTTATTCCATATTTTAGTGCAAAGTTTAAGATATTTTTTCAAAATCATTTTGATTAATTTTGCATTTTACAAAAATCGTTTGACAAATTTTCAATATATTAAAAACATTCAATTTTGAAAATCCACTTGCAAAGAAAAAAATGTTGAGAGGAATTTAATTTATTAATTCTATGTAATATTTTAAATAAAATAAATTTACAAGAAACAGTTTTATCCAACAACTATTTTTTTTTGGAAGGAGAGTGAAAATTTTCAATTAAGAAATATTAAAATATTATGTTATATTTTTAAAAATAAAAAATAGAATAAATTCGCAAAATCTACATTAGACTAAAATTAGTTAAAATTTATCCAAAAGTAATTTTTTTTTTTTATGGAACACTAAAATTTAGTACAAAATAAAATAAGGATATTGTAATACATCCCTAACTTTTAGAAAAACAACAAATATTCCCTCAATTTTAAGTGTATTAGACACTCTTAAATTTTGAAGAAAAAGAAAAAAAGAAAGTTAATTCTCAATTTGAACCGTTAAAATATTATTATTTTAGTCCCTAAACTTAAGTTATATAGTAAAATATGATATGATTGTCTCGAAATTAATCATTTAGTCCTATTATTTCCAACATGCTAGAGATTAAAATGCTAAATTTAAAAAGATTTATTTTATTCATTATTTTAAAAAATTTTAGAAATAAAAATATAATTATTCAAGTTTAAATGCTATAAATAATTTGAACAAACTTATATACTAAAATCCTAACCTTCTTTTTTTTTGGCAATAATTTAATATGTAATTATCACAAAAAATTTTAAAGAAAATATGTATAATAATTTATTTACTATATATTAAAACAATTATATTATTTTCACACACTATAATTTATTATTCTCTTTTTTATCAAAAAATAATTACTTAAATTTGTCACAACTTATTGTTAACATTTTAATTTTGATGAGGAATATTCCTATACACCCCCTATTGACTTTTAAAAAAAACTCGATATATTATTCAAATTAAAATATTAACAATAAGATAACCAAATTTAAATAATTATTTTCTAAAAAAAGAGGTCAGGTGTACCTGTAAAATATTAGAAAGAAAAAAAGTTTTAGATAAAATAAAAATAATAAATTATTGTAATCCCTGAATTAAGAAAAATTCTTTTATGTATGAATATTTGAGGTGAAGTGATTACATAATATCTCAGGGTTATTATGGTTAAGTTTCATAAATTGTTGACAACTGTTTTAAGACCATAAATAAATATGTTTTAGAGGTCAAAAGTTTGTCTATCAATTTTATTTATATATATATATATATATTCATGTGCTCATCTCAGTTAATTCTCTTACACAACCTTTTTTTTCTTTTTAATGTACAAATCTCTTACCAAAATTATTTAATTTTAAATTAACATAAGATAAAGTATAAGCATGATAAAAAATAAATACAAGACATAAAAAATTTTAATTTTATTTTATAATTAAATACCTGATCATTTGTACGCCCACTTCTAGTTCTAGAAATAAAAATCTAAAACATGTTTTAAATTTTATAAGGACAACATATATATATATATATATATATGTATAATTCACATCCCTAAACATTGGTATTGATGGTTTTTGGATGCAATTAGAGGGTCCCTAACCAAAACAATTTATTTTTAGCAATTTATAATATTTCTTAACTCTTTTTTTTGTTTTTAAGTAAAATCTCTTTTAGTTGTAAAAGTACTTATTTACCAATCTCTTTTTTGTTTTAATTGAAAAAGCATTTCAGCTTCTGGTTAACAATATTTAAAAGTACTTATTAATACTAAAAACACTTATGTATCGACAAATTACTAAAATAGACATATATTAAAATAAGTAATATATATAGCGATATTTTTAATAAAAACAAATATTACACACACGTGTATATATATATATATATATATAACATTTTTGTTTTGTAAATGTTTATAAAATATTGAAAAAAAAATTTGTTATCAAAATAAATACAATTTTAATAATAATAATTATCTACTAAACATTAAAATATAATAAAATTATAAATGTCATGAACGCAAATAATGTATTAATTTCAATAATTTATTCATATAAAAAGAAAAAATATAACAAATAATATATCTTCAAATATCCAATATAATCCATCATTTATTCATATATATAATTATTTAAATTAAAATCTATTTAACAAAAAAAATATTTGACAAATATAATTTTCAAATTTATTTAAGAATATTTTAGAAAAAAATAAAATTTTCATTAACTGTACAAGTATTACCTTGTTAAACATTTGATGTGCTAATTTGGGAATGTACTAAATTTGTGCTAGTCAAATTATTTCAAGTGCTAATTTTTTTTTAATAAGAACTTCTATCAAAATTTGTTAAACACATAATTTAATACTTTATAAATAAGCACTGCCCTAACTCACCTTTAATATCCTAATAAATTATAATGGTTATAAAAATACTTTAAAAAATTTTAATCATTAAATTTCATAATTTATTTGAATGGAAAAATGAGCAATGATTGTGGTACTCCTATGCGTTGTTAATGTACAATAAGCGGGTATCAAACATGACAAAATTTTGTTTACATCAGAAATAAAAAATGTAAATTTTGTCTTTTATTTTTAAATTTTTTAAAAAAATAATTTTTTAATAGTAATAATCTTTTAAAATCTATAACATTTAATTAGCATTGTTGACTGCCACTGCTGACTATCCTATCAACATTGATCGTTATTTAACATCATCCATCTAAATCACTATAAATATCATTAAAATTCTTATTAAACATTTTACATAATAATATTATCACTGTCGCTATTTGAGTAATAGTTTGTTGTAGATTTAAAATTAAATTTTTGAATATCGAAAATTCAACTTTAAATTTACAGACAAATTATCACTCAAAATCAAAAGGATGGTAAGAAATTTTGATTTTTAATATTTTTAAATGTGTACTAGTAAAAGGTGTTTAGAGTACATTTAGGGTGTATAAAGACCCATTTGAAAGAAAATCATACACATAATTTAATTTATATCCATATTTAATAGTTAAAAAATATATATATAATAATTTTTAAGAAACAATTTCATTTAATTCTCAATTATTTGGCTAAACTATCCTCACATACGTAAGGGATTTTGATTTATTTTACAAAATTCATAGAAGATTTTTAGCACTTCTCAAAAACAACAAGGTTAAAATTAATAAATAATTAATTTCTTAATTATTATTATCATCATCGTAACCATGATTACTATCATAACTACCATCAATCCCCCACTACCCAACGACTATTAATTATTTCCATAAAATTATATTAATATATTTACTATCATATAATGATTGTGGTTATCCCTATGATAATTACTATCATAATCACAATCGTCCTCAAAATTTAAAAAAAATAATAAAAAAGTTTTTCTTAAAATAATGTTGCTTTTTCAAATTTTTATTAAATATTTACATTTAAGCTTTGTTCAATTGGGTTGAACAAATAGTTAAACAATAATTGTGATTCATTAATATGAAAATATATAATAATATTTGGGATTATGGAATTTTATTTTTTATTAAATACAAAATTTACTGATTTCTAATAAATCCTATATGTTTAAGGAAATGACTAAAATATATTTGTGTATCAAGTTAAATCTTTTTGTTTATGTTTAATATAAATATCATTCAATGTTAATATAAATATTATATAGATAATTTTGTAATTTTAATAAAAATTAGAGATATGAATTATGATATGATTACATACATAATTAATTGAATCTAAATATACTATATTCATTTGTATAAATAAACTATATAAAAAATTTACCTTCATGATTATAGAAATTACGAAATTCAATATTATGAAAATAAATGTGTCATTTTAATAGAATTTATTTAGCAACTTAATTAATATAAATAGAAAAATTATACTCTTAGTTATAAAAATATAAAAAATCGGGATATGGAATGATGTTATACCATTTCTTATGACGCAAGTTGCCACGTCAGATCAACTAGAGACAGAACAGCTTCACGATCAACGAGGCGACCATGTTCGGTGACTGACAGCAACAACGGATCTACGATACACTCGTGCACAGAGAATCCAGACTCTTTCTCCTATATAAATAAAATTTCAAAAATAGAAATAAATTTGGAAAATTATCTTCTTTTTTCTCTCTTCTACTTTCTCCGCTCGTATTTCACCTTCTTCACCAAACCCTCGTCAAATCTCCGCTAGTTCGATCACTCATCAGCAAATTTCAGTCGTTGAATCACGAGCGTAGCATCTCGATCTGAAATTCCTACCTCAAAATTTTCCCTCTTGCCATCGCTCGTTGACCTTCTTCTGTGTATGTTGCCCTTGATCGTTTACGTTTCTTGTTTTATTCAATTTCAGCTTTATTTGTTCTTTCTAGCTCTTGAATTATGAGAAATTCTCTCTGATCAGATAAAATATTTTAGGGTTTTAGTTTTGTTCGTGTACTTTTGTTTTCTGGGTATTGAAGTTTGGAAATTTTTTATTTATTGAAGTAAAAAAAAAAAAAGAGGGAAAAAAAATGGAGCAGGAATCACAAAAGAGAAAGCTAGATGAAACTAGTCATGAGACACAGAATACTCCAATTTTATGTGCAAATAATTGTGGATTTTTTGGAAGTGCAAGCACTAATAATTTCTGTTCGAAGTGTTACAAAGATTATCTTCTGAAACAATCAAAGAACCCCATTGAAGAGGAGAAGAACAAGAACAAATCGAATAATGACCAAGTTGAAGCCAACCCTGTTAAAGTTGTTGTTGATAACAAAGATAGTGTCAATCAAGCGGTTGTTGATGAAGGGGCCTCTTCGGCGAACCCTGAAAAGCGCCCAGCCAACAGGTGCAGCTTTTGCCGCAAACGGATTGGTTTAACCGGGTTTAAGTGCAGATGTGGGCACACATTTTGCTCCCTGCATCGATATTCCGATAAGCATGACTGCGTGTTTGATTACAAGAGTGCAGGGCAGGATGCTATTGCCAAAGCAAATCCTGTTGTGAAGGCAGATAAGATTGAAAAGATATGATGAGGAGCGGAGAAAATGTTGAAGATTAGCAGTTAGGGATATGGTGGTTGGTGTATGAAATGAAACTATGGTTTTAGGTTATAATAAGTTGCTAGTACTATTGTTTCAGTATTTATATTGTGGATGTGTACAGTTTGGTTGCTTTGTTATTGGATAATGGAATTCGATGTGAAGACATTTGGTTTATATATCATTTGGTTATTTCCTTAGCTTTGAGTTTCTCTTCACGCTTAATCGGTGTGGTTATTGTGTATGTATTTTTGCCTTTTCTTATAGCAGTTTGATAGCTTTAACTTTGTTCTCTTGCATGATTATCGCATTCACTTATCATTCTGTTGCTGTTATATCCTTTCCATCTGATCTGTTGTGAGATATGAGTTGTGTTTAGAAGGTGATATTAGATGGACAAAACTTTCTGAGTTTTGAGGTGTTGTGACTCATATCCTTATTGTGTGTATTCAAGGCTCACTGCTTTTTTTTCCTGTTTTATTGATTTGAACTTTCCGAGGTTCGAGTTGTTGTGACATGTACCTTCTATTGTGTGTATTCAAGGCACGTCCCTTGTTTCTTCTGTTTTATTGATCTGAACTTTTCGAGTTTTGATATGCTGTGACGTGTAGCTTCTATTGTATGTATTCAATGCATGTTCCCTATTTGTTCCATTTTATCGACTTGAACTTTCTGAATTTTGAGTTATTGTGACATGTAGTTATGTGTTTAAGGCATGTTGCTATACAACCCATTTTATTGATTTGAACTTTTCAAGTTTTTAGTTATTGTGACGTGTAGCGTCTATTGTATGTGTTAAAGGCGTTTCCACTATTTATCCCACTTTATTGTTTGAACTTTCTGAGATTTTATTGTCACGTGTAGCCTCTGTCGTAGTATCTAAGGTATGTTTCCTATTTGTCCTGTTTCATTATTTGATCTTTCCTGAGTTTTGAGGTGTTGTGATGTGTAGCTTTTATTGTATATATTAAGAAGTGTCCCCTGCATGATCCTGATTATTGATTGTCAATCACAAATTTGATCTGCAATTCAATGCAAGTTCGTACTAGGAGAGATTTTGTGCTCCTTTTCTTTTTTTTTTTCCGAGTATTTGAGGACTAATATCTATTTATGTTTCGAAGAATAAAATCCTCTAAATATGTTTCATGTCAGTATTTGATCCAAATGAAATTCAGTACTATTTGAGATTCGGGCTGTTCTTTCTTGAGTACATAATCTTCTTTACCCTTTTTCACTTTTACAGTGGAATGATTTAAGTTAGCGTTGTGGTGGTTTTGACTCTTGTGTTTTGCTCTGTGTGGTCACCTATTTTTCTATTGTTCAGTTCTTCAACAAGTAGCAGTCATTATTCACTGTGGCATACATAATTCATTAAGAATTATATGCTTGAAAACGCGTGATTTTCTTTTCTTTTGATAAATGCTTTGTTGCAAGCTTTGTGGTTGATTAAGGGATAATCTGCTGCAGATTCTAACTGATGCGGTAAATAATTATGATTATCACGGAGTCGTAACACATATTATGCATTTATTTATTAGTTTATTAGTTATCGTAATATTAATAGTGTTATGTTATTTGTTATATTAATTAAAATAATATACTTTTAATTGACATATATTAAATATTTACCTATATTATTATTATTTACTATAACATTTTTAAATAATTATGTGTAGTGTCACATTATTAGTCATATTAAATGAGATAAAATCTCAAAAGATAATTTTAATGAATTTCAAAATAAGTAAATAAATAAATATAACAGAATCAACTGTAGATCATTTCAATTGATATATATATATATATATATTTGTTAAATTTATGTTTTAATCAGCAGTTATGTCCTAAGATTTTGTCATAAAATATTTATTTTGAATCAATCAATGGCTTGAAGTTTCATATTCTCCTATCACTTTGTCAATGAAATCGAAGTTGTCATTTCTTGCAAGTTTGAAAATTTAATTTAAAATAAATTAGTGTGCAGTTGCTTGTCCCATAATCAATCAATGGTTTACAGCCCTTACCTTCATTTGGAGCCATTTAGCTTAAAATCATCTTCAAATATGCATGCACGAGGTCATAAAAATCAAAATCAGATGCTATTATTAATTAAAAAGGCCATATACATCTTTTAATACCAGAATTTGTAATAATAATTTTTCTCACGAGTAAAACTTCTAAACAAAATTGTGTACTTTAACTAAACAAAGTTAAATAATCTTACAGGATGATGGATTGCTTGGATTGTCTGCTGCAGCTTGCTGAAAGAGAAACATTGATGATTTTACTGGTTATGACTGAAAAGTTCAGTATTGGAGTATATATCCATCTATCAGATAACATCCGTTCCTCTTCTCAATCCTCAATCCTCTTCTTCAGATGCCTCCCTCAACCACTGCAACAATCAAAACCCAAACATGTGTTATGATGGCCGTAAGGTAATTGATTTAAGTCAGCTTCAAATTTCTTAATTTTCTCTTAAAGAGCTTTTTTTTTTTTTTTGGGTTTCCCCTCTTTTCGTTACATTTCTTCCCATTTTCTCAAAGGAGTTCGAGAAAAGAAAAATGAAAACAGAAAAAAGGGGAGAAACTCAACTACTACAATGGATAAGTAACTAGGAGACTAATTCCAACCATGCGAAGTTTTTTTTAACCAATAGTACCCAATTGACTGCAGTCTTGCAATTTTTTGTCCCACAGGGGGCTTCATTTATGTACATATATATTTTGCACAGCAATTATGAGAAAAGAAAAATAAAATTTGACGAAACATTGCATAAATAGAAGAGTTAACATTGATCTTTGATCTTACTTGGATAAGCTTTTCCGATTGTTTAACGAAAACTTTATCTGATTCATCAGCATCTTCCTTTTCAACAGCCCATCTTAAAATAGCATCTTCTTGTAAAATGTCCTTATCATACAAGAGGTGCAAAATCTGTAAGAGAAAATAAGAGCAATTAGACAGGAGAAGAATATAAATCCACCTAGGCCACGAGCAAGATTAGAAACAAAATTACTTCATATTTTTTATTATCTGCTCTCATAGGTTTTAGGTCTGGTCTATCTATCTATCTAATATGAACCTCTAAATCATCCATGTGCGTGATTTCCAGTCAAAATCTCATTCCATCACTCACATACAGTAGAATGTTGACTAAATGATTGAACATTTATTTAACGAGTTTAACATCATCCAGCCACATTATCATAATAAAAGATTGACAAACGTACCCGTGCAAACAATGGAGAGAAATCCTTAGCAGATTCCAGACACATTTCTTCAAATTTCAGGATGACTTCAATCTGTAAATCTCAACATGAAAAAATTAGCATTAATATATACCAATCTAATACAAGAGCAATATAACTCTAGTGAGTGACCATTAAGGAACGAGCTTCACACAAAAGTAATGAGATAAATGTGTAAGAAAAATCAGACTTCTCTCAATATCTGGTAATGAGACAAATGATACTAAGAGGAGAGGCTTTTAGCCATGGCTGAAGATTAATGGAATAATTATAGTTGCAATCAAGTTCAAAAGTACAAACCTCCTCATCTATATCTGGTAGATAAGACTTCAGAAGCTTTTGCCAAGTTGTAATTACATTAGCAACATTTTGTAGCAATTCGCCTGAGAAGTAGATTGGAGGAACATTAGATGTAACCACACTAACAGGTGGGAAATGAAGAAAAAAGAAACCAACTAACATATGAAATGATACCTTGCATTACAGTGGAATAAAAAAAGAAAAGAAAAAGGACGTAACCACATCTAGACATATCCATCAGCATTTAAATGATTCTCCAAACGAAAAAGGTATCAATATCAATTCATTACAAATGGACAATGCTGAACTGATTAATTTATATAACCAAATAAACAATGATCGTATTATAAAAACTTACCGGCTGAACTGTGTGGAGTTTTTAGTGCCAACTTCATCATTGAGTAGAATATTGCTCCAGCACAGTCTGCAGATGTCATATTGTAGGACAGCCTGACGCATGAAAGAGGCATTATATCAGCTATAATACCAACTATTTTTCACCGAACATATGCATAAGCATTATAACAAAAAGAAATCAAAGTAAATCCAATAAATAAAGAGCAACATAAGGAATTATTACATTAAACATAGGCACAGACCCTTAGGCTTACAAGTCAACAATTTGTTATTTGAGAATATCCTTGTATTCTACAATTTTAGAGAAATTATTTCTCAATTGAATCTGGTTTTCATTTGATTTTGCTCTGACATATAGAAATAGGGCTTGTAAATGTTTGCAAGGTCCAACTGATTTAGAGAAATTCAGCAGCCCCTTCTCTTTTCCTCCTTTTTTCACCTGTTTTCTCAGTTTTCCTTTTCTTATCACCATCTTTATTTATCTTACAGTTCTGCATTATTTCTATACACAGTCAAATAGGCATCTAAGAGAGTAAGGAAAGACCAATGTTGAATATGTTAGGACCATAAAAGAAGCAAGTTAAGCAAAGGAAGATAAGCAAAAAATAATATAAAGCAGCCCACATTCCAAGTGATTTACTTCTTTTTAAATACCAACGAGGGCTGCACTTTAAAACTATTAAAAGAATTGAAAAGAAACAAAATAACAACCCTTACAAGTATCACTGTCACAAAACACAAAAGTAAGGTGTATATGGATTCAAATTAAATGGAGGATAGATCTGACGTACCGAAGTGAGTTCACTTCTAAGATAACGAGGTCTACTTTCACATTTTCCTCAACAGCCCTTAAGAATGTCGCTTCAACCTAAAAATCATAAAGGACTAATCAATTAAAGTATCGTGTTGATTATGTATCCATGATCAGCGTACTATTTAATCTATAATTCACCTCTTTCTCGAAATAGACAGAGTCATCTTTAGAGTCTTCATTATCATCATCGACAGACACATTACTAGTAGTATCAGATACCAACTCTCCTGAAGGGGTGAGAGCAGTGCCATCTTGGGTTACCAATTCCTGATCATCATTTACAGCTTGAGTGATCTCAGCAAGTTTATCTGCAGGAATGGGAGCAACTGAATGCCTCCATTCCTCCTCATGTCCTCCTTCACTGGTGGCCCAAATGTAACCAACCCCACCAGTACCAAGCTGAAAACCCACAAAATTTGGAGTAAATGGATTCATATATGCATAAGAAGATGCAATAAACAGCATCAGAAGTAGCAAAGGCTGAATTTTTTTTGGGGTTTTCTGTCCATTCCCATAAAGGAAAAAGGAAGAAGAAAAACTTAAAATGTTGAACAATGCAGAAGACACAGGGCACAGAATCAATAAAGAACAATGAAATATTTCGATTTTGACAAACCAAGATGAGAAATAACCAAAATTTGGGTCTTCTAATACTTTCAACTTGAGAACAATTAATTATCTCTATTAACACATATTGAATTCTATATGTTGACCTAATGTGAATGTCCAATTCATCTCCAAAAGAAAAGCAGTGATGATGACATTATTGTTCATTTACAAATACAATGAATACAGTATATTCAGTCAGCTTATATGAAAACAATTTTGAAAGATATAACACAGAAGCAACAAATAGATGCCAGGCATAGTCAACACAACGAGGCTTGGTAGTAGAAGTCCAAGGACAATAAGAAAACCAAAGAACTACCTCAGATTTATGTACTTCAGATGATTCAGATATCTTCCCATTCAACTTATCCACTGAACCTTGAATTGATTGATAACAAACAAGTTAGTACAGAGATATAAGAAATATAATAATGTATTGTGATATCTTGCCATTCAGATATAATTTTACCAAAAAATAGGAAAAAGTGCACACATATATATTGTGTTATAAATATGCAGCAACACAATATATTTCTCAACAGAAGCATGAAGGCTCAAAGACCTCATAATGCCAACCAGCAACTCCCACTACCACCAGTTCAGACCATAAATTATAGAAAGCATAAAGCTCATTTTTCAATCATCAGAAAATGATAATTATTTGACATTTTATGACCATAATGGCAAACATAACCAAAATCTGCAATAAGAGATTGGAACATACTAATTTATTGACTATACAACAGATACGTGGTGAAAGAAGCAAATTTTACAACTTATTTGTTAATTCAATAAAATGTTTGATGCCAAAATAATTTCTGCACTCTTCACCATAATTAGCTTCCCCACGATGGTCGCATAAACTATAAGATTTCACACAAAAATTACATAGGGCTAATATTTCAAACAGAGTAAGACTTGCACACCAAGGTTGCTGGGACATTTTATAATTAAATAAAAATCATGCTTTGCAATAGCGAAGAAAAATCTTCATAAATGTAAATAAGTAGAGGTTGTCTAAGTATAAAAAATTACATGAAAGTTCTACAGTTCCACTGCTACTCTCAGCATACTCAAGTTCCTCATCACTATCTTCGACAGTTGGCTGTGGAAGTAAGGACACCTTTGAGTATGCAGGAACAACAAAATGTTCCCCAATTACAACCTGTAAGGAAAAAATATTAAGATACCTTATAAAACAAAAGTATGAGATTTTAAGAGATGTGTGGCTATGCAGGGAGATAAAACCTGTATAAGCTCATGATGTCTTTGCTTAAGGCATCAGTCAGGCAATGGATGTTTAAAAGTAGACACAAAAGAAGTAATGAAAGGAAATAATGCTCATAATAATCCAAGGAAACCCAAATTTCAAAATTAGGGAATTAAATTTACTTGTTTCAAAGAGCTGTAGCTCCTACATAGAGTTGTGAGCCAGTGTAAGACAACCATGAATACATTGCAACCAAGCCAGTGGTAAGAATGGCCTGGATGCCTATTTCGAATAGTTCATGAGTCAATATAACCATTTTTCACCATATCAAGATCTATATTTGTTGCGAATATACAGCAGTTACTGGTGGGCACAAGTCACCTCAGCTCACTGACCCAAGGGTACTTTGAATTATTAGTTACTACCACTTTACATCCAGAGTTCAGTTCCATTTGTTAATGACAAATACAAGAACATGATGGAAGAAATCTGCAACCTCTAAACTATATTTTAAAGCAATACAGTGAAATGATACTATGATGCATTCCAGATGCTGGTCTAGTAAAACTGAAGGACACATACCTTGAAAGATAAAACTACACCGGGTTTTAGGACAGATCCCGCCTTCACAACCACACCATTGCATAATATTGCATGCCTTAACTCACAACCATCTTCAATGGTGACATTATCCCATATGTAGGAACCTTCTATTAGAACATTTGATCCAATAGTACAACCTTCCCCGATAACTGAATTAGAAATTTTAGTGTTGCTTCCAATTCTAGTGCTATATCCAATAACAGTAAACGGACCAACTTGTGCAGAGCGTGATTGTACTATTTCTGAAGCATATGAAGTTAAGAAAAGATGGTTAGTGGAAATGCCAAAAGATTAAACCAAATATATACATAAAGAACAGCATAAAAGAAAATACAGATTGAGGGATAATAAGTGGTAAGGTCTAAGGTGTTTTCTCCATTCAAATATGTAAGGTAAAGTAAGTTAACCATAAAACTTACCTGATGCTCGATACATTCCTTGTCTCTCAAGTTTAGTTGCACGATTTCCACAGAACTTGACGTCAGAAACATAAGGATATGTCCATCTCTGAATTATATCCTTACTTATGATATCATAGCTTCTATAGTTATCGATCCTAGCCGCATAGCTTGAGTGGATTTCATGAGCATATATTTTATACCCCATGATCTGATAGCATAAACAATTGTACCTTAAAAGGAATCAGATAACGAGAAAAGGAATAATACTAACAGGAGCATATTCCTGAGACCACTTTGATGCAACAAAAATAAACCATGCATATAGAACCATATATTTGCTCATCACAGTACTTAAAATAGGATACTTAAAAAAACACGTAGAAACAAATACACACATCATCAAGAAGCAGCCCCTTTACAAAATGGCGACGAAGATGTTGATAGTCAAAATTATCTGTGAAAAGGCTGAGCACTTCCGGAGAACAAATGTCAATATAGCAATCCTGCAAAAATAAAAATATTTGGAAGTAAATATTATCAAGCCATATCAACAATTATTGCATAAAGTAAATCACAATCCTCATCTTTGGAGAAAAGCGTGGAAATAAGGAAAATCAAAAAGAAAATGAAATTTACATCAAATTATTGCAAACCAAAATCCATTAACAGTAAGAACTTATGCATTTCAGTTTGCTTCATAATTATAAGATAAAAATTATGAATAGAGGAATTGGAGGAAAGAAACAAGGGATTAACCTGCTTGTCATTGTGCACAGAAATGGAAGGATTTTCAGCTAGCAACATTTTGTCAAGACATATAGTCCCTTTTGAAAGTTCTGCCTTCTCCTCATAATATAGCAGCTGCTTTGTATTAGGATCTATTGTCATAAACAGCTCATCAGTACCAAGTCTAGATTGATGAGTGATTGGAGAAGGTTTTGACTGCTTAATAATCATGGTCATTACAGCCTTGTCATCTTTCTTTTTTCTGTCTTTATGTTCTTGCAGTGCTTGGGTAAGTGACATGTTGCTCACAGTATCTCCACTAATGAGAACAAAATCTCCGTGTATCTTGAAAGACAAAACAAGATCAACAGATTACAGAGTGTAACAGTTGCAGGCTCCAAACGCAATCATAAAGAGTCTCAGAAGAGTATGTTAACATGCTGCAAAAACTTTGATGCGCCAAGACTTCAAGACTGCAAGTGAAGAGAGAAGCATACCACATTTCTTTCATAAATTAAGCGCAAAGCATCCCCAGCACTAATAGAATGATGGGACTCTATCGTCTTCACTGAAAAATTTGGTTGAGAATACCACTCTGAATTCTCCAAATAATCAATCACTTGTCTTGAGTGAGCACAGCAGAAGACAAAAACCTCTGCAACTCCTGCAGATTCCAGCCATGCCAATGTGTAATTTATCATGGGAATATTCACCAGCGGTAACAATACCTGGGAAACAAAAGTAATAAAAGAACATGTTGGCACCAGAAATGGCATCAGAAATGTTATTAAATTTTTTCTATCATATATTCACCAAAATAATTAACACAATTGTTTAGAAAATCCTATCAAAGCTAATTCAGAAAATTGCTTTTAATTAAATTGGGCATATGTATTTTTCCCTTCTGCCCAAATATAATGCAGTGAAGTCCAAATAACAGTTTCCTTTCTCTCATGTGCTCGCAAAACAATAAAAGAGACAAAACCCAAGCTTTAACAATCTGAATCAACAAAGCATTTGAATTTACTTTCCCAATTTAAGATAAACCTAGCTTGATTTCATTCTATAAGCATAAACCTTTCATTCAAGAGATAAAATACATCATCCAACCATCATACAAAGCTCCATAAATTATCAGGCGGCAGTTCAAGTGTGTACCTTGGGGCGTTCGAGAGTGATGGGTCGAAACTTGGTGGCAAAACTATCAGCTAAGAGGATGGCTTGCAATGGCTGACGAGCCAAATCATCCGGGTCCTCTGAAACCCTAGATGCACCCTTCTTCTGTGCACCCATGTTTTGTTTCCTCCTCCTTCCGGTTAACAATGGTGTTTAGTCTATGTAGTAGTCCACAAGCTCTGAAGTAAATATAGATACCTTGTTTTCTCTTCGATTGTAACTGTATGCAAAAGTGAGACCGTCAGATGCCGGTGGCTGTTGGTGCTTTTATAGGAATTCCGGTGTTAGGACTCTTAGTACTATTGCTATTCTATTTGTAGGAATTCATTAGATTATTTGAATTAAATTAGATTAGGAGATTTGTCATTACATTCCTATAAAAAGGAGTGATTTTGAGAGTTGAATAACAACGAAAACTTTACCCTAAATTATATTCTCCTTCCTGCGTTTCTTCCTCTTGTCACTGTTCTGTTTTCTCTTTCTCTCTTCCTTGGCAGCAATCTGTGATCCGGCGATAAGGAATTCTTTACTTTCAGTTTAGTGAGACGGAGAAGAAGAAAGGGAAACGACTGCTGATTCAAAACAGTGCTCACTCGGCGATTCCCCATTGAAGAAGAGGAATAGCTAAGAGCATAGTAAATTACGCATTTACCCTAGTTTACATTCTAGGGTCTGCTAGCGTTCTAAAATTTGGGAAAATTTTTGTCTTTTACGATTAGGATAATAACATAAAAGTCCCTATATTCTTGTAAATAATATAGAAAACGTAATTTAATCCTTTTTAACATTTAGGCCTCTATCAGCATAAGATGCTAAAACCTAATAAATGAATTCTTTGATTTTTTTTTTCCTTTACTCATTTTTTTCAAAAAGAAAAAACTCAAATCATAAACAACAAAAACAAAGAAAATACATAATCAAAAGACTACACATTCATGCCCATTTCAAAAGAAAATCAATATGTATTTATCAAAAAAAAAATTTACTTGTAATTTTTAATAGAAATAAAATAAAAAGGATATAAATTATTGAATAACTAGAAAAAATAAAATTAGTGCATTTTAACGACAAGATTATATAGAATTGAAGGAAAAAAAAGAATGAAATTAGTATATTTAGTCATAAGATTATATAAAATTGAAGTAAAAAATTAGGGTCTATTAGATAAAATTTTCTATTTTTAAAATAAGAAATATAAGGAATTATTAAAATACAAATTTTTAAAAAAAAAAAAACTTGCATGATCTTTTTTTTTTTTTAAGTTTATGGTGTAATACCTATATTCAATTTGGAGCACGTTTAGTTATTGAGGTTGTCTAAAATTTGTAAGAATAATGCTTGGTTTAATGAGTTAAATATCATCTTCATGTATGTACTTTTATCATACTAAATTATATTGTTGAATTTTATTTTACTATTACATAATTACAAACTCTCAAATTCTAATTAAGTTTAGAATTAATTAAAAAACTATACTTGATTACTAGTTAAATTTTAATTGAAAAAAGATATTAAAATAATATAAATCAAATACATATTTTTATTTTTTTAAATTATATCAAGCATATTTTTATAGTCTTAATTTAAAAAATAATTTTTAAGTAAATTAAAAAATAAAATAAAATGTTTTTTTCTCATAAAGAAAATTGAGAAATGTTATGCTTTTGGTTCAACCTTAAGGGTTTAAATTCTTATTTTGCACCTTAGATTTAATAGCTTATTGACATTTAATGACAACAGAGATCTATTTGTTAAATAATAAATTATATCCTTCAATAATATTTTGTTGAAATTAACGGACTAGGATGTTATTATTCCATACATATAATTCTATTTTTCTTTGAATTTTCAGATTCCCTTACTTGTAATTTCAACAAGTTAAACAAGTTTTTCAAGGATGTTGATAAGTTATAAAATAAATATATTTTGAGATTTGTATTTTAATGTGACACTCAGATTTTAAATATTAATCAGTGTTAGAATAATAACCTTCAAAATGATTGAAGTATTTTGTAACTTTATATTTAAAATTTAATCTTATATTTTTGTTTGAGAATAAGAATTTATTTGTTTCTAATAGATAAATTATACTTTTCTTTAAGAAATTGTTAAAAATTAGAAATTTATAAGGTGTTATATTATTTTAATAAATAAAGATATTTATTTATTTATTGTACCAAAATAAATTTTTATTCCAAGTTCAAATTAACCATTATCGTGTATAATTTTGATAACGTAATTTAAAATTTGAGAGTATTTCACTAATTTAATTAGACATCGAAAACTTGTTTAATATAAATAAAAGTTATCTTCATTTTTATATCATATTAAAGTACAGTATTATTATTATTTGTTCACATAAATAATAAATGGAATAGTATTATTTTTGCCCTCAAACTTTGTTGAAATGACAAATTAATACATAATTTGCTCAACTTTGCTGTTTTAATCCTTAATAACGCAATGCAAAAAATAGGGTTAGAATTAAAAGCAAAAAGACAGTAGGGATAAGGGCCGGGATCCGTATTCTCGTCCCCCCAGTTGGATAGAGATCCACTGCCCTGACCTATTTGCAATTTGGCCAAAACGAAAATGAGTTGGGGGATTATATTTGACCTTTGTTTTAAATTTATAAATTTTAGACCTATTATTTTAAGATGTGTTTAACTCATGATTTTATAAATGAAGTTCTATACTTTATAAATTCTTATTTTCGTAAAATAAATCACAAAATATTACCATTATTAGCTTTAGATTCAATCTAAATAGTACATAAAATCAACATAGATTACACAGATAGCCAAATAACTCTTATATACATTGCATTTAGGTGCGTGTTGACAATTTGTTTTATGATTTCAAATGCTTGCCACCAAATAGATCTATTTGATTAATACATAAAAAATAAATTAGCGTTAATTAATAAATTATGCAGAGGTATATTTTTACTCGAGAAATTATTCTGTTGTTAAAACAAGAAATATTAAGAGGAATATAAATTGTGTGTTGATTATTTATTGACTCAAGTTTTTTCGATATAATTAATAAAAATCAAAATATATAAAAACCCAAATCTTCAAAACATGCAAATTAAGTATTCTAACTACTTAAAAGATAACACCGACCCCCTGCCTGCTAAGGGCAAGTTTGAGTAAAATTTGTTCTAATTTATTATTTTACTAAAATTTAGGGATGACAATGCCATTTTCCGTATAATGAATTCATAAATCTCATATATATGTGATGAAACACTGGAATGTTATTAGTAATATTCCCTTTCCAACGGATTGGATGAGCTAAAATTCACTTCCAAGGGTGATGGACGGCTGAGATCTAATGACCAGATATGAAAATCAGCCTACTTGTGACGATAACGTTACTCCCGACTGCAGAGAGTCATCTCCTCATGAATGGGATAATAACATTAGCATCCATGTTCTTTTATATTTTCGCAGATAAGGGCATGATTTACTCATTCTATCAAATAAGTTCTTTCCTCCTATGAAAATGACCAAATTATCTTATAACATTGATTTTTTTTTTAAAATGTTACAATCTTATATTATTTATAAATCTACTGATATACAATAAAAAATCTACTAAAAAGTTGAATACACTGTCATAACACACCATCTACCCTCCAACACTTAGATAATCTATTTTTATAGTAAAGAGAAATTTACATAGAATTTTCGGGGAAATACCCATACAAATGAGAAATTCATACCCCTAACAAGAGGTAGGAATCAAACTCATGCCTTTTGATGTTTAGTTTATAGACTAAACTATAAGAGGTGTTCTAGTTATTTCAATGTAAATGAGGGATCTATTTGATACAAATGGAAAACCTATATCCTAATTAGTAACAATATAGAATAATTGAATTTTGATGTCCTGAGGGATCTAACCATCAGGCCACTGGCTTGATGGCTTTACAACATTGAATTTTGATGTTCAATTTATAGACTAAACTGTAAGGAGTGTTCTAGTCATTTCAATGTAAATGGGGGATCTATTTGATACAAATGGAAAATCTATATCCTAATTAGTAACAATGTAGAATAAATGGGGCTCCAGCTTTCATTATCCCTCGCAAGAATTCATATACAGCGCGGATGAAAAAGTGAAATGTCGAGAACGCCCCTCTCATCGCTCGTCTGCTTCTCCTCCGTTGCCTTGAGAACGCAGCTTCGAATCGTAAAAACATAGTTGTCCTCACTCGAACGATCGATAATTTTTAATTTCCTCCCACTTCAGAGAATCTTCGCAGAAAAATTTAAAAAATAAAAAACCAAACAAAAGGCCCTAAAGAGAGAAAAATTACAAAAAAAACTGAAAAATTCAGATAGCCAAAAGGAGAAGAAAGCTGTTGTTGATTTGCATAGATGATGGCTGTGGTTAATTAAACGACAATTCGTTTTGAGGCTGCAGGTTTGCTTCTCGAATCCTCTCTCGCATTTGCTGATTTTTTGTTTTGAATTTGAATTTACTTATTTAATTTATGATTTGATTAGGTTTTTGATCATGTTTCGTTTTGAATTTTCAATCTCATTTTTATTCTGTGATGCGTGTTTCGTATGTATTCTTTGTCGTTTAAGTTTGATTGTGAGGTGATGTCATTGAAATTTGATTACACTCATATTTTTATTATTTTTTTGAAATTTTCTTTGGATAATCAACTGTTTTATTAGCAGTTAGTGGTTCTTTAGTTAACTAGCTGCTGGCTGTGTTATGTTTATTTCCTTTTTTGGCTGCCTGGAAAGTACGGGAAGTTGCATGAGGTGATGTTTAGTTAAGAATAGGCAGAATTATACATTATTTAAGTTTCTAAGCTAGTTACTGATTGCGTGATTAGGCAATTGGAATTTGATTACACTCGTTTATATTTATTTCTTTGTGGCTTTTCAAGCTCATACTAGTTCTTTAGTTGCATGTAGGAGTTTATTCCATAGCTACCTGATAGCTGTGTTCTGGTTAATTCCCTGTTTGGTTGCCTAAAAATCGAGGGAAGGTTATGATAGGTGACATTTAGTTAACAAAAGCAAGAGTTAAGAGTTATCATTTAGTGCTTAGTGAGAGAATTAGTAATCTGGACCTTTTCTGATTGTTGTATTAAGAAAGTTTGTTGTGACAAAAAGTAAGAGTTAAAGGGCTGTTTGGAATTGTTTACATATTTGTTTCTGGAAAATGTTTTGTAAAATAAACATGGTATGGTGAAAATTTGAATTTCTTATGTTAGAAATCCTGTAATTGAAAGATGGGCTTAGGAGATCAAAACAGGAAACTGTGTGTGACATTTGCATTTGGAAGAGTTTTAACAGAAGTAATAGAGATGTTTTTTGTTATTTTTGTATCTTGTTCTCCAAACAATCAAAGTTATCTTTTAGTTGTCTTTGAGTTTATGACTAGTTTTTGGAAACTGAAAATTGTAATATTCAAAGTAACAAAAGGTTTTCTTATTTTTTTTTGGGATTTGAAAAACAGAAAACCGGTTTTGGAGATAAGAACAAACACACCGTATTTTTTTTCTTCACCTTCTGTTTTAAAAGCTTTAGAGACTTAAGACTCTGGGTGCCCTCTAATTCTTAGCATGTTGTTGGACATTGATGTCAAAGAATTGGATTTAATGGACTTCAGTGAAGCATAATCAATTGAATCTATTTATATGATAGTAGTGTACACATGTTTAAAACGAAACTGAAATAAATTGAATCAAAATGAATTCCTCCATACGTGGAATGAATAGCAAATGAATTTCAATAAATAATTATTCTCTAAACAACCATTATTGACATGCGTTTAAGAATGACCAGTGTGGGAAGAATGTTAGATACTGAAATACAGTGAGTTCTATGGGCCTTAAATAGTCAAAACTAACCTAACTTAGCTTGGTTGGAAATGAAGATTTCAACCAATTCAACAATTCCTTATATTAATTCCAAAATGAATTAAACTCAAAAGTGTGAATAATATTTTCAATGGCAGAATTCATATGGCTTTATATGAAAGATTTCTGTAGTACGGAAGAGTCTAACTATTAGTTTCTTCCTTTATTTGCTCACTCCAGATTGTTTTGTTTATTATTATGTCTTGCATGCACAATAAATGAGTTTTGACTTTGCGCCATGAATTTAATCCTATTCCTTCTTTTTTGTCTCTTGAACAATGAACTTAATGCTGGCCATGCCATCTCATTTTTCCCATATTTTATGGTTATGGTTCCTTTGTTCACTCTAGGATCAAATGGATTGTTCTGTTGGGGATGAGGGCCCTGCAATATTGCAGTTGCACAAATGGGGCCCTTCTCAATTCCAGTTCAACCTGTCAGAGTTTCGTGAAGCCTTTATATCTCCAACAAGAGAGCTATTATTATTGCTCTCATATCAGTCTGAAGCATTACTGTTTCCTCTAATCACAGGTGAATATTCTTACCTTGTCTCTGTCTCTTCCAGCCTGTCTTTATCTGATTATAGCTGTTTGGTGCCCATGGTAGCCGTACATGTATGTCTTTCCTCATTTGGTTATGTTGGTCTTCTTTTTTAATTTGTGTCATCTGTCCAGATTTGATTATTTTTTGTACTTAATTTTGGTTTGCAGGGGACTCTGTAGATTGTAACATTGTAGAAAACTGTTATGGTGAAAGTCTTCAAGATCCATGTTCATCTGCTCTAAGTAGGTCAGATTCAAAGGACAATACATCATGCACTTCTGGATCAGTAATGGATTTTGATAATGGTTTTTCTCTGGACCGTAATTTTTCAAGATCTAGAAGTTGCCCTTTTGTTTGTAATGTGAACTCACTGGCTTGGGGTGTATGTGGGGATGCCTCTAATCAGCACAATGATACCTCATTTAGAGAGCTTCTTTTTGTGGCTGGCAACCAGAGTGTGATAGTCCACGCTTTTCGTCGTCCTAACAGTACCTGTTCAGCGACCCAATCCACTGTGCAAGATAATTTTGGGCAAGGGAGGTGGGTGGAGTGGGGGCCTTCTGCTACATCAGTTTATAATTTGGAGGAAGAGGAGCCTTCTAATTTATCTTGTGAGGCTTCTGGACTTGTTGAGGATGAGTATATGACGGATGTAAATAGGGAAATTTCACATAGTATGCACAAAGGAGGGGATGGTGAATCATTGAGAGGTGTTGGTTCAAAAAGGTGGTTGAGGTCCTTTCTCACCAGAGCCGAAACTTTCAAATTAGATGGCGACTGTTGGACAAGGTTTCCAGAGAAGGCATCATTTCCTGGCTCCGCAAAGGTTGTTTCATTTACCATTTTTGATAGTAGTTTATCGCATCTGGAAGTCCCTGCTCGTGGAAACTCTGTATCTGCTGAGGAGAACAGGCAGGAGACTGTTCTGGATCTGAAGAAGGATTTGCCTGTAAATTCTCATTTGGCTTCATCTAGCCTAAGCTTTCAGTCTGATGTGTTGCCCAATCTTTTAGGTATTGACAATAAAATTTCATTCAAATGCACTAGAGTGTTTTCTAGAAATTCACATGACTTACTTGGGTTCTTTTTAACATTAGTGGATCCTTTGTCTGTAAATGTTGGTGATGACAGTGAGAAAAACAGATGCAAAGATATAGTTCTTGTTTCTAGGTTAAGTAGTTGGGGAATCCAGTGGGTTTCTGCTGTGAAGCTTAAGGAACGTTTAAACAGAGGTTCAATGTTTGAGTGGACAGATTTCTGCTTTTCTGATGATCTTCTTGTTTGCCTTAGCTCTTCTGGCTTGATTATTTTGTATGCTGCTTTGTCTGGGAGCTATGTGGCAAATCTTGATCTTTCAAGTAGCTGTCAGCTCAACCTGTACTCAGATTTGTGGGAGCAAGATAAATTGTCCATAGCTGCTGAACTGCAAATTAAACAAATTGGTGAAGATTGTACCACATCAACTGATCAAAATTATCACCTCTCTGGTGGAAGG
This sequence comes from Azadirachta indica, assembly GCA_022749755.1. NCBI lineage: Eukaryota > Viridiplantae > Streptophyta > Magnoliopsida > Sapindales > Meliaceae > Azadirachta > Azadirachta indica. Next base: position 6,852,880 of record CM040447.1, read on the forward strand.
ATGTTTAAAAAGTTGATTGTTGCTTCGCATACCTCCCTACTAGCTGTTGTTGATGAATATGGTATAATATATGTTGTATGTGCTGCTGATCATCTCAAAAAGTACAATGCATCCACAAAATCGCTTCCACATTCTTCACAATTAGGGGTTGGCATGTTGGTTGGTTGGGAGGCTGGTGGTTCTGATATAGGCCATCAACGGGTATATTCAAAATTTTCACATTGTTGTTATTTAGATATTCCATCTTTAACTCATGGAGATGCTTCTTCCTTCGACAATTTTGGGAATAACGTACATCGTAGATGGCAAGGCCACAGCCAGTGCGACGTGTGTTTGAGTGGATTTTCTGCTGCATCAAGGATAAATGGCCAGAAGTTTTGTGATTCTGAGGTAAAGGTGGACCTCATGAGGAAAATAATTCTTCCCACAGACAGATTTCATGAGGATGATTGCATCTGTTTTTCTCCTTTGGGGATCACTCAGCTCATGAAGAATCATCATATTAAGGAGAAAAACAGTGCTAAGATTGTGCACTTTCATCTGCACACTGAGTCAGCAGTTCAGGATGACAGTTTTTTACATCCTGCATCAGAAATGTTTTCACGACAGGGGAGAAAAGAAATTCCTGTTGGAGAAGCAGTTGGTTGCACTTTCCAGGGATCTTTTTATTTGGTTACTGAGGGTGGTCTTTCTGTAGTTCTCCCTGCTGTTTCAGTTTTGTCAAATTTCCTTCCTATTGAAACTATTGGATACCGGCAGCCATGTATGAATAAGGGCAAAGGACGTCATGAAAATAGCACCCTTGGAATAGAAGAATCTAAACAGCCCTGGTCACCTTGGAAGGTTGAAATCTTGGATAGAGTTCTTCTGTATGAAGGCCCTGAAGAGGCAGATCGCTTGTGTCTGGAAAATGGTGAGAATAATACCTGAACTTTCCATATATATGGTCTTTGCTTGGGTGTCTAAAATTTGTTTTGGATCAATGCTTCAATCATCTACTGAATTTTAACAATTATTCTAACGCAAAGGGCGAAGGACTAGTTGTTGGTGAGGCCTCTTGGAAGTAAGAGGTCAAGGGATTCTGTTCCCTCAAACCAACCTTGGAGGTAAATAATTTAATTTCTCATTTTTGTGTGGGGCCAGGCATGTAATAAAAGAAAAACATTCTATCTAGTGTAGATAAATTTAGTACTACTCAAGTTTATGCCTCAGACTTATTGATTCTAAATGAGGTTGATGTGATGCAATGAACTTATAGTTGACTTCAGACAAGTTGGTTTAATATTGGATTCAAAGTAGTGAGCACAATGCCAGTGTTGAAATGGTAGTTCTAAGATCTAGGGGTAAAGCAGGATCTGTACTTGTGAAGCACTAGAGTGGAAGGCATAGACTATGGTAACAGGGATTTCTATTGTGCTAAAATAGGCTATATATGAGAAAAGCACAGTTTTTTCCTTTTCATGGTTACATGTAGTCTGGCATGCTGGTCTCAACATTTGTCCACTATGACTGTTGAGGCAGTGGTTTGCCTTTTTCTCGGTTTCAGTTGCAGATCTCATTTATGCTAGAACTACTTGCTTCTCATATAACTATACTTTCATGGGTGAGATTATAGCAATAAAGACATAATTTGTTTTGACATTTGATGCTGTTGGTGCTTGCTGCTACAATGTTGCGGCTAGGCGGCATTTGATTTTTTCTTAGATGACAGAGAGGTAGAGAGATCTTGGTGGCTGGTGCTCAGTAGAGGATCTTCCTTTCTCTATTTGTTTTTAATCCTCTCTTTTCATCTTTTTCTTTATTACTTTCAAGAATTATATTTCTTTTCCAGAGAGTACGGGACTTCAACTTTGTTGCCATCTTTCAATTTGATAATCATAAAATAAATTTGTATTAATGAATCGGAAAATATAATTTTTCAATGCCCAATTGTTAGAATGGATGAGATAAGAATTCCGCTCAATTGGTCCTTATGTTCTCTTATGTCCACATAGTATTCTGAATGATCTTAGAAATTAACCATATGGAGGTGGGCTTGTCAGTGAATACTTCATGCTCTAGTAAGCTTGTTGGGATCAGAAAAATCATAATCTAGCTTGTGTTATTGCAACTATTTGATACTGTACACAAGCTTTTCGGATGTATTAACTGCTGAAACTCAAAGAAGTGGTTCAGTCATGGGGGAGCAGTGCAGTTTCAATCCCTCCCTTTTTAATTGCAAGCAATTATAGTGAGGATAAACAAGTTGAATGAGGGATACCATTGTGAACTCTTCTTCTAGTCTTCAATTAACTGCCTTCTTAAACCTCTCTTCTCTATGAGTATTGCCATCGAATGTTTTCAAATTGCTGCAAGTTGTAGCTCCTTGCTTGCATTATTGCCAGTACTTTTATAATGTGATAGATACTGCGTTGTTTTGATAAATTCACTATCGAGTACTTTGAAACACATTTTCTGAGTGTCATCTTAACATCTGTGTTACTGCAAAATGTCAGGGTGGGATCTGAAAATTTCTCGGATGCGTCGATTGCAAATGGCCTTGGAGTACTTGAAATTTGATGAAATAAAACAGTAAGATTATATGCTAACATTGTACATGCTTATTTTTATGTATGTATCTATGTGTATGTGTATGTGTATGTATATGCACTCTTCTATTACTGCTTTGTCTGTTCTAAGAAGTGGAAATTTCATTCACTACCTGTTGCTTAAATACTTTCAGTCTGCAAGGACATCAAGTTTTTTCTTTTTTTTTTTTCTTTGATTAAGTAAGCAAATGCTAAGGATGATATGGAGCAGAGGAAGCACTGAAACAGGGGGAGTTGGTAGAATGTTCTAAATTATATATATTGTAGTAATTGTCAGACTGGGGATTGACATAGCCAACTCACACTAGTTTTCTGATAGAGGCTGAGTTGATTATTGTAGATATATTGTAATTATTAGATATGCAAATTGCTCTTATGTTAAAGAAAAACTTTATAATTTAGGAACAGGGTTAATATCTGGTCTGTTGTAGTAGGAACAGGGTTAACATTTAGGTTGTCCTGAAGTGATTGTGTTTTATTTCATTAGTCATTTTAAACACTATTCATACTGCTTTATATCAGTAGGTGCGCCAAAATTTTCAAATTACCGCATAATTTACCCTCTCTTTATGTTAGACCTAGTAAATTGAATACCTAGGAATTGCTTCTGTGAATTGTCTCAGGGACTATATTTTTAGAATATCACCCTGGATAATGTGCACAAAGATCTTTTCCCTCCCTCACACCCCACCCCCACCCACACACACCCCCACCCCCCCCTAAAGAAAATTGATGTGATTGATAAAGTACTAATCTGAAGAGGTGGGGGGTGGTAGGGCAGGGTAGACTTGAACAACTTTATCTTTTGTCATTATTTAAGCCTCCGTTTCCCATACTTCAGAATGATAAAAACTTAGAATTAATTGGAAAGACAGATTCTGGTCCCAGTAGAAATTATGCGTTCTTCTTTTAGTGTACTAGATAAGCATTCGACTGTTGAACATGAATTATAGATGTGCTAGCAATACATGGACTTGACAAATATAATTGATTATTTAGTTTTATTGTCCTGGTTGATTAACAGATCTTTAGAAATGCTGGTGGATGTCAATTTGGTAGAAGAAGGCATTTTGAGGTTACTGTTGGCTGCAGTCTATCTGATGTCTCGTACGAAAGGCAATGACAATGAGGCTTCTACTGCTTCAAGGTAAAGATCTTATCATCTATTTTTGTTCATTGTTGTTGATATGCTAATTGCATTTTATTTTCCTCAAGCAGCATGTTAGCAGAAACTTACATTATTTCCTTATGATGACCATTAAAGTTTTCATTCTGTTGGACAAAGTCTTCTAAATATTCTGGGTCTCAATTAGTTTGACAATGTGAATGATATAATGCATGGACTAGATGGTCATTCCATCTCCAAATAATAATTCAGAAAAGAGGTATAGGTATACTGATGTTTGCCTGCAGATAAGAATTATTTCATTTTGCTGCTGCCCTCTGCTGCAAAGGTCTATAGGATGCTGTGTGTTGAAAGTGAAAACTCTAAGTTAAGATATAGGCAGGCAAGACTGTCACCTAAGATTTTTGGAAACAAAGTACCAAAGATAATGATTAATATACCTTAGCTAATATGCATATGTTGCATTGTGTACTTAAAATTAGATATATTTGTTGGTTCCTTTTCTGTTAGTGTTTTAACTCGACAGTTAAGGGTTTGGTTTAATTGCTTATGGCTGATTTCAAAAACTTGATGGCATGTTCTTACATTTTTATCCAACTAACCCTGCTGTTGCCATATGTTTAGTCAACCCTTACCTGAACAAGAGTAAAGCTTAGGAAATAAAATGGTCTTCTGGAATGTTTTTGGTTTGTAGGTTTCAATGTAATAGATACATTTTTTACCCCCTTTTTTGTCTGTTGATATGAATTGTATGTCTTGTACTTATATTACTTTGCACCAAATGTGTTACTGTTTTTCTTTCTGTTTCATACTTACTGTCACAACTTATTTTAATTTTTATTACACATAAAAATCTTAGAACTGCATTTTACCGTTTGTTTAATTTTTAAATTTGCCTTGTCTAACTCCTAACATTCTGACCTCCCAAGAACAATTTTATGTCATTTAGATTACTTTACATGAAGCTATTAGGATGAAAATTTTCTGACTTTAGATAGTTTGATAGTTTATGACCTCAGAGAGTTTCTTAAAAGCTTGTACTGAATTCTATAACTCTCAAATGATTTTAGAAAGGCAATGCAGATCTGACTGTTTCTCACAGTCTTACCACACCAAAATGGCTTGATTAATCTACACAAATTTTGGTACAAGCTAGGTAGATCAACCTATAAAACTGGTAGATGCTTGTACGTATTTTGGATAGTGGGGTTTACATGTACTTGCTGTTCATAGATTAGTTTATTGGATCTTTTTTGTTAGGAAATAACCAAAAATATTTTCTGTTTTCTTTGTCGACATCTGGTCCACGGTTGTGTCTCCTTTTTTCTTACCTACATTAAATACCCTTTTCTTTGTTTCTTAAAAAGAATGAAAATAAATTTTATGAACCTTAATAGGCTGTCTCGTTTTACAGAATTAAAAAGTATATGATTTTGGATGTCAATCAACTTTGTTAATCTTGTACTATTGTTTTTATATTATTGTTCTATATATTGCTGTTAACGATTTTTTCTGTATTACAGGCTTCTTGCCGTGGCTACCAGCTTCGTGACCAAACTGATTCGCAAATATGGATTAGAACAGCACAAAAATGATGTATACTCACTACAGGGTATTTATGGAAATGGGATACTTCCTCTTCCATCGATATTGCCAGATGAAGAAGAAAACGAGATGGAAAATTCAAAAAGGCTTTCTGAGATGGCTCAGTTTTTGGAAATTATTCGCAATTTGCAGAGACGACTCGGTGCAAAATTTAAAAAGCCAGGCCAAGGATTGGTATGCGGCTGTTTTATTTGTTACCTGTAAATGTTGCAATAGTGCTTACATGTTATCATTAGAATTAACCATCTTCATTGCATCATGGTACAGGATGATGGCAAGGAAACATTAAGTTTGGTGGATCCAAATTTATCACAGGATGAATCTCAACTTTCAATAGTTTCAGCAGACGCGCTATTGTTGGACGCTGTAAATCAACATGAACTTCCGATTACTCTGTGTAGCCCTGTCTCCAGTGACACTGAGAAGCTTGCTTTGATGCCCAAAGACTTGCTGAAATCTAAAGCGCTGTTGGAACCAGAAGATTCTGGTGAAGCATCTGTCCTTGTGCCTCAAGTACCATCTCTGAGAAGGAAAGTTCTTCCCTTGGAAAATCCCCAGGAGATGATTGCACGATGGAAAATAGATAAATTGGACCTGAAAACTGTAGTCAGAGATGCTTTACTCTCTGGTCGTCTTCCTTTGGCAGTTCTTCAGCTGCATCTTCATCGTTCAACAGAATCTTCCATTGAAGAAGAGCATCATGATACTTTCACAGAAGTTCTTGACATTGGAAGAGCTATTGCTTATGACTTATTTTTGAAGGTAGCTTATTGTCACCCTGAACAAAGCTATAAAGTTGTTTGTATTTCTGCACTAATGGTATATGAACAATAGGGTGAAACTGGACTTGCTGTGGCAACATTGCAAAGGCTGGGGGAAGATATTGAAATCTGCCTCAAACAGTTAGTATTTGGCACAGTGAGGAGATCACTGCGAATGCAAATTGCTGAGGAGATGAGAAGATATGGTTACTTGGGACCAATTGAGTCGAAGATGTTGGAGAGGATATCACTCCTCGAGGTATGTTAAATATAATTATTTTATTGCAAGACTTATGTTCTATGATTTTAAAGTCCATAGTCTGATGATTTCTTTGATCTCTCTTCTCTGTGTTTCTCTCTGGAAAAGACGCTTTATCCTAGCAGTAGCTTTTGGAAAACATTTCTTGGCAGGCAAAAGGAATTCATAAGAGATACGTCAACTTTAAGTTCTCCAGGAGAAATATATTTGCACCTGTTGGATTCCCCTTTATTTAACAATCTTAAAATTGAGTGTGGTGAGGTTGATGGCGTTGTTTTGGGTTCATGGACAACTGTCAACGAAAGTTCATCCGACCCTGTGTTTGATGAAGATAATGCTTATATTGGATACTGGGCTGCTGCTGCTGTGTGGTCTAATGCATGGGATCAAAGAACTATTGATCGTGTAAGTCACCACTTATGTTTCTTTTGTCTGACTATTTCAAAAATTGCAATTATGTTGTTGCATCGGTATAGGAAAGAAAATGTCATTGCTGTGGTAAGATAGGATCTGGTCCCAAATCGAGGTTGATGCCACTATCTTTGCATTCACTGGAAATTTTTTTTTCCTGGAATGCTATGTGAACAAGTATTGATGTGCTAGACTTTTTAAGCTTTCTGATCTGTGTGGTCAATTGAAGTATTTAAGGACTTAGGACTATTTACTTTTCTTAGTTTGAGATGTAGGATCTTCTTATATTTTAATACTGCTGTAGTTAAAAGTTGTAGTGGAAATTAAGGATCCTGCTACAATTATAACATTATTCTTTTGCTTATAACTGCATGAGGGTACTTATAGCGAGCTCATTTGACAAGATATTAAATGAGGGCAATGGTTGACAACGTCAAATGCATTTTTTACATTGTTTGTCATGTTACAGCCAACTGATGGAGATTTCTACCATAAATAAGAATGTTGATCTTTAGGTTTTAATGACTCTGATTCCTATGCTTTTTGCACTATCAAATCTCTTCCTCTTTAGAAAGCTATTGTTTCCCCTAAAGCCATCAAAGTGGTACATGTTCTTCGTGATATTTAAAGCATGTATCCTGTTTGTACATATCAACAATCTGTTCATTTTTATTTTTCCATTCACTATAATCCAGAATTTCAGTTGCTTATTTTGGGTTTAAATCTCTCAGTGAACTCATGGCCTTCACCAAGTTATCTAGATAGTTAACATTTGAAATTAAGATGGTGTATATCTTGCTCATCTTCCTGCATATCTCTTTAATGTTGACTACTGTTAATGCATCTTTGTCACAATTTGTGTTCGTTTGTCTATACTGCTTAATAATGAGACTTTGTGTACTTGAATAGATTCTAATAGATGTCTCATTTTACAGATAGTATTGGATCAACCTTTCCTTATGGGTGTTCATGTACTGTGGGAGTCGCAATTGGAGTACCACATATGCCATAATGACTGGGAGGAAGTCTTGAAACTTCTGGATGTTATTCCTACATCAGTGCTATCAGATGGAAGCCTCCAAATTGCTTTAGATGGTTTGCACCCTGCTTCAACTGTTGCTTGCAATAGTGAATTAACTGACTATGGCAACTATATATGTTCTATCGAAGAACTGGATGCTGTTTGCGTGGATGTTCCGGGAATTAAAATTTTTAGGTTGTCCCCCAATGTTACGTGTTCCATGTGGCTAAGGATGCTTATGGAGCAGGAGCTGGCTAAAAAATTTATCTTTTTGAAAGAATACTGGGAAGGCACAGCAGAAATAGTAGCTCTTCTGGCCCGTTCAGGCTTCATTACTGGCAGAGATAAAATATCTGAGGATGATTCCATTGAGAATTTATCAGATCTGAACTCGTCAAATATTGTTGGAAGATGTCCTGTTGATACCGTCCAAGCATTGGATAAATTATTAGTCCATCACTGTGCAGAACATAACTTGCCAAACCTGTTGGACCTTTACCTTGATTACAACAAGTTGGTTCTGGACAGTGATTTACTTCGTTCGTTACTGGATGCTGCAGTAAGTGCGTCATTCTTTCTGCTGGATTATTCTGATTATTTCTATTAATCACATCTTCACATCCACATGATTTATTAGCTCTATATGATCTCTCATTCAGTTATCATTCTTTGAGTTACATTAATTTATGGAAAATAGATATTTTATTTTCCAAATTTTTTTCGGAAACAGTACCCTGTTATTCCTGGATTTGAGAAAAAGATTTTTGAAAATGATAATGGACCTTATATTCATATACATTTGGATACTTGGAGAAAGTCTCAGCTAAAGGCAGTATTGGTGGTACTTTTGGAGTAGAATAAGCAAGTACAAAGCAATGCCCTGCTGAATTAGCTACATGCATTCTAGTCTGAGTCAGAATAGTAATTTTCTTCTTCTTTCTTGTTCTTTTTGCTTTGTTCTTTTGGCCAAGCAAGCCCATGATTCAAATGTCTTGCACCTTAATATCATCCTAAGTGTATGTGATTTCCTAGTCTTTCATGCCGAGTGTTTCTTTTTGTGCCTGAGCCAGGAGAGTGCTGATTGATTAATTGTGCTAGGTAGGGAAACTTGCAGAATGGTGGTTAAACAAAATGCTCCCTAAATGCTAGACTTTCCAGCTGACTCTGAATAGACTTTAAGCTCAACCCTAACATTAGATTAGAACCTATCTTTATGGAACTATTTGGTTGTTTTGATCATCAGGTGTAGTCTCCACTCTGCAGTCCATTAGTTGAGGAACAAGCCTTTTCTACCATGTTTTAAGCTCTTTATTACCGTATTATGTTTTGCTAATTTTTAATACAGTGCCTCCTATAGTATGCAATGAATATGTTGTGTGTGCACTTACCTATGTCTTTGCTTTATGACACATCTGTTCAGGGAGATTGTCACTGGGCCAGATGGTTGCTCTTGTCTAGGATTAAGGGGCATGAATATGATGCATCATTTGCTAATGCTCGTTCAATAATATCACATAATTTAGTGTCTAGTAGCAACCTGAGTGTCCCAGAGATTGATGATATAATTCGCACTGTTGATGACATTGCGGAAGGAGGGGGAGAATTGGCTGCTTTAGCAACTCTAATGTATGCTCCAGCACCAATTCAGAGCTGCTTAAGCAGTGGTAGTGTAAGGCATAGTAGCTGTTCAGCCCAGTGCACGCTGGAGAACCTGCGACCCACTTTGCAACGCTTCCCTACACTGTGGCGCACACTTGTAGCAGCATGTTTTGGAGAGGATACAACTTGCAATTTTTTGGGTCCTAGAGCAAAAAATGGTAAGCTTTTAAACTCCTTTTTTATTTTTTTTTGGTTCCTTTTATTCATGTCCATGTGGAGATTAAATCTTAGGTGATTTTAGTTTGCTATAAAGTAAATCTTTCTTTGGGTGTATTTGAAAATTCAGCTTTATCAAACTACTTGAATTGGCGTGACAACATCTTCTTCTCTTCTGGACGTGATGCTTCACTTTCACAAATTCTCCCTTGCTGGTTTCCAAAGACTGTAAGAAGATTGGTCCAACTTTATGTGCAGGTCTGTCTTCTGATCTCCTGTTGCTATGTTATTGATCTTCTCTTATGCTGTAACCCCTTCAAAATTCTTTTCTAACTGTTGTCTCAAATAATGGGCCGATGGTAGTTTTCTTACTGAGTTGGTGACTGGATGTTGGTCATACCATGTTTATATAAATTTATTGAATCAGTTTTATCTATTCTTTCTTGCTGACCTATTCTGTCTTTTTTGTTTATATGATTTTATTTGTGTACTATCTTCATGGTCTTTTGAGACTGGTGTTTATATGACATTATAGGGTCCTCTAGGATGGCAGTCACTTTCAGGTCTGCCTACAGCAACTTTGCTGCAAAGGGACATTGATCTTTTTACATATCCAGATGGAGATGCTGAGGTCAGTGCTATTTCATGGGAAGCAACTATCCAAAAGCATGTTGAAGAGGAACTTTATGACTCTTCACTCCAGGTTTGTGCCTTCTTGTACAAGACAATAAGGTTTCAACAATACTCTTTTTTTCTTTTATTTCAAAGGATAATCACCTTCCTGTAAGAAGTGTGAGATATTGAGTCTATTTGTTAATGTGGCCTTATGGTACTAGAGAAATTTTGGTCTTTACTTGTGTAAGCAGAGGGGTTGGGAATTTGGAAATTGACAAGGGATTGACTAGGGAATGGGATTTAGGATCAAACGGGTACGCTTAAAGGGCTATTGCTGAACATATGTGGCAGCAGGACATGCATTGAATGTTTGTCCAATTTTGGTGTATTGATTGGTGTCTAAAGTATAGGGGTGAGTGTAGGGGAATGGGGTTTTTTAAGTACAAAATAAGATAGGATTTGGGTCCGGAAAGTGTCTGGAAATCAGATTTGTTGGTTAACAATAAGAATGCCAGAAAAATATGGATAAGAAAGGGAAGAAAAAGAAATAGATGAAAGAATAATAGAATTAAGCAAAGAATTAGTGGGGGACAGATAAAAGATGAAGGATATTGGAATTAAGCAAAGAATTATTAGGGGAAAGAGATCAAAGATGAAGGATATTGGCATTCAAGGCCTTCAAACCAACAAGCTTAAAGCCATGATTTTTTTTTTTAATTTTTTCTCTCTTTTGGCCCCACAGAAAATTTAGAAAAAGAAAAAGAAGATATATATGTATAATTAGCGATTCAGAAGTTATTTTTTATGGATTGACCCCCCAGTTATCTTTTTTGGCACTGTGCATCCAAAATGGAAATTCCTAACTTTGCCTTTGGTCTTTTCAATGATCATTGGGGATATGAAGTCATTATTAAAAGAATCTAATAAGATAAAGTTTCCCTTTGTAGTATTCTGCAGCATGACCCTGCATTGCTGAGGTGATATGAATGGTATTTTACTAAACATTTAGATTTTGTCGATGAGAAGACTAATCTTCCTAAACAGATATTCTTAAAAGAACTAACTTTGACTTGACCTTCAAAACCAAGCTTGTTTTGAACTTCATTGGATTTCCCATGAAAATCCCACAAAATAGAGCCAATAAAGCTGGAATTGATGATGGACAAACATAACCAACAAACTATCATTTTTTGCTGCAATACTATTACTTTGTTTTGGTTGCTATGGCATTTAGTTACTTCTGAGTTGCCCATTAGTTGCCTTCTTGTTTGCATCACATATAATGTATTTTCATGCTTTCCGCTAAGACTTGTATTAACTTTAGGAAACTGGACTTGGACTTGAGCATCATTTATATCGTGGTCGCGCACTGGCAGCTTTCAACCAACTTCTTCGTCTTAGAGTTGAGAAGTTGAAATCAGAAGGCAGGTCCAGTTCTTCAGCACACGGACAGGCAAATGTTCAATCTGACATTCAAGCGCTTCTTGCACCCATAGTAAAAAGTGAAGAGTTTCTTCTTTCATCAGTAAGGATCAATTCTCTTTCCATCCAGATTTATTCCCTAAAGTGAATATATAGTGGGTTTTAGTTGATTGATTTTTGTTTGATCTTAAAGAATGAACTTTTATGTGAACGATCATGTTGTAGTTAAAGGTAATAGATTGTAGTTTTATCTAATTGGTGTTCTGTCATTACCTCATGGTGCTTAAATTTTTAGGTCATGCCACTTGCTATTTCACATTTTGAAGATAACATATTGGTTGCTTCATGCGCCTTTCTCCTGGAGCTTTGTGGCTTATCTGCCAGCATGCTTAGAGTAGATGTAGCAGCCGTAAAACGGATATCCTCTTTCTATAAATCTAGTGAAAATGGTGAAAGTCATAAGCAACTTTCACCAAAGGGTTCTGCTTTTCATGCATTACCCCTTGAAGGTAATATAACAGAGTCTTTAGCTCGAGCACTGGCAGATGAATATATGCATGAGGATAATGCAACCAAGGCTGAGCAAAAGGGATCTTCAGATTCGGCTGCTAGTGCACGCCCTTCTAGAGCTGTCATACTTGTCCTACAGCATTTGGAAAAGGCTAGTCTACCTATTATGTTAGACGGAAAGACATGTGGATCTTGGTTATTAACTGGCAATGGTGATGGGAATGAATTAAGATGTCAACAAAAAGCTGCAAGCCAGCACTGGAATTTAGTCACAGTTTTTTGTCAGATGCATCAGCTTCCTTTAAGCACAAAATACCTTGCTGTATTAGCACGAGACAATGATTGGGTATGTATCTGCTGCTTTCATGAGTATTAAGTATGCATAATTCTTTTCCAACTTCAAATCTGATGGTGTGATCGTCTTCTGTAAGGTTGGATTTTTGTATGAAGCTCAGGTTGGAGGATACCCTTTTGAAACGGTTGTCAAGGTGGTAAGTTTCCTTTTCCTTTCAAGTATTATATTATTGTATGTCAATGTTGCTTAAATCAATGAAAGTTGTTGTCTTCCAACCATTTTGTCTTTTCCCCTTGGTTCAGGCGTCAAAGGAATTTAGTGACCCACGTCTCAAAATTCATATATTAACAGTACTGGGAGGCCTTCAGTCAAGAAAAAAAGCTAGCTCTTCGTTTTACTCAGATTCTACAGAAAGAAGTGAAAGTTCCTTTTTGGATGAAAATTTATTTGTCCCTGTTGAGCTGTTTAGAATTTTAGCCGATTGTGAGAAGCAGAAAAATCCTGGAGAGGCCCTATTGATTAAAGCAAAGGAGTTGTCCTGGTCGGTTTTGGCGATGATTGCATCATGCTTTTCAGATGTGACTCCATTATCCTGCTTGACTGTTTGGCTGGAAATTACTGCAGCCAGGTTACAATCAACATTCTCTGAATTATGTTTCTTAGATACTTCTGAGTGCTTTTCAAGTGAGCTGTATGCTGCAGCCCCCCAATACTTGATTTTCTCTTGGTTATAATGACTCTCTGTTTGCCTCATTATTTAAGAGCATTGTCCTCTTTATGCAATACCTCATATTTGCTCACTACCAAGACTTTGATCTGATTCTGGAGAATTATTTACAGAGAAACTTCATCCATAAAGGTGAATGACATTGCTTCCCAGATAGCAGATAATGTTGGAGCAGCTGTGGAAGCTACTAATGCCATGCCAGCAGGTGGTAGAGCTCTTACATTTCATTACAACCGACAGAATCCAAAACGTAGGCGGCTTATGGAGCCAACATCTGCAGATCCCTTGGTTGCCTCATCTGGTGTTTCAGTTACTTATTCTAGTGCCAAAACAATTGCCGAAGGCACCACTGGAGAGGAAGAGAAAATAGAAGTTGGTCAAAATGTAAATATTCGTGGTGATTCAGTTGAAGGACCTGTTTCTCTATCCAAGATGGTTGCTGTGCTTTGTGAACAGCACTTGTTCCTGCCATTACTAAGGGCATTTGAAATGTTCCTTCCTTCATGTTCTTTGCTACCTTTCATCCGTGCTCTTCAGGTTTGTGAGCAAACTTAAAACTCAAGTTTTTCTTTATTGCAAGTTTGACTATACAAGATGCTAAGCTGATGCCTTCTTGTACTTCTCACTAAATGGTGGGACGTGCATCCTCATCTCTTTGGAGGCAGGCTGTAGGTTTTAATTCCTGCAGCTGTCATAAAGTATGATCCATTCAAATCAGTGACAACTTCCAAATGTAGACATACATGTATTGAAGTGAATGTGCTTCACATAAAATAATTTTGAACAATAGTGTAATCTGAAGTAGTTTGCTTTTCAAAGAAAAAAGGAATTCCTGATTTCTGTGTGTTAGCTCATCACATCATTTAAATTTGCAGAATTTAATCAGCTTGTTCACCTTTTGCTAGTTTCCTTTTCTATTAATACAATCTGTTTTTGCTTTTGATAGTAAAAGAATGAAGTTTAATTAGTGTTGTTGCCATATTTCTTTTGAACTTCAACCAAGAATACAAATTTAGTATAATGAGCTGCCGCTCATTTCCCTGTACGCTTCCTGCTTTTGTGCTCTCTGGACCTTTTTGGACTTAGTGTACATTCACTTAAAAAATTCTAATGGCTGAAAATTTTGAATATTACATTTTAAGTATGACTAACGGATGAGGTTTTGAGGAAGAAAGGGTTCAACATCATCAAAAGTTAAGTGGAGCATGCTAATGGCTATCTATAACATACATCATGTCTCCTGCTTCCTCAATTATAACCTTAAATAGAATGACGGGTGTATTTTGACTTGGTTGAGTTATACAATTTATTGAAAAGTTAGATTTGTATTTGGAAATGAGTTGATGGGATCATTTTCTTATGCAAACTTTATTTTATTTTATTTTGTTTAATTCATTCAGGCATTTTCACAAATGCGCCTATCTGAAGCATCGGCACATTTGGGTTCCTTCTCTGCCCGAGTAAGGGATGAACCAACCCAGTTACAAGCAAATATAGGAAAAGAAGGGCAGATTGGAACTTTGTGGGTTAGCTCAACTGCTGTAAAAGCTGCTGATGCCATGCTTTCTAGTTGTCCATCTCCTTATGAAAAAAGATGCTTGCTGCAACTGCTTGCTGCTACCGAGTTTGGTGATGGAGGATCTGCAGCCACTGACTATCGACGACTGTACTGGAAAATTAATTTAGCGGAGCCTTCATTGCGAAAAGATGATTGTCTACACCTGGGGGATGAGACTTTAGATGATGCTTCACTTTTAGCAGCATTAGAAAAGAATGGGCATTGGGAACAAGCACGCAACTGGGCGAAGCAGTTGGATGCTAGCGGTGGACCTTGGAAGTCTACCATTCATCATGTTACTGAAACTCAGGTACTATATATGCAACAAACAGTCCTGCTTCATTCGGGAGCAAATTGTAATATTGTTGACTTTCATCAAAATGAGAAAATTCATGACATAGGATCTAAGGTAATGAAGAACACTATTTTAAAGTAAGAAGTATGAAGCCCCTGCGAGTATTTATTTATAAAATTCTTAAAAGTAATTTGTGCTTGGAATTGTTAACTTGACAAGGATTATGCAGACATTTTATTTTTTGGAATATCAGATAATTGGAGGTTTTCGACAGTTTGCTAGTTGCATACATAAGTGAATTTGGTTACCTGAAATTCAGAAATGAAAATAAAAATAAAAGAGGGAAGGATTTTCCTCGGATTGTCATAGCATTGAAGTCTCCTATGCTGTTAAACTCTCACTGATTAATCTTTACATTCTCCTAAAACCAAGAATGTACTGTTCCAAGATTTCCATTTTAACTTCAGTTCAACAAAATAACATTGCCATTTACATACAATTGACTTACCATTTGGGCAGTGTTTGAAGGGAATTTTTTATTCTTTTCTTTTTCATTTCATTTTATTTCTTTCCTTCTATCTATCCTAAATTCACCTCTAATTCCTCTTATGATGATATTTGTGCTGCTACATACCTGCTCATTATCTGAACATGAGTGGCATGGATCCTTTAACGTGCCTGTTATTTCTCTTAATCATCTGTGGGTGGTATTATCTTGAACTTCTTAATGCTAACTCTTTTAATATTTTTTTATTGTTTCTCTCACTTTTAGGCGGAATCTATGGTGGCGGAATGGAAAGAATTCCTCTGGGATGTTCCAGAAGAGAGGGTTGCTTTATGGGGCCACTGCCAGACGCTGTTTATCAGATATTCCTTCCCTTCTTTGCAGGTATATTTGTCTGTTCAAGCAACAGTCAATGAGGGGAATCATTATTTTGGCAATTTTGCTCGCTTCTGTACTTAAAGGATCCATTGTCATATCATTTGCAGGCTGGATTATTTTTCCTTAAACATGCAGAAACACTGGAGAAAGATCTTCCAGCTAGAGAGCTTCATGAAATGTTGTTGCTTACTCTTCAATGGTTAAGTGGGATGATAACCCAGTCCAATCCGTAAGTGATTTTGAATCAGCTAATGTTGCTTCTATGCGTCTTTGTTTACAACTATCTTTTCTCACCTGTATGATGATCTTGTCAGGGTATATCCATTGAATCTTTTGCGAGAAATTGAGACTAGGGTGTGGCTCTTAGCAGTAGAATCAGAAGCTCAGGTCAAAAATGAAGGAGACTTCAGTTTAACGAGTTCCAGCCGGGAGAATACTTCAAATATTATTGATCGGACTGCAAATGTAATAACAAAAATGGATAATCATATTAATGCAATAAAAAACAGAATTGTTGAAAAACATGATGCAAGAGAAAATAACCAGGCACATTTCAAGAGCCAATTATTGGATGCCAGCTCTTCGACTGCAGCTGGGGGAAGTACAAAAACAAAAAGGAGGGCCAAAGGTTATGTGCCATCAAGACGGCAACTATCGGACTCTATAGATAAAAGCACTGATCCTGAAGATAGTTCTGGCCCTGTCAGCTCTAGGAATGATTCGCAGTTGCAAGATGAAAGCTCAACAATAGAAATGTCTTTTCCAAAGTGGGAGGAAAGGGTTGGACCTGCCGAGCTGGAAAGAGCTGTTCTATCTTTATTGGAGTTTGGACAAATATCAGCGGCCAAGCAACTCCAGCATAAGCTGTCTCCAGCTCACATACCATCTGAATTCATTCTTGTGGATGCTGCTTTGAAGCTGGCTGCTATCTCAACAGCTAGTGTTGAAGTATCAATATCAGCCCTTGACGAGGAAGTGCTTTCGGTCATTCGGTCATACAACATACTGACTGACCAACGTTTAATCAATCCATTGCAGGTTATAGTCCAAATCGCTCTCAGTTTCTTTCTTCAGCTCGTTCTTTCTTTTTCAATGTTGAAAGTAAACTAGCTTCTCAATGTTGAAAATCAGATAAAGAGATAGCAGTGACCATTTAGTTTTTCCAATTCTTGCCCTGCTGATGGTGTTTTTCTTTTGTTTCTTTTCTTTGATGGATTCTAATATTTGAGTTTGTACATATAGGTTTTGGAGAATTTAGCAACCTTTTTCACTGAAGGATGTGGACGTGGACTTTGTAAAAGAATAATAGCAGTTGTTAAAGCAGCAAATGTATTGGGCCTTCAATTTTCAGAGGCATTTGATAAGCAACCAGTTGAATTGCTGCAGCTTCTTTCTCTTAAAGCACAAGAATCATTTGAAGAAGCACATCTCCTTGTGCAAACTCACTCTATGCCAGCAGCCAGTATTGCACAAATTCTTGCTGAATCCTTTTTAAAGGTGCGGCATGGAAATTTCATTTTCGTTCAAATGCTTAACCTAAAATTTTAGATTTCTGGAATTTGCTATAAAAACTTGTGATCTGGGCTGGGCACTGCAAGCCTGGCAGTTTAGATTGGATTCAATCTGGGCCAGAGTCTGTGACCAGAAAACTTGTGACTTTTAGTCTATGATGTGTTGAGTGCAAACACAGTCCTGTAACCTGTAGGATGTAATATACAGTAAGTTCTGATTAACATCTTCCATGTTCTCCAGGGTTTATTGGCTGCACATCGTGGGGGTTATATGGACTCTCAGAAGGAGGAAGGACCGGCTCCTCTATTGTGGAGATTTTCAGACTTCTTGAAATGGGCAGAGCTTTGTCCTTCTGAACCAGAAATTGGCCATGCACTGATGCGCTTGGTAATCACTGGACAGGAAATACCACACACATGTGAGGTATGATTTTTATTACTGAAAAGTTGATTTTCATGTTATCCTATGACCCTTATATAATTTAAAATAATTGAAAACTGCTTTGGTTTTCTGTGGAGAATTTCATCTCTAAAACAAATTACAACCAGCTCAGATGATGGTAATCGTCAATACAAATAAGATAGTTGTTTATGTTGTTTCTTGGTTTATTATCGTTTTGTTTTGATGTGCAAAAGTTTTTGGTCATGATTATTTCTGCAGGTGGAGCTTCTAATTCTCTCCCACCATTTCTACAAATCATCAGCTTGCCTTGATGGAGTTGATGTTCTTGTAGCCCTTGCTGCAACCAGGGTTGAAGCATATGTGTCTGAGGGCGATTTTGCATGTTTGGCTCGCTTGATAACTGGAGTTGGAAACTTCCATGCGCTTAATTTTATTCTTGGAATTCTTATAGAAAATGGCCAGCTGGAATTACTTCTTCAGAAGTATTCTGCTGCTGCAGACACAAACACAGGCACTGCTGAGGCTGTCAGAGGATTCCGAATGGCTGTTCTTACAGCATTGAAGCATTTTAACTCCAATGACCTTGATGCATTTGCAACGGTTAGTATATACCTTGATGACTACTATACCTTGGACAAATTTATTATACCTCTTTTATATATGTTCATCAAATTTATTATAGCTTAATGTATTTTCAAACTTGTTCAAACTTAGAGCTTACGCATTTTACGTTGGTATATAAGTTTTGTAGCAGATACAACATTAACCTGGATATCAGCTATTGATAATTTTGTTCCTTGCTTTCTTCTGGAAATCTAGTATAGGGAATCTTTATTTGTCTGCAATGGAGGTTTTGTGAAAACCAAAGTTAGGCCATGAATCAATTTTGTTGTATCATCCTTAATGTTTTTCTACTTTACAGGTCTATAATCATTTTGACATGAAGCATGAAACTGCGGCTCTTTTAGAGTCACGAGCAGAGCTATCCTGCCAGCAATGGTTTTATCGTGCTGACAGGGATCAGAATGAAGACCTCCTAGAATCCATGCGCTATTTTATTGAAGCTGCTGAAGTTCACTCTTCGATTGATGCTGGCAATAAGACACGCAGAGCTTGTGCTCAAGCTTCCCTAGTGTCCCTTCAAATTCGAATGCCAGATTCTAAGTGGCTCAATTTATCTGAAACCAATGCCAGGAGAGCACTCGTTGAGCAATCTCGTTTTCAGGAGGCTCTAATCGTTGCAGAAGCATACGGTCTTAACCAGCCAAGTGAGTGGGCACTTGTGCTCTGGAATCAAATGCTCAATCCGGAACTGACGGAAGAATTTGTGGCAGAATTTGTAGCTGTACTTCCTCTCCAGCCTTCTATGCTCATTGAACTGGCGAAATTTTATAGAGCTGAGGTGGCAGCCAGGGGTGACCAATCCCAATTCTCGGTTTGGCTTACAGGGGGTGGATTGCCAGCAGAATGGGCTAAATATCTTGGTAGATCGTTCAGATGCCTGTTGAAGAGAACCCGGGATCTGAGGTTACGGTTGCAGCTGGCTACTGTGGCAACTGGGTTTACTGACATAGTCGATGCATGCTTGAAGGCATTAGATCGGGTTCCTGAAAATGCTGGGCCGCTTGTACTGAGGAGAGGACATGGTGGGGCCTACCTCCCATTGATGTAATCACGATCCGCAACTGTTGAGGAGTATGATTCCATGATATTTATTGCAAGGATGGCAATGATAACGGAACCGCAACACCAAGGTGAAATTAAATTAAATCCTCGTAATTTTTTTTTTTTGGGGAAAGAATTGGCGGGAAGATACAAGTGAAAATTAGTACAATTTGTACGTTAGTCAATTGTGTTCGGAAGATTAGTTTCTTCTGGGACTTGACTGAAGTTGAAGGGCAGAAAACAGTGGCTTTTTGAAGAATTGGTTCAGATTTAGGTTTCAATTAGTTGAAGCTAGCAAGCAAAAGTTTGTAAATTGGTTTGGTTCTTTAATTTTTTTTTTTTTTTTAATATTTGAAAGGATTTCTTTATTTTTGGATGACGAAGTCAGGGGCAAAGGTTTAATTTCCTTCCTTGCATTGAATGAAATATCTAGTGAGTTGTTTGTAATGTCAATTTTGTAAGCAATATGTACAATGTGTAAATATCAATTCTTCTATATAAAGAATTCATTTTAGTTAGTTTGTTCCATGGAAAAGAAGTGTTTGGAACATTTTGCTATATATAAAGATTTAATTTAATTCAGGACTAGGTTTAAGTAATTTACTGCTTGTTTTGGACCGAATTGAGGGTGCTTTTAATGTGGTGGATTATTAACGAACCTTCAAATATAAATCTGCAGATAAGAAGGTAATTAGTAAATATTTGTTTTGCCATTGCTTTATTGCTTACAAATATTTTTGCTATTCAACTTTTGAGATTAAAAGCGACAAATTTATCTTTAAAGTAATTTTTTATATAAAATTTTATCAGATTTGAATAATAAGATCAATTCAAAATAATCTCTCTAAACATTGATTTTATGCATAATATCACCACCTTATTCATAGGGCGTACGACCATGAGTCGTAGCTAAACATATTCTTGTAATCTTGTCGAATCTTAACGGCAGGAAATGTTTCATACAACTCTAATTTTTCGTGCTCATATTTCTCAACTTATGGATTACATTTAAAAACTTGAAAATTGCAACAAATCGTACAAATTACAAAGGAGTTGAGTTGAAAATTATGCGATCTGAATTTCCTCAATTATTTTCTTTTTCTTTCCGCAATGAGCTTATTGAGAGAATTGAGTTACAAACCTCACAAACAAACCTCTGGTTTTTCCCAACAGCCAACAAGTAAACCATAAGAAGCGCTGAATGTGTCTTGTGTGTCCTAACTGAATTAAACGGATACCTTCATTATAGAAGGAGTCTGTACAAAGAATCAATAGATACAAAACAGCCTCGCGCTAGCAAAGCTTCCCTCTAACGTTAATGCTCAATTGATCCAACGATTAGCAAACTCCTATCTAATCAGGTTTCCAACTGTAATCTTCTGGCTGCATGTGAAGCTAAAAATGTCAGGATTGCAGGATTGGTAGCTGGAATCATATATAGTTTCAGGTTTAAGGAACAATGGGGAAATGTGGAACCTATTCTTTAATCCTGCTTTGAATTTTGATTCTGTAAAGGACGCCTCTGAGCAAGCATCCGCTTTGTGCTTTCCAGGACACTGAAGAAGATTGACCCTCCAATGCCAATCCACAGTACCCTTGGCCCAATGCCCTGCAGCAAAGAGGTACATAAGAAACAAAGAATCCTTTTTAAGGATGCAAAAGTTTTAGTCATTCTCTAATGCAGATGTCTATATTTGAGCTTATACATGACTGAACAATTTAGTCAAATAGCTAATAACCATACAAATGTCCACGTTCTCTAAAATACAGACACCAGACTGTAGAAACATGAACAAAATTCAGTTCTCACAGCAATCACCATAATACATACCCCAAAAACTTGTGAATTTGGCTTAAAACAATTTTCTCTCCTTCATATTTCCTTTGGGTTGATGAAAATATAGCCATGTAAAAATAATTTTTTATTTAAGCACCAATAAATGAGGAAGGGTCGAATCTTGGCAAGCTTGCAGGCCCTTAAAAAAATAACAGGAGTGAATAAATAGCGAAAACAGGATCTTTTGCACACATTGGTGCATCAACTTAAAGGGCCAGCAGTGGAAGATAGTATACAAACCCTAAAAGTGTCTCAGTATAAATTAAAAAGAATAATTTAAAAAAAAAAAGAAATCAACAATTAATTAGAATTCTAAACTTTCTTCCTTGTATGGCTGAATAATCACTAGGACTGTATGATATTTTCTCACGGAGTCCAATTTTAATGAGGCTCAATAAATGATGAAAACCTATCTGACAACCACCAACTGACAAATCTAAGAAAATCAGAAGCATGAGGATCATGCGAGCTTAAGGTTATATTAAGAGGATCAATCACAACATTTTTCTTCTACCTCAAACATTCTGGTAAGACACTAATTTGCAGTTGTTAGGCTTGGATCAACCACAATCAAACTTTATCACTAACCACAAGCATCGACAAGTACAGAGACTATATTTGCTGATCTGATACTGGTGAGCAGAAAAATGGAGCATAGAAGAGTCATACCTTCAGAAGAGCAGTAGGTCCTTCATCTCTAACAATAGTTTGAACACAATGGAAGATTCCTTTGTACTGGTTTGCTGATCCCTACAGAGGAATAACACAAATTGAATTATATGCTACCAATATAGAGAAGAAAGAAAAAGATTGGCCATACCTGAACCATTAACCTTGTCTTAATCACATCAAGAGGAGTAGTTATAGCACCAGTTAATGCACCTGGAAAGAGAAATTAAAATGTATTCAGACATTTCACAGAAAACAAAATTGTACACAATAAATTGGTAGACTTTGCTACTCATTGATTTTGAGTGCATTCATGTACTTTATACCAATTAACATTCAGCAGGCCACTTTACCAACTATTTTCTAGAATCCAATCTCTCTATTGAAAACAAAATCAAGTTAAGCAGATTTAATATCCAAGAGCATGACTGCTAATGTATTATAAAAAGACTTTTCTGAGAACAAAAATAATGGAAGCATATCTAGTACTATTTTTTGGAGAAGTAAAAGTGTTTCATTTGTGGTTCGGATCCTGTTTTTCCGAAAGGTATAAAATGCTTTTGGGTCATTCAAATTTAACTTTCGTTTTTGAAGAGCGGGTTTTGTGATTTCCAAATCCTGCTTTTCAAACACAACCGAACTCATTCTTTTGTCTGTCTTTATTATTGCCAAACACTCATTGTGTGGATAACTCCAAAATGGGTATGAAAAGTTGTTACCGGCGAAAGCACCAATCATAGCATTCTCGGGATCATTCAAATCTCTACGTGCCTACCAAAAAGGGAAAAGAGGGTCAAAAATTACAAAAGCATAAACAAAAAATAGGTTTTACAGCATTCTGTCAGTCATAGAGAAGTGAAAGCAAAAATGACAAAAGGCATGCAGGGAAACCCAAAATAGAACTTAGTGCCACTAAAGCTCCAATTTTATGTTCAGATATAATAAGGATGTGACCAAGCCTAAATGTAAAATCAGCCAACCATGTAGTCTAAACGTTCCTGGTTCAACAAATTTTGAGCTCAAGAATGCTCTTCTTATACAGCCTTCAAGATTTTCCAGTAATTCCCATGTAAACACAAAATAAATAAGATCCCAATGCTTGGCCTATAATATTCTGTAATTAAGGTAATGAGAACATTCACAAGTGATTATAATAGAAAATATCTATCAGTAAGTGCAATGGCAAACTTGAAAGGATGCATAAGAGGCAGCTTACTGCTGCCTTATAACCTATCCGAAGCTGCTCATAGATACAGAATTGAATTGCATCAAAGGGCAAATCCCGCAACAGAAAAGATCCATATCCCTGCAATATGAAAGATGATTCTCAAGTTATATATAGAAGATAGTGAACAAAATGCAATAACT
This sequence comes from Azadirachta indica, assembly GCA_022749755.1. NCBI lineage: Eukaryota > Viridiplantae > Streptophyta > Magnoliopsida > Sapindales > Meliaceae > Azadirachta > Azadirachta indica. The sequence goes on from CM040447.1 coordinate 6,876,224, forward strand.
ATAAGCTTGCAGGTCAGGAATCAAAAGTCACAGATACAAAGCACAAAAGAGCAGTAAGAACTTCACAAAGAAAGTTATTCATCTCAAACTGAAAAGCAAAATTTAAGCTTAAATTTCTTGTGCGGAATAGCACAGAGATGGAAGGCAGAGATTGCATACTGCATAGAGACCCTTAAATCCTTCTTTAGAAACGATAAGCTGGACAGCATCAGGAGCTGAAGTAAACTGCCCAGTCTGCATTCTTTGCTTAACAACCTGCAGATTGTGAAAAGGAGAACAAAATTAACTGAAAAAAAAAAAAAAAAAAAAAAAACTAAAGACACAATGTCTAGGAAGATAGTTATAAATATATAAATGCACAGATAGCAAAATCTACCTCTGTTGGAACACGGATGAGAGAAGCAGCAACTCCTCCTATGGCACCTGCCGTCTGCATAAAATTTATTAAGCTTATTGCAAGAAAAATGTTTTTCATAAAAGAGGAAAATATTGACGGAGTTGTGGGTAAAGTATATGATTAAGCCAAAAAGATTTCAGGTAATCATTAGACCAACTCATTCAGCATAATACATGGGCTGTTTCAAGAAGTTCCGGGTGGCTAATACAACAGGAAAATGAAGATTGCAGAATTGAAGGGAAAAAGAAAAATTTAATATATGGAGGACCTTTTATGCCATTGGATAAAAAATGATGATTATAAAACTGAAGGGGAAGCAAAAAAAATGTAAAATGTGGTGGACTTTTAACCCATATGGAAAGTGTGGAGACAATGGAAAATTTTCTGCATCTACAATACAGTCGGGACTTCAACAAGCATATCAATCTAACAACTTGCTCAAAGGAACAAGACAGTATTCATGTTACAGGACTAGTTCATGCATAAACTTCCACATGTAGATGCTTATTTTCAAAATAACCATCAGTCATAAACCCAAACCAAGATAGAAAGAATTAAAGAATCTCTTACCAGATGAGCAACAGCACTAAGATTTTCAGGAAAGAACTTCAATAGTTTCTGTTTTGCAGGTTCATACACACCAACAAATACTGCAGAAGCCCTGTACACAAAAGGTAAAAGAATTAAAGCCCAGCCAATCCAATTGAGTAAGAGTTAATATTGCCAAAACATATTCAGTAAATTGACGAACTTTATACAGATGGCGGGCACCATAGAAGGAGTTGTTGTAAAGTGTAAGATTAAGTGAAAATGATTTCAGTTACTCATTGGACAAAAATTTTCAAGGCCAGTTTGCATATCTATGAGACAAAAAAGGATGCCATAATATGATTCCTAATTGGTATACAAGCTATTAGATCATGTATGACTTCTTGGAAAAACATGAAAGTTATGCATTTTAAAAGTACTTACGGTAAGACACCAGCAAGATTTCCAGCCAGTCCAGAATAAAGGCCCTTGAAATCTATTTTTCCTCCCCCACGAGCAGCCTATATAATAATAAGTTTCAGAAACAAGCTTGTCATTAAGTTGTGGGTTCAATAATTTACAGGAATAAAAAATAAATCAGATCACCCTTTCTAGGGAAACTGGACCATTTAATATGTAAAATCTAGGGTGCATCCCAGTATAAAGCCAAAGAGAAGGTTTAATTTCAGTGAACAAAGAATAGACATTTTTCATCAAGTTATATCCATGTGTACAGAAAGAAGTTCTGCCCAAAAGTAAAAAATTTTGTAACTGCATGATTAACCTACCTGCAGCCTTGTCTTTATGGTATCAATGGGATACAAAGCCGTTTCAACGACAACACCAGCTGTTCCTCCTGCTATAACACCCTCTGCAAAATTGGCCTAACTTATAAGAATACACGAAAACTACATGCAGCAGACTTGGTCAGTTGACCACATGAGCAGCATTGCAGCATTTCTATTAACAAATTTAGAACGAAAAAGAATATCATTTTCACTCGTTTTGTGGAACAAAAAGATTTATAAACTTTGTATAACAAAGTTTATTGACTGAAGAGAAAAAAAAAATAGACAGGTTTCTTCCTCCCAAAAACTCATCTTTTTCATTTCCACATGGGAATGATGGACATATACTTTTTTCACACATAAGTTCAGTGTTGATAAATTTTCTTATCCAGGATTAAGGACCAAAGCAACCAATGTCCATGAACATGATTTTTTGAGCTTCCTTGCATAACCACAAACTAATATCCAATACCATTTTTCATCCATCCAGCTTCAAATACAACCAACTTTCACCACTCAAAATTGAAAAATAAAGTGCACATACCAAATAAAATACGAAAGAAATCAAACGGTTTTTCTTCTCCCACGCTAACAGATGCAAAAGACTTTCTTGTTTCCTGCTGCAAATGTTGCATTTTCCTACTGGACACATCTGCAAAAACATATCACCTGTTCAAAGAATAAACAACAGTATACAAACAATGCCTTTTTTTTCTAGAAGACATGTTTACCTTAACAAGAAACTCGGAACATCATCATGAAATAAATTTCTAAGTACTGAGGTTACATAAAATTAAATTTTTCTGTATCCTTAACACAAAGCAGCTAAATTCTCAAAATGCTTCAAACACTTCACGATTTTTTACAGCATACAACAGTAAACCTATACCGATGCAAAGTAAAATTCAATGCTTTGCTTACGCGCAACATTTTCAACAATCAAATTGAAGCAAACTCATTCAACAATTGAACAAGTTTCATCATGTAAGCAAGTCAACATATCTGGAAATTTAACTACTTTCACCTCCACAAGAATAAATTATCTATAAAACTAAACTAAACATGAATTCATCTTTTACTAAAAAATATTGAAAAAAAACAGATTAATCAGTAAAATAATGTCAATAATTTGCAGTAATACAAATAAAAATTAATTAAATTAAAATCCATAAACACATTGCAAAATTATAAAATTCACCAACGGAAAATGATTACCTACAGAGGTTTTCGAATCAACGGATAACGTTAATGGAGCCATTAAATTGACAATTCAATTACAAAATTATTTGAATCGGCAGGAAATTACTAAATAACAGCCTGAAAATAAAAAACAAAAAAAGATTAAAAAAATAATTAATATTATATATGAATAAGCATTAATTTTATTTTACAGCATAAAAGCTTTAAATTATATTTATTTTTTTCGAAAAAAATAATAACAAGCTGAAGCGTGGAAGGAAGAAAGCAAGTAACACGTGAAGCCACTGTACCGGTACAGCTGCGGAGAACGGTTTTGGAAAGTGTCAGTAGCAAGACCGAAGAGGTAGCAGGAAGAAGGCGCCCGTTTCCGTTTGCGAATAAATGTGGGCCGATTCACAAATGGTCCGGCCCAATTTATGAGCTTGCAGTTTGAGCCCGCTTTTATTCTTTAAGGTTATTTTTACTAACTATTATAACTTAGGTTATTTTTCAATATAATAAAAACTACAGTACGGAATTGCGGTATCGAGCCATATTTTCGATGCTTCTGCTATTAAAAAATGAGCTGAGCTTATAAAGTGATTCGAACTTTTGTCTTTTGGAAAAATGGTGTACAATTATCAATATGCCACTCAAACATTTAACTATTTTCTAAAAAAAAATTATAATAACAAATCATTTTTATTGATATTAATAAATCATAAATTAAACACTAATAAATTATAATTTAAAAATAATTAATACTAATAATAACAATCTTTGTGGATATACTTGTTTGATATATTATTTACTATAAAATTAATTTAAAAAAAAATAATTATTATAATTATAAATTAATATTTAATTTAAAAACAAATAATATATCAAATAAGCATATTTACAATAAAAAATATTTTTATTAGGACTAATTATTTTTAAATTATAATTTATTAGTGTTATATATATATATAATCTATATAATCTATTTCGTAAAACTTGATTGGATGTTTAAATAGTATAGTGCCAAGCGTTTATTACTTTTATAAACCTCGTTGGTGTATTGAGAGTATATTCTAAGGATTTGAATATAAATAAATAATTATCAAATCCATTTTATTTAATATAAATATCATATATAATATCAACATATATAATTTTTTAAGTATTTCTTTTAAGATTTACATATCTTACATTTATTAGAACTAGAATAAATCTCAAATTTATGGGTTATAATATCAATAAATTAAAGATTAATGATAAACTCATAATTCATCTCATTTTTACTTTAATAGTGTTGGAGATAAAAACACTTTATATAAATTACTATATCTAAACTAACGTGATATTATAATATTAGTTCACATGGTTTACAGTATTTATTTTTGTTAATTTTATTGATTTGTATTTTTATTAACAAATATTATTATATCACGGTAATTTACAAATAATAATTTGTATAAAAAATTAATTAATTTGTAACCTGGACATTATTGTTTTTAATTTTAATTTTAATGCAATTGCTCCTCTTCTCTTAAATAAAAATATTGGGACTATTAGACAAACAATGGGGTGAATTTATCACATGCCTAAATTAAATTTGGATATTGTTACAACTTATATGAATTTGCACTTATACCCTTAACTAAACTTTGCTATAACAATCCCAAAACATTTCCTAAACTTAGAAATTCTTGTTTGGCCAAATACAACAAATGAATTCAATTGGCCCATGTCTTCACCAACCAAATTAATTTAATTAAAAAAATGAAATCTCTATTAAAAGAAAATTTTCCTCTAAATTTCCGCTTTGCCTTCCAATTTTCTTCATTTTCTCTACAATCAATTAACCATCTAAATTTCCAATGGTCCATAACCTAATTAACAAACAAAGCTGAATTCCCATAAGAGTTCAATCAACTTCACGTCCTTCTTAGTCTTACATCCGGTAATACCGTACAGCTTCATCGAACCGGCTCATCACCATGGCTCGAGCCGCGTTCTTCTTCGTCTTCTCGATCCTCGTGTTTAATTTCTTGATACTGATGATTTCCGCAGCTGATAGTAATAACAACGGTGATAATTCTGGCAATGGTGGCAATAGCGGTGGCAATGGTAACAATAATGGCGGCAACAGTAACAACGGCGGTGGTAATAGTGGTAGCAATGGTAACAGCAATGGAGGTAATGGTAACAATGGCGGTGGTAATAGCAACAACAATGGGAATAATAATGGCGGCAACACCAACAATAATGGGAATAGTAACGGAGGCAATAACAATGGCAACAACAACGGAGGCAATAACGGTGGCAATGGCAATAACAATAATAATGGTGGCGGTAGCCAAGGCAATAATAACAACAACTGGAACAACGGTAATAACCACAATGGTGGAGGCAATAACAACAACAATGGCAACGGTAACAATAACAACAACGCTGCAGGTGGCAACAACAACAACAATGGTAACAATGGCAATGGCAACAACAACAACAACAGTGGCAACAATGGCAACAACAACAACAATGGCAACAAGGGCAACAATAACAACAACAACGGTAACAATGGCAACAATAATAATAATAACGGTAGCAACAACAATAACAGTAACAACGGCAACAATAACAACAACAACGGCAACAACGGCAACAGCAGCAATGTGGGCAAACCTATCGAATATAAATTTGTTGGTCCAGTTGAGATTGGTGTCAACTGGGGTAACATCGCATCCCATCCCTTGCCAGCGAAGATCATCGTGCAAATGTTGAAGGACAACAACATTAAAAAGGCGAAGCTTTTTGATGCCGATGCAGAGAGTGTGAAAGCTCTTGCAGGTACAGGCATAGAGGTGATGGTTGCAGTTCCAAATGGTATGCTTCTTGATATGGCTACTGAATATAGAAATGCAAAGGATTGGGTTAAAGAAAATGTCACCGAATATGTTAAAGATGGTTCCGTCAAGATCAAGTAAGTATATTAATTCTTTGATTTAATTAACTAATTTCTTAAAAAAATATCTATTTTTGTTTTTCTAGCTTTATGCATGCAAGAAAAAAAAGAATTAAATTATATTTCAATCCAAGTTTTCATTAATAATGTTTATGGTTTAACATTTTTAAGGTGATAAATAAAGTATAAAACATAATATTTAAGCTCGCAGTTTGCATTTTTTGAAAGCTATTTTATATTTTCAAAAGCAAAAAAATAAAACTAGTTATATCATATGCTTTCTAATTTGTTTTCAGAAAAAAAAAATTGTTCAATTTATAAGTAAAAATTATATAATAATAAAACTAATCTATTTCCAATTACAAACAAACTATAGGTTTTTCTTAATATATTTTTATTCTTATAATTTTCACTTTAAATATAATTTACAAAAAATAAGATAACAGCAAATTTTTTCCTAAAGTTTTAAAATAAAAAATTAGAATATAATTTTTTTAATTTTAATAATTTAATCTCTATCCCTTATTTTCCAGCCATTACAACATGTAATTATATCAGGAACTAAAATGTTATAATTAAAAAATAATTTCCTACTTTGTTACTTCTGTCACATATAGGGACTAAACTGTTAGATCTTTTAATTTTTTTATTTTCAAAAATAATTTTCTACATATATTTTTCGCGCAGATATGTAGCCGTTGGAAATGAACCATTTTTGAAATCTTACAACGATTCCTTCACCAAAGACACTTATCCCGCCTTAGTCCACATTCAAAAAGCCATCGACGAAGCCGGTTTCGGCAAAACCATCAAAGCCACCGTCCCCTTAAACGCTGACGTTTACGAATCCAAAACGAATCTGCCGTCCGATGGCGCTTTCCGATCCGACATCAAGGGAGAGATTATGAAGATCCTCAAGTTTCTCGAAGATCACGACTCTCCTTTCGTCGTCAACATCTATCCTTTCCTCAGTTTATACGAAAACCCTGATTTCCCCTCTGAGTTTGCCTTCTTCGAACACGGCAGGTCCGTCCAAGATGGAAATTTGAATTACGACAACGTTCTTGACGCGAATTACGACACCCTTCTGTGGTCGCTGAAGAAGGCCGGCGTCCCGGATTTGACCATCATCATTGGAGAAATCGGATGGCCGACGGACGGACACAAGGCGGCGAATGTGAAAAGCGCGCAGAAATTTTACGACGGTCTGTTCAAGAAGTTGGCTAGCAAACAGGGAACCCCAATGCGTCCGAAAACGGAATTCGACGTGTATCTCTTCGGGTTTCTCGATGAGGATGCAAAGAGCATTGCACCGGGAAAATTCGAGCGGCACTGGGGGATTTTCCGGTACGATGGACAACCGAAATTCCCTATTGATTTCAGCGGACGTGGGCAGAATAAAATGCCTGTCGGTGCAAAGAACGTAAAGTATTACGACAAAAAATGGTGTGTTTTCGACAAGGGCGTGAAAGATTTCAGTTTGGTCCCGCCGCAATTTAAGAAAGCTTGTGACGAAGGTGATTGTACAGCTATTGCAGAGGGAGCGTCTTGCAGCTGGCTGGATAATCTTACGCAGATATCGTATGCTTTCAATATGTACTTTCAGATCAACAAGCAAGACGACGACGCCTGCGATTTCGACGGGTTGGCGTTGATCGAGAAGAAGAATGCGTCGGTGGGCAACTGCTTGTTTCCGATTCAGATAGACAGCAGCGCGGTGAGCTGGATGAAGATGAAATCCCCGACGGCGATAATGGCCACAATTGTTAATGCCGTAATTTTGTTTACATGGTTGATGTAATAACAAGATTGAGGTAATTATATTTGGAGTCATAATTTGTGACTTCTTTTCAAACAAGGACAACATATTTTGTCCATCTGTGGCAAACGCGTTCGAAATTTTTGTTGAAAAGACATATAAGCCCTTTTGTGTTAACTTATAATAGTCTGATTGTGACGGTCAAAATTCAATATTATGAAGGCATTGTAGTAATTGTAAGGTTGAGGACATCTTTGTTACATATGAAAACTTTCTGTCCTTATTTGTGAAATCTCGAGACCCATAGTTATTTACTTATTATCCTATCTATATGCAAAAATTTAACCATTTGTATTTTAATTTTAGTTCTTAATATGGTTAAAAAAAACAAAGAGCATACACTTGCTTATTAAAATTTGAGCAAACCATGTCCAGATCCATTATTTTTAATTATAATACTATATAAACTACTTTTTTTATATAAACTCAGTTGATAAAATTATATTATTTTTATATATTTTACATTATTTACTTTCTTTTATTCACGTTCCCTTTTTTTTCACACATTAATATAAGTTTGTATAAATAAAACAATATACATACGTAGTATTGCTATATGTATATAGAATACTATTATGTATAAAAATTAATGTAAGTTTTATGTATTTCAAAATTTTATATTAAATTTTGATAGTGTGTTAAAATAAAGAAACAAATGATATTAAAAAAGGATATTATCTTATAACTTTTCATAGATTTATATAATATCAGATTTATATAATATCATTAGTTTAGATATAAAATATAGTAAATGTAAAGCGTTTTTATCTTGAACTGTTAGTTAACTAACACTAAAGATATAAACTTTTTAATAAAAAAATATTGTTGAGGGATGATGTCCATAATATTAGGATGATTATAGTAGATGATTGATTTCATATATGTATATATTCTTTTGCTATCCATCAATTAGTTATATGCTTGTTTTAATATTTTATTAGTCACAACTTTTACATAATTTAGTTAATTAATTTGAACACAATATGCAGAACAATCCACTAACTTAACTTTAATACCAGATCTATCAAGACTTAAAATGAGTCTTAATAATTTCTGATTTTTAATTATGAGGGTAAAATAGTCCTTTCATGGACAGTATTAAAAAAATTAATATAAAAATAACCCTAATTTTTTAGATAAATTCTAAAATTTTTCTCTTTTTGATTATACTTTCAGTTCCGTTATTTGAATGAGTACACGCGAGAGGTGAGCTGCATTTGCTCGTGTAACTAACTAACTGCCGCGGCTGCCGCCTCTCTTTGATCATGGCAAACAGCAAATATGAATACGTGAAGTGTTTTGAAGTAGAGGACGAAATTTTTATGCCCAATTTGATCGTTGTTAGAATTGACGGCCGCAATTTTCGAAGGTAAAGAACTACACTCTCTGTGGTTAAATTGAAAATGAACAAAAAATGATTGTTGTTTTTTTCTGCTGTAATATTTCTGTTTTCTTGTTTATGTGGTGGTAGGTTTTCGCAAGTTCATGACTTTGAGAAGCCGAATGATGAGAGGGCTTTGAATTTGATGAATTCATGTGCAGTTGCTGTGTCGGAGGAGTACCCAGATATTGTATTTTCATACGGGTATAGTGATGAGTATAGGTTAGTACCTTAATTTATTAACGCATTATGTAATTCAATGTTGTGTGGTTTATGCATTGTGCTGCTTGTAACTTCGCTTAAGTTGATATATTTTGCAGTTTTGTTTTCAAGAAGACATCCAAGTTTTACCAGAGGCGAGCCCGGTATTTAGTTCATTCTTGTTCTAGTTCGTATTATATCTAGTTTATAATGACTATCGGTTGTGTTATTAGTGTAGTATTAATGTTGAGTCTGTAACATTTTGAATAGTAACAGGGGATACCGTATATTTTAATAGTGAGAGAAAGGGAAAAACAGTTCTAATATTCTCAATATGAGTTGTTAAAAGGACCAAACAGGGGTAAGCAAAACTCTGTTGTAATACTTTCAAGCTTTAACCTTCACATTGAAATATGAGACTTTGTGCCCTATTTTTGTGTCCTTACACTTTTGCATGTAAAAAATTGACCTTGACTTGGAGTTTTAGGTTGAAGTGTTTGAGCCTTTTGGTGTCTCTTTGGTGTATACAGTGATGGAGCTATGATTTCAATTTGAGGAGGCAAAAACATAATAATTCTCGTATTTGAAACTAACTATTTTTTTCACGCAAACGTGATGTATTCCATCTTAGCAAAATATGATAAGTGAAAGTACAGTTATATTGGAGACCTAGCTGAATATTGTACATTTGGTGTAATGGTGAACTTGAGAATATGATTCGATATCTATGCACCTAGCCACTTAGGAACCTTTGACCTTTACTTGGAATGGATTACTTGATATAGCAGTATAGTCTGTAAGGGTATTTTTATTACATTGTTTACATGCAGTCTTCTATATGACTAATTAAGATCTTTTTCCTTTGGGCTGAATTATATGTCATTTATATGCTACTTGTAATTGAATACGCAGCAAAATACTATCCCTCATTGTATCATTCTTCACTTCTGTGTACGTCATGAAGTGGAATGAGTTTTTCCCTCAGAAGGAGTTGAGATATCCCCCTTCATTTCGTTCATGGGTCATAAGCTGTGCATCAATAGAGGTTCTTCAAGCATATCTTGCATGGAGACAAAATGATTGTAAGTAGCACAGCAGTAATCTTATTCTTTCCTCAATTAAGAAGTTGAATTCATTCTAACTTGTTTGAAAATGAAGAGGAATTTTGTTAATTGCATGAATTTGTGATGCCATCATGATGTTTGGTTTGACAGGTCATGTTAATAACCAATATGACACTTGTCTTTGGATGCTGATCCAATCGGGAATGACTGAAAAGGAAGCAGAAGACATTCTCAAGGTGCTACTTGTGGATTTTCCGTGCAAATTTTTTCCAATTTATTGCTGTTATTTGGTGTTGAATTTTCAATTTTTACTTTTATTTGTTTATTGATCTTGATATTCTAACATCAAGTCACCTTGCTCCTCCCCAAGTTAAAAGAAAACAAAATTTTTATTTTCATGTTGTTCAAATTACGCATGTTAAACATTTTCTGTGTTCATTTTCACTTAAGCTATATCTTGCAACTTTGCAGGGCACTCAAAAGCAAGAGAAGAACGAGCTGCTCTTTCAACAGTTTGGCATTAACTACAAACAACTTCCTGCATTGTTTCGTCAGGGGTCTTGCATTCTTAAGACACAGGTAATTGGGCATCTATCATGTATGATCCTGATTCGAGTTTCATATATGTTAGAGTTTGATTTCCAAGAGATTCTGTCATATCATTGTCTCATTTTCACAAGTTATCTTGTCACATAATCTGAATCATGCCTGCACTGGCATATATATCTTTCTTATAATCCATTATGTTGAAAATACAAAGCTACCCTCCGATTAATTTATTGACATTATATTCATACCTAGATGATCATTTGGAATATTAAATGATTGAACATTACCATTGGCTGGATAACTGGAGGGATTTTCTCTAAATATGTAATTGTTTTCTTGAATTTGTGCTTGGATTAGCTGTTCCACTGTTAATTGTATTAGTCCCTCATTTTGAATTTACTCTTTACCCAAATCACTTTTGTGTCATTGTGCTTAAAAATTAGGATTTCAACGTGTTATGTTAAACTTCTACTTTGAATATTTCTATAGATTCTATAATTTCTGGACAAATAATGGAAAGAAGATTGTTTTGTTGAGTACGTGCCCGGTACTTTTGAGGGTATCCCTACTGTAGTTTTCATTCATACTAATACCATTTGTGTTGGATTGAACAATTAGTCATTTAAATCTATAGTCTTTGTATCACAAAATATAGTAGAAATTTGGCTAGATTTCTTTTGAATAAAATTTCTTGTTTTCTTTTGAAAAAGAATTTGGCTAGATTTTCACACTGATTTGTCACTTATATGTCATCTTGAGCCTGATGGAGATGTTGATGACCAGGATCTAATGGATAGCTGCTGACTTCAGCTTATTTCTTAATTTAGAGAGAAGAATGCATTTAGTTTTCCTTATGTTCTTTTTCCTTTTTAAACTTCATTAGGTGGAAGACATTGTTAAGTACAATGAGAATGGTGCTCCAGTCAAAAGACTGCGGATAAAGGCAAGAATACTCCACTCGGAGAATATAGCTGGGAAAAGCTTTTGGAATGACCACCCGTGTCTTCTGAAGGAGCTGGGGGGTTTTGAAGAGGATGTTGGCAAAATTAAACCAGATTATCTTAGATCCTTTCTATTTGAGAACAAGTTACTGCCATCAACATGGATTGTAATCAGAATTGATGGCTGTCATTTTCACAGGTAAAGTTGTTGTTCACATAGCATATCTCTGTCTTGCGTTATTGAGTTTCACTTAAAAATGTAAAATATTCTTTGTGTTGATTAATTTGTTCAGTATATGTATATAGGAAACTTTAGTGGCTACCCTAGGCTTGGACAGTCTAAGGTATCAACAGAAGCGACCTTTTCTCTTATTGTCATTTATTAGCTATCGGAGTGGAATATGACATGCAAAGTAAAATAGTCTTGACAGTTAGAATTCACCCTTAAAAGTTCTAGTGAGATTAGTTTCAAGTGTCTGTCCTCATTCCCCATGAATAGATTACTGTTGCACGGATCATGTCTGTCAAAATTTGTGATGCACGGCGTACTGTTCTTTCATTAACTTCCTTAGATGTTGCAAATGACACTCAAAACTCTTTGTTGCTTTTGATAGATTTTCCGAAGTTCATGAATTTGAGAAGCCAAATGATAAGCAGGCTCTGAACCTTATGAATTCATGTGCAGTTGCTCTGTTAGAAGACTTTGCAGATATTACTTTTGCTTATGGAACCAGTGATGAGTACAGGTATCAGATCTTTTTTGTTTTCATTCTTTGATCTATTTTTGTTGGCTCAGCTCAATGTTTCACTCATATTTTAATCACTTCGTTTTTGTGATAAATTCCAGCTTTGTTCTGAAGAAGGATTCTCAGTTCTATCAAAGACGAGCCAGGTTTCTGTTTGTCTTTTATTTTTAAGTTTCTTCAATTTTAATATTGTTGTAGATGATCTATGGGCTGTTTTATGATAATTTCATCTATCTCCTTTATGGGAATGTTTTGGTGAAAGCCAACTTCTATTGATATTCATCACTTGTATTGTAGTGGCAATCTCTATGTTTATTTTAGGCAATTTTGTGCATTTCATTCCTGGAAGTACACTACACAATTCGAAGGAGTTATTTGTTGACTTTGCCTGGGAATAAAAAAATAGCTTGTTCATATGCAAAAGTTGAAGTTGAATTTTGTCTGGTAATATTTGACAAAAGATTTGGGTGTCTTTAATTGTTCCTGAGATAGTTTTAAGATGGGAATTCTGGGATCTCGTTTTGTCTACCAAAATTCATTTCAGGCCTCTCTCCATTTCAAAAAAATGGGCTTTGAGATGAAGCGATCTTTTTGAAAGCCTATTTGACCTTGTCATTTACCTTCTCTTTCTGGCAGAAGAAATTGTGCCAAACATGATATATTTATTTTTTTACTGGTGAATTTCTTTGGAGAAGGAGATTAACTTTGGATTTATTCGGTGCAGTGAAATAGTGTCAGCAATTGTATCATTCTTCACATCAATGTATGTAGTGAAATGGAAAGAATTCTTCCCAGAGAAACGGTTGAAGTATCCGCCCAATTTTGATGGACGAGCTGTATGTTATCCTTCGTCTGATATTATTCGGGATTATCTTGCATGGAGACAAGTTGATTGTGAGTATATTTTACTATTTATCTAAAAAAAATGGTTGTAAAGTTTTGAGATTTACTACAAAAATTAATCAGCGTTTCAAGTACTGCATTGAAGTTGGAAGCATTCAATGCATTTTGTACGTCACAATAAACTTGTAAACGATCATATCTGTAAAATTATATATTTTGCAGGCCACATTAACAATCAGTACAATACTTGCTTCTGGATGCTTGTTAAGTCTGGGAAAAGCAAAAGTGAGGCTCAAAGTGATTTAAAGGTGATTTTATTGTCTCTTGCAGACTATATTTGTAGGACTTTCTCCTTAAGCTTAGTAGATGTTGTATATGCATGCTTCTGATGTGTGTTTATTTTGTTTTGGCTTGAAAATATGTTTGCTGTATCCTTTTTGCATTATTTATCTGTTTTTGGTTGCATGAAATACAACATCTTGTGGCCATTTTATCTGTGCAATTTAGACAACAATGGCATTTTGATGCCTGAGATCTTGGATAGAGATGGTGATAAGTCAGTCAGTAGGATGATGGGTGCTCAAATGGTTCCCTTTCCGATATCCCTATGTATCATCTTGTATCCTCTGCTCCACTGGATACAATGTCCCTGAATTAGATTCACAAGAACCAACCTGGGTTACAAAAAGTGAAGTATTAGATCTTGAATTTTTATTTTCTGTTCATTTATTTGGTGGTTCAATATATTTGCATAGGTCTTCTTGTGAACCCCCGGCAAATTATTTGCATAAAATGTTCTGGTTACTTTTCTTTTTACTATTAACATTATAATTTTCATTCTTTCCTCTTTGTAGGGTACGCAAACACGGGAGAAGAATGAACTTCTTTTGAACAAATTTGGTATTGAATACAGCAAATTACCACTCATGTTCCGTCAGGGTTCCTCTGTATTTCAAGTGGAGGTTACTTTTCTCTGGCAAAAGCAAACGTATTTTATGTATAATTATAGAGTCAGTTTATTGTAAAGTTTTGGTTGATTCTCGAGTTTCTTGTATGCAGACAGAGAAGCGTACAGCATTGGAGAACGGATCTTCCATTGAAAAACTAGGGAACAAAGTAATTGTATCGCATTGTAATATAATTGAGCAAAGCTTCTGGAAAACACACCCTAGCATTCTTGATGAGGAGCTTCATGTAACCATAAACTAATGACTCACTTTTCTGTAGCCATCTAACATTGGCTTTTAACATTTTGTTTCCTTTTATTTTCTTCTGTGCTTCTGTATATTTATAAAGTTATTGTCGATCTAGTGTAACACAATTTAGAGATCAGTAGTTTGGGAAATTTCGCTCACTCGTTGTCATTTAATGCAGCAAGCTTAGTTAGTTCCGTAGCTAGAAAGGTATCAGAACTGATATGTTTAGCTAGTGTAATATTTTTGATCTATTTCATATTCATTATCTTTTTGTAACAAATATGCTGTAATGATTTGATTTTACAGAGCTTGAAAATTAAATTATTCTAATCTTCGCGCAGCGATGCAGTATACTTCTCTCTAGCTAATATTATGATATATATATATTAAATGATTCACTTTGCGCAAAGCACCAGTGGTCTAGTGGTAGAATAGTACCCTGCCACGGTACAGACCCGGGTTCGATTCCCGGCTGGTGCATTCTTATTTTATTCTAAAACAAATTTTGTTTTCAGTATTTTTTTTAAATAGTTTTAAAAAAAAAAAAAAGGTCAAAGACTGACTTGGATCCCTGCACCATTCTGTTCATTCTCTCCTTTTCTGTATCTCCCATTTCTTTGAGGCCAAAACACAAGCAAGCAGCAAGCATCGCTTTCTTTGAAGCCAATCACATCAGTGGATATGACAAGTTCAAAACCTGCAAGTGTTTTTTTTTTATACATTTTGTATTCTGCAAATTTGAAACTTGAGTGATCTTAGTACAGTTACCGGGATTCCTTTTAAATTTAGTTGATTTTTTTCTGTTTTTGTTTTTTAAAATCTATGTTAATTAATGTTTTAAGAAGCTGATAGGTCTGTTTAATTTTATTTAAGAACAATTACTGCATATTCAAAGTAGATCCATACTAAAATTACTTCAAGGCATCTTTATTGTGACAAATGTACCTTTAAGTTTCTTAAAGGTAGATTTTAATATCAAATAAACTGATAAGAATTGAAAAATATTTCATCTTATTTTTTTTAAAATTTATTTTAATTTTAGATAATATGAAAAATAACCCACCATTCTTTTAAAAAAATGTGTACTAGTTTTTGTTTTATTTTTTTGAAAATAGTGGAGGGTTAAATTAAAATTAACCCATTTAATTCTGTTTTTTTCTTTTTAAAAAAAAAAGATTTCCGCCAATTTTGTCCCTCTCTTTCTCTCTCAGTCTGTACAGAATCTGGGAATCTTTAAGAATCTCCCGATTCTGGGTTCTTTTCTTCCTCTTCCTTCTAAACTGATGGTACAGCAATTAATGTAGCAGAAATACAAAAAATTCCTTAATGCTGGCGTTGTTTCATGGGAATTTTATCTCAAGTTGGTATTTTTTTTATTATTATTATATAGTGAAGAGCTCGTTGTTAATTTGTGAAGCCAATAATTTGGAATGTATCTTATTGTTTGCATATCTAATATTGATGGGTATATTGTAATAAGCCATTGGAGCTACATTTTTCATGGTTACTTAAAGAGACATTTGTATATTGCATAGATAGTTTTGGAGAAATAGTTCATTGTCAGCAGGAAGTAATTTATGCTATTCCATATTTTCAGGAACTTCAGTAGATTTCTGTAAAATCAATTGCTTCAACAATGTCTGGTTGGAACTATGATGTCTTCTTGAGCTTTAGAGGGGAAGACACTCGTACAAGCTTCACAGATCATCTTTATACTGCTTTAAATCGAAAAGGAGTTTTTATATTCAGAGATGACAAAGAACTTAAGAGAGGAAAATCTATTAGACCAGAACTCTTCAAAGCAATTGAAGAATCGAGATTTGCAATTATTGTTTTCTCAAAAAACTATGCTTGTTCGACTTGGTGCTTGGATGAACTTGTTAGCATTGTTGAATGCAAGTTTATAGATGAACAACAACTGATTTTTCCAATTTTTTATGATGTGAAACCAACTGTGGTAAGGAAACAAAAAAAGAATTTTAAAAAAGCTTTTGCTAAGCATGAAAATGCTTTTGGGGAAAGTGAAGAAAAGGTGCAAAAGTGGAGAGAAGCTTTGCAAATTGTGGCTGATATGTCTGGATGGGAATTAAAGAACAGGTAATTAACCTTATTATTTCTTTTCTTTTCTTTTCTTATTTGTATATTCTGTTATTCTCAATGAGAAGTGGAAGAATTGCTTATTATATTGAATCACCAAATTCATATTGTTTTCTTCAATTTGCAGAAATGAGTCAGAATTTATTGAGGATATTGCTGAGGAGATATCAAGTAAATTAATTCCTAGAACATTTGAGACTTATAAAGAGCTAGTAGGAATAAATTTACGTTTGGAGGAGCTGATGCAGGTTTTAGATAAAGGTTTTGATGATGTTCGCATGATAGGTATATGTGGAATGGGTGGGCTAGGTAAGACAACAATTGCAAGTGTAATTTATAACCTAATTTCTTGGCAATTTGAAGCAAGTAGTTTTGTTCCCGATGTTAGAGAAATTTGTGAAAGAAAGGGTTTAGTGTATTTACAAAAGAAACTTCTATCAAGATTACTAAATCTAAAACATAATAGCATTGGTAATGTCTTTGAGGGTATCAACGTGCTAGAAAATAGGTTGCGGTGTAAAAAGGTTTTTCTTGTTGTTGATGATGTGGTTAATGCAAAACAATTGGAAAGTTTAGTTGGAAAACATCATTGGTTTGGTTCAGGTAGTAGGATCATTATAACATCGAGAGATGAACATTTGTTGATAACACATGGAGTTAATGAAGTGTATAAGCTTGGTGGACTGGACATTGATGAAGCTCGAGAACTCTTTTGTTTGAAAGCCTTTAAAACCCATGAACCTATGAAAGGCTATGAGCATTTATCTGAATGTGTTGTACAATATGCTGCTGGCCTTCCATTAGCTCTAACAGTTTTGGGTTCCTTTTTGTTTGGTAAAACTCTAAAAGAATGGGAGAGTGCATTGAAAAGGCTAAAAAGAGATTTTGAAAAAGAAATTTTTGATGTACTTCAAATAAGTTTTGATGGGCTAAAAGAAACAGAGAAAAATATATTTCTTGATATTGCATGTTTCTTTAAAGGGGAGGATAAAGAGTACGTAATGGACATTTTGGAGGGCTTTGATTTTGACCCAGTAATTGGAACACGCGTTCTCATTGAAAAATCACTAATATCAGTAAACAATAACATACTGTGGATGCATGAATTGTTACAAGAAATGGGCCACCGAATCGTTAAGAGAGAATCAAAGGAGCCCGGAAAACGTAGCAGATTGTGGAAGGAAGCAGATATTCATCATGTATTGTCAAAAACCAAGGTAAGTGACTAAAATGAAAAGAAGTATTTTTTCACCATATGATTAGTTGGTTTTAATAGTTAACTCTATGCATGCTTCTTCTCACATATCCTTTGCTTTTGATTTTAGGGAACTAAAGCAATTGAAGGCATAAAATTTAACTTTATTGAAGAAAAGATGGATTTGAGTGCTAGAAAAATTAAAAAGATGACCAACCTAAGGCTGGTCGAAATCAGGAATTTGCAACTTCCGAAACTTGACATGCATTTTAGCAGTATTCAACAACTATGGCAAGGAATGAAAATAAGATTCTGTTAGTCTATTATTTATATTTAGTTTTTTCAAATGAAAACTTAGTGATAATCTTGTTAGATTAAGAAACATTTGGTTCATTCATTAATTTATTTTTTGCTTGTTTCTTTTTAATAGCGTCTCAACATGTTAAAAGTCATAATACTCAGCCAATGCCAGAAATTGATCAAGGCGCCAGACTTTACAGAAGCCTTAAGTCTAGAAGAGTTGTTTCTTATAGATTGTTCAAGGTTGCAAGAGATTCCCCCATCTCTGCTAGTTCACCAAAAGCTTAAAGTACTCTATATCAAAGATTGTACCAGTCTTGAGAGTCTTCCAGGAAAGATTGGTATGGATTCTCTAAGAAAACTTGTACTTTCTGGCTGCGCGAAACTTAAGAACTTTCCAGAGATTGGGAGCAGCATGGGATGTCTTTCGGAGCTTTTTGTAGATAGAACTTCTATTACAGAATTACCATTGCCTGTTGAATTTCTGTATGGACTTGTCTTGTTGAGTTTGAAAGACTGCAAAAATTTCAAGTATCTTCCAAGTCATTTAAGTGGGTTAAAGCGTCTCCAAATTTTGAATCTCTCTGGCTGCTCAAAACTGAGAAACTTTCCAGAGATTGTGGAAAGAATGGAATGCCTTTCAGAGCTTTATTTAGATGGAACAGCTATTACAAAACTACCAATCGAACTTCTACCTGGACTTGTTTTCTTGAACTTGAAAGATTGTAAGAATTTTGAAAGTCTTGGAAGTGATGTAATCACTGGTTTAAAACACCTCAAAATTTTGAATCTGTCTGGTTGCTCGAAACTGAGAATGTTTCCAAAGTTTTTGGAGAAAGTGGAATGCCTTACAGAGCTTAATTTAGAGGGAACTTCGATTGAAGAACTGTCAACATTTGATGAACTCTGTGAACTTGCTGGATTGAATTTGGAAA
This sequence comes from Azadirachta indica, assembly GCA_022749755.1. Taxonomy (NCBI): domain Eukaryota; kingdom Viridiplantae; phylum Streptophyta; class Magnoliopsida; order Sapindales; family Meliaceae; genus Azadirachta; species Azadirachta indica. Next base: position 6,895,330 of record CM040447.1, read on the forward strand.
AGAGCAAGACTATTCTGAGATTTCCAAGATTGCATAGTTTGGCATCTCTTCAAAGACTATATCTTGTGAAATCACGAGCACCAATATCACATTCCATGGGTATCAAGTTGCAGTCTTTGTCAAGATTGTGCTCTTTAACAAAGTTGGACCTAAGTGACTGTAATCTAGGAGAAGGAGTAATTCCAGTTGATATTTGCAAATTATCCTCATTAAAGACATTAAATCTGAGCAGAAACTATTTTATTTCACTGCCTGGAACCATCAATCGTCTTTCTAAGCTTAAAGATCTCCTATTGGAGGACTGCAAGCGACTTAAATCTTTGCCAGAACTTCCATCCAATATAGAGAAAGTTAGAGTAGATGGTTGTGCTTCATTGGAAACATTATCAATAGTCAAGAGTATACAAATCATTCAATTTATATGCTATAAAGTGCTTGAAATTGGTTGGCAACAATGATTCAGCGATTTCAATGGTAAAAATGTTCCTTGAGGTCAGTCTCTCACTCTATTTTTGTCATTTGTGCTAAACACAATGCAAGAGTATGTTAATCCTCTATGTCCCTTTTTTAATTTTTTTGGTTGCAGGCAGAGTCAAAATCAGATTGGTTTGACATAGTTGTTCATGGAAGTAAAATTCCAGAGGTGCAAACATCAGAATGAAGATTCGTCAATAACAATAGCAAGGCCTCCAGATTCTTATTGTAATAATAAGTTGGTGGGATATGCTATTTGTGCTATTTTTCATGTCCATGAACATCCACCAACTGTTAGAAGCTCTCCCCTATTTCGCACACATCAGCTTCACTGCCATTTGAAAGCTGATGACGGAGAATCTTCTACCTCTTTTTTTGTTGATTTTAACGAGCAATTGGGTAAACCTGTGTCAGATCATCTTTGGGTGCACTATTTGTCGATGGAGAAGTTGAATGCTCAATGTTGGAATTTTGGAGCTAATAACGTTGAGATATCATTTTGTCCCGGATCTGATTCAGGTCCAGGATTGGAGGTGAAGAGGTGTGGTGTTCATCCAGTTTATGTTGAAGAAGTTAAAGAGTTCAACAAAACAACAAATGAATGGATAACATCTAAAATTTGGAATGTGAATGAGTTTGATGATCAAGTTTTTGATGAATCTACGATGGATGTAGCCACAACTTCAAAACGAAGCCTTACTGATTATGCTGACACAAAAGCCAGTGATGATGAGCAACCACAACATAAACGTTTGAGAGAATAAAGACTACTTATTCTCTGAATAATATCTGTAAGTTACATTTTGTGTTCTTTTAACAGAAAATGGGGAGATTGAGCCTCCGTTTAAAAAATCTGCCGAAGCTTTTCTACTTTTATAGGACATATTTATGATTTGAATTTTGTAAATAATCTTTTTGGCAGAAGAAATTGTGCCAATATGATGCTATGGTCATTGCTAACATGCATTTTATAGGTCACTATAAACTTCTAAATGATCATGATCATGATCTGTAAAATTATATGTTTGTAGGCCACATCAAGTACAATACTTGCTTCTAGATGCTTGTGAAGACAGGGAAAAGCAAAAGTAACCAAACAGAATCCTTGGCCTTAAGATAGACCAAAGATGTGGAAAAGAGAAGCTCCTTTAAATGCGGAAGGTAAAGTTTGTAGGGAATACTAAAAGCATATGTCTTTTAATTTCTATTGATTGATTTAGTTCATTATAGAGTTGTTTTTGTTGACTCGAGCTTCTTGTATGCAGACAGGAAAGAGAAGACTCTGGCGTCTGAGGATGGTTGAACAACTAGAGGACAAAGTAATTGTATTGCATTATAACATAATTGAGCAACAATAAAGTAATAGTTCACTCTTTGTTGTAGCAATGTTGTCAATTAGTAGGTTACTGTAGTAGCATTGTAGACTTTTAGTATGGCAGGCAAATCTATTCTTCTTTTCATTTTCTGTGTATAACACTAGCAGCATTGTTTATGCATGCATGTGCTGTTCTTGTACTGTTTTCATGTCAACAATTTTTGGGCATGGATAAACAAGAAATATACCCAAAAAACACCAATTTTATAATTCTTTCATTGCTAAATCCGAGTAATATCTATTATTTTAACATTCATCGAAAGGGACAATTGCTTAGAATATTTATCAATTGAGATATCTGGGAATAATATCTTTTGTGGCGTGAAAAGACAAGAGAACTCCTGAATGAAAATGAAGAAAATATGGAACTCTAATTCCTTCATAAATGATAAAATCTTTGGCGTAAGGAGGAATTGATCCGCATCACCTTGATTTGATTATGAATTTTTTTTTATTTTTTTGAAGAATATTACTTCGTATTTGTCGAGAAATGCAAAATCGTACAGATATCATCCTCATTTGCATCTTGATCAATTGCATTGTTTCTTTTTGGAGCCTTATACAAAGCTTAAATTGTGCTGCGTACGAAGAAAGATAGCTATACTGATGATCAATTGGATTGTTTATTTCTGGAGCCTTACAAGGATAGCTATACTTATTCAATATATTCTAAAAATGCCCTGGGAATTTTATTGACGATCTCACAAAGATTCAAATTCTCTTCCTTTCTTTAATTTCATCCATGGGAGGTAGAATTCAGATGGCTGGTCAATTATTTCAGTTTGCTATGTACAATTTCTATGAAATGAAAACATCTTTGTCCGGGGCAGCACTGGTCTAGTGGTAGAATACTACGCTGCCACGGTACAGACCCGGGTTCGATTCCCGGCTGGCGCATTTGAATTTTTATTTACAAATACATATCATATATATATGTATTGATTTTTAAAGAATATTATTATGTATTGTATTAAAATATTCAAAATTCAGCAAAAAAAAAAAGAACAAATAGCACGTACATTTTACACTTTAATTACTTGCATTTTGCGAGTATTCACTTATTCTACAGATAAAACTTATTTTCCCTCATAATGAATTTCACAGAAAAAATTAGAACTTTGTGGTGTAACATACCTTTCAATGAACTAATGTTGTGTTTTCATCAATTTGTGGAACAATTTGCTGATCTGCTCATCTCTGCTACGTCTGAAAGACCAAGAAATCATCGCATAGCATTAAAATTAAGATCCAATGAGATTTTTTGCTGTGCAACAGCTTCATTTGTGATTCAGGCCTCTCTATAAGCACATTGGCTACATTTTCTTCAAAAAATATTATTCTGCTACATTAAGCACAACTTGAATTCAGTCCTTAACATCAATAACAGCATGCAAACTTGATCCTTCTGGAATTCCCAACGGAGGGTTCTCACATGAGCAATTATCTACTGTAAATAGCTCCCATTCTTTGATTCCACACTTCTCCAAAGCATCAACTAATCTCCTCCTCTCTGTCTCATTCGGATACATCCCATCTGGGCTAACTAGCACTGCTCCAGTATACGACTGACCTGCAACACGAGCAGCTCCATGGTAATGAAACACACCCCAGCTAAAATCATCAGCTACATTGACAATAGTCCAGAACTCTTTTGAAACAACTCCATTGTCTAGCACACTGAAGTAAAATGTCCCAGGGATCTTGTCTCTCCTTACCCGGTACTTTCGCCTCCTCCAGACTAGTTTTCCCTCCAAAGTTCTAACCTGAAAAACAGGCTCATACCAAAATGATCCTTTTGCCTTTCCCCTGTAGAAAAGCTGATACTGACATGGAAATTGATCGTAAGCTGGATTTTGTCCAGCTACAACACGCCAACTCCAATCTAGAACTCCCAACCACCCAACAAAAAGATCTTCAGCAGTTTCATGGCACAAGTCTTTCCCTCGGAACTTAACCATTGGGGGCACATAAGGTTTCTCTGGAATCTTTGCATCCAATTCTAAACAATTGTTCTTCTGTAACACACACAAGGAAAATGCTTCGAGATTCGGACTTTCATATGAGGCAATGCATCTATAATTACACACCTGATCTACTGGACTGCACTGGTTCAAGCATTGAAGAGCTTTCCGACAGTTTGGATCCAAAAGGCAGTTTAGTATCTGAGGTCCACAATTCTGTACCATGCAGCTTAAAGTTGAAAAACCTTTTGATCTCAAGTTCTTTAGTACAGGCACAGGTCTTACATAAGCATTGATTATAACTAACAAACAGAACCTTATATCATCAGAATTACGCCGTTCCCATGCCTCAGAAATAGTATCAATAACTTCTGCCAATTCATTTGTTTTCTTTGGTTGAGAAAATCTGGTTATTTTGTCAAATAAGGTCCCTTTTGTCTCACTGTGGACATATGATCCTCCTAGTTTATTGACTAAATCCGGAGAGGAGTTGAAGCTGATTATGTTGGGGATGTTTTCACTGTTGCAACGAATCCACGTGGCAGATTCCTGATTTGTAACGCCAACAATTATCAAAATATCCGCAAGACTTAACTCCCTTTGCAGATTAATGAACATCTGATTGCGAGAGTCACTTAGATTGTCTGTGAACACAACCATTTCATATCCTTCATCAACCCATTTCAGTCTTTTTGCCTGTTTACACAGAAAAATAACATACAGGTATTTAACAGTTTCCCATGTTCGAAAAGCAAAATCCGGGAAAAACGACACAAATCTACAGCATTATGAGCAGGAAAATCTGTAGTCCTCAGGTTAAGAAATTGTAAAATGAAAGCAAACAACAATTTAACATCAGTTCAAAATGAATGCAACATCAGTTCATAAAATGAACGCAAACAACAACCATCACCAAATTGATATAAAATGAATGCATAACGGCGTCGTATATATCAACCAGATAAAAATTAATTGACAAATGAACAGAAATTCGAAAAATGTACTCTAACCACCAGGTTAACGTTATCAACTAACCGTATGGAGCATGACTTCTTGCCACGTGGCGCATTTCAGAGGGCTCACAGCGTCTTGACCGACGAGAGCCACTATTCTCACCGGCGGTTCAGCAAGCTCGTTCACCGCACTCTCATTTTTCTCCAAAACCGCGGGAACTTTAGTTTCGGCACGGAGAGAATTTTCATTTCCGGGACGGGAAAGCAAAGCTACAGGAAAGGTGGCGGATTTGTGGTAGTGGATGAACGGAGGTGAGCCGGTGGTGGAGATGGTGAACCGCCGGTTTAGTTGGAAAAAACCGGAGGTTCGTTTGGTTGAAGGAGATTCTAGAGACGCTTTCATGCTCCAGAGGATGAAGCGAAGGTGCTGAAGCAAGAAGAAACTGGGAAGTTGTGACGTGGACTTCTTTCGGAAGAGTTTTATATAAATTCCAGATTACGTAGTTACTTTTTTCTTCTTAATAAAATAATTTAAAAAATTATGAATTAATTACATCATATTTTTAAAATTGTTATTTATATTTTATAATATTAATTTTACTAATTATTGTTAAAGTATTTCCGTTTATCTACTGACATGCAATATTAAGGACTCACCTTTCGCGTTCAAAAGAGAGGAAAAAATTCAAATTAATTTAGATTTAGGTAGTGTTTTTTTCCTCTAAAATTTAAATATAATTAAAATTTAAATTTAACTGCAATTATAATAGTAAATTATTTATTTTTTATAAAAATAAAAAATTTAAAATTAACATATTAAATATGTCGTCAAATACTTAAAATTAATATATTAAGTTCTTAATATATGTAAATATAAAATAATAAATTAAGAATATTATTGATAAATAAAATATTTAATTTATTTAAATATTTAATTATTTAATATTTAATTTAAAATTTTTAATTTAATTATATTGAGGCTTTTTTAATAAGTTTTCATATATAAGTTAAAAAATAAATAATTCTAAAATAATTAATAAAATTATTTAAACCAAAAAAAAATGTCCTTAGTAAAAAAAAATTGCATGTTATTAAAAAAAAATCTTGTAAATGTCAAAAAAAAAAAAGAAAATCAGAAGAATAATTTATAAAGGAACAATTTGTTGTAAAACTAATAAATTTACATTTATTTTATTTATGTGACTTTTTAATAGAAGGGTGAACATTTTTTTATCACTTTTGGATATGTTGTGTTCTTATTCCATTAAGATGGTATGTTTGTTAATAAGATTTTATTTTATATACATTTTTAATACTTATCAATCTATTCTTAAAAGTCATTTTCTATGTTGCCTAAATTTGTATGGATTTAGGAAATAAATGTACTCACTTATGAGGGTCCAATTGATCACTAAATCATGTAAATATTCTTGCATCAAGGTGACCCAAAAAGGCAAAAAAAAAAAAAAAAATAGTTGCCAAATGTTGGAAATTTTCCATTGCTAAAACCCTAATTTCTAGTTTGGTGTCAATTTGAACCCTATACATTAATTCTTGGGCACCCCTTTTTACAAGCCGATTTTTAAAGAGAAATTCATTCCATGAGTTCATATTAATCGTTATTAAAGCAACAATAGATTACCAAATATAGGCATTGAACCTGAATGGCTCAGTAAGAATCACACATTGAATAAAGAATGAGTTGATCTTTGACTTATAATAATGACTATCAACAAACAAGAAGAACATTTTATGTTGAAGCTGGCTCCTACGGAGCACTAGCCATAAAATCATTTAATCCAAATCATCTTTCTTCAAGATTTCTAGTTGCGTGTTTTTTTAAGAAAAACAATCTAGGAAAAAAATTTATTAGCCAAGATCATTTGTCTGAAAATTGTACCTAAAATCAATCCCTCTCCATATTCAAATGGTCATTTCTTCAGCGTGCATAATAAACTCCAGCCAAATATAAGCTGTCATTTATTTTCTTTCGCTCTCAAATTCTGCAACATGACTGAAGCAAGAACTCAAATTATGTGCACTTTAAATTTCTTGGGTTAATTTTGACTAAATCATTTTCCAACTGGATGCTATACAGTGAAACCAATAGTATCCCACACTGAATGAATCACACAAGTGAATAGTTCTGTACATTGATATCACAAGCAAGCAACATTTATCTTTGTTTCTAAAGTTATTTTCATAAATCTAGAAGCAGCTAAACCAATAATAAGAGCGAGGAAAGAAAGGTGCTGGTGTTTACTTCTTGTATGAGAATTCAGCTTTAAATTCCCTCTGAAGATGTTCCCTAGATTTGGTTTTCGCTGCCAAGGCAACATCATCAAGAAATCCTCTTTGTGGAAATTCCTCGGGAACGAGGCTCTGATAAATCTCAAACTGTTCTGCAGCTTCCTTCTTTTTATCCAGTAAACTGTAGATTATTCCCTGACACAAATTTCAACAGCGGGTTTATCAGTGAAAATTTGAGAAAGGAACTACTTTTTCATCTATTTCCACATTTTATTCCTCCCAAATTATGTGTTATTTACTTTATTTTGCCATAAAAACCCTGTATTAACTACGGAAGAAATATATTTCATCATTTCCTACATGAAAAAGCCACACATTGCAGCAGTTGCTAAAATTTGCCAACCTTCTTTTATGCTAATGTACAGATAAAATTAGAAGTTCTGGCACGGTGATTTTCTCAAGGTCAATAGACGGCATGCGCGTATGGCATCTCTTTTCTGAAAGTTGCTAGATTATGCTACACAACCTGCTTTCAGAATATAATATATCTAATGTGAGCACAAATTCTGGACATCTACAATTCCAGGGTGTGGGCGGATTGACATTGGTAGTTGTCTAAGACCATGTTGATAGACTAACCCTAAGTTCCACTGCCTTTCTGCTAGGCTAATGCTTTATTGGCTCCAATCCCCCACTCTTTTCAACATTAAATTTAGAAAGGGTTTATTTTGACGTATGTAGGTAACACATACCAATTATCAGCAATGGGCAAAATGCTAAAAAACTTTACCTGGCAAAGGTAAGGACGGAAATCTCGAGGATCTTCTTTTACCAGATCTTGAAATTTCTTCAAGCCCTCCTCCAACTCTCCCTGTAAAATAAGATGGTAAGAAATGCGAAAATCTAATGAAATAATAGTAAGAATTACTTAAGAAGTCACCTTTACAACATGCATTTGTGCAATAAGAATTCTAATGTTCCTCTCCTCAGTGACTCTTTTTTCACGGCGAGCAACTACCAAAGCCTCTGACAACATCTGAAAGACAGCTGCGCCTTCAAGGTTTTTGTGCATCACCATTGCAAGACCCTGCAGAAATTGTAAGTGAGCAAGGCAAGGAAACAAATAGGTGAGAACTACAGGAACAAACAGCTTCGACAGGTGAGTTATTATGGGTCCATGTCAGTGTCAGCAAAACAATTTACACACAGCATTCTCCATGTGAGACCCGATTGTCATTTTATTAAACCTAATATCTGCTCACCACAAATTAAGCATATCCACAGGACAATGACAGGGAAAATGATTTCTTATCGAATATGAATAAAAACATATACAATATTGAAAACAAATAACAGCTAGTCAACACAAACATAACTAATTGGAGGAAATTTCTATAATGCTGGGAGGATATTGACATCAGTGTTTTTAAGGTCATTGAATAATGATATATCCTTACAAAGATAAGGTAATCTTCCTCAATTTCCTAATAATACATAACCACCATGTTCTGTAGAATTATCCTTATCAGAATTCATTTTGAGACTTCTAAGGTCAGGCATCTTCTTAGTTCGGAGCTAAACATTACAAAGATTATACATGAAAATATTTCACTCAAAAAGAAACCATCAGGTTGATCTCCAGGCATTCCAAGGATGCATGCTTTATATTCAACTCATATATAATAATCATTTGTTCATAAAAATTTTATTTATAGACCTTTGTAAGTCCTAAACAAACAAAAGAAACATATCATATACATAGCACAATTACACAAGGAACTACCAACAATCAAAAAAGCAACGAAAATGCTCAAAGAGAATAACCATACATGCAAAGCCCTCAGCAGAAGTGGCCTCTCCTTCAAGATTTCCTTAAACAACCTCTTTGCAGTACTCAGCTGCCCCATCAACTCATAACAAAGTGCTTGTAAAAGCTTCCACTCAACCTCATGTGGTTCAATTTCAATCAATCTCTGCACAAACTCTAAAGCTGCCTTATTTTTCCCTCTCCTCATCTTCCCATAAACAACTACTTTCAATGCCTCAACATTTCTAGGTTCGTTCTCCAAAATCTTCTCACACATTCTCTCTTCTTCACTGTTCCCCATCTGGGTATCTCTCTCTTTGTTCAAATTCTCACTAGCACTGTTCATTTTATCGAAAACTGCCATACTTGGCCTAGGATTAAAACTAAAAAGCCCGAAGAAAATGACTGACCCATAAAGAAAAATCACAGCTTTTTCTTTCAGAAATTTCAGAATTTTGCTTTCTTCGGTGAAAGAGGAGGTTAAATCAGGAAAACTTGAAGAGAATATGTGGGAAATGTGGGATTGAGACTTGTTTGCGATGAAAAAAGATTGAGATTGTTGTTTGATTGGTTGAAATGAGAGGTTTTGATGCTTGTGCTTGTGGTTTGAGCTCGTGAATGGTGATTGATTGGCGATTAGGAATTTGGGGTGGCAAGACTCTGAGTTTAAATGAAGAGAGAAGGATTTGATTGAATTCATTTGAAGAAATGACTTGATTAATTAGGAGAGAATTAACTGACTCGCCATTGTAGAAAATTCCGAAGGTTTAGTGTTATCCAGCAAAATGTTCCCGGCGTTTTCTCTGTTAATGTGTCGAAACGGTGTAGTTTCAGATTTCAGCTGGACCGGAATCGCAGACTGACTAAACCGAAAATTGTTTCCGGAGATTATTTTATACAACAGAAATAAGAAATTACACTTCATTCATAATTGGAAATTTAAGAATACATTTGAGGTCGCGTGAGTTTTAAAATTGTCCAAACAACTTGGGTTTAATATTAACCTTTTAAAAAATAAATTTTCAGTTTTTCAATTCTTAATTTCAAATAAAATATATTACAAATTTATCGTAAACAAAATTTCATTGTATTTTAAAATTATTTTAATATTAGATGATTAGTTATAACAATTTTATATATTTTAATCATCTTCGTAATATAATTACACCACTATTAGTTAAAATTATATAAAACATATTTTTTAAGTATTGATCATATTTATAAACTAGCTTTTATGTAATTTTGAATATGTTTTAATATTATATAATTTTTTGCAATAATTTTTTGCATTTTAGCTATTATTTATGATCCAAATGCATTGTAGTAACAATAGTGATTAATAAAAAATGTCAAAATTAGTAACAAATACATAAAATATAACAAATTATCTTGTTATTTAATAAAATATGATTAATTTTGGCTTTCTTTTTTTAAATTATAGTGGATATTTTGGATGAAGATTTTGTTATTAATTTTTATTTTAAAATAAAACTGTCAAAAACTTATTTAGTTATGTACTTTATAGGATTTATTTTCAATTTATTGATGTATTATTTTTAAATTTATAAATGAAAAGTAAAAGTAAATATTTTTAAAAATAAATTATATATATTTTTAAAAATGATTATTCACACATTTTTAAACATGATATCAAGCATATTCACATTATTTTTTATTTTAGATATTTTCATTAAACATATTCACCCTATTTTTTAAAAATAAATATTCTTAACAAACTCTGCAGTTAATTTCGACCCAAGTTTCTTTTAAAAGCAAACGCTGTCGTTTTGGTGCTGCTAGTGCCTCGGCGTCAAATCATCCAACCCTAAAACCCCTTAATAAACCCTAAAAACAGAGCAGACGCAGGAACTGACAAATATTTGTCGGAGAAGCGCGCGGAGAACTGAAATTCAAGCAAATACGCAGACGCAGGAGCTAACAAATATTTGCAGTAGAAGCGTGCGGACAACTGAAATTCAAGCAAAAGTATTTTCCTAAATTATCAAAAATTCATAATTTTAACAGTGAAACAAGAGAATGAGGAAGAAGGTAGACGAACGCATCAGAACTCTGATCGAAAATGGTGTCAAGCAACGACACCGTTCCATGTTCGTCATTATTGGCGACAAGTCTCGCGACCAGGCGCGTACACTTTCTTTCTCAACAACAAATTATAATTTTTTATGGGTTTTTCTAATTGAGAAAAAAACTATGTTTATGCAGATTGTGAACCTTCACTATATGCTGAGCAAGGCGGTGGTTAAATCTAGGCCTACTGTTTTGTGGTGCTACAAGGATAAACTTGAACTCAGCAGGTTTTTTTTTTTTTTTAAAAAAATTTTGTGAAGTTCTTTTTTTTTTGTGTTTAAATTGTGAATAATTGTAATTATAGTAACAAATTCAGGGCGCATTTGGTGCTGCTTTTGGCGCTTCCAAAATTGCTTTTATCTGTATTTTGTAGTGTATGTAGGAAATATACACTAAGTGGTTCTTTAATTTAGGAGTAACTTGTGCTTTTTCAGCAAGTGCCTCATAGGCCTTATATTATAAAGTGATTGACGTCCCAAAAAGACATTTGAATCACTTTTTTAGGAAACCTAGGGAAACCAATTGATTGTTTTATGGCAAAAAGCTGTTTCAAGTATTTTTCTTCGAAAGTGCTATTCATGATGGCAATCTCAAATTTACCCTTATACAGAACTTAAGACGCTGGAGGCATCAAAGTGATGAAAAAGCAAAAGAGAAATTTAATTATTTTTGGATTTTATGTGCATGTGTGAATTCCATACCTTGAGGGTTCTTTACTGGAATTGATTTTTTTGTGCATGGAATGATTTATTGACTGATTACAATTATGCAGTCACAAGAAAAAGCGTCAAAAGCAGGTAAAGAAGTTGATGCAGAGAGGGCTACTTGATCCTGAGAAAGTTGATCCATTTCAACTTTTTCTTGAAACTGGAGGATTGACGCATTGCTTGTATAGGGATAGTGAAAGGATTCTTGGTAATACATTTGGAATGTGTGTGTTACAGGTAACTTTCTATTGCTTGTTGGTGTAATTTTTTTTCTTTACTCAAATTTTTATAAATTTTTATGTGATTTGGTATTAGGATTTTGAGGCACTGACTCCAAATCTACTGGCTAGAACGATAGAAACAGTGGAGGGTGGTGGATTAATTGTATTGTTGCTCCGCTCTCTCTCCTCGTTGACCAGTTTATATACCATGGTCATGGTACGAATTATATTCACAGTTTATAATTGATTTTTTCTTTCATCAGAAGGAAGTTTAAAAGAATGTAGTGCCTGGCTTGTAATAGATTTATTTTTATGCCTACCACTTCATTAATCTTATGCTCATATGTAAATTATTATTTCTAAATTTGCTTTGCTTTTAAATATTTGTATTATCACTAATATTCTCTTTTCTTTCTCTTGCTTTTGCTCTTTTTTATACCTTGACTCCTTTTTTACCTCCCTCACCCCACTTCTTCACCCCCCATCCCCTGGTTAATCATTTGAAAATTTCCCCCACGCTTACTCTTTAGATCCATGATGCATTGCCTTGTTTGGAGTAAAGTAGTTATCCCAGCATTCAAATTTCTTGCCCCTCATGATATTTGTCTCCTAAAAGTCAAAACATATGTCTTGCAGCACTTTGTGTAGCAGATAGGGGCTGCTGTATCGGAGTACTTACAATCATTCTTCAGGGTACTCTGTTCCATGCAAAAGCTAATCTTTCTAGCAGATGCAATAATTTGATATTGGACATTTGATTAGTAGACAAAATTCTGTAAATGCAGCTTTCAGCTGCTGCCTCTTTATGGATAATATTTCAATTTTACCTATGATGAGTAGTAGATACTTAATGCATAACTTTATATTTTGGGTCATATTCTTTGTTGGATAAGCCTATTTATTTATTTATTTATTTATTTTTTCTTTTGCAAAAGAATTTAAATTTTAGAGAAGGGCCTAATAGTCGGTGAATGCATTCTTGGGCTGTTATTATTTATTTGATGAGTGCATTATTTCTTAATATCTAAACAGCAGTTCCTTCATCGCAATCCTTTCAGATGATTGATTTAAAGTTTTCCATGTCTGATCAAATTTATTTGGTGATTTGATGATAAGATTTGTGGCAATAACTATGCATTCTTCTATATTGAGTGCTCACATTTATTTGACAACTGGTTTTCCTACATGTGCGCATATTACCAATGTGTAGACTCACAGAAAGCTTGCTATATCAGGATGTTCATGACAGGTTCCGTACTGAATCCCACTCTCAAGCTTCTGGGCGTTTCAATGAACGTTTTTTGTTATCACTTGCATCATGCAAAGCATGTGTGGTTATGGATGACGAGCTGAATATTTTACCAATTTCTTCTCATATGAGGTCAATTACCCCTATCCCTGCTAAAGAGGTAATTTTCTAGCTCCTGTTCTCTGTTGGTTGATTATCTGGAAACTTTGGTGTCATAGTATTTGAAGTATTTGAAGTGTTGTTCATCATGGATAGGACTGTAAAAGAGCTGAGCTGAGTTGTACTACGTTGTTAAAGAGTGTGTGTGTGGTTTTCTCCCTCTTTCTTCTTATTCTTCATCACATTTTTTTTCTCCATACAGATTGAGCTTGAGCTTGAGCCCAATCTCAGGTTTAACATTGGCCGAAATCCATATTGAACATTGGTTAAATTCTAAACCAGCCCAAACTTGTTCGTGAGCCTAAGGATTATATCACATAAAACATTTCTTCCATTCATTTCAAATTCCTTTTTTTTTTGGTTTTATACCAATAGTGATGCATGTTTACAACATTGTGCTATGTTATAGAGATTGTAAATGATTATTTATGTTCTACTGGTCATTGTTCTTGGTTGAATATGAAGTGTGATTTTGTTTTCAATAAATTCCTTTTATGTCTAGTGGTATAACATATTATCTAGTGCTCATGAACAAATCAAAGAAACCTTGGGCCATTAGACCTTTGTATTAGTCGAGCTGAGATATGCATTTGAGCTTGGTTAGCGAGTAAAAAAGTGTCTAAAAGAGCCATACTTTAGTGGTTCTGGGCTGATTGATGCTTGGCTCATTTTTTGCAGCCCTAACCAAAGGGAGTATCTTGGAAATTGTAAAGGTCTTTCCTGCATTGTCTTACTATGAAAATGTTAAATTTGAATTTGGGTTTTGTCGTGCTGATTTGCTTTGCGCTTTATATAACTTTTTCCTTTATTTCCTGCTCGGTAATTGAAGGATGCTGAAGGGCTCTCAGAAGCAGAAAGAGACCTCAAGGATTTGAAAGAACAACTGAATGATGATTTTCCCGTTGGTCCATTGATTAAGAAATGTAGTACATTGGATCAGGTGGAGAATGATTGACGTGTATACATATTGTTAATTTATGCTGTGTGATGACTATTATTGGTAATGTGTAGTTTTTTTAATTTGAGATCATATTTTGTTTATGAACAGGGAAAAGCTGTGATTACATTTCTTGATGCAATTTTGGATAAAACTCTACGTAGCACAGTGGCTTTGCTTGCTGCTCGTGGCCGTGGGAAATCGGCTTCTCTTGGTTTAGCAGTTGCTGGAGCTATTGCCGCTGGGTAATCTACCAAAAAATATACAATTACTTGTTTACTTATTTATGTGTTTTCTTGTTCTCACTTTGACCTTTGTTAGATTCTGATGGAAGAAATTTATCTTAATAGGTATTCAAATATCTTTGTGACCGCACCCAGTCCTGAGAACTTAAAAACATTATTTGAGTTCATTTGCAAGGGTTTCAATGCACTTGAATATAAGGTACAGTTGAACTCTCTCTCTTTATGCATGGACAAGAGGGAGAGCTGTGTTTTGTTTTTTCTGATTCTTATGAACAATTCCTCTGCACCTTAATCATGTTAAGCTCTTTGTGGATGGGGAAATCTGTTGGTGAATAAGATACATGTCCATTTCCCCTAAATTGGGAACTAGACTGTACTTTGATACATTCAACTTACATGCTGTCAATGAACATCAAGTGTCGTGCCTTGCAAACAGATGTGATTTCTTTTGGGCTTGTTCATTTAGGTTCAGACTTGCTTCATGCTCTCCTCAATTCACAAATCTTGTGATCTGCTTTGAAGAAAGCATTACTCTCGAACCATTTTATGTGAATCTTTTCTTGCCAGACTCTAGGCATGTAATTTTAGTCTGTTCTGTTTCTGAACTTCTTCCATGTTCGCATTCTTTCTCTCTCTCTCTCATTTTTTTCTATATTTTAGTTAATTGTTTTTTTCTATATTGGTTTCTATTTTGTTTTCTTCTTTTAACTCCTTTATCTTAAGTTTTTAATTTTCAACCTTTATTTTAGGAACACATTGATTACGATCTAGTAAGAAGTGCTAATCCAGAGTTGAGGAAACCAATTGTCAGGATCAATATTTACAAGCAGCACAGGCAGACAATTCAGGTTAATAAACATGGATAGATTTTTTCATATTAGATGATATTTTCCTGTATACTGTATAAGTATCATAATTTGTGCATCAGAATAATTCTAATTAAGTGCTTGCTATGGTCACTTACATTATTTCTTTAAGCCATGCAGTATATAGAGCCACATGAACATGAAAAGCTTTCTCAAGTTGAACTGCTAGTGATTGATGAAGCTGCAGCTATTCCATTGCCTGTTGTCAGATCCTTGCTTGGTCCTTATCTTGTCTTTCTTTCATCTACTGTTAATGGGTATGATATTTTCTGATAGTTTTGATTGGACACTATTGGCAGTTTTCCTGTGATGTAAATTCTTGTCATTTTCCCTGTAAGCTCATTCCTGTTTTCTGGTTCCAGAACCAAATCTTGATTTGACTTAATTCTAATGCTAGTTCATTCTTTTTTTTCTTAATCTTGTGCTCAAAGCTATGAAGGAACTGGCCGGTCATTGTCGTTGAAACTTATAAACCAATTGGAAGAGCAAAGCCATACCGGTGCTAACGGTGTTGAGGGTTCTATTCATGGTATATTTCAGCTTTAGTTGGTTTCTGTAGCTCTTTGAATTAATTTTATGCATGGTAGGCCTCTTAAAGATGCCATTTTAGCATAAAGATAGCACTTCCAGTGCATCATAATGATTGTTGTATAAACGAGCTTCATGTTAATGGATTTATTCATTGTGTCCTTCAGTGGTCCAAAGATCATGGTGGTTTTTTAAGTTGAACCAAATTATCCCCATCTTTCCTGCAACCCTTTAATAAATAAATAAAGGGGATTTCCTTTTGTCAAATTGACATCCTTTATATATCATCTGTCATTAATTAGTCTGTGAGAAATTTTCTCTTGTTGCTGTAAACTCTGCAAGGACTTCAAACTTGCGTCCTAAATATGAGGAATGATATTTGTTGTCTAATTTTATTTTCTTATTATGTTTGTAATATACAAACCTAGTAGATGGCACTTGCTTGTCATTAGTCTGCAATCATTATATACTATGTTGTGAGACATATGATTATTGTGATATACTACTTAATAATGTTATATTGTATTCTGTCAATAAAATTTTCTTTTGTTTCTTATCAAATATATATCGACTAAAGGCTGCTGTTAGGTTTACAAGAAAATTTCGAATAATGACTATTTGGTCCTTGTTTGTTGGGGCATTGTTTGCCTACATGCATTTTGTATATTAGATTCTCTTTTTCTTTCTCTTTGTCTTTCCATTCTTTTTTGTTTTAAATTTATCGAGTTATTTGTTGTACTTGTATGCAGGTCGTCTTTTCAAAAAGATAGAACTTAGTGAATCTATTAGATATTCTCCTGGAGATCCAATAGAGTCATGGCTTAATGCATTACTTTGTCTGGATATTACAAATTCCATACCTAATATCAGCAGGTTTGGATTAAATTACTGACGATCTGTCTTAAGTTGAAACCACTTCTTCATTGCACTCTCACTCATAAAAGCATTTTCATCATCTTTATGGTTCTCTCTTTTGGAATTTAGATTACCTTCTCCAAGTGAATGTGATCTTTACTATGTTAATCGGGATACACTTTTTTCCTACCATAAGGACAGCGAGTTGTTTTTGCAGGTAATTACAGTGTAATTTGATGTTAATTCGTCTAGTTTTGTTTTAACATAAAGTTGGTGCTTATATGTACTTATTATTTGCAGCGGATGATGGCGCTATATGTTTCTTCTCATTACAAAAATTCTCCAAATGATCTTCAGTTAATGGCTGATGCTCCAGCTCACCACTTGTTTGTGTTACTTGGTAGATCAGTTTTCCTTAAGTGTTTTGTTTACCCTTTGAAGCTGAGATACTCTTATTTATCCTTAACTGCATATGTGCAGGTCCTGTTGACGAGTCAAAGAATCAACTTCCTGATATCCTGTGTGTTATACAGGTTTGCAACTCCTATGCGCAAAACACAATTATTACCATTACTGAAAGTTCAATTGTAGAGTTCAGTGGTCCGTAGAGCCAGTGGTAGCCCTTTTAAGAAAAATTGGCTTTATAACAAAATATGAGGGGAAAAGAGAGGGAAAAACAGAGCAAAAAAATGCATTATCAACCATGCCATATCTATGCAATTGGATTATTTATATCTTGCAATTTCTCTGAACTTTATAATTTTATTTAAATTCAGTAGCTGTCTTCAATGCTTATTGATGTACTTTTACCACTTGTTTAATGGCTCTGTCAAAAGAAGTTTTCTGATTCTTTTTTTATTAATAAATTATGGTGAGATAGCTTCTAGAAGATTTTAATTAGCAAAGGATTCATTTCTACAATTCTCATGTACACATGCATATACATAAATATCGTAATACTCACGTGTATGAATATGACACATTGTAGGTGACACATTGTCTACTTTTTCAGGTTTGTCTTGAAGGGCAGATTTCTCGTAAATCTGTGCTTAAAAGTTTAAGCGAGGGCCACCAACCCTTTGGAGACCAAATACCATGGAAATTCTCTGAGCAATTCAGGGATACAGTCTTTCCAAGTCTTTCTGGTGCTCGTATTGTCCGCATTGCCACCCATCCAAGTGCAGTGAGGGTAAATTTCTGTTTTATTGATGACTTATTTATTTAATCTTGTTTACTTATTAATGTTGGGCCATTGCAGCTTGGATACGGTTCTGCTGCTGTTGAACTCTTAACTAGGTACATGCTTTTTTCACTTTTATTTCCTTTTCTTACTCTATCAGATAAATCACTGAATTCATAAGGAGAATGTCCATTACCCCTTGCTTTTTAAGCAAATACTCCATTACTTTTCTATATTTTTTTTAATACCCCATCACCCCCCCTGATTTTTTTTTTTTCAATTTTATCTTTCAGTTCAATTGATTTACAAAATAGTAAAAATGAAAATATTTGAAATATTAAAGGGCAAAATCGGAATTCAGGGGGGTAATGGGGCATTAGTTCAAAAAGCAGGGGGTTAATGGGCATTCTCCCTAACTCATACTAGGATGCATAAGGTGATTCAGAAAATGTGAATGGTTTAGATTGTCTGCAGGTATTATGAAGGACAGATGACTCCTATTTCTGAAGTTGATGTTGAAGATGCTGTGGAGACTCTACCAGTTAGAGTTACGGAAGCTGCAGAAAAGGTTCACTAAGACAACCTGCTTTATAGTTTTTTTGACATTTATCTTTGAATCAAAGATTTCTAGAGTTTGATGTTTTTCTCAAAATTGTGTACCCAAATTTGATTGTTGTACAAAATTCTTCCTTGTGTTGTGCTTGTCTTAAATTTTTTTAGGTCTGCAACAAGGTTTGACTCCTTTTTTTAAATGTGGTTCATAAGTGCCATTTACATCAATCTGTTGCCTAGATAGAGTCCAACTGTTATGTATTTGACCGATCTGATCAATATGATAACTGCATTTAGGAATTTCATCTTCCTTTTGGTATTTATGTTGGTGAAATTCTTTATAATATCTGAATGCTCTGACCTTGAACACTGTGCTTGCAGGTTTCATTGCTTGAAGAAAATATACAACCCAGGACAGATCTCCCCCCATTGCTAGTACATCTTCGTGATCGGTGCCCTGAGAAGCTCAATTACATTGGTGTATCCTTCGGGCTTACCTTGGACCTTTTCCGCTTTTGGAGTAAACATAAATTTGCTCCATTTTATATTTCTCAGAATGCAGTTAAGATCTTTCTTTCACCTTCTTTCTACATCTCTTTCTGTTTCTTTCTTTAGTGGAATTTGACTTTTCTTCTTTTTCTTCAAAGAATGCGGTGACTGGTGAACATACATGTATGGTCTTAAAACCATTACATAGTCAAGATATTGAAGTCAATGAATCTGATGAATGGGGCTTTTTTGGCCCGTTTTACCGAGGTGACTCCATTTCATGAAGATGTTTTATTTCCCTTTACTTTTTTGGTTGGTATTCTTAGTTCATAGCTTGATAATTTCTTGATTGCCCCTAGACTTCAAACAAAGGTTCTTTTGGCTGCTCACACAACATAAGTTACAGAAAATGGACTACAAGCTTATTATGAGGTTGGGACTGTAACTTACTCTCTTCAAATTAGTTTTGTTGTAAAATATTCTAATGCTAATCTTAATTTTCAGCGTTTTGGACCCTAAGATCAACTTTACGGAACGAAATCCAGTGCAAGATGACTCAGATAAATATTTGAAGTCATGTACCGGTGTTTTTTCAGTAAATGATATTCTGCGACTGAAAGATTATACCAATGGTCTTATTGAGCATCATGCGGTAAGATCTCTATGATGATGAATATCGTAGCATGTTGTATATTTGTTTTCAGTTTGTTCATAATCAACATATCTCATATCGACGATACATGATTGGTTAAAATGACATCTACTCTTAAATATAAATGAGCCATTCCAGTGAAACATTTCCCTGAGCACCTTGACCTTAGGATTAGGTTTTCCCGATAATTTTTTGAAGCAGCATACTTCAGGTTATCTGGTATCATTAGTTATAGGATTTAAGGCATATTTAATGATGGAGCTATTTCCCTCTGGTTATTATGAAACAACGGATTCAAGATCTTGCGAAAAATTGTGCTGACAGTCTGATGTCAATCAATCATAAAAGATAAATTTTGCAGTAACAAGAAGTAATGCCTATGCCATTGAGGTGCAGAAGTGAGGCCTTTGTTTAAAAGGGTTGGGTATTAATGTTTATAGTTCAAAATCACTGTCTTTATGTTCCTTATTTTATTATCCATGTTCCAGATCATAGACCTTGTTCCAAGACTGGCACACCTGTTTTTCCAAGAGAAGCTTCCAGTCACACTGTCACATGTTCAGGCTGCTGTACTGCTTTACATTGGCATGCTTGGACAAGATATCTCTGGCATTCAGGTTTTCTTCTCACCTTGCTTTTTGAATAATCTCGCATGGGAGACTTTTTGCGTGCAATGTTTTACATTTTTGAATATTTGTTTTCATATCTTCTTGGTCACTTGTTTTATTGTGGTCCCTGGTTGTCTTAATTTCCATTTATTTTCTATCAAGAGTAGAGATTTGTTGATGCTCAACTGAACTCTGGTATTACAGGAACAAATGAAGTTGGAAAGCAACCGCATACTGATACTGTTCAGAAAGATTATGAAAAAGTTATGCGACTACTTATACAAAATTTCTTCCAAGGAGATTAATGCAGCTCCACCTAGACTGACGGAAGTAAGTCAATTTGCTGCCTTGTCACTCATCCCTGTAAAATAGATTGATGATTACATTATCACAAACACATATCAATCATCACAAAGTAGTCACATCTTGTACATTCTCTGGGTTTCATGCATTGGTAGCAAACAATCTTAAGCAAATAGCTTCACTGGGTATGAGGTCATGTGAATTGCACATTTACACTCGACAGGTGGAGCCTGTGAATGTGTTTAATCAAAATCAGTTATTTTTCTGATCTTTGAATTGGAGAGAATTGCTCTTTACTTGTGTCTTCTTTTTTAAAATATATTTTTTAATAATGTGATTTGGCTCTTTCCGAAACTTCTGTTAAAATTGCTGTACAGGAAGCATTGGAACCGCACAGTATATCTTTGGATGAGGATCTAAATGATGCCGCAAAGCAAGTTGAGGTACGCTCTGGTAATTTGGCCTTTCTTTCTTTCTTTCTTTTCTTGTGTAGCGCTCTCTCTTTCTATGTTCTGAACCAAATCCTCTACTGACTATAGCCCATCATGTGCAGGAGGGAATGAAGGCTAAGATGGATGGTCTGCTAAATCCCGAGTTCCTCCAACAGTATGCCATTGCTGACAAAGATGCTGAATTTGAGAAGGCATTACAAAATGGTGTTGGAAAGATACCTGCTAGCGGTGTTATCAGCGTAAAATCCAACAAAACGAAAGTTAACAAGCCTGCAAAGCAGAAAGAGAGTAGTCAAAGCGGGAAAATGCGAGGTAAAGATGAACACGGCTCCAAATCAAATAAAAAGCGTAAATCAAAAGATTGAATCACGTTATTATTATCATTGACTTAATTTTAAACTTAGCTTACTAGGCTACACAATTTTGAGACTGGTATAGGCCTCTTTTTCATTGTCTACAGTATTTTGTTACATTTTTTTAAACAATGTATATAACATGCCTGCACCTGCATTAAGATTGAAAGAAAGGTCTCTTATTTATTATTATTTTTTTGATATTATATATATATATATGTTTTTTAATGAATTTAGCATAATCAACATCTCATTGTATATACCTTGTATGTGGAAAGGCATCTTTTAATTTATGAATATTGAATGACGACCGTGATGGTTATGTACCTATACGTTTTGATATAACAAATAATATTTTAGTTGCATTTCAAATATTGTTTCTAAAACTTATTAATTAGAGTTTTGCATTCAATATTCTTGGATTTGAAAATGTATTCAGTTATTTGTTCTGAAAGCAAAAAATTTAAAAATGAAAACGAAAAAATTTTATTAGAATATATGTGGTAAATGAATTATTTTAAAAAATGTGAGACCACGTTATGTGCAAAGAATAATATCTTGAAAAATATTGAAAATACTATTTTGACAATTTTATGCTGCTTTGATAATTTTAACTTTTAAAAATGAGAAATAAAATTCAGCTTTTAAACCATCTTTTATCATAATGCTTGTTATCTCTGTTTTTCAAAACAGTACTTCGGGAAAAGTGATAGACCAGGGGGCTTCTGCTCACCCAAACTGGCACTTACAGGCCTGAAAGATAGCCAAAAAGCCGAAAACAGTTTCCAATAACGGATTGAGACTTGTTTTTCTCCAAGCCTGAAAATTATTTTTGTATTTCAGCTTCAGCCCTCTTGAATAGGTTACATTAATCTGGAACTTATGTATATGCTGAATTGGAAACTAAAAACCCACAAATTGAATAGCATGTACAATGCACACCATTCTCGAAATTTCAATTCCATCTGGGTTTGTATCCCACTGAAATAACAACCAAATAAAACTCAAGCAACCCTTTTATTAAAAAGCTCACAAAGAGGCAAGCACATGGCCATCTTCCAGGTTGGATCAAGAAGCAATGCTTTGGGATAAGTTTGAGGTTTGAGTAGGGTAAATAAAAGCTCAGTGATATCCATCAAAGAGAAATTACATACATTGAAACTGTGACTCAACACAGGACAAAAAGTGCCAAATGTGATTTCATAGATCGAACAGTGACAAAAGATTTCCAGTTCTCACATGGTCCTTTATTCTTAAAATAGAAGCAATAAAGGTATTCCCATATTCTGAGTTGATGGTTTCCATTATGTTGCAACAATAGTTCAAGTTCAAATCAAACCGTAAAAGACCAATATGTTGAAATTTAGAGGAAGTTTCGGATGTCCAAAGACTTCACATCCACCATTTCCTCATCCTTGAATTCCTCCCTGAAAAAAAAGACGACAATTATCAGTTCTGAGACATTAAAGGACAGATCCGTATGGTATTATTTATGCATGATAAAACTCAACAAGTATCATCAATAACAAAAAGACTGTACCAAAGACATTAATTAAAACTTCCCATCTCCAATTTCATATTTTGGTGAACAAAATTATCGTAATGTCTATAACTGATCTTAGCCTTTAATCTTGTCAATGTAATGTCCTAATTTTTTCTTCCTAGATGTCAGACAAACGAATTCACTCAAAGCAGATAGATCTGCGATTTGAAAATAAGTTTCCAGCCAGTTGATAACTAACCAACTCTGCAAGAAACTATTCACCAAAACCAATCTAAAGGAAATAAGAGCTAATCAGATTCTACAATCAACCACCCATCTAGCGGCCACATCCTAAGAAACAAAAGCGTGGAGAAACCACCAGGGTTTAAGACATCAAGGGACAAATAATATACCGCTTCTTTTGAGTTTCCATAGCCTCAGCGGCATCTTTCTTCAGTTCCTCCAACTGCGCTTTGGCAATTTTGAGTTCCAACTGTTCTTCATACTTGGGTAGTTCCTCCTTTCTAATTCCAAGCCTGGTAAAGACAAAGAATTAGTCAAAGGTATTTCTGATGTCGTCATCATGTAATTTAAAAACATAAATTCAACCAATATCACATACACAGAACTATGTGGATGGCACCAAGTATCAGTCAAGTAAAAGCTCATATAAGCTTCAAAGGAGGAACAACCTTAATGCTAAACAAAGTTCAAAAGTGTTAGCTACTCATAAGTGAAACCCACCAAGTTGAGTGATGTTACATGTAAGACAAAAGAAGCTCAATGGGAGTCCTAGCAATGGAAATCACCACAACACGAACACAGATTATATGTGGAAACAAAAGAAGTTAATGTTGTTGTCATTATGCTTACTTCTTATTAATCTTATCAAACTCAGCCATAAGAAGAGTCATTCCCTTCTTATCATTCCTCAAAAGAGGCTTTTTAATTTCACTTTCAACTTTCTCCAATGCATCCATCATCATTGCCTCGGCACCAAGCTCATCAATGAGACCTCTCCTGAAAGATACAAAAAAGAAAAGAAAAAATGTTATATATCTATCTATATATACTAATGGGAACTCAATTTTGGTTTGGAACCATTTAGGATTCACAAATACACACAGTGGTCCGCCTCAGAGATTTTCAAAATTCAACAGATGATCCCATACTAAAAGAAATTTTATGCCATCCTCTGTTGAACAAAGACATAGAAGCACGCCCACCAAAAGGAGAAAAAAATGATTTTTTGACAACATTCTGTAGAGTATGGTAGTAATGAGCAGTTACAATAAATACAGACACAAGCAGCAAGCTCCAATGGAGACGTTAGCTATATCTACAGCATTGAAAGCAAGTAGTCATCAGAAAAAGAAATGCGTACTTCTCTCGAATTTCCTTTAAAGTCAACAAATATGTTCGAGCATCTGGAATTCCTGCTGTTCGTGTTTCAATGGTATATTGAATCCTTTGAGATTCTGAGAACAAGTCTGCCCTGCATGTAGGTAGATTCATCATTAATTCAACCTGTAGAATGCAGGTGACAGCAATGTAGTTCTACTCTCAATTCAACATTCAGGAATTGTTACTTTTTAAACAGCAATTCAGTAGCCAGAACAGAGAGAGGTACTCTCGCTAGTGAAGAGAAGCTTTTGCATGACGTTAATTTAATCTAATATGTTGAAAGAAATCAGTAGTAAAGTTTATGCCATGAATAATACTGTTTGATGCTTATGATAAAGTATTGATTTTGGATGAATGTCAATGATGTCATAAAGATAACATCACAAACAGAAAAAGAAAATATAAACATCCGTAATCATTTTACTATAATGTGCATGCATATAAAAAAGACATAACAATCAGGGAAAGAAAGTGAATGTTTGGGGAAAAAAAGAAAAAACAAAGAAACTTACTTTTCTCTGACTGTCTTCATGACATTAGCATAATGAGAAACGGCGGCAGGGTCATCTGGATCAATGGTGATCTTCTCCTTCTGAAGCACTCCCAAGGCCGTCTCAAATTTCTTCTTAACATCCAAAAAGATGTTCTTCAACATCTCTTTTGCCAGAAACAAAAGTAAATATCAGTAAATTATCAAATGACAGTGGCAAAAGATTCATAAAAACATCAAATGAATCTGTTGGCAATCAAAGATGCAGCAGACAACTATAAACAGTCAAGCATTTCAGGTCTCTCAAAATGCTAAGAAAGAGAGAACTCTATGAACTCACATTAAACTCCTAGATAACACAAAAGGATATCAAATAAAATTGAAAATTTGACACACCCACCAAAAGTAAGTTCTCTACAATCTGAATAACACATAACCATAAAAATCTACACAATTTACCTTCAGTAGCCTTTCATCCAATAAATTCAAAAGTTGAAACAGTTTGTTTGCCCATATACATTATGCAAATATGCTTCACATTGATAAAAAATATCAAATTACTCAGACAAACACAAATAAAACATCAACAATAACACTAACCATCTCCTTTCAGAGCCTGAGGAGCAGCTTCCTTGGCGTAGAAACGGACTGCAACAGCATGCTGCTGTTGCAGCATAACCGAACTGCCACACAACTGCAACAATTTCAAATAAATATATTAAATTCAATTTTGGTTAGGATTTATTCTCTTTAAAAATTGAGTAAATCCACCAGAAAAAAGAAATTAAAAATGATAAAAATAATCACCAAGTTACGGGAAAAATAAAAAAAAAAAAGAACTCTCTATCCAGATCCGATAAACCAAACACGTAACACTCAACTTAGGATCAACATTAAGTTCTCTTACGATACATAAAACAAAGGAATTCGAAAATGAGAGTGGGAAAAATTCGAACTCTAAGATGAGGATAACGAAAACTTGAACGGGATAGGGATATCCTTGTCCCGTTCCGAAATAGCCAGAAAGAGTGATTACCTGTTTGGATTTCGATAAAAGGCGAGAAGCGAGTGCCATGATCGGACCTCAGACTTCTTCTTCGAGGTCTTCTGTGTTTAATTTAGGGTTTGTTTGCGTTCTCCGTTTTTGGTTTTTGAGGACTCAATCTGAAGACTGCTGCGAGTGATCCAGTGGTATTCAGGTGTTGGTTTGCCGTTGACGTGGACCGTCGGATTGGATTGTAGTGTATAGGAAATCGACGGATTTGATTTGATGATTTTTGTTGCTATAGTTCCGGAAACTGTGACACCTCCTATATATATATATATATATATAATTTTGCCTTTAGTAATTATTTAAAAATAACGATAAAATATAGAAATATTAAATATAAACTTTTTGATCAAACTATTGTATATTATTTTAAATAATTTTGTAATGATTCAATTTTATTTATAAATTATTATATAACTGAATAGTATATAAAAGAAACAATAATATTAAATATACAACTCTTATACAAATTGATTTGATAAAATTATATTGTTACAATAAATTTCATATAATTTTATTTTTTATTTGCTCTTGTGAAGATGTAAGATACATGACAATAGTAAAATACCATCATCAATTTCAAAAATACTCTTGTAAATTTTTTTCGTTAAAAAATTTTGTTAGTTTAATTGATTTATTTATTTTTCTTTTACAATTATTACAATATCCTTTAAATTATAATTATTTTAAAAATTAGATATGAAAACATTGATATATATATATATATATATGACAGAATAATCATCCTTTAATTTTATATAATGTTTTACGTTATATGTAGAGTATTAGATTTAAATATTTATACCTGTAGAGGTTTAAGTACTTTGAGAATAAGTTTAATAATTAAGAGAAAGAAGATGACGCCATAGATTCAAAGCATGCTGACAACACAAGCATATTGACCTCATTTTTGGCTTTAATTAATCTATTTAATTCTCTTTTATCTTTAAATTACATTAAGAAAAGATTAATTTTATTGCACACCAGAAATTATTGTCAACAGAATTAAGATTCTCATTGAGCTAACTAAGAATTTTTGTTCCTGGATATTGGTAACTCAAAACTCCTCATACTCCTGGTTTATTCCTTTTCAATGATAATAATGAATAGAAAATATTATATTTTACTTGAAAGTATCTTCAGAAAACATCAAAATCATTTCTTAAACATTTAGTCACTAACTCTCAATTTATCGTGGGCAGGTTTCTTCTAGATATTGTTTCCATATTATGATGTATGAGAAAAAAATCTGAATCATAATTCTCTCTTGATATCAGGTAACAGAGATTTTATTCTGTTTTTTGTTTTTTATAAGGTGTAAAGAAATTCAACAGCACCAAATAACGTGAACATTTTTAATTGAGGAATCTTATGAGGGGTGGAAATATTTAAGCATTTCTGAAAAGCACTTTTGAAGAATCTTTGGTACAGCTACACCTTCCAGGCCGCAATGAACATATATTTCTGGATTAATATAAGAAAAACTAATCATTCTGGCAAGCTTTCGGCTTTCCTGGATTTATTTTTATATGTTGTGGTTCTCTCAATTGGGATTCTGAATTTGTTGCCTGATTTATATACAGAAATAGAAATCCAGGTGTTGCTGCAGATGTAGTTGTGCAGAATTTTCCTGTAAAAAAGAGAAAAACAGTGTTGTCTTACAAGTAAAAAATGGCTACAGACGCTAAACGCGGTACTACTGGCACACCAGATAGGAAGCAAGACGCTGGAAAAAGTCAGGATCATCAACCAAGTTTCCTGGAAAATATTTGTCCTTGTTTAAGGTCATCCCGCGGTGATTTGAGGAATCAAGACCATCAAGAAGGTTCTGAGAAAGCGATTGTGTCGGAGAAACAGCAAAATGGTGTTTCCAGGCAGGAAAATGCATACAGAAATGGTGGACAAAGCATGGAAATATCTAATCCGAAGAAGATTGTCACCAGCAGCAATGGACATACATTTGAGAGGGATTTGGAGGGCAATGTTAGGGAAGAACAGAAGGGTAATGGCTGCTGTGCAGAGAAGAAGCTGGAACCTGCGATGGAATTTGTCAGCAGGTCGAAAGAGAAACAAAGCGGTGATGTAGGTCTTAGAGATGAGAGAGTGAATCCTCCAGGGAAAAATGTTGGCAATCGGGAAGCAAATCAGATATTGTCAACAAAAACTGTTAGCAGTGATCTGTTGTCGAATGAACAAAAAAGGGCTAATCATCCTACGCAAGCTGCTAGCATCTTGGAAGCAAGTAAGCTGGGGTCTCAAGAACAACAGAAGATTGAGCCTTCGAGGAAGACTGTTAGCAGCCCACAAGCAAGGCAATTGTTATGGAAAGAGCAGCAAAAGGGTGATGTGAAGCAAGAAAGTAACTATGGAAGCTCTACTGAGAGGAAATTGGATTCTCCAATGAAAACCACCATCAATCTTAAACAAGCAGGTTTTGTATTGCCCAAAGAGCAGGTTGTACAAGAAAGCATCAATAGAGAAAGCAATTTTATGGACACCAATGCTGAAAAGGTAACAAACAGAAGCTCTGGACATCCATTGGAAGATCAGCCAAAAGGTGTTCTGAATCAACAAACTATTGGCAGCGCTGATAAGGCAGGTTTGTCATTTTGGAAGGAGAAACAAAAGGATTTTTTGGGGCAAGAGAGCATGAAAAAAGATGATAAATATGAAGACAACAGCAGCCTTGAACAACGAGGAAAACTCTTGGCAGAGGGACAA
The DNA here is from genome assembly GCA_022749755.1 of Azadirachta indica. Classification (NCBI taxonomy): domain Eukaryota; kingdom Viridiplantae; phylum Streptophyta; class Magnoliopsida; order Sapindales; family Meliaceae; genus Azadirachta; species Azadirachta indica. The sequence goes on from CM040447.1 coordinate 6,923,743, forward strand.
CAAAATGGTGGTGTCAGGCAAGAGAGAATCAACAAAGATGACATGGCAAAACCACACAGATTTGCACACAAGCAGCATTGAACATGCATCAAAAGAGCAACAAAAAGGTAGTTGTCAAGCAGGATTACGGCAATGAAAGCTGTAGAGACACAAGGCAAGAATCCAATAAAAATTTGCCGTTAGTGGTTCAGGACAACCAGAGATTCCCAACAACGGAGCACTTGCAAGCAGGAAGGCATCAACACAGGAAAGATAATTTTGTTTTCTCAACGTAATTGCATACTTGTGTATACATGGAGATTTCTTTCTTCTTTCTGTTTCAGTGAGAAATTGTAAGTTGCAATTTTCATTAGTACTCTTTCTCTGGTGGTTTGGTTCTACAATTTTCTGCTTTATCCTTAAAAAATTTATCAGAATATTTTATCTTCTTTCACTGATTTCGTGTTAAAGGAACGCCTTGTTTAAGTCATTAACCATAAGCTCTGGCATCACAAAGTTCGCATTAAGCTGACTTAGCACTCCAGGAACATAATTTACTTTTCTTCTTGGTCAATCGATCAGACTCTTCTGCTTTATACCTTCCTGATGATAATATTTCTGACAATGAATTATGATTTCATCCACCACTATATACTGCTCTAAAAGGTGGAAGGTTAGCAGTTTTGAAAACGGAATGGTTGTCCTTCTTGCTTCGTTTATCTAAATTTTTGCCAAAATTCGTAGGATCTTTTTGGAAGGATAAAAATTATTGGTTGAAGAATCTTGGAACAACTTTACAATGCATAATGCCACTAACATACTGTTTTGGAGGAATTCCATCAAAATTCTTTAACTGTTAAACTTTCCTGAAGCACTACTTAATTTATACCATAAAATTGTGTAGGAAGAGGGGGATTTTTAGTAAAGCGCAGATGTGATTCTGCAGAAACATAGCATAATTGAAAATATTAGTGCCTGTGCTCATTGAGGCTACTGGCAGCTAAAAGTACACAATGAAAGAGTGATGATAGGCAAACTGGTTGCCTAGTTTGGATTAGTCCTAGACAGTGAAATCACGGATTCCTCGGGCCTGGTTCAAATGAATGGAAAGCAGAACGCATATCCACAAGGGCAGTCATGCCAGCACCGGATCAAACAAGAAAACCTATACAGGAGTAGTGATGGAGGACCCGAACTCCAAAATGATGAACGCAGCGGTGGAGAAGCACCTAAAATTGATAACTGTTGGAAGAATTCAACAGTGGGAAGGGCAACCAAGGACTAAAACAAGAAAAGTTCGATGAAAGCTTTGGAGAAAACTGGTCTGATTCTTCTAAGAAATCTGTTAATCGAAAGCCATCAAGAAAAGGACAACGGAAGCCTTAGAGACAAAGGTTAGAGCCTTCAACGAAAACTAGCAGAAACGCTAAATTAGTGTCAAAGAAGCAGTAAGTACAAAATGACAAGATTTCAGCAGAGATAGCGAGTGTTAGTGTAATAACTCCAGTAAGATAATCAACAGAAGCTCTGGATATTTAGAAGAGAAGGAAGAAGGCGGTAAAGGCCAGGCAAAGAAAACTATTAGCAGTGTTGAGCCAGCAGGTACCTGTGTAGAAGGAGAAACAGAAGCTTCAACAACTATGATAACAATAGTTTTGTGCATACAATGGAACAGCAGCGAAAGGGTGAAAAGGTACTCCCAAGCAAGAAAAGAAGCACCGAAACGCAGATAAAGAATATTATGAGCTGCTCAGAACAAGCAGGTTTATCAATTGGGAAGAAGAAACCGATGGATTTTGTTTCCTGATATGAGCATTTATCATGGATGTGATTGATATAAACATTACCCATCAAATGATTTTTTAATTTTCGAGAAAGCAACTAATGAAATGGCTGAATAGATTAACCAATGAGTAAATTTTTGTTCTTGGCCAATTTTCTTTCCGGAAAGCACTTCAAGACATCAATTCACATGAGCATTTTTAATTGAAGAATCTTATCTTGTAAGGATGGAATTTTTTTTAATCATTCTAAGGAGCACTTGGATTGAAAGCAATTCTTAATTCAAGAATATTGGTACACCTTTACTATCCAGGTCTTTTGTGTTTAATTTAGGGTTTTTTTTTTTTTTTTTTGGTGTTCTCCGTTTTTGGTTTTATATATATTGAGAAGAAAGAAGATGCGACTAGTAGGAGATGACACCATAGATTCAAAGCATGCTGACACCAGAGACTGAGGCACAATGCTTATCCAATGTATATATATTGACCTCATTCTTTAATTAATCTATTTAATTCTCTTTTAAGTTTTTAATTACATGCTAAAGATTAATTTTATTGTATGAGAAACAATTGTCAACAACATTAAAAGATTCCTTTCTCAATGATGATAAATATACAATATTATATGTTGCTTGAAAGTATTTCAGAACACATCAAAATCATATCTTAAAGATTTAGTCACAACTTTCAGATTGTCCTGAGCAGGTTTTTTCTGAAGAGCATAATTCTTTTCAGATATGATGTATATGAAAATATGTTGAATCAGAATTCTTTCATAATATCAGTAAATGGAGATTTTATTTTGGCTTTTTTTTTTTTTTGAGTGAAAGCAATTCAAGAAGAACAATTCACGTGAATATTTTTAAACGAGGAATCTTCTGAGGGGCGGAAATATTTAATCATTTCAGATGTAGCACTTATGGAAGGAAAGCACTTTTGAAGAATCTTTGGAACAGCTGTAACTTCCAGGGTGCAATAAACATATATTTCTGGATTAATTATAAGAAGGAATAATCAATCTGGCAAGCTTTCAACCCTCCTGGAGGTGGGGAATTTGTTTTATATGCAGTGGTTCTCTGAATTGAAATATGAAATAGATATTCTGAATTTGGTTGCCTGATTGAGATAAAGAAGTAGAAATCCAGGTGTTGCTACACACACAACTGTGCGGAATTTTCCTAGAAAGAAAGAGGAAAACAGTGTTGTCTTGCAAGTAAAAAATGCCTTCCAATAATAGAGGTTGTAGCAGTGGCGCGCGGATAGGAAGCGAGATTCTGGAAAAAATCAGGATCATCAACCAAGTTTCCTGGAAAATATTTGTCCTTGTTTAAGATCATCCCGTTGTTTGAGGAATCAAGATCATCTACCGAGTCCTGAAAAAGCAATTGTGTCAGAAAAACCGACAAATGGTGCTTCCAAGCAAGAAAATGCATACAGAGATGGTGGAAAAAGTATGGAAAAATATAATCCGAAAATGATTGTCAACCGTAGCTATGGAGAAGCGCTTGAGAGGGATTTGGAGGGCAAAGTCAAGGACGAGCAGAAGCTTAATGGAATCCTTGCACAGGAGAGCGTGAATCCACCAGGGAAAGATGTTGGCAACCCGGAAGCAAATCTGATATCGTCAACGAAAAATTGGCAGTCACAAAGTAGGTAACCTGTTGTCGAATGAACAAAAAGGGGTAGCAATCCTATGAACGCTGCTAACAACTCAGAAGCAAGTCAGCTGTTGACTAAGGAGATTGATCCTTCAAGGAAGACTGCTGGCAGCCCACAAGCAAGCCAATTGTTGTTGAAAGAGCCAAAAAAAGGTGACAAGAAACAAGAAAGTAACTATGGGAAGCTCTACTGACAGGAAATTGGACTCTCCAATGAAAACGAGCAGAAATCTAAAACAAGCAGGTTTTGTATTGTCCAGAGAGCAGTTTGTACAAGAAAGCATCGATAGAGAGGGTAATCATACAGACATCAATGCTGCAAAGGTAACAAACAGAAGCTTTGGACATCCATTGGAAGATCAGCCAAAAGGTGTTCTGAATCAACAAACTATTGGCGGCACTGAGAAGGCAGGTCTGTCATTTTGGAAGGAGAAACAACGGGATGTTTTTGGGCAAGAAAGCATGAGAAAAGATGATAAATATGAAGACAACAGGAGCCTTGAACGAGGAGGAAAACTCTTGGCAGAGGAACAACAAAATGGTGGTGTCAGGCAAGAGAGAATCAACAAAGATGATATAAAGGCAAGGCAAAACCATACAGATATCAACACAAGCAGCATTGGTCATGCATCAAAAGAATAACAAAAGGTAGTTCTCAAGCAAGATTACAGCAATGAAATCTGTAGCGACACAATGCAAGAATTCAACAAAAATTTGCCGTTAGTGGCTCAGGACAACCGGTTGCAAGCAGAGGCAGCAACACAGGAAAGATAATTTTGTTTTCTCAACGTAATTGCATACTTGTGTATTTATGAAGATTTCTTTCTTTCTGTTCCAGTGAGAAATTGTAAGTTGCAATTTTCATTAGTACTCTCTATTTCTCTGATAGTTTGGTTCTACGATTTTCTGCTTTGTTCTTAAAATAGTTATCAGAATGTTTCATCTTCTTTCACCGATTTCGTGTTAATGGAATGCCTTGTTTAAGTCATTACCATAAGCTCTGGCTTTGCAAAGTTCGCATTAAGCTGACTTAACACTCCACGAATTTAATTTACTTTTCTGGATCAATCAGTCTGACTCTTCTTCTTTACACCTTCCTGATGACAATATTCTGACAATGAATTATGATCTTCATCCACCACTATACACAGCTCTAAAACGTGAAAAGTCAGTAGTTTTTATAATGAATTTTTCCTTCTTGCTTGGTTTATCTAAATTTTTCTCAAAATTCGTAGGCTCTTTTCGCAAGGATAAAAATTATTAGTTGAAGAATCTTGGAACAACTTTACAATGCATAATGCTGCTAACATACTGTTTTGGAAAGGTCCATCAAAATTCTTTTACTGTTAAACTTTCCTGAAGCACTTCTTAATTTATGCCATAAAATTGTGTAGGAAAAGGGGGATTTTTAGTAAACTGCAGATGTGATTATTCAGAAACATAGCATAATTGAAAATATTAGTGTGCCTGTGTTCATTGAGGCTACAGGCAGCTAAAAGTACACAGTGAAAGAGGCAAACTTGTTGCCTAAGTCGGATTTGTCCTAGACAGCGAAATCACAAATTCCTCAGGCCATGATCCAAGTGAATGGAAAGCAGAACGCATATCCCAAATCTACAAGAGCAATCATGCCAGCACTGGATCAAACAAGAAAATATGTATTGAAATGGGAACGGATAACTTGAACTCTAAACGTGATGAACAGCAGTGATGGAGAGGCACATGAAATTGAAAATTTTGGAAGAATTTAACCATGGGAAGAGCAACAAAGGACTTAACACAAAAAAGAAAAGTTCGATGAAAGCCTTGGGGAACGCTTGTCTGATTCTCCTAAGAAATCTGTTAAGGTTAATCAAAAACCAGCCTTAGAGACAGATCAGAACCTTCAATGGAAGCCCCAGAAATGCTGAAGGTGTAAAAGAAGCAACGAGTACAAAACGATGTCAAACAAGAAGATTTCAACAAAGATGGCAAGTGTTAGTTTAGTAAGCCACTAAGATGATCAACAGAGGCTCTTGATATTTAGAAGAGCAGGAAGAAGGCAGCGAAGGCCAGGCAAAGAAAACTCTTAGCAGTGTTGAGCCAGCAGGTTTACTTGTGTAGAAGGAGAAACAGAAGGATTTTGTTAAGCAAGTGAGCTTCAACAAAGATGATAATAATAGGTTTGTGCATACAATAGAACAGCAGCGAGAAGGAGAGAAAGTGCTGCCAAGCAAGAAAGAAACACCGAAAGGCAGATAAAGAATATTATAACGAGCTCAGAGCAAGCAGATTTATCATTTTGGAAGAAGAAGTTCTAACAAAAACGAAAGATATACAACGCAAAACAGTGAATCAAAGATAATAGGACCAGCTCATTGAGGTAACCAAGCAGTTTTTTGAATTTTGTTGCTTATCCTGTGGGTAGTTCAAACTCATCTACTTTATTCCTCCTTAAGGATTATATTATAATTTGCTTGAACTATTTTCAGAAATCATATCGTAAAAATTTAGTGACAACTTCAAATTATTCTGAGCAAATTTTTCCTGAAGAACGTTATTCTTTCCATATATATATGATGTAAGAGAAAAAAATTTTAATTTTTGACAAAGGAACTAACGAAATGGATGAATAGATTAACCAATGATGAATTTTCATTCTGTCCAATTTTCTTTGCGAAAAACACTTCTAGACACTATTCACATGAGCATTTTTAATTGAAGAATCTTATCTTTTATGGGTGGGAATTTTTTTAATCATATCTAGGAAGCAGTTGGATGGAAAGCAATTCTTATTTCAAGAATCTTGGTACACCTTTACTCTCCAGGCTGCAATAACATAGTTTATTTCTGGTCAGCTTTTCTGGAGACGGGACTAAATTTATATGCAGTGGTTTTCTGTACTGAAATATGCCATAGAAATTCTGCATTTGGTTACCTGATATAGGCAGACATAGCAATCCTGTCTAGCTGCATACACAGTATCGCAGAATTTCCTGGAAAAGAGGAAACTGTGAGTCTTGTAGTTAGAAATGTCTTCGGATGCTAAACGTCACGCCCATGAGAAGCAAGAGAAAGCCAAAGGAGGCAGAGGAAAAGGAGAAAACCAGGATCCGCAACCAAGTTGCCTGGAAAAGGTTTGTCCTTGTTTAAGATCATCCAGTCCTTCGAGAAAGCAAGATCCTCAACCAGGTTCTGGAAGAATAACTGTGTCAGGGAAACAGCAAAATGGTCAAAATATATACAAAAATGGTGGACAATCCATGGAAAATTCTAGCCCGAAAACGATTGTCGAGAGCAGCAATGGACAAGAATTTCATAAGGATAAGGAGCGTGTTGTGAAGGAAGATAAAAAGCAGGTTGAAAATGGTAGCAGGGCGAGAGAGAAACAAAGGCCTGTTGTAAATCAAGACAGGACTGATGGAAGTCTAGGAGACGAGAGAGTGACTCCTCCAGGAAGAAATGTTAGCAGTACTGTTGCAAATCAAATATTCTCAGGAGAACAATGGAAAGGTACTGAAATAAGTAATCTGTTGAAAGATGAACAAAAAAGGCCTAACCCTCCTATGGAAACTGTTGGCAGCTTCGAAGCAAGTCAGCTGTTGCTGGAAGAACAACAGAAGATTGATCCTCCAAGGAAAATTGTTAGCAGTATCGAAGCAGAGGCTAAACCTCCTAAGTAAACTGTTGGCAGCCTGGAAGAAAGTCAGCTGTTGCTGAAAGAACAACAGAAGATTGATCCTCGAAGGAAAGTTGTTAGCTGTACTGAAGCAGATAAGAAATTGTTAAAAGAACAAAAGGAGATTGACCCTCTGAAGAAAAATGCAAGCAGCGCTGACGCGTGGCAATTAATGTCAGAATCACAACAAATTGGTGATGTCAAGAAAGAAACAAGCTACGGAATTACTGCTGCAAGGGTAACTAACAGAAGCTCTGGACATCTATTAGAAGATAATCAAAAAGGTGTTCCAAAACAAAAAAACAAGAAAGTTATACGAAGAAAACCATTGGTGGCAAAGCTGAGCAAGAAGATTTACCATTTCTGAAGCAGAACAAAAATATGTCAGGCAAGAGGGAATCAACAGAGATAATACAAAAGGCTGGCCCAACCGTACAGATATAAATACAAGCGGCATTGAAAATGCATCAAAAAAACTGCAAAAGGCAGCTCTCAAGCAAGACTACAGCAATGAAATCCGTGGAGATACAGAGCAAGAATCTGACAAAAATTACAACTAGTGGCTCAGGACAAGCAGGAAAACAGCAGCAAAAAAGATAAGATCGTTTTCTCAATATAATTTCATAATCCTTTGTGTATATATGGAGATTATATTCTTTCTCTCTTCCTTTTTTTTCTGTTCTTTTAAATGTGAAACTGAAGGTTGCAATTTTCATTAGTCCTCTTTACTTCCCTGTTCGTTTGATTATGCAAATTTTCTGCTTTATTATTGGACTAGTTTTCAGAATACTTTCATCTCCTTCTGCTAATTACACACGTTATCAACCAGAGTTCTCATTAAGCTGTCTTAGCAGTGCAGGAACTTAATTTCCTTGTCTTCTAAGTAATCCACCTGGCATTTATGCTTTATTCCTTTTGATGATAATATTCTAAGAATGCATTATGATTTTCGTCCGTTGCTATGTGTTGCTCTAATAACTGTTAAAAGACCAATCAAATCACATCTTAGCAACTCAGTGACAACTTTTTGCTGCACTAATTCTTTCCAGAGAATAATTTTAGTTCTCTGAATGATATAAGCAATAAATTTTTAGTTTCTCCAGCAAATCAAAACATACATTATTCTCCAGCCAAGCAACCGAAATCACTAAATAGATAAAGTCTCCCACGCTTTTCCTCTCATATCAAAGTTGGTTTTGCTGTAAAAGATGAAAAGTCAATAGTTTTGATAATGGAATGGCATATATTCTTTTATGTGGTGTCTTTTCTTGCTTGGCCTATCTGAATTGGTTTTAAAATTTTGAGGATCTCTTTGGAAGAAAAGAAATTCTTTAAGTGCAGAATCTTTGAACTGACTTATAATGCATAAGGCAGCTAACATACTGTTTTCGATGAGTTCCAACAAAATTCTTAGGCAAACTTTACAGAAACATTGCTTAAATGCCATAAAACTGTTAAAAAAGAAGGAAATGCAGATGACATTGTGCAGAAACGTAGTACAACTAAAAATATGAGTACTCGTGCTCATCGTGTCCGCGAGCAGTCAAAAGTACTGAATGAAACAGATGATTTTGTGCAAACTGGTTGCCTTTGTTTTAAAAGGCAGAAACCACGAATTCGCAAGGCCAATAACACTGAGTCAAAATCTACGAGAACAATCATGCCAGTGCCAGATCGACAACAAAATGGTGGTGTGAAACCAGGAAACATCTGTGGAAATGGGATGGATAACTCATATCTGAAAGGGATCAACAGCAGCAGTGGAGAAGCATCTCAAATCAAGCAAGGAAAGAGAAGTCAAGAGCTCGAATATGAAACTGTTGGAAGAGTTGAACCATGGGAAGAGCAAGACAGGACTAACTTGAAGCAAGAAAACTTCGATGAAGACAAGTGGCAAAAGGGTTTCAGTCAAGAAGACAGAAATACAGATGGCAAATATATTTATACTGACTCCCCCGAGATAATCAACAGATGCTCTGGATATTTAGAAGGGCGGAAAGAAGGCGGTGAAAGCAAAATAAAGAAAACTATTAACAGCACAGAACCAGCTGGTTCATCTGTGTTGAAGGAGAAACAGAAGGATTTTGTTAAGCAAGTGAGCTTCAACAAAGATGATAATAAATTTGAAGAAAACAGCCAGCCGAGGATGTAGAATAGCAGCATTGTGCATACAATAGAACAGCAGCAGAAGGCTGTTACCAAGCAAGAAAGAAATTCAGAAACTAGATGAAGTCAACTGTACGCAACAACTCCAAGCAAACAAGTTTATCATTTTGGAAGGAGAAATATAAGGAGCAAGTTTTGAGAAAGAAAGTATGCAGCACAGACCAGTGAGCCAAAGATTAAAGGAGCAGCATTGAGTATATATTAGACTATCAGCAATTAGCAGTAGGAGCAGTACTGGATATGCATAAAAGAATCAGCAAAAAGGGAGCTCTCAAGCAATCTTAAATAATCGTTCACAGTGGCTCTTCGTGCAAGCAGGAACAAGGCATCAACAAAACAGATGAGTCTGGTTTCTTCTAAGTATAATTTTCAAATTCCTTTGTAAAGAAAGATTTCTTATGAGTCTGGTTTCTTCTAAATATAATTTTCAAATTCCTTTGTAATGAAAGTTTTCCTTCTTCTTTTGTTCATTTTCTCCATATGAGTGTGGCTCGAATGTTCTTTAAATCCTATTTTCAGTGCTTCGCTTCAATTTTTTTCATTTCAGCCTAGTTTTTTATTCTAAATTTTTTGTGAGAAAAATGGAAATTCATGGACCACTTAGCAATCTGAGTAGAGAATTTCATAGTTTCTGGGTTTTAAACAAGAGCTTAACTTGAATTCGTATGATTTTAATTGAGGTATATTTTGAAATAATTATATTTCTATTCCACTTTAAGAAGGGTAGTAAAAAGCAGAGGCAGACTGGCCAGCTGGGGAACCATAAGAAAAGAGTTAAAATTTATAGAGGTCAACACATAAAACAATATAGCTAAAACTGGGTTTACATTAAAAAAAGAACTTATTAGGGCAGAAATATATATATATATAGATATAGATATACATATCTGTGTGCGTGTGTGTGTGCGTGCGTGCGTGTCTGAAACGACAAAAATCTTCTTATGGAGCTAATCTTTACTGGCTTTTCATTTCCTTGTATTGTTCTATCTCATCGCACGGGATCTGTGAAAGCCACAGCATGCACCTGTAAACATACTCTTAGAAATTAGATATTTATTTTTTCCCAATATTTTCTGTGTATTTTTACATTATGATTTGGTTGAATTACTCTTGTCATTAATTTCGTCGTTAAAATGAACTGAAATCAGGGAACGTTCATTGCTATTCATTTGCAAGTCCAGAATCGAATCTGTCTCCTACTGAGAATAACTGTGAACTTTATCGGCCGCTTATTCCAACAAGAATAATAAGTAGGCGAAATGAAGTTCAAATTATATCCCACATTTATGCTTTGCGTGATATACGGGGAACCAATCGATTCCAATTTTATTCTTACAGTTGTCCCCTTTTTTGAAAAGAAAAGAGAATATCACATAGACTTCCAATAGATAAGATAGCCATTTTCTTCTTTTATTTTCTTTTTCATGATCTTTCTGAAAAATTATTATCTGTATCTAGTTTATATTAATGACATCGTTTATTGTAGATTCAAAACTTTTTCAATGTTTAATTTGGTAATGAACGTGTACAAAGCCAAGAGCTTAGAAAGGTTTAATGAATCCTAAAAGACATAAGAGTGAGTTCACTAAGTTGCTGGTTCCCGCAGCCGCCCATGGTAATTGGCAGGAGTAGAAATATCAATTCAAGTACTTGTAAGTTTGCAACTATTAATTTCAAAGTTTTTCTTCTTTACACCCTCAACTAATTATATGTTCAATTGTTTTTGTACAAACAATATGATATCACATCTCTGCTGCAAAAGATTTACCACAACCACATGTTTGTGTAGCATTTGGGTTCTGGAAAGAGAATCCTCCACCAATAAGAGCGTCACTGTAATCCAATTGCATACCAAATAAAAAGAGGAGGCTCTTTGGATCACAAACTGCAATAAGTGAAGCAGGGAAATGTAAATATCTTAAGCAAATACACAAGATTAAAACAAAATATTATATTGACAGATAGAGGAATTGACAAGGTCATGTAAATGAGAAGGGATTATTTACGTCCCAAACGGGTATATCAGTTCAGAAGATATGCGAAAAAGAAATGAATGAATGCTGCCTGAAGAAACAAAACTAAACCCAATATCCTTCCCTGATGAGACAAATGAAGAAGAAAAAAGTTGTTCAAAATCCTTAGCAACTGAAGCAAAGAGTTCTTTGTCCTGTAAACCATCGACATTTGCAACCTTTTTCTCTTGCAAAATATGATTATTGCATTCTTAAATGTTTCCCTAACAATTCCCAAGATTGTTTTCTCAATAATATATCTATATTACTTACTAATAGGTTTTGTGGTATCATAATTTTGTAGTTCAAAACTCAGGCTTGTAATGTGTCATTTACAATAATACTGCAGTTTGTTATGGCAGATTCTTTGTAAATTATAGGAGTGTTAAAATATGTTCGATAACAAATAATTTGAAGCTCCAAGTCCAACATAACAATATGACTTTATCTGAATAAAGACATTCCAAATTTGAGCTCTCCCGCTACCCTGTTGATGGTAATTCCAGTTTCATTTTTGTGTGTTCAATTTTAATCATTTTCTCACTCTAAAACTTCCAATCATCCACATTAACTACCTCATCTAATGACTTTATGCAGCAGTAAATACATCATTTCTCAGTTAACTGTGTCTTGCTCCACAATATTGTAGTATGCAACTATATCTAATTTTTCTCATATTCAATTTCATCTCTTGATACCCCAGAGCATAGTAGAAAGGGCAATTCAATTGAAGGCTTTCGACTGAATTTTAGAAATCAACTCGTAACATATGAGAGAACAGTACCACTTTCTAAACAAAAATTTACCTATTCCTAGGTACTAAGTAACAGAAATTTGATTTTTAAAGTCCGGATCCACCAAAAAATGAGGTTTCAGCATCATCATCTCCATGTTTCACTAAAACTTCCTTTTGACTCCCAGTCTCTCTCCCAAAGTCCCATGGATAACTTTCAGAATTTTATTATCGCAATTAAATTATCCATTGCTTTTTCCTTCAAATAGCAAAAATTATACCTGGAAATTATCTCAAATATTGAAGCTAGAGTTGTACACAACAATGGTTTTGCAAAACATTGTTATTCATAGAAACAAACATGAGTGTTTTTCTGATAAAAGTGTTTGTTCAATACAGCTGCCCTAAAACAACTAGTATCCTTCTTAAAGAAGCAGCAAATGACCCTTACAACCTAAGAAGCAATTTCAACAAATCAGCCAACACTATGGAGTATGAAAAAATCTGCATTTGAACATATTAATCTATGGATGCAAGTAAGAGTAGCTTCATATGAATAAATGCTTTTCTTCGTAATGCTTTCTTCAAAAGCACCTAATAGAGTTTCTAACACTCAAAAAAGTTCCCTTTTTTTCTCCTTTTAGAAGTGCTTAGCATCCTACCTCACTACTATGAAACACCAAAACACAAACCAACACATAACCAAGGCAAGTAAATGCTAAGAAAATAATCACATACCAATCACGAATCCATCGTATTCCATGACGGAGTCGTCGGGCCTTGTATTCACTCTGCTCTCAAACTCCATCGTGTAGGACATGCCAGAACATCCGCCCTGTTTCACTCCGATTCTTAAACACAGATCCTCATTACGCTCAGACCTCATCTTATTCAAATGCTTTAGCGCATTATCCGTCACTAAGATCGCAGGCTTCAGCCCCTCTGTCGCTGGCGCAGCCGCTACAAAAAAAATTTGATGAATAAATTAAAAAAATAACAGAAATTTGATAGAATTAAACATCAAATTATATATAAAAATTCAAAAATAAAAGATAAAGTTATCGAATTAAATCTCCAATTATTCATAAAAAATTAAAAAAAAATCGACGACCAAATACTCTGTTATTTACTATTATTAGGCAACTACGAACTATAATTTCACCAAAATTCGTATGACATAAAAATGAACCGAATACCAGCTCAATTACACAGCTTTTCTTTTCATTAAAAAAAAATAGTACCTGGAACTGAAGATGCTCGAACTGAGATCGATTTCCAACGGCTGAGATTCGATTTCGAAAACCGGAAGGAAATCGAGTTACGAGGTACACAAATCGACGGCGAATGAATGGGAACGTGAAGAAGAGAGGGAGAACGCGCGGAAATTGCAGAGAACGCCATTGGAGAGAGGAGGAAATGAAGAATGTGTGTTCTATTTTTGTCTGTATTTTTGGTAAAACAAATGCGTGAAGTTTCCAATTTTAATCGGAAGATCTTGACCGTTGAAATAATCTATGAGAGGGGTCGTACATCCGACGGTTAGAGAATTTTGGATTTTTTGATAAATATATTTATGTTTGTTTTATTGAGATCCAGATATTTTTGTATATTTTCGTTAATTTTATTTGGTATTTTTACGGTGAATATTTTTTTTAGGTTCGGTGCAATGCATATTACATTAAAATGGAAAATTTTTGGGTTGCTCTCTCGACTTGTCTTAATCTCTAGTTAGTTTGAAACACGCTTCATATTATTATTAAACGATTTTGAATTTCAAACAAATATTAAACAATTGATTACTAATAAAAAGAAAACAAATATGAACTTTTATTGTTACAATATATACAAGAAAAAATAAAATTAAAAATTAAAATAATAAACATAATAAAAGTTTAAAAGGATAAAACCAACTAGAAGTGACATTGGGAATAGTTTCAATTTTATTTTAGGGCACCAAGTACAAGTAATTCAGCATGCACACCCTCCTCTTGGCTCAACCTCTGAAACACTTTCAGAAATGCAATGGGGATGGTAGTAACTGCAGCAAAAATTGAATGCTATTAGTCTATCTTAAAAACAGTTAAATAAGCCCACTAAATTAGCTCGAAAAATATTATTTTCATGGTAAGTTTTTCGTTTTTTTTTTTTTAGAATTAAAAAAAAAAGTAACACTTGGAATAAATTTATAGATTGTTGATTACAAAGTTACAATAAGGTTCGATATTTTAACCCGTCAAATAAAGAAGTAAATCGTGTTATATTCTATGTTATTATTTTAAAGTTAATCTTGATAATTTATATTATATTATGTCAATTTATCAAATTTCTTATCTAAAATGTAAGTATTATCTTAAAAAAATCGAGAACGTTGTTATTATTGAACAACTTGGAATTAGACTTTTTTTTTACACTATGAGAATAAATTTTTCAATCACTCATATTGTGTTGTGTTAATCTAACCTATAATCTAATCCATATTAATTTGTATATAATTTGAACTTATTAAAATAAATTATTTTTTATTTTCACCCATTACAACTTTAAAAGTTTACATTTTTCTCCTAAATTTATACACTTGTTTTAGACTTTAACCTTTCTAACTTTACTATTTTAACCTTTTTATCCTCCAAATTCCCCATTCTGATTCCATCCTAATTTACAAACAGGCAAAAAGCTAAGGAAATTAGTCCCAAGAGGGGTGGGCACTTACATGTCTTGTTGTTCATTTGCTAGTGCAATTTTTGCCACACAGAAGAAAGCTTCATCAATGTTGTAATCTTCTTTAGCTGAGGTTTCAAAATAAGGAATCTTTCCTCTTGAATCACACCATTCCATAGCTTTCTTCTCAGAAACCTAAGCACATGAAATGAACTTTAGCCTACATGTGACAGAGGAATTTTAACAAACACTTTATATGCATTAGGTTTTACATACCACCCTGCTGCTTCCACCGTCTATATCAACCTTGTTTCCAAGTAATATGAAGGGACATGCCTCGGAATCACCCTGATTTGCCTGATTCACTATTATGTTAGAAATATTTCCATCTAAATAAAACATGTAAAAACCGGAATAATTACACCTTATTGAACACCGAGACATTTTCAACTAAAATAATATTACGTTTCCTAACTTCTATCTCAAGTAACATGAAAACCATCTTATTATTATCACATCACCTCATATTCCTACTAACAAATAAGTTTTTATATAACTTAAGATAAAAATCTTGCAATACAAGTTAGTATTTTCCTAATTATGCTCAATAATGTGAATAAAAGAAAATTTTAACAAATAAAATCTAACTTTTTTAATAATTTATTATCATCAAAGATTGCTTTAAATAATGATACTTTAGGCGATGTTTAATTCAATAATGTATTTCTAGTTAGCAATTTGTAAATTTAACTGATAAAATCTTTTGAGACGGTATTAGTAGCTCGAACCTGTTTGAGGAATTCTTCGCGCCAATTATGAAGAGATTCAAACGTTTTGTGCACATTAACATCATATACAAGAACACAGCAATCTGCCCCTCTGTAGAATGCAGACCCTAGACTTTGAAACCTCTCTTGCCCAGCAGTGTCCCATATCTGTTTGATAAAATGTCACAGTGAAAAGATAAAATAAAAACAAAAACAAAAATATTGAAAAATCTCTTAAATTAATTGCTTACTTGCAAAGTTACAAGCTTGTCATCAAATTGAAGCTCCTTGGTAACGAAATCGGCACCAATTGTAGCTTTGTATTGTTGGCTGAATTTGTTGTATACATATCTAAATGTGTGGTTAAGAATACTAAGAGCTTATAATATTTTGAAATTAATGCTTGAAATTTGCATTAGATAAGTTTGTAATATTTAAAAAAAAAAAATGAATTCGATTCCCACAACAAGCAATATTTGAATTGCACACTTTTTATGTCACTTAGAAAGAATTTAATCCTTTGTACCAACTCAATATTTCAATATAAAAATATTTGTAATTGTTATTATTTGTTAGTAAAATAAAATATAATACAATACAATTGATATATTATATAATACGGTGTGTCAAATATATTCTAATAATTAAAAAATTCATAACAATAAGATAATATATATGTAATTCACAAGCCACGTTACAAAAAAAAAAAAATTAAAATTCTAATAATAATAAATAAAAAAATTGTATATATTTCAAAGATATCTTAATTTCAGTACTAAGAATATGTTACATGGGTATCTAGAAAGTTTCTAACTCCATAAAATTTGAAAAATTTATATGTATAGTATTTATATTTTAAACTCATAAAGTAATTTTTTTTTTTTCCGGTCTAACCTCCCCAACTTTAAGAAGCAAGCATTATACTCACTTAAGTTATAAACTATTTCTAATATATGACTTATAACAACTTGATTGACAATTTAGCTTTGATCTTTTCATTTCTTGCTCCACAACTACTTAATACTAATGATTTATAATGAACTTATTCAATAATTTAAGATTTTAAGTTAGGTGTAAAATTAACTAATATAATATATTATTAAAAACGATAAGATCTCATGTTCGAATTTTTAGACCCGTTCAAACTTGATCTCATCAAATTTATATTTTAATATAATACTTTAAGTTAGGTATTAAGGACGACATTAATCTTTCGTGTCTAAACTTCAAGAGTTATATAGACTCGTTCTAATTAAATTTATATTTTATAGATAATAATATATAGTAATGCTAAGGATGATATATAAACTCTAAATCCTATGGGCTATGGATTTTTGGGTTGAGTTGACTTAACTTTTTGAACGTGCAATAAAAAAATATATTGCCTTTATTTAGTAGAATCTTTGAATAAAAGGGCACCTAACTACAGTTGTTAAAAAGGAAACTTCGGGCCAACCATCTTGCAGCCGCCAGCAGCACTTTGTGATTATTGTCATTTTCATTATCATTGCATTTACCAAAAACACCCACATGTTATTATTAAATTAATCATCAAATTATACAAATAAATATAAAAAAAATTAATCATAAACTATACAGATAATATAAAAAGTTATATGTTATAATAAAAATAATAATAATAATAATAAATTTTAACTTCACATAAATTTTATATTATTTCTATATAAAAATTGTAATAATTGAATTAAATTAAATATACATAATTAATAAATAACTAATACATATGTACGTTAGATTTAATTTTAATTATTAAAAATAATTAAATTAAATAATTTATAAATAAATATAAAAAATTATATAAAATTAAAGGATCGTTAATCATTTTTTATATATATATATATATATGTGTATGTGTGTGTCTCACTACTTTATATAGATCATAACTACATCATTTATAAATTTTTAAAAAAATAAGGGATAAATTCGACTGTCTTTCATTCAAAACTTAAAAAAAAAAATATATATTCTTAAATTTAAATTTTTTAATTAAGTAAATAATATCATATTGGCAATGTCGCTATAACATTAACAAAGCTATCTAATAAATTATTACTCTTTTCATCTATTTTTAATTAAGTATTACTGCATATATAAATTTATGTATATAAATTGATGTGATATGTTATATTATATTATTATCATATAAAATTTTTTTAAAAATAAAATAATAAATTATATAAAATATGTGATAGTAATATATTTTTGAGGCATCAATTTATATAAGTGAAGTTTGTATTCCTAACATTAATGATTTATAATATTATTATTTTATTTTATATGAATAAATTTATACAATTATCATTAAAAATTTCTAGAAACCAACGGACGAAAAGTGAAAACTCAAAAAACACTTTTGGTTTGTTTTCAAAAGTAAAATAAATAAATAAACAATAATAAAAATTAAATTAAATTAAAATAAGAAAAAGAAAAAGAATTTTAAGACCATCAAACTATGTAGAGGATACTGATTCATCAAAGAAGTCTTTCCCACCCTGAAAATTCAAATCACTCAAAAATAAAAATAAAAAATCTGCTAGAAAAATTGCAAGAAATTTAATAAATTCTAAAACAAGAATAAAAATAACAAAAATGAAAAAATATATATTTTCTCTAAAAAAAAAAAATCATACCCGCTGTCGCCGAGGACGATGACTTTAAGCAAGTTTCTCCTCTTGAAGTTCACAGGAACATCCATCGCGTGTTATTCAAAAGAAAAGAAAAGTTTATTTTCTTTTTCTGGTGTTTGGTTTGATTTCCCTTCAGTCTCCCTCCAACTTTCCGGGAAAATTTTATTAATATTGGAGTGGAAAGAAAAGTCAGGGAAAAAGTTTCAAAAAAGAAGGAAAGCAAAAGCAATGGTGAAGAGGATAAGCAAATGGTAGGGGTTTCTTGATTCTTCTTCTGAATTTACATTTTTTTAAAAATAATTTAATTTAATTTAATTATTTTACTCTGTGATTGATGCAAAGTTAACTGCATGTGACACCTTGCCCACCAAAAGCACGAAACTTAATTAGGAGCCAGCGAAGCTTGATTTTCAAAATCAGTATCGGGATAAATTTCATATAAGTCCCTATTTTAGTAAAATATCAATTTTTTGAGTAGTTTGAAATATTAGTTCATATAGGCTCCATGTGTTTCTCATACATTAGGCAATAACATATAATGATCAAAGTATAATTTGAGAAAATAGGTTTAACTATCCCAATAATATAATGATCAAAATATAATTTCTTTCAAGCATTTAAAATCTAATACGAACTTTTTAATTAAGATATTTAAGTCTAAAATTCAATTTGAACAAAGTAAACCACAAAGTTAGGGAAAATTTACCTAACATGATCAACATACCTAAAACCCGTTCTCGAAATTTTGATCTTCTTTTCTAGTATGAGATAAAAAATGAGTATTTTAATGCTAAATTATTACTGAGTTTTGTGATATAAAATATTTGAGTTAACTAAAATTTCATTAAATCTCGAATTAAAATATACTAAAATAAAAAAATTCATCATTGAGCATTAAATAAATTTTGATTTTCATTAAAATGACTAATTTTTATTATAATATTAAGTTATAACTATCAAGATGTAAGAGCACGTGACTTAAACGCTAAAAAGTATATTTTAGTTATTACAATAAGAAATATGACCTATGTAAAATATAAATAAATAAATTATATTGTTAGTTAAGAAATGATAACAAAATCAGGGACCTAGAAGTTATGTGTCCAATCATATTGACAAAATTTGTAAGTTAAAAAAAAAAATTAATTAGTTGTCTCATTGACTAACATGTTATATCGTGCTTGCCTCTCTTTTAATTCGAATCTGATCCGTCCTAGTTGACGGGTTGGATAATTATTTAATTATTTATACAATTATTAAAAAATAAATCGTAGTACTGTTAAATAATATTTTACGAGTTTATCTTATTATTATAAATTGAATTTTTACTGTGGTAAAGTCTGCTGTTTGCAGTTAAACATTAATTTTTTAACCTTTTTTAAAAACCAAATATAAACTTAATCAACTCCACTTTATATTTTGTGTTATACGAGAGTTTATAGTAATTTTCTTTTTTTCTTTTTCTTTTTCTGATTTTGTGTTCTTATTATCTCTTCGCTTATTTTAGAGCCAAGTTATTAGAACCTTTGAGTTTTCTTTTTTTTAATAAATATGAAGTTTCGTAAAATTTGAAAATATATAATTTAAATCATATTTTTAGTTTTTGGTCATAAAACATCTTAATAAAAATACCTAAATTTCACATACCATACTCTTATAAATGATTATATATATATTGTAAGATTATTCAAATATTTGTATTAAATAATAAGTCAAAATTTTTAATAATATTTTATTTGAATATCATTACCAAATTTTTTCCTACTAATTACAAAAATAATCTCGTTTATGATATCTAAATAATTGAATCTAAATCATATTCCATATTCTATAAAAAAAGAAGAAGAAGAAGAAGAAGTGACACTCACATTATCCTAACTCATAATTTAGTAGTTGTTGTTACATCCCTGAATTTGGGTCATACTTAATTAGGAAAGAAACTTGGTGATTAAGGTGTCTAGTTATAAATGTGGGAGCCAAAAAGAGTCTTGACCCAAATTGATTAGATAGTGAAATCTTTCTTTTGAGAATTTTGGCATACGAACAATTATAATTGTAGAAAAAATTTAGACAAGATGGAATTGAAATTTTGAATTTTTTCAATGCTTACAGACAACTTTGTCTCTTAATTAATTATCTAAAATGTGACATATGACTAATCAATACGTGATAATTAATTAACTTTTTTTTTTTAAGAAAAATTATGATATTGACATTTTAATTTTCAAAACATGTTGGTGTGACTTTTTGCAATAGTTTATGTCCATATATGTACACACATTGACCATAGAATTTTTTTAAAATTTAAAAAATCGTCACAATCCACCCAAAAAAAAAATTAGATATATGTTTCATAAAATTTATCAAAACTTTCTTTATAGTGAAAGTTATTGGTATATTTTTCAAACTTTAGAACATTATCAATTAGGCCAAAGTTTAGAAGAAGTGAATAATTTTTTTTTTTTTTTTGTGGGTTCTAAATTTTATGACCACTAATGAATGTTGGTCGAAGGTTTGGTAAAAATCTCTCCAAACAATTAAAAAAGTCCATTTAATTTTTTCTCTTTTCAACACATCTTTCTTGTGAATTCATCACCTATCACATTTATTATCTTTCCCTTTCAAAAGGCCAAATGCAAAACAAAAAGAAAAGAAATTAACTCAAATTAATCTTCTAATATTGCATTTTGATAATTACAATATTAGAGTATATAATTTAACACTTTATAATATTTCACTCATTCTAATAGAAATTAGTGATTTATTTTCTACTATATAGGTAAAATTATATTCTTATAATTTATAAATAAGTTAACATTGCAGGTGACAAAAATCTTATAGACCGTTACATAACTCTACTTTGTATATATATGGTGATGTGATTATATAGCATTTTTTTAATATAAGTAATTTAAATTTATTGGATAATATTGCATAATAGTTTCACTCACATTATATATATATATATACAAATATATATTTTTTAATTTCTTGAATTATTATGTATTGAATTGACTTTGAAATATAAAATGATTGTGATTTTCTCATTATAGACATTTCTTTCACTCACATTGTCAAGCTTTTTCAAGAAAACAAAATAAGTCATGTTTTCATAAATTATTTCTAGAAAACACATGTTCACACTCTCTTTGTGTGGAAAGTTCCCTTACCGAACTAAATATTGCCCATGCGCAACAACCTTCAAGAAAAGCAATGTAAGAGAAAATGACCAAAAAAATTATAGTAATAAGATAAATTTATTTTTATCTATTTATATCATCTATTAATTATTAGATTTATATATTTTAAATTTTAATTTGATTAATATATAATTAATACACCGTAATTAATATATACGTTATATTTAATTTTAAAAAATATATAAATCTGATAGTTTATAAATAGATATAAATATATGTGTAAAAATTAATATGAAACTGTCTATTCTAACCTTAAAATAAAATATGTACTATATGATTAATTTAATTTAATTGACTTTCTTTATCCATTTAGTTTTCTATTTTGGTTGGCTGCAAATTGCAAATATTTCCAAATGTTCTGCATGTAGTGATAATCTTTCGCAAAAAAAGAAAAAAAGTGCTTCCAATTTGATAATCAATTAAGGCAAAATTCTAGGAAGTGATTTCTTGGAAGATTATGTAGAAGTCCTACAATCACTAGTGATTTCACAATTCAACACCAAAATCTCTCTTATTGACTTTTATTTCTAAATTAATTAAACACAAGCGAGTCAACCTTTAGTCATATATTTGGACAATATTTGATGTTTCTAGAAGTAGAGCCAAAAAAATTATATTTTAATATATCCTAATCAGTCTATAATACGACGACTGTAAATTAAATATAATTACCAAATTTTATATTATACGGTTCAAATTTATGATTGGAATTTAAAATACTTAGAAAATTTGAAAATTTTAATAAAAAATTATATGCATAAGTTGTAATTTTTTTTTATAATAAACAATAATAATATAAGGTATGTGATAAGTTAAAAATAAAATTTGAAACCTACTTTTTAGAGGACTTGTTTGTTATATAATTAAAAAGGAAATAAAAGTGTTTTTAGAACACATTTTTTATAAAAACTCGTTTACCCAAATCTTCTCTTCATTTGTTAATATATGATCATTAAAAACATCTCTAAAGGGCTTTCCCTAAAGTGTTTTCTGAGATCATTTTTTGACAATACTAAAAATATTATTAAACAGGCACAAAAACAAACAAACAAATCGATCATCACTGGAAATTATATATAAGTAGTACTTTTCTTGGAAGCTAGGCAATGACACTCAAATTCATTCACTCTCGAAAGCACTTTTACCAAGGGGGAATAAAGCCAAAATCACTATTACTCCTTTGTGGGGTTGTAAGCTAAAACCAATGATAAGAGCCAAAAATGAATACGTTAAAAATTAGAAATAAAAAAAAAAAAATGGATTACAAGCAAGAAAATTGGTGTCGAAGAAGCAGCTTCCTGGCTATTTTCCAAATATATATACGTCTTACATATAAAAAATGGGGCGGATTCAAAGCTGAATCTAAACGTGCTGCTTTTACAAATAGATAAGGAAATGATATTGATTGGGTCAAAAATCTTATCGTAATGACATTTCCTTGCACTTTCTAAAATCATTTCAAACGTTATATATAGATAATGAAAAGCAATTTTGCAGAATTGCTTTTGCTTTTGCTTTTGCTTCATCCATTAGAAACTCTAGCTTTTTCCCTATTTTTCATGCATATAATTTCTCTTGAGAATGAGTGGTTGCCCTTTGGACACTCATACATGTTCTTGACCTTATAGTTAAGTCTTAATCATGGGGTCATGCTTGCGACATTCACTTATATTATATAATTTTTAAAAATTTTTTTTAATATAATATAAAGATTAAGAAATGAAATAGAAAATTTAGAATATTGTAGCAAAAATTAAAAATTATGACAAAAAATTTGAAGAGTTGTATAATATATTTAATTAAATTTAAAAATAAGAGAAATACGAAAATTTATTTTTTTTAATTTTTAGTCAACACTAATGAGACAAAAGATTGTATGGAATATCTTTTGAATTGGGTGAAGCATAGTGTGAGCATTTAACACTCAAGAATTTTATTTATTTTTTTTATTTTTGGGATTTTTAAAGTTGTATATATTGACCATGACTCATTGTGGAAATTGTAATCATATTTTTTAATATTGTGTAGGAAAAGACTAAAAAGATTATTATGATATAAATCAATTGTTATAACCTTTTAACTCAAATTAAAATTAATATTAAATAAAGAAATAATATTAGTACTAAATTACCTGAATAATTAAAAGTGTATTTAAGATTGTTTTACTTTAATTTAATATCGAAATGCATAATATTACTTACAACCATATAAATATATATATATATATATATGTTCACAGTTGTAAATGAAAACAGTTCATGACACTTTAATTTTAAATAAATTTTAAAAATAATTAAAAATAAATTACAACTTCTTTTATATTTTAATGACAGAGAGAATTTTTTTTTTCTAACTTTCATTTATCAGACATAGACTTTGATGATGAGTTGTTAATTATTTGATGACCAAGAAAATGGGATAGAAATTAACCTCACTAAAACAACAAAATTTGAAAGAGAAATAATTGAAAGAAGGGAAAGCAAAGAAACTATCAAATAGCTGCTTTTATTTTTTATTTTTTTTCTTTTTTAATTTTTGTGATTGCTTTCAAGTCATTTTCAAGAAAAAATATACTCAAGTGAATAAGTAATGTGAGTGCATAACTTTATTATTGTTAATTTCTTTTTTATTTTTTTTCTCCTCTATATTAAAGTGAAATGAATCTTCTTTTCAAAAGTATTAATATAAAGAATGAATAAATACTTTCACCGAAAGAGTACGATAGTAAAAAAAAGTTACTTCGTTATTGATAAATATTCTATTTAAAAGAGAAACACACATTCATCATTTGCTATTATTAATAAAGTTATTGTCTTTTTTTCTTTATATTTTTTAAAAACTTCAAAACTTATCTCGTACTTAAAACGTGAGAAAAAGAATTATAAAGAAGAAACAAATGAAAGCTATAATCATATAAGTTATATTTTTTCTTTGTGTTAGATTTGCTTTAAGGAAAGAGTTATCATACGATAACTGTATAGTATTTAAAAGAGAAAAACACATAATTCCTTGTTATTACTGATCAAATTATGATTGTCTTTTTTTTTTAATAATTTTTTCATAAGAAATTTTAAAACTTAGTTCTTAAGCAAAATATGGGGAATGGTAATAAAGAAGAGACAAACAGAACATCAATCTTATGAGTTATATCTTTTGTTTGTTAGATTCGATTAAAAGAAAAAGTTATAATTAACAGTTGTATTCTATCTAAAAGAGAAAAACACATCATTAATTTTTTTTTGATAAAATTATTATTTTTTTTATCTTTGTTGTATTTTTAAAAAAAATTTCAAATTTGTATGTGAAATATGAAAAACAATAACAAAAAAGAAGCGAATGTTAGCATCAATCATACATGTGATAACTTTTTAGTATTTTAGATTTGGTTTACATAACAGATTGTATTCTTGAAAATAGAAATGCATTTCATTCATTATTATTGATAAAATTATTTTCTTTTTTTTTTATTTTTATAGTTCTTTTTCAAAAATTTTAAAGCTTACTTTATGGGAAAAATAGTTTCAAAGAAGCAAACAAAAATATTAAGAATTAACTTACATTATATATATATATATATATTTGGTTTATTGAATTTTATTTAAGAAAAAAGTTAGAAGAGAACGTTTTCGTTCTATTTAAAAGAGAAAAACACATCATTCGTTGTTATTAATCAAATTATTACTTTTTTTATAAAAAATTCAAATTTGTTATGCAAGTTAGACATCGAAAATGATGATAAAGATGATGGACTATAAAATCTTGTGTTATCTTTTTTTTTTTTTAATGTGTTAGATTTGATCTAAAGAAAAAGATAAAGTAAGGCGATTGTATTTATATATTAATTAATTTTTTTTCATATATTTTAATTATTTTGTACTTCATTTCAAGTCCATATATATTATTCATATCAATCAATTTTGATCTCATTAAATTTTTATTATTTCTATTACAATCATATTTACGTTTCACTTGAAGAGACATTTTATATATCTTTTAATTAAGTTCTATGCAAATGTTATAATCAAGAATATTAATATAAAAATTAAGTGCTTTTGTTGTCTCAAAAACTATAAACAGCATAAAAAATTATAATAACTCAAGATTACAAGTGTAACAATTTAGGTTGATCTTTCTTATCATTAAGTTAATTACAATGCTTTTCATCATTTCAAAATGTTTAGTGGTTTTGTAACTAATTAATTAATCTTTTTTAATTAATCAAAAAATGCACTTGTTTTCATTCCACTTGGGTCAAATGGTCAAATCACCAATATTGGAGTCAAGATTTTCTATTTTTAAAAAAAATTATTTTAAGAAAATAATATATAAAATCTAATTCGGAAATGATATTTAAAAATTTCAAAAAACTAGAAATAGAATAGGAAGTCCGCATAACTTGAGGTTACTCTTTTAGGTTGTACATATTCCCCCTGTAGAGAGCGTTCTGTGGGCCCATTTGACACTAATCAAAGATCCTAATCAACTGCCACGAGTAAAGATTGGTATAAATGGTATGGATCAAAATTAGTGATCAGTATTACTCTGATAGGATAATAACATATAGCTCCCCAAGTTTTTGAATTGTAACCATTAAGGACATGTGTTTCCCATTTTATAAAATAAGTTCCTAACTCTAATGAAAATGAACAAATTACCCTTATAATGATACAATTTAATTATTATAAATATAACTTTTTTATGAAAAACATTATATTATTATTATATGTCATTCATAACTTATCTTAAACAATTATTTTAAAAATATAAAATAAGCAACAAAAATTTAATACTATCACATCAATTTATAAATTTTATTTATAATGTTAATTTGATTATATATACATTATCAAAATTCATACTAAACTATGTTTGTAATATCAATATTAAAAAAGGAATTTATTTAATATAAATAAAACATATATATCTTACTATATAAATAAGTATGAGTATAGGGATCTATATGCTATTATACCCTCGAAATAGTATTTTATCCACCAAACGCATCAACAGCCTAACAAATATTAAAATTATTGCACGAGGGCCCCACATAGCATGAACTAACGTCATCACAGTGACATCATCGTACAGTAAGCAGGTTGTGACACGTGGCATGCCGAAGAACTTTCGTTGCATCCCTCCATGAAAGACCCAAGGAAATATATAAATAAAATGAAAATTTAAAATAATATTCTTATTTATTATTATTATTATTATTATTATTATTTTTTTTTTTTTTTCTCTATATGTAAAGCAGTCTTGTCTGCCGAGCATAGTCTCTCTCCTTATCTCTCTTTTCTCTCTGTTACAGTGTTTTCTCTGCTGCTATTCTTCTTCTCTGTTGGTAGCAAAGCTGTCGTCTCAAAAATGGATTACCCTGAAAACCCTAACCCTAATTTTGGCGGTTACTTTCCTCAGAGCAATTTCATTGATCATAATCAGTCATCAGAATTTGAGGTCTCCGATTACCTCATATTTGATGATGATCATCTGGGATTTGATCATCATCATCATCATCATCATCAGCATGAAGACTCAAATTCACCCCAGAGTATGGTATCATCAGAGATGATCAAGGACCTTTCATCAAGTGGTGCAACATCAGACAACTATAACATGCAAGTGTTTTTATATCTATATTGATGTATACCCCATTTAGCTTTTCTGCCATTTTTTTTTTTTGATAAAAAAGAATATTTTCTTGACGAATTATTTATTTTTATATAATTTTTGTAGGAAATGTAAAAATGTGGTGAAGAAAATGAAGACGGAAGTGATACAAAAGGTTGCATTTCGAACAAAATCAGAGCTGGAAATTATGGATGACGGATACAAATGGAGAAAATATGGGAAGAAGTCGGTGAAGAACAGCCCAAATCCAAGGTAATTAATTAATTAAATTAAGCTAGTTCTTTAATTAATTATAATTAGATTATGATTATTTTACTTTCATTGCTTAAAAATTAATTATTATATAAAAGTCGTCATGATAATTATATGAAAATTATGTATTCTGCTGCTACCATGAGTGATCTATATATATGTATACATGTGTGTGTATATAATTTTCCACTTGCATGGTGTTAGATACAGTAGATCTCATGATTCAATGGACCCATCTTTGATTTGATGATCAATTTTGGCTTGTTATTATAGCCGTCATATTACAATACCAATTCACTCTTTTTTTTTAAATAAAAAAATACTGACATTAAATAATTAAGATATTTAGTAAGAATTTATATACTGATGTAGCATAGTTCAAAACATGCTTTAATGATGAGGGCATCATCACCCGACCAAAGACTAAGAAACCATTGTATTATAATTCACTTGAATTTTTTAAAAAATAAATAATTGTACCGAAATACAGAGAATTTTATCCCTTAAAAAAATATGATCATAATATAAATAAAAAGACACGATATGTACATGTGAAAAAAAAATTTACAATTAATCAATTGATAATTAATAATTAAGAAAACTGCTTGCATCATGATAAGATTCAAAACAGTAAGAAACTGTTTTAAATGTTAACATTTTATGGTGTAATTCTAATATAATTATTATAATTAATTAACTTTGAGAAAACAAAAACCTATACGTACGTGATCATTGGCTGCTAATTAAGCAGCTTCTTACACTGAAACTAATGACCAGTAGGATGTAAGATTCCAAAACAATGAACTAGTTTTAGTGGTTTCATCATAAACTAACTTATCTAGATAATGAAAACAAATGGTTTATTGTAGCATTATGTATTATAATATCAATTAATAATTTTAAAATGACAACATGTTTTCTGTATGCTATAGCTATAGCTACTATATATATTTTAACGGTTTCCTAGACATGGGTATTTTCTAAAACTGAGATTAATTGCTAGTCCCTTAATTTGGTTCATCACTTATTAACGATGAAACTATGTGTGTGTGTATATATATATATATATATATGTATAGAGAGAGAGAGAGAGAGAGAGAGAGAGCTTGCTTTATGTTCAAGCTTGTGTGCTATATGTGTGCTATTCCTTTAGAGCCAGAAGACAAACTTATTTATATATAAATCACACATCAAAAAAGAAGGCATGCAATTGGGAATATGTTCTATCACTTGCTTTCATTTCTGAAGGATACTGAAGAAACATCAATCACCACACCCCCACCGCCCCCCTCCACACACACACACACACACACACACACACACACACAACACAAACAAATCCAACAAGATTTATAGATGAATAAGCAAAACACTTGAAAAATTCTCTTATCTATTTGTTTATATATTCATTTATTTATGTATTAGCTAGATGTTGAAACCAATAGTCATGTGTGTATACGTTGAAAAATTAGTCATATTGTGATGTTGTGTGTGCATGAGATCGAGACCGATGAAGCAATAGAACAAGCTGATTAAACAGGCGTCGAGAAATATCTCTTATGAGAATTATGTGAAGTATTGGGATTAGGGTTTTTGTTTTTTATATAGTTGTCCTGTAATTTTTAGGTATAATTGTTGTTCAAAGAAAATTACTTGTGCGATAGTGAGCGATAAATATTAATTATTTAATAAAAAAGAGTGTTTAATTACCTATGTTTTAGGTTATGTTGTATTGAAAGTATAATAGTTTCAAATATAAGTAACTTATTCATTAACTTGAAATTTTTTATTCTCTTCATATTTTAGAATTATAGGCATGAAATATATATTAAGAGGTTAAAAATGATAGATAATAAAGTAATTTAAATTTTTTATACATTAAGACCTATACTTACAAGACAAATGTAGCATTAATCCTTTTCTCTTTTTATGTTGTCCTTTGATTTTAACTGAAAAAATATTTTGAGATAATATCAAAAATTTAATAATTGAATTTCATTGACACAAAAATTAGGATGATATTAGTTTTTTTATATATTAATAAAATTAAAAAAAATAATTTATAACTTTATGATAATTAATAATTAATTAATTTGGGTGTTTGTATACATATATATATGTATGTTAATAAAATTAATCTTTATATGTTTGTTTGTTTGTTTGTTTGTTAGTTTTGCTATTATTAGGATTAATGAATCTAATTTTTTAAAAAATGGAAAAAAAAAAGAAAAAGATTTAATGGATCTAATTAAACAAGTGAAAGATATATATACAAATTAGCTTGTTCATTTCTTGGACTTATCCTCTTGGATGAAAGTGTTGCTATTGCTAGATGTTAGCACAAAAACTAGGGTTTCTTATGAAACCTCAAAAAAGTAGGTGCAAGTGGATTTATGAAAATGATAAGCACCAATGGCTACTATCAACAAATTCTTGACCGTTTGTTATTTTTATTTTATTTTAAGAATAATGTTGTATATCTTAAATTATATTTATTTTTTATTTTAAAAATCAATAATATGATGTGACATTTATCAAATGCACGATGAATTATTACAATTTTTAAGATTTTTTATTGCATTATTTCATTATTAATTTACTTAATAGATATTTAGATTTACAAATTTAAGATAAAATTTAGGATGTACATATAGTATTATTCTATTTTTTAACCTCTTAATATATATTTGTTAACTCTAAAATTTTTTAAAACACATTATACTATTATATACTTAGGATATGAAAATAATTTCTAAAAGTAAAAAATAATAATAATTAAAATAAGAAACTACACAGGCCCAAAATATTAGATAATGAAAAACTAGTAATTAAATTAGGTGGAGTCATGACTCATGACTCATGAAACAATGTTTCAAAATTTGGTATGGGGCCAAATTAGGTATTATATTGTAAAGTAATTATGAATACAAATAAATTAAACATTTTGGGGGTCAGCCATTTTTTAATTTCTTGTTGCTATTAAGAAATTTCTTACAATTAGAGGTAGGCTAGTAAACATTTTTCTTGTTTGCTATAATTACATCTAGTATTAATATTGTTAAAATAGTTGGGGTTTACTCATTAATGCAATATAAAGGGTTGTGAAATAAATAAATAAATAAGTAAATAATCACAAAAAAGATGTAGAGGCATATTTTTTCAGAGGACATTTTATCAAAATTTTCAGTGGGTATTTAGCAAGTTGTAAAGTTGTTTTTTTGTTTTTGCAAATAACGGTTTGTTTTGTCCTTTTATAGCAAATAGGTCCTTCATTTATGTTAAAATAATCGAAATATTTTTTAGTATCAAGTTACACAAACAATGTTAAATATTTTAAATTGAATGCAAATTTATTATTATATTCCAAATGATGATATTTGTAATTGAATTGGGTAGTAGTAGTATTATTAATTGTATTTAATTAATTGAGCAGGAATTATTATAAATGTTCAAGTGGAGGGTGCCAAGTAAAGAAGAGAGTCGAAAGAGATAGAGAAGATTCAAGTTATGTGATTACTACATATGAAGGAGTTCACAACCATGAGAGCCCTTGCGTTGTCTATGATTACCATCATCAACATCATCAGACGGCCCAAAATTGCTGGAGTTTGCAAGCTTCTTCTCCTCCATCTTCGTCATCTTCATAGAAAAGGAAAATTAAACACCAAGTAATAACATGTTATTCCCTGATTTTTATATTTTTACAAATCAGAACATAATTTGTTTATTTATAACAAATAAGTCCCTGATTCCCGATGAAATAGTTAAAATAGCCCCTCAGTTGCAAGAGGGTAATTTTGTCATTTCATTAGGATCAAAGACCTATTTATTATAAATTGACAAATTGTGTTTTTAGTTTTCAAAACATAAAAAGTTCAAGGACTTGGATGTTATTATTTCAGAGGAATTTTCTCCAGTTTAGTCTTGTTAATTCTCATGCTAGCTACCTCGTAGAATTAATTAAGCATCAATTTATCAACTTGACGATGATGAAAATTTACAAAAATTGTGCTGCTCTATGTGTAATACATAATATATGTTTATGAATAAAACAGTGTACTCTATAAAATTAATTACAGAAAATAAATAGACGAGCTAGGCCTATTGTATAGTTCTTGATATTTGCTTCACATAAGTTTTGAGATGAATTCAGTGGCTGAAAAAATTTGGTTTCAAAAATATATTGGGATTGTTTTGCTCATGCTAAAGTTTTAGGCTATTCAAACACTAGTAAACAAATATAAATAATTTTCTAGGGATATTGCTATAAAATTTTAGACGTATTCTAAAGTTCGATGAAATATGCAAATATTCTTTAGATTTGAATAGAAGTTAAACTTATGTTAATTTGATCGGATGAGATATTATTCTAAAATTTTATAAACCAACAAATTAAAATATAATTTCACAATTTTTAACAATGTAATCTCATATTCTAATTATTTCAGTAAAGATCAATGATGAAAAATTATTACAAAAAATATTAACACAAAGTTGGGAGAAAATGTAAGTGAAAAGAAAAAGAAGGGCAGGAGCCAGCATTCATGAAATATCATAAAGAGAAGGAAAAGTTTTAGATTAGATGAAAATAATTGTGAACTAAATTTAATATTATGTGGTAATAGAATTGATAATTAGATATACTTTTAATTTTTTTATATATAATAATTTAATTTAATTTTAATTAAAATTTATAAAAAAAGGAATAGAATTTTAATTTTTTTTTTGTTGTAATAATTTTATCTGTATCTTCTATACTTTCTTTTATTTATATTAGTTATGAGCTTGATAAAGAATATATGGAGTTAAAAATAATTACTTTATCTTTATTAAAATCAAAGTTACAGGTATAAAAAAGAAATGGAAACTACAAGGGTCGATATGACAAAACAGTATTGGAATGTCTATTTTTCTTTGAAATGAATTTCTAATTTATAAAAAATAAAAACGCTTTTTTCAACATTATTATGGGCCAAAGGGGCCTGATCCATGGCCCATATATTTCTCTTCTACGGCGTCGAACCCATACTTGGGTTATTTTAAGTATTTGATAGAAATTTGGTAACTTAACCTTTTTGATTTAAAATTTTTACATAAATTCTTAATTATTTTTTTCCCTAATTATTTATCACAGTCTCCTTTTCTTATAAATAATTTTTATTATTAAAAAAAAAAATAAAAAATATAAAAAATTAATAATACTTAAAGCCTATTTGATATTGCTGTTGTTGAAAAAAAATAAAAGTGATTTTAAACAGTAAAATATTATTTTAAGTATTTGATAAAATATATTTTTAAAATTACTTTCGGTTAAAATCATATCATCATATAATAGATTTTGAGAAAAATAAAAAGAATTATTTTTTAAAATTTAATTTTGAAAAGTAATTTTATTTTTAAGTATAATACAAAATATATCTATTTAAAATTAAAAAATCCAAAATTAATCTTATAAATAAATTTTAAATTTTAATTTTAATTGAGAAATAAAATTATTAAAATTAAAATTTTTATTGTTATTTTTTTATTTTTATTTTTATTTTTACTTATGATATAAATTTTTTATAAATTATTTTAAGTAAATATATATATTATATTATATTATATTGTATTATATTAAATACTTAAAATAATTTTTATTTATTATTATTTATTGTATATATTTTTTAGTCATTTATATTATTATAATATTTTTAATAATAAATTTAATAAATGTATAAAATTAATTTTTAAATTTATAATACTTTAAAAAATAAAATTTATAAAATATTAAATTAATTATTTTTAAAACTAATTATTTCTACGTCACAGCGAAAAAAGATAATTTCAAACTCTATCTCAAAATTGCACTCGAACAAAGCAGCAAAAAGAAGCAGAAAAACTCCACGAGCTTTTCGGCGCGTAAAATCCACCTTCCACTTGCAGGTTCGGTGGTTCTTCACATATCCCCATGAGCACCCTCATCAAATCGATCACAAACCATTTTTTATACCACTGAAATCGTTTCACCAGATTCAAGCAAGAAAGAAAATTAAAAAGGATTCAGTTACAAATCGAAAAACTCTTAGATCCAGATCTTGTTCTACAACGAGTATTAAGCGGTGCCCACTTCTTTTTCGTTTTTAATATCGATTACGAAGATACCCAGATCGATATTTGTTGTTGGATCTGTGAAACTGGTGATTTGACGAACTGGGCATTTAGCATTATTGACAATTGTATTGATTCTGTTGAGAAATGTTCGGGGTTGGGATTCTGTATTTTAGCTTAGATCCCGGTTTAACTTGCTTTTGGTATGGAACCCTTCAGGAGAAAGTGTAGTTGTGGATTGAATTTGAGTTGTTTGTTTGATGGGACTTGATCGTGAGAAAGTGTTTGATTTTCTGGTATTTGATTTGGGAGTTTTTGGGAAGTCATTTTTGGTCTGAAGATAAAAGCATAATGTTTTGGAGGGAACGTGAGAGGGAGAGCAAAGAACCTAATGGCGGGCCGCCTACTGGGCAGGTTCGAGTTCTTGTTGTTGGTGATTCAGGTATTTATGATTTATTTATTGATTCAGGTAGTAGTTTACTTGGGTTTTGTTGTTTTGGTATGTTTTCTGTTTGAGTGTTTGGCTGAATTTCTGTTAGTCAAAACTTAAATTATGCGTGAAACTAGATACAGTTGAACTGAACTTGATCTGGGTTTTGGAACAAGTTTAGAGTTTGCTTATTCCCATTGATTGAGGGTTAGGCTAGTTTGGAACCACTGTGCTTTAGCTGTGATTGAGAGCACAGCAGTCAAAAGCTTTTGGTTTTCACCAAATTTTGTGATTTTGTTATCTTCAAGACTAGAATGCCTTAATCCAACACATTGATTGAATTGGAGATTGTCAAGTGTGAATTAGTAGTGCAACTTTTAAAGATGGTAGAAGCATGTGTTTTTAGTTAGTAAGAGTTATTAGGATACAAGAACTCAGGTACTTATGACTTAATTGCCTTAAATATTAAATTTCTGGAGGTTGATCAGTCAGAAATCAGATTTTTCATGTTGGTGATAGGAAAAGAATGTAAAGGATTTGGGTCTGTTAAACTATTAAAAAACATGGGATTGAGGACCAGTGATAAGTCGCTCTTAGGATGTGGAATTTGAAAAGTTTGAATTGGATGCCAGCTTGGGGGAAAGGTTGATTCTCTGCATTTCTAAAAGTGTCAGTGAATTCCATGTCGGAGAAACTTTAAAAATGAAAGCAAGGCAATTCGTTATGTATTTAAATCTTAGATTTATGATGAAAATCCAGATCTAGTCTTTTTTCCTTTTTTAATTCTTTTACCCACGATTACTGGTAATACACACACAGGGTATCCTTCTCGTTCTTTGTAAAACTCTTGTTGTCTCATTTGTTCGAAGTGAAGAATGATGCAGTTAGCTTGAGGCTGGTGGTTTTACAAATGTGACTTTTCTTTGTTTGATGAAACATGTAAAAGTTTAGATCCTAATTTAGTCCTTATTTTATGAGGACATGGTCTCATTGAATGAGGGCATTGACTTTTAAGTTGAGTGAGCTTTGTTATTTTCAAGTAATTGTGTGGTCTGTGCACTGTGATTAGAGTGCGAGCATTTCTTTTCATAGGCATGTAATTGTCTAATTGATAGGGATTGCGCCCATGAAGTGGTTGTTTATAAACCAAACCTCCTCCTAAGCCTTAATGTCTAGTATCAACAATGACTGTTAGAACACTTGTTTGTAGTCATCCAGAAGTTTATAATTTTAAATGACTTTAATAAGCTTGATTCAGAGATAAACTTGATCAAAATATGATTCATGAAGTTTGTCATGTTCAACGTGTGAATGTTTGCAGGATTTTTTTTGCCCATCAATGCCATATCCTTTAAGCTTAAGGCTGACATGAAAAGGAGCTTTTTAAGTATTCCCTCATAATGAAATTTATGGTTGGAGTAATGTCTTTTAGAACTATGTTGTGGAGGTTTTCCTTCAAGAATGCTTATTAGTTTCTTTTAATGAGGATTGAACTGGAGATAATTTATTTATGTTTTGGTTATATGGATAGTATTGCTGGAAAAAGATGAGTATAGGTAACCACCAATAGAGATTGGTTCATTATTTTAAAATTAGATGGAAATTTGTTCTATATATTCTAATTGGGTTTTAAGTATGGAAGATTTTGATCTTAGCAATTTAGAATGCTCTGGATTCAGTTTTTATGAAGGTAAATTTACAAATTCTGCTTATGCCATGATACAAGTTAATCTTTTACAACGATTTACGTGTTTAGTTTTAGTATTACTTAATATGTCAGGGTTTTGATGATTTATTTATATATTTGTATAAGATTTGATCATGATATCAATATGGAATTTGTAAGCTCTACACTATTACTTTTCAGATTTGTGATTTTGTTTAATGCTCGAAATTGGTAGCAGCCTTTCCCCATTATCTTTTTCATTCTACTCTTGACTTCATTATTCGTGTTAGATTTTATTTTTCAAATTTTAACATTTTGATAGGTGTGGGGAAAACTTCTCTTGTTAATCTGATTGTCAAAGGTTCTTCTTTTTCTCGACCTTCCCAAACAATTGGATGTATGGTTGGTGTGAAGGTAAGCCTTATCCTTCCTGTCTGTTGAAGATACTCAAGTGTTTTGCTGTAGTTCAAATCTTCACCAATTGCTTACTGTTGTACTATCCAGCATACTACTTATGGAAATTCTGGTAGCTCCTCAAATAGCATCAAAGGGGATTCTGAGAGAGATTTCTTTATTGAACTTTGGGATATATCAGGACATGAGAGATACAAAGATTGCCGATCTATATTCTATTCGCAAATTAATGGTGAGTACTTTTATCTTTTTATTTTTCTGATAAACTAACTGTTGTCCAGGTTTTATGAAGGGAAAAAGCCCTAGTCCGAAATGTAAAGGGAATTTACAAATATATAACGAGTCTCCCTATGCATGTTTATTATCCTACACCCCAAAATGAAGAAATTAACTTCCAGGAATCATTTTTCAAATGGAAGCAGATACTAAATTTCTTTCTTTAGGTAATTAATACAGCATTCCAATCATTCCTACCATGAAAATACTTTCTTAATTCAAGAGTACATGGATGCTTTTCGTTGGTAACATTTTCATTGTTGTGCCAATCAACGTTTTTGTACATTATTGCATGCTGGGCCATTGATGATCTTATAGCAGTAATCCTGGCTTAAAACTTGTCTGCAGGTGTTATTTTCGTTCATGATCTGTCTCAGAGAAGGACAAAAACTAGCTTGCAGAAGTGGGCAGCTGAGATATCTGCAACTGGGACATTTTCAGCTCCTCTTAGTTCTGGGGGTCCTGGTGGCCTTCCTGTTCCATATATTGTTATCGGCAACAAAGCTGACGTTGCTGCAAAAGAGGGTACCAGAGGAAGCAGCGGCAATCTTGTTGATGCAGCTCGCCATTGGGTTGAGAAGCAAGGTTTGCTTCCATCTAGTGAGGAACTTCCTCTGACTGAGAGTTTCCCTGGCAGTGGGGGTCTTATTGCAGTAAGTATTCACTTACTCTGATGTTGTTGAGTGTGGGAATTTTGTTTTATTCGTCTGCTCTTTTATTGTGATTGCTGAAATTTACACAGGTGTTTAGATGCATCAAAAAAATTGAACTGGTGCATTGTAATCTAGATAGCAGTTGAAGTTATACATTGCTTGAAAATTGGTTTGAAATAATAGAGAATCTACTATTTACATTCATGTTCAAAAGGGTGTTGATATCTGGTTGCTATGCAAGATACAAACCATGCAGTATTTTGGTCACATTGATTGGTCTAAATTTTCTCGCCATTCCGTCTTTTTGTTATTTTTTAATTATGTGCATTTTCTTTGTTGTTTTACTTTTTCAAATAAATCAAAGACGGGGAAATGCTGATCAAGCTCACTGGAGATGCAGTTGGGTAGGATTTTTATTGAGAAATGATGTGTCATATCTTTCTTTGGTTTTTGTTGGTTGAACGGGAAAATTAATTTCTCTGTACCATTTGTATTTTTATTCCATCATTGTCTTTGAGCAATAGCTGACGTCTTATTAGTGTGTATACTACTGAGAGGAAACCATTCTGGGAATTTATGTCACATAAAGATGTGGCAAAGCAAGAAAGTTAACCGATTTAGTCCACATACATGATTGATTTGAATCTTGATTAATAGAATCTTGTACAAGTCAGCTATGCTCTGCACTTCGCTAGAGTGGGTTAATATCTTAATCAGGCACCACTAACCTTGCCAAACATCGTCTGCATTTGTGGGCTGTTGAGATATGTGGAAAAGTTGTCAGAAGTCAATACTATCTTGTTCAACCCAAAAGTAATGGTTTATTTGTTGCACATATACAGGCTGCCAAAGAAGCAAGGTACGACAAGGAAGCTGTGATGAAATTTTTTCGCATGGTCTGTATTATTATCCTGTGGCTTCTCTTGTGGTATATATGTGATTTCTTTTGTATTGGCTGTTTTTGAGATTAGCCATCTTATTTCAGTTGATCAGGAGGAGATATTTTCCAGATGAGACACCTGCACCAAATCCATGGTCTGTTTCCCCTGTTCAGAAACCTGTTCAACGATTAGATGAGAATTTCAGCGACGATGATAAGTTCTACAAGAGTCCAAGGTACAATCATCCAAAGAACTATTTTCTAGTTTACTTGTCAAATCTTTCAGTTCATTACTCAGAGCATGATTGCTAATTTTTTGCAAAAAATGCAGTTATAGCAGCGAGCCTTACAAGTACAACATGCATCCTCCTCTTCCAGCACAACGCAATCTTACACCACCTCCTACGCTTTATCCTCAGCAGCCGGTTTCAGTTCAAGAAAATTACAGCCTCCCGAGATTTTCCCTGACTGGTTCCCAGGAAAATTACAGCAGCTCTGCACGGTCAAAGCGGACGGATATCAATGTTTAATTGTTTCTTCCTCTGATTTGTGTTGCTACAAAGAATCTCTGCCTTGCTTGGAGGAGCATATATTTTGTTGTATGAATTTTTTTTTTTTTTGGTTTCACAGTTTTGTTTTGCTTGTAAAAACTGTTTCCTCGTCTATTCTTTTATATATCTACAGGCTATCACTCACAATGTATAATGATCAATTGTCTACCTGGAGCTACAGTTCATTCTTTTCAATGGAACTCTACTATTTTTCAATGGCTACCTTTACTTATATATATTTTCTGATTTGAATTCTGAATTTTCTTAGAAATTTCTTATCATATGAATCATTCAATATTTACTTTCAATAATAGCATGATCAAACTGGTCTAATGAATAGATGTGTATTTTGGTGAATATGATAATTTTTTAATTTTTTTATAAGGAAAAAATAGTTACTAGTTATGTATAAATTACTCTCAATTTCATTCTGATATCAACAAAGAATCGTTTAAATTTTTTTTTCTTTTTTGTAATAAAAGACTAGTTTTAGTCATATATATTAATCGACATGATTTTTGTGTGATTTTATTATTCACGTAACTCTTATTTTATTTTATATTATGTATGTTAAAAGTAGATTAGAAACTATTTTAAAAGATTTTTTAATCACAATCTGCATTTTTTTTTTAAATTTACTACTAGATAACCTCTTTTAAATTTATTTTGCTATGATAAAATTGTATATTCATATATTTTTAATTTATTGGAGGGAATTAATGCATGCATTTATTCGTTCCACTGAATTAAATCATTAACCACTTCAATAATTATGTATCCTGATTATTTAAGTTGATCATAAAATGCAGCAGTCTCTTTATTCTGCAGACAAAAGTACTCTCTCTATTTGTACATACAATTTCTTTTATAAGAAAAGAGTAATCTTTCTATTCATGTAAGCATATACAATTTCTTTAAAAAAATTTTTTTATTTGTGCAAGTACACAATTTCTTTTATCCGAGAATAGAAATCTCATTATTATTTGTGTAAATGGATTTTCAAGATGTAATATAATAACGTTAACAGTTATTTTAATTGTTAATTTTTTTAATATTATTATATGCATTATAATTATTTATTATTAATAGAAAATTTTGAAGGCAAATTAATTTTGTTTTCTTTGTCTAACGTCAAGTGAAAATTATTAATTTTATTTATGAATTTTTTGAACGAACAAAATCTTTTTCAAAAAAATTATGTTAATTTTTACATTTTAATCATAATGTCCAAAAAGTTAATACGTGAGCTAACACACTGTAAATAAATAAATAATTATTTAAAATAAAGTCTTTATAAAGTTGAAATTGCTCTTAAATAGTTTATAATAGTTATAAAACTACCAATT
Organism: Azadirachta indica; assembly: GCA_022749755.1. Lineage (NCBI taxonomy): Eukaryota > Viridiplantae > Streptophyta > Magnoliopsida > Sapindales > Meliaceae > Azadirachta > Azadirachta indica. The sequence goes on from CM040447.1 coordinate 6,963,189, forward strand.
ATCAAATACTTTAATAATTTTAATTGGTAAATATTTCACAAAGTAATAAATAATCTAAAATGTAGAAAAATATGGCATAATACGATATAAATTAATATTATTGGATTAACGAACCACTAATTTATCCCGATTTTAAAATTATAAAAGGTGTGAGGGTGAAAATAGGAATTTTATTTTATTTTATGTTATTTATTAAAACTAACAATATCATCCATTTTCATCCAAATAAAGGAAAAAAAAAAGTTCTATACATTAAGCAAAATTTTCATCAATATGTGCCTAACTTCCCAGTTTCCCTACATCTTTGGGCAATTGAGAAGAAGATATTAATTGCAAATTAATTTCTTTTTTTAAATTCTTAACTAAATTTGGTATAAACATCTAACATTTAATTTCAGTTATTAATACAATAAGTAGTCCTCCAATAGAATATTATAGTTAAATTGTATAAATATTATACGAATTGATCGAATTAGATTGAATTCTAGTCATCCTACTCAAAACTATAATTACATAATATGATATTATTAAATAAGTTTCTTCACTAAAATTCTTGCTAAAGAAAATTCATCAAATAAACAGGACAAATAAAAGTTTACTACAAAATTTTTCATTGATGAAACATCTCATCTCACCAATAAAACATCAAAGAGGGGAAAAAAAAAAAAAAAAAAAAAAAAAGAAAGATTAGAGCTCATCGTGAGAGTCTTGATCACGTGGTGAAATGCCATCTTTGACCTTCTCAGCTGTCTTTTGAACAGCGTCTGCAGCAGATTTTGCAGAACCTTCGACTGTTTTTTTGCTCACTTCTGCACTCTTCTTAGCTGCATGTTTCATTTGTTCTCCAGCTTTATCTGCACTTTCTTTTTCATTACCTCCAACGTTTTCTTTCTTTCCACCTTTAAAACTGCCCACAAGCACACTTCTTTTATTAATGTTGTACATAAATAGGAAGTATAAGCAGAGGGTTGAGTCAGAAATGAAAATTAGAGGTGATGAAAAGATTAAAATAATAAAAATTAAAAGGTTTTGATTTATTTATTTATTTATTTGTTTTATTTCAAAAGTTTTGAATAAAAGTAAGAAATCTCACTCTATAAAATACTAAATTTTTATGCATTATTGTTATTCAAAATAGTTTAGAATGATTCGAGAATGTTAAGTGTATTCAAAATCATCCCAATTACTTTCGAGAATAAAAATTTCAGAAGTTAAAATATATGGTTAAATTAAGAAATAAAATACTAAAATTTTAAAGACGTTGGAAATAATACGGAACAAATGAAAGTGTTGAGAATTCTTTTCAATTTCTAAGAGAATTATTCTCAAAATTTATTGACTAATTTACATAATCAGAAATTAAAATGATAATATGTTGTAATTAATAATGAAGTAGTATATAGAAATTAAATCTAGCTATTATGTTCTGATCTTTTTATCCTCCAATTTTTCTTTATAAATCGAGACATCATAATATATTTTTATCAGTGGATGAATAATATATAAAAGTATAAAATAATACATTTTAATAAATTTAGGCTATAAATTTATATTACACGAAATAAACATGATGTAGCCCCAGCTACGCTTTATTAGCAGCAAAGCAAAAGAAAGATTTGGAGTTCAAATTTCATTCACATTACGATGAAGAATTTAGTTTACATTCATCATCTAATATTTAAATTAGGATTCAAGAGCGAGTTAATTTATAATTATGATTTGTTTGAGAAAGAAATTAAAAAAAAAAAGCATTAAATAAAATCAAAAGTATAATCTTACTCTAAATTTGGTGGAGAAAACTTGAACTGCAATTCATGGATGATGGACTTAACTTTGTCCCAAGAATTCTTATGTGATTTTCTCAATGTAGAAATTGTTCCTGATAGAATTTTTGCAAGAGAAGGCTTCTCTTTCTCAGCGTATTCTCCTTCATTATTATTTTTATCACCATTTGCTAAAAGAATTTGAAGAGAAAGTAAGATGAACCAGAACAGAAATAAAAATGTTGGGAATATTTTTCTAAAATTTTTCATTTTCACAAAAATTAATCAATTATGATAGTAGTAGTAGTAGTTTACAATTAATTATCAAATTAAAACTGTTGGTTTAATCTGTTGTGAAGTTAGTGGAAGTTTGTACACGTTCTTGTAAACTTAGGGTAACGTGGAGGTTCCTTCTTGCATTTAGCTATCCATATCTTGAACAATTCAAAGGATTTTTTTTTTACATATATTTTTAATTGATGAGATATTTATCATTATTTTTTATTTAATTTTACAATAATACTAAAATAAAAATTTTTGCTTTACAAATTAATATGACAAATTTTTTTCCTGATTTAACGTAAGCAGAATTTTGACCATTTGAATAATAAATCTCGTATTATTCAAAAGATTTTAAAAGTTGAAATAAATTTATATTATTTTTATCATTGTCACTTATTTTATATGATTTTTTTTTATTTGTAAGATATGTGTTAATGATATAAGGCTCTCGTATTAATTTTATATGTATCAAACTCTTTATTTTTATTATAATATAATTTAAGATTTTATATTTAGTTAAAAGAATAATATTTTTGTTAAAAGAAAAAATTATAATTATTTTCAAATTTTTTTAAAAAAAATATATATTTTCATAATATAGACCCTTTGAAAGTGGATTACCAAACAGCTAATCCAATAACAATTGGCATCAATTAATAAAAATTTGATTGCCAACCCTAAAGGAAGTTGAGGGTTGAGACTTTGAGATGTTAATTTAGTTTTAGTTTAAAATAAAAATAACTGTAGTATTATTAATTGCAAATCAAATAGACCGTCAATACTTAATTATGTTTAATTAATTAATTAATTAATTAAGGAATGAATGATTTGACCGTCGAATGAATCACAGAAAACATTATGCTACATATAGTTGTCTTTCATCTTCAAGCTTTTGCAATTTTCTTTTTTAAATTTCATCTTACTATTAATTATTAATTATTAATTATATATAAAAAAATATTACATAATAGAATTAACATGATGACTATCCAGCTTAAATAAATTAGTAAACATTGTACAACTGTGATTATTAATTGTGTTGTCAGTCAACCAAAATATTAATGAAAGCATAAAAAATACTTCCGGTCCACTAAAATTTTAAAAATAATATTAATTTTTAATGAATGATGATAATTATAACTTAAAATATTTATTTTAAAATAATAAAATATTTAATTTTTTAAAAATTTTATATTTTTATTAATATTTTATTTATCAAATAATTTTTTTATTTAATTTTCTCCTTGATATAATTGAAAATATTTTTCTTATAAGAAAACTATATCATTTTAAAAACTTTTTCCTTATAAGAAAACCATATAGTTAACAATTTTTTTTTAATGAAAAGAATTTTTATGACTAATATATATGAAATAGATCTCTACAAAATAATAATTAAAAACACTTTAACTTTTTAATTTTTTTTAAAGTAAAGAGAAAAAATTCTCAAAAAAAAGTTATTATTATCTTCAAAATATTTTTATATGGGTGTTTAAAATTCATACATTATTTACATTTATTAATATAAAATTATATAAATATAACTATAAATTATAATTATTATATGTGTTATGTTATTGTCCTTATAATAAAATAATACAAGAAAGTTATGTAAATTTTTAGAGTTTACAGATGAGAAAATCATTTACAATTGATTATTTTTTCAAAAGAAAAAGTACCAAAAATTAAGAAATTAATTTATTTATTATTTTTTAATTTAAAAATTTATATATTTTTCGGTCTCCTATATCTTAGATTCTGGCTTCGCTTTGAGGTCTATATATATATATATTGAAAACAAAGACTAGTTCAGGTATAATTAACGGGACAATTTACACATTGATGTAATTAAAATAGAAATTTAATTTGGAAAAGATAGGAAACATTGTTAGTAATCAAATTGAAAAGAATAAAATATTAAGAAAAAACTATAGTTATTTAAGGATAAATAAACTATTAATATCTTAAAATTTTCGAGTTTAAATGATAAAATTTTTATTTGTAAGTTAAATTCATAAACACAAATCATATTATTATATATATATATATATATATATATATGACTTGCAGAGCCAGGTACGAGGCAGAAAATAAAAACTTCTTCCAATAAATTTTCTTAAGAATTTATTTTATTTTGTGAATTATAATGTGTGAATTATTAATTTGAATATTAATTACAGAAACTGGAGATAGGGTTGGCTTCGTATAGACTCTATGAGAATTAAATACAAATTTAGTTAACTTGTGAAATTAAATGACTCAAAGTAGAAAACGTAACAACGTAACTTTTTCTAAAAGTATGTTGCCAGCCCATAATGAAATTAAAGATTATTGCGCACTGAAGTTAAACAGCTACAAAGTCTGTTACGTAATTTGAAAAACAAAAAGCGAAAACAAAAATTGAAAGCAAATTGCTTCTGGTTCTGGCCATGTTGAAGTAATCTTGAAAGATATTAAATTATTAATTTATGATAAGTTTTCTGAACTGGTCAAATGTTATTTGCGTGTTGAATTTTTTTTTTTTTTTGTTTTTAATTGTTATAAAATTATATGGCTTTGTTAATTAAGTTATAATTAGTGATATATGGAGATACTTAAGAAGATTTTTGAGGAAATAGAAAACGTGAAAGACAAATTCACAAAGTTTTACAAGAAAATGTTATATCTTGTAGAGAAAAATTTAGTGACAAGCAAAGTTATATAAAAATTACATACACATATATACTACAATGTATTATAGCAAATCCCTTTAAAAATAAATCATGGTGAATGTTAAAAAGTGATTAATTCGAATGATGTAACTGAATATGCTAGACTTTTCAAAAGCATGTTGAATTTTGTGAATCATCGTTAATATGTACTCAACTATTTTTTACTTTATGGTTTCCCTGACTAAATTACAGTCAAAAAAATATTTATCGTCATCAAAAGGGAAGGTAAGACTGTACTAATAAGATTATTTAGTAATATTTCATCAGGTATTTTAATTTTTTCTCATTTTTATTGTTATTATCACAATTCATTAATTTTAAATAAAATATAATACAGGTACTTCCGTTAGAACAGTAAATTAAACAACTATAAATATCTAAAAGTAGTGCTAACGCTATGCAACAATAAAAACTTGAAAAAAAAAAAGTGAAAAACCTTACAGAAAACTGTTTACAATGTTCACGATTTTCTTTCTCTTCATTTTTCCTTTCATTTTCCTTATCTTTCTCTACCAATACTTGACAAAAACAAAGAATGCCCCATGGAATTTTCCTCTCATCGGCATGCTACCAGCTGCTCTTCTCAACATCAACCAGCTACATGATAAAGTAGCAGAAATCCTGGAAAAAACAAACGGCTCGTTTACAATCAAAGGCGCCTGGATTGCTCAGAAAGATATGTTCCTCACCAGCGATCCTGCAAACGTTCAGCACATAATGAGTACAAATTTTACTAAATATCATAAAGGATCCGAGGGCAGAAAACGGTTTGATATTTTCGGAGAACGAGGGCTGTTCAATTCTGATTTTGAAGAATGGAAACACCAGAGAAAACTGGCTCGAGCATTTGTAAATCACCAGCAGTTTCAGCAGCTGATGGGGAAGATTGTTCCGGAGATTATCCAAAATGGGTTAATCCCAGTTCTGGAACACGCTTGTGAAGAAGAAATGGTGGTGGATTTGCAGGATTTGTTGAAAAGAAGTACGTTTGATTTTGCTTGCATAATTGCTACTGGGTGTAACCCTAATTCACTTTCTGTCAAATTTCCTGAAATGAAGTTTCCTGACGCTATTGATGATGCCTGTGAAGCAATTCTTTTCCGGCATCTCTTCCCGGAAAGTTTATGGAAGTTGCAGAACTGGTTAGGGTTTGGGAAGGAAAAGAAATTGGCTGATGCCTGGAAAACCATAGATAAATTCTGGGAAGAGAAACTGAAGAAGGCAATTGAAAATTTTTCAACAAATGAAGAAATTTACAGTCTTTTGAACTGTTACTTAACTGAACATGAAGTTATAGGACCAAAACCGGCAGAAAACGTCATGAGAGACAACATCACAGGCTTGATTTTCGCCACAGAAGGCACAACAAGCATCGTTCTAACCTGGTTCTTCTGGCTGATTTCAAAGAACCCATCTGCCGAAACCAAAATCCGAGAAGAAATAGCAAGAAATTTTCCAGACTCAATCCGGTTCAACGAGCTGAGCAAACTGGTTTACCTCCACGCAGCTCTATGCGAAACCCTGAGGCTCTTCCCACCCGTGCCTTTCGAAATCAGGATTCCTCTACAGCCCGACATTCTTCCAAGCGGCCACCTGGTGAATCAGAACACGAATGTTTTGATCTCGGCTTATGCGATGGCGAGAATGACGTCGGTTTGGGGGGAGAACTGTCGAGAATTCACGCCGGAGAGGTGGATTACGGAGAATGGAGGGATTAAACATGAGCCGCCGCATAAATTCTTTTCGTTCAATGCAGGGCCGAGGATTTGTATTGGGAAGGATATTGCTTTTACTCTGATGAAGGCAACTGCGGCTACTATTATTCGTAATTATGACGTTCAGGTGCTGAAAAATCATCCTGTGACTTATAATCTTAGCGTTAGTTTTCGGATGAAGCATGGTTTACTAGCCAGGGTTTATAAGATATCAAGTAAGTGACTTGACAGTAAGTTTTAAGGTTGATTGGAGTTAGTAGAATGAAATGGGATTTAGTTTATATTAAATTACGAAAAGTGTTTTTATTCTCTCGTACCTTCTTTAGTTTGATATGTTGAACTTGATGGTAATTAGTTTGACTTTGTTTGTATTGGTTGGATTCTGTTCTCAAATAATCCAAGAATTTCACATCTAAATCTTCATTTTAATTGATGTTTCGTAACTTTCAAGAGTAATCTTTTCCTTTTAACTTTCATTAATGATACAAATAAAACATTGGTAACCCTTTTTGTTTTATGAAATTATTGTGCTGGTGCAATTGACGTAGTATACCAGCCAAATTTAAGATGAAATGAAGAAAGTGGAATGGGAATGGCAATTCAGAAATGTATCTTTAATTTTCCATCCAAGTTGTGGAAGCGGCTAATTAAAACATTGGGTTTCAATTCATTCTGATCAGACTTTGTGTTTAATGTATGACCACACATTTAAAGCCACGTTCAATTATAAATTTTGTGAAAAGCAAAATTAGTATCTTAATCATGAATGTGCTACTAAGTAATATTATCATGATAATTATTAATTTTTTATATTATTAATGTGAGATATAAATTTTGTATCTTAACTTAAATTATATACATATAGTATAACTCTTTTACAAATTACTTATGAAATCATGATTAAATTGTATATAAAGGGTTTTGAGAAAATTTTTCTAAGTTTGCACACACTACATGAATGTCCTTAGGGTCTCACATAAAGCTGCATGGAGATAAATCAACTTTCTCAACTCTTCGTAGTGGAAAAGCTGATGACATTTTTTTTTCCCTTCTTTTAATGAATTCCTTCTTAATTCTTCTCCGATTTTGTTTTCTGCAAATGGGTTCTTGGAGGTCAACCAAAAGAACGAAGAAATAGCTGCACCCGTTGTACTTGTATCTGTTGTCCCAGAAATCATAATTATGTTGTTTCTCGTCACTTCCTCACTTGATGTAGATCCTGTCATCTCATGACCAGTCGAATAACAATTCAAAAAATTCAATCTCTCTCACATCTGATTCTTTTGTTCTTAATTCTTTTCCCCTCTTGGATATCATATTAGAGCAAAAATGATCTAAAACTTGTTGTTTGTGTAGCTTCCATGCATCACCCAGGGCTTTCGAAACCAGACTTCTCGGAAATCCCATGCAGACAGAATTAGTTACATCCTGTAACAACATAGCTAGCAAAATCAAACGTATAACTCTAGTACAAATCTTGCTAATCAAGAGCTAATTCCGTTGAGAAGCCTGATCCAAAACTGGAATCAGCCCATTTTTTATAACCTCCGGAATAATCTTTTCTGATATCGATACACCAATAGATGCCCTGACGTCACAGAGTCTGTAATGAAAAGACACTGATCACCAACAAAATCAAAACGTTTCCTCCGGGCTACTCTTTTTTCGTATCTGGAAAAATATTCATTCATTATACCATGACCATTTGCTGGGTTACATGTTACCAATGTATCCATTTTCCCTAGCCAAGCTCCTTTAACCAGAAACGCTCCGTTTGTTTTCTCGAGAATTATGTTATCTATAACAAACAGATTGCAATTGACAGCGGCTAAAATACTAAATAAAAACAGGGACCTATATGTTAATATTACCAAAGTTCTTTTTGTACTTTTTATTTTTACAGGAACCTATATGTTATTATCCCCAATACATTAATCCCAAACTTTGAAGCTCGAAGTAAAAGTGAGGTCGACACGCTGTCGTCGTCGAACCTCCGCAACCGGCGAAGCTGTCGTCCTCCGACCTCCCACATCCATGGCAACCACCAGAATCAACAAAAAATTTCAAAACTTCATAGAAAGACTTTCTCAACACTCTCCCAGCCAGATCCGCCGTCCATTTACACAAAATCCCTCCATCTCCGCCGTCAATTTCCATTCTCTGAAATCAGCGCTTGCATTTAACCAACAACCGCCGTCGTGATCGCTGTCGCTACTGATATTGGCGACATCATTCACCTTCTTCCTGCAGATTGTCTCTAATTGGTCAGTTCATTTTTCTCTGCGTTTTTTGAAAGTTTTGGCTTTTTATCTTTTGGTTTTCATCTTTATTTATTTTCTATTTAACAGTTAAAACTTCATAAAATGGGGTTGTTTCTGTGTCATTGCAAAACTGTTCGGTGTATACATCAAGTTTACTGACAATTAGGGGGTTCAATGAAAATAACCCTATTAATTCACTTAAGCAAACATAAGGGTGGGTATAGATGATTTATTTTAGCTCTTTTTGTTTTTATATCATGGGTAAATTTTGAATAGAAGTTAATTATTTTTATTAGTATTTTCAAAGTTAACTATTTTGATTAAGGGTGTTTTTGGTATTTTATCTTTATATAATCATATCGTCATATAAAATTTGATTATTTGGGTAATTAGATTATTGGATAATCAGCTTTGAAAGAGGTTATCAAAACACAATTTGAGTGTTAGATTATGAATTAAATGATTCTTCTGAAATGTACCTCTAGGATCTCAAGCTATATAGTTTGAGTATTTGTATTAAATGGGTTTCTAATTTTTATAATGTTCAATTTTAATTTCTATAATGTAGTTTTAATTTAACTTCTATGGTGTAGTTTTCAAGTATAATGCTAAGAGTATACAATTATCATTTGTCATTTCATTATGGATAGTTGACTTATTTGATATAAATAGATAAATTATGTTTCTATCTATAAAAATGTAAAAAATAAGGGAACATATGTTATTATCCCAAATTTCAAAACATGTCTGTGCCCTTAGTTTAAAGACGCCTTATTTGACTCTGAAAGTCAACAAACTCGCCATTGGAGTATCTTTCCTGGAATGAAGAACAAAATAAAATATAAAAAGTTTGGGTGAAAACAAGTGCAGAAAATAGTACATTGTTTTTGTTAGCTTAGAAAGGGGTGATGAAATATATCAAGATTCTATAGCTGTATATTTCTATTGTACTGTAATCTTTATCAATTGAAAAATGATGGCTTGTTGTTCTTCTTTCAGCAACATTATTCCTCAAGCAAAATATGATGTTTTCCTTAGTTTCAGAGGCAAAGACACCCGCCAGAACTTTACCAGCCATCTTTATGCAGCTTTGTGCAAGAAAAAGATTGAAACTTTCATTGATGATGAACTTACTAGAGGAGATGAGATCTCACCATCTCTTTTGGATGCAATTGAAGGATCAAAGATTTCCGTTGTCATTTTCTCAAAAGGTTATGCTTACTCCAGATGGTGTCTCGATGAACTTGTGAAGATCCTCAAATGCAAAGACAAGTATGGACAGATAGTAATACCGGTTTTCTACCATGTTGATCCATCACATGTAAGAAACCAAACTGGGACTTTTGGGGATGCATTTTCAAAGCTTGAAGAACATTTCAAGGGGAGGTTAGACCAGCTACAAAGATGGAGGATTGCTTTGAGGGAAGCAGCTAATCTATCTGGGTTTGATTCACGTGTCACTAGGTAACAGTAATTTTCTCACCAAAATTTCTACTATCTTCTGCATAAACTTAAAAACATTTACATAAATGGTAGGCAATTTAATTGAGAAAAGAATGTGATACATAAATAATATTAAAATACTGTATACTTATTGGGAATATGTATTCGATTTTCTTTTTGATGTATTGGAAAGTTCCTTAGAACCATGTGACCTTATGAGAAACCATGTTTAAGGTAGTATCTTTTTTGTAAGGTGTAAGTTTGTGAAGTATAGAATCAACAAATAAAATTATTGAAGTATACTAGAAGCTGAAATTGTGTGTGATATAATTAGATGTGATTTATAAATAATCACACTGGCTAAACTAATAAGTGAGACTATAAAATGTTTTATAAATAATTACTGATAGTTTATTGTATTTATCAAGATTGGTAACTGTCTTGCAAATTTCTAATTATTTCCTTTGATCAAGTTTCAGTAAGTAATCTCTGCACTGAATTATCTAACTGGAATTAAAAGCACATTTTCTTTGTCTCTTTGCTTTTTCAATTCAAACTTACTATTTTTTTTTTCATATTTGTTAGGCCTGAGTCTGTACTTGTAGAGGAAATTGTCACAAACGTTTTGAAGAAACTGAATGATATGTTTCCAACTGATAACAAAGAACTTGTTGGAGTAGACTCAACCATTGAGAACATAGAATCATTGTTAAGTATTGGGTTGAAAGATGTTATCACTTTAGGGATTTGGGGTATTGGCGGTATAGGTAAGACAACGATCGCTGGTGCTGTTTTCAACAAAATTTCTTACCATTTTGAAGGTTCTTGCTTTATTCAGAATGTTAGGGAAGAAGCAGAAAAAACCGGTGGACTAGCTCACTTGAGACAAGAACTTATTTCTTCAATACTAGATGATGGAAATATAATTATTGGCATTCCCAATTTACGCCTTAACTTCACTGGAAAAAGGCTTAGCCGAAAGAGGGTTCTAATTGTTTTTGATGATGTGACTCATGCACAGCAAGTAGAATTCTTAATCAAAGGTCTTTATAGGTTCATGCTAGGGAGTAGAATTATCATAACAACAAGAGATAAACAAGTACTTAAAAATTGTAGAGTTGATAAAATATATGAGGTTAAGGAATTGTCAGATGATTATGCTCTTAAGCTTTTTAGTCAATATGCCTTTGGGCAAAACCTTCCTGAGGTAAGTTATAAGGAGCTGTCTAACAAGATAATAAAATATGCTCAAGGTGTTCCATTAGTTCTTAAAGTTGTAGGTTGCTTTCTATTCAGAAGGACAATAGAAGATTGGGAAAGTGCAATAAATAAACTGATGAAATGTCCTCACATGGATATTCAAAAGGTGCTGATGGTAAGCTATGATGGCTTGGATGATGAAGAGAAAAATATATTTTTAGATATTGCATGTTTTTTCAAAGGAGAAGACAAAGATCTTGTAATCAAATTCCTAGATTGCAGTGGCTACTCTGCAGAAATAGGACTAAGTGTTCTTGTTGATAAGTCTCTCGTAGTTGTATCAAATAACAAGGTAATGATGCATGATTTGCTACAAGAAATGGGTAGGGAAATTGTTCGACAAGAATCTGTCAAAGGTCCCGGAAAGCGTAGTCGGTTGTGGCAGCATGAGGATATATATCATGTTTTGACAAAAAATACGGTGAGCATCTAAGGCACTAACTTTTCTTTTCATTATATTTGTACAAGATTTTTCTCGGTATTTCGTTGAAGAATATATATTTGAAAAATATTAAATACAAACTATGTTGCATAGTACTTTGCTGTCTTTCTGTGCATTAGCAATTTTAGAATTTGACCACTTAATTAGTAACAGGCTTTGATTTTAAAATTTCAACACTAGCTTACAGTCTTGTGTTGAATGTTAGGGAACTGAAGCAATTGAGGGCATCTCCTTGGATATGTCTAAAATCAAAGAGATACATTTAAATCTGGATACTTTCACTAAGATGCATAAACTGAGATACATCAAATTCTATAGCTCACTCTATGAAGAGAATGGAAACAAGGTGCATCATGTTCAGGGCCTAGAATCTGTTTTCACTGAGTTGAGGTACCTACACTGGCATGGATACCCATTGAAATCATTGCCTTCAAACATTCACTCAGGGAATCTTGTTTCACTTGAATTGCCGTATAGCAATGTTGAAGAACTCTGGAATGGTACCCAGGTAAGTCTATATGTTATATAGTTGTCCATTAGCAATAAATTTAAATACCATGAATGCTAATTGTTTTATTCTATTTTACTTTTTTGCAGCATCTTGTTAATTTAAAACATATAAATATAAGCCACTCCAGGCAGCTAACCAAGATCCCAGATCTCTCACTGGCCCCAAATCTTGAGAGCTTGAATTTAGAAGGTTGTACAAGTTTGCTTGAGACTCACTCGTCCATTCAATATCTGAAAAAACTTGTTATCTTAAATCTAAAACAATGCAGAAGCCTTAAGAGTCTTCCAAAAAGTATTCATTTGGAATCTCTTAAAGAGTTGCTTTTAGAGGGAACTGCAATCAATAAGTTGCCCTCATCCATTGAGTGTTTATCTCGACTAGTTATATTGAATCTCGAAGATTGTTCAAGGCTTGAGCAGCTCCCAAGCAGAATATGTAACTTGAAATCTCTTGAACATGTTAATCTCTCTGGTTGCTCAAATCTTGAGATACTGCCTGATGAATTTGGAAATTTAGAAGCTTTGAAGGAGTTGAAAGTTGAAGGAATTGCTATAAGAGAAGTACCATTATCCATTTTATGTTTGAAGAACCTTGGTAGATTATCTTTCGAGAGATTCAAGGGCCATGAGCAGATTGGTAAGTTATTGCCTATTTCATTTGGCTTGCACAATCTAACGTATCTGAAACTAAGGGATTGTGGCATCACAGAGTTACCTGAAAGTCTTGGCCAGTTATCCTCACTGAGAATTTTACTTCTAGATAAAAACAATTTTGAGAGGATACCAGAAAGCATTATACTCCTTTCTAAGTTGTTCTGGCTCTCATTGAACTATTGTGAGAGGCTTCAATCCTTACCAGAGCTTCCGTGTGATCTAAGTGATGTGAGAGCACAATGTTGCGCATCACTTGAACAATTATCTGGTTTATCAATTCTGTTCACACCTACCTCATGGAATTCACAAGTAGTTAACTTCATCAATTGCTTCAAATTGGATCTGAATTCTCTCAGAGAAATTGTTGAAAATGCTTTATTGAAAATTCAGCTTATGGCAACTGCATGGAGGAAAAATAATGATAAGGTCTTTCTCACTGTCGCTATATATGATGTTAATTCTTTCCCTTTTTTTCTCCTCTTTACATTTTGGCTACTATTTTTTTCTCAAAATTAGTAAAAATCTGAATGCCTAATTCTTCCTAGCAGCACAAATTAAGGACTTCAGTAAAAATCTCTTTTCATTTCTTTTTCGCCTTCTTTTCTCTCTATCATGTTAAAGTTAATTAAATATGATTATTTTTGTGGGACAGGAATCTCTTGAAACACCCAGTGGTTGTATCTGTTACCCGGGAAGTGCAATTCCACAGTGGTTTAACTTTCAAAGCATGGGATCTTCAATAACCCTGAAGCTGCCACCAGGTTGGTTTAATAGTAACTTTGTGGGCTTTGCTCTGTGTGCTATTGTAGCATTTCAAGACCATCATGAGGATGGCCTGGGTTTGGGAGTTTTCTGTGATTGCAAACTTAAAACTGAAGATGATCTTGTGCATGTTTCCGAAGGCTCCCTGTTTGTTTGGGGTGATGGCTACATTGGGTCGGATCACATATTTTTGGGATATGACTTGCACATGTATTCAGATTTTTTTAGTGAGTATTATTCCAATAATGAGGTCTTCATCGAGTTCTATCTTGCTGATCTTGATGGTGAACGCATAGAGTGTTGCAAGGTGACAAAATGTGGGATCCGTTTATTATACACCCAAGATTATAACAGGGGAAGTTTCATCTCTGATGTGGAAGAGGAACCACATCCCAAAAGATTGAAATGTATAAGAAGTCCTTCACAAGATGTACCTTTTGTGCCTTCGGTCTTTGAATAGACTGCTGTGTTATGGAGTGTTACCTTACTTTCATGGCCAGTTATCCTCCCCAGAAGATTTATATATAGCAGGAAATACTTTTTACAGTAATGGTATTGAAAAATATGAATATCTGTTGCCTGGTTCACCAATATTATGTCTAAGCAGAGGAATGGCATCGCAGAAATTAGCTTCATCGGTTGCTTTAACTTGGATCGAATTGTTCTCAAAAAGATATTGTAGAAGATGATCTACTGAAAGTTCAGCAAAATACAACTGTATGCATAAAATTGATGAGGTTTCTTTTACTCTCCTTCCTCTCCTTGTTTAGGTGATGGTTTCCAGCTTCTTGTACATTTGCAAACTTTTATTGCCAGGAAGTTATTTTAAAAAGTTGATTATATAAATATATATACACACACTTAAATTAATTTTAAAAAGGTTATTGCATATGTATAAATTTCTATATAAATTCATTCGTATAGATTGTGTTGATATTGTTATATAAATAAATCTATGATTTTTTTTTCAACTAAAACCATAGATTTCCACCTGCAGCTATCAATAGTATTATTACTATCCTTCCCCACCCTAAAAAGAAATTAATTGTAAAACTACTAACCAGAAATTAAATTAAGATCCACCGGTAGAAGCTAGAAGATAGAAGACAACTAGAAAATTTAAATTGTCTTCAAGATAACAATTAATTAATTTATCCACTAAAAAAATTAAAAAAGACACCCAAAAGAATAAGTTAATTTTATGAATGCAAGTGGTAATTATGAAGTCTAATTTGAATTTACTTTTTTTTTTTTTAAATTACATTTTTATTTATTAATTAGCAATCATAAGAGTGTATATACTAGGGATGGCAACGGATAGGATTGAATCGAGAATCTCAATTTTTAGCCTCGATTAGGTTAGAGAATTCTCATCGGTAATCCCGTTTGGCCAAACTGAGAACGCGTCGGGGGTCCCCGTGAGCCTTTGATTTGACGTGAATGAAGGTGAAATGGAGTAAAAAATTGGAATAATAAACGCTTCAATTACACTTATCACTATGTCACACATGCTTTATTGGTAAAATGTGCAAATAAATATATTTAACTAAATACATATTTAATTTATATTATTATAAATATTATTTATTTTAATTTTGCAATCATTTTATCTTATCTACACCATTGAAATTGAAAGTAAAAGGACCTGCTTAATATTTTTAATAATAATAAATTTTGTAATCATTTTATTTCTAATGGACCTGGTTAATTCACCCACTACTATTGTGAATTGAAGTTGGCTGACATATTTTGTTTTGTATTTTGCAACAAATATATAAATTCTAAACTAAAATGCCCCAATTTCTTATTATTACATATTAAAATTAGGCATTTAACACAATTTTATTGGCCAATTTACTGTTGTTACATTATTAATTAAAACTCAATTCCAATCCATATTAATTAGAATCAAAATAATCAATCTCTATTAAACGAATCATGATTAAGAACTTGTCTAATGAGTATGATATCCTTCATAATCATAAAATAATGTTCAATTTGCAAGGTTATTATAAAATTAAAATATATAATATTAATGACTTTAGAACTAAATACCAAATTTTTTTAATATATTTATTATAATTTTTTTATTAACCTATATAATAAAAAAATAAATAAGTATAGTAGTAGATTATATCTAATTTTTAACAGAATTGATGGTATTAGAGAAAATATAGTAAATTAATTTTGAACCTTTTTACATTTGATAATTTTGTAAAAAAATATTTTAAGGGTGATTGTGAAAAGGTGAGTGTCTTCTTTAGGTATTGGATTTTTCTTATACATATAAAACCAAGAATTTAGGATTGTAAAAAAATATAATAATATTACATAAAGGATCTAATTGATTAAATTAAAAAAAAATATATAAACTTTTTTGAAGGATTTGATTGATAAAATTGAAAAATATAAAAATTATATAATTATTTATTATTAAATAATATGGATACAATTATAATTTTACAAATAATTTTGAATTTTTTTCAGAGGATCAGGGACGGATTGGAAAAAGAGAGCCATCCTCGTCCCCGACCCGTTTTCAAATCGGGGACAAAAAATTACCCTTGAACCCATCCTGATTCTCGATTTTTCAAAAGTTCTTTTCCTGATTCTTAACCTTAATGAGTTGAGTCACTACAATATTAAACTCCACGCGGATTTTTGTCATCCTTAATATATATTCTAAGATAAAAATTGATATATTAGAAGAGACTTATTTCAATAAAAGCCGTTAATCCTTAAATTAACGAAATCAGATTTTTTTTTTAAAAAAAAGAAAACTTGAGTACAATTATTTAAGTTCTTTTTAAGTTCAAAAAGTTGTCATCTTCTTTGATCCATCTATGAAATGGGAATACTATTTGGCTATTGCAGCCTTAGTTATTCCACAAGCTAAACTACTTTCATTATCATGTCTTTAATATTAGCTTCTTTGAAATTTTAATCTTCCTAATCATTTGGTAAATTTTCTTTCATACAGTTGTTAATTAAACTTGAATACTGTTAAGGCTGAAAACTTGCTACCACCTCCACATAGATGCTTTGTGTGTTATAGATCTGTTTAATGCTATGCAGGTTGGATTTCAGTCAAAAAAATACTATTTGTTTACTTTGTAGAGAACACGTCAACTGTGAACGAAGTTATGATCCAATTCAGTATCGAACTCGAACAGCGTTATTGTGATGGCTTTATATTGAGAAGAAACACTTGAATCACTGAACAACGGTTAGTGGATGTGGGTGGTGTCACTGGTAAATAATCTTCAATAATCAAGTTAGTTTAAATGCCACAGGGAAAATACCCTTCTCTCATATGAATGCAAGGCCTAGAATAAAAGAGGGAGAAAGTTCTACTTAGTTTGGTTGGCCTTATAGTTTTACATAGGAGCCACTGTCACATGTAGTGAAGCCAGTTTTCCATGTGATTCACTATTCTTAGCCACGAGAGACCACAGGCCCCTACTTGCTCTTAAATCCTACGAACCCATTGGTGGCTTCATTTAGAACGACTCATAGCGCCGTTCATCTGAACAAAATGTTAATTAATCACTAGTTGTCTTGTTACCACCCTCTTATGTGTCACTTTAGCATTGAACATGATTTTTTTTAACGGCATGATAATGACACAACTTTAGCAGTACTTTCTCATCGAATTTATTAGCCACACGTCACTTGCTTTTTTTGGGTCAGGGTCATTTTTACACATGCCTTAAGGTCTTGGGCCTTTGTGGCCTAATTTACCATGTATTTTGAAGTGATACTTCTTCGTAGTGAAGTGAATACGCAGAGTGGATATGTCTACTTGGGTGCTCCTAAATAGGGCCACGTGATATGTTACTTTTATCCCCATAACAAATACTATTATTTAAGTTCTTTTAATTAAATTAACTGGTGTCACCTGCTTCGAACCATCTATAAAATGAGAATCGTATTTGGCTTTATTCCACAAGCTATCATGGCTTTAATTGGCTTCTCTAAAATCTTAATTATCTTCCCAATCATTTGTTTCATTTTTCTTTTCATTTCTCCACCAGTAACAACAGTGGCCTCCCATAGAATTTCCCGATCCTTGGAATGCTGCCTGAGATTCTCCTCAATATTCATTAGATTTATGGATGGTCAAAAGAAATTTTAGAGAAAAGCCACTTTACATTTTTATTCAAAAGCCCCTGGCTTTCTAACATGGATATTCTGGCAACAGTTGACCTAGCCAATGTACACTACATCATGATCAAAAACTTATCCAATTTCCTGTAAGGGCTCGACTTCAAGCAAATTTTTGACGTCGCTGGTCATGGGATGTTCAACGTGGACTCAGATTCCTGGAAAATGCAAAGGAAAGTTGCTCTAGCTTTAATCAATCATTAGAGTCTCAGAAAGTTTTTGATGATCAACTATGATATGGTGGATAATGTGCTTATTCTAATCCTTGATCATGCATCGAAACAAAGGATAATCTTGGACTTTCAAGATTTATTTCAGAGATTTACATTTGATCCTACATGCAAAATTGTTACAAGTTTTGGTCCAGGATGTTTGTCCATTGAATTTCCTGAAGTTCCATTCTTTAGAGCCATCAAAGATATCGAGGAAGTTTTATTCTATCATCATGTTGTACCACAAAGTGTATGGAAGCTGGAAAGGTAGCTCGGGTTTGGACTAGAGCTGAAAATGAAGAAAGCTCAAATAACAGTAGATAATGAATTATTCGGATATTTTTTTGGAGAAAAAAAGAAGAGTCGACAGAAGGAATAATGTTGAAAGAATCTGAAGGTGTGGATTTATTAACATCATAAATGAATGAAGATGACACCCTGGGACTGAAATCGGATGACAAGTTCTTGAGGGACACACTATTCACATTCATTTCCATAGAGAGGTATAATTAGTTTTGCTCTCACTTAATTTTTTCTTTTCTTTTCAAGGAATCCACCAGTGGAAAGCAAGATTAGGGAAGAGCTTGAATCGATAATACCAGCGGAAAATATCCGAAAAAGATGCCTATTTGACCTCCATGACCTGAACAATTTGGTTCATCTTCATGGTGCATTATGTGAAGCTTTGAGACTTTACCCACTTGTAGCATTAATTCTAGCACGAGTCCTGTAATTGCAGACGTTTTTCTCAGCGGGCATCGTGTTGCCCTGAAGACAAAAATCCTGTTCATCATGTATGCAATGGGGAGAATGAAGTCGATTTGGAGAGAAGATTGCTTGGAATTCAAGCCTGAGAGATGGATTTCGGAGAATGGAAGGATCAAACATAAGCCTTACTACAAGTTCTTAGCTTTCAGCGCTGGACCCAAAACTTGTTTGGGGAAGGAAGTTTCGTTCATATAAATGAAAGTTGTGGCTGCTAATATAATCCATAACTATGAAGTTCAGGTTGTGGAAGGATAGAGTTTTAACCTTCACATTTCCATTATTCTTCACTTGAAGTATGGCCTCATGGTTAAGGTTCGCCATAGGTGGGTTTGATAATGGTTCATTTGTTTGGGGAAGGAAGTTTTCTTACTGTCCTAAGGTAATTTACTATTATAATCTTTACAATTGTATTAGGAATACTCAAAAGTTAAGAGAGAAATTTTTACGAATAAGAAATTTATTTTTAATTAAAGTATTAATTTTTAGTGTTTAAACCAATTAATAAATTTTAAGAAAAGTTATTAGAAAGTTTTAAAAAAATCTTTAAAATTTTTATGTGATTACGTTATAATATATAATTGCAATCATATTAAAAAAATAGATTAGTTCGTTCAAATGAATAAAGTTCAACTAAAATCATAAGTATTAGAAGTTATTTTTAAAATATAGAATGAGATACCTTTGCTTTTAACAGGGACAGATAAAATCGACTTCGGTTCAATTTTTATAAAATTTGAACCGAACCTGAATTGTATGTATTACAAAATTGAAGTTCAGTTCAGTTTGAGTTTAAGTTTGGATCTTGGATTGTACTTAAGTTGCACTTGGATTATGAGTTTTAAAATTTTTAAATATTTTTATTTAACTCTCTATATTATATAATAATTATAAAAAAAATGAATAATTTTTTAAAATTATAATATTTTTATCTATTTTTATATAAATTTTTATCAAAAATTATAAAATAATTACTTATTTATAATTTTTTTTAAATATTATGGAGTTATAAAAAATTTTATAATTGGTTCGGTTCGAATTCAAATTTTAATCGATTAATTAGTTCAAAATTAATTGTAACCAAATTTACTTTAAAATTGAACCGAACTAAATTTAACAGTACTAAACTCACTTTTAAAATTGAACCGAATCGAATCGAATTGAAACTCAGTTCGGTTCGAATTAGTTCAGTTAAACATTTTTATACAGTCTTTATTAGAATCTTTAGAATTTAAACAATTCAGCTGAAAAATTCTTATTATAAGATGTTGGTCAAAATTTTTATGAAAAATCCAAAAGATTTGAAATTCAATTGCATATTAAAATTTTTTTTATACTTATATATTTTTTAATAATAATATTTTACATCTAGAAAATGAAAAAAAAGTCTGAGAAAAAAGAAAAAACTAAGCACGCTGCAATAACAACAACACCAAAGCCAAGGAACATGTTTGCAAGCAATGAACTACAGTTGATTTGCAGGATATGTTTCAGAGATTTACGTTTGATTCTACTTGCTTACTTGTTACAGGCTACGATCCAGGATGTTTGTCTCCAGAATGTTGAGAAAAATTAAATAAGTGTAGCGTCAATTTTGGAGAAAATTATTAGCAGTATCTGTCGGTTACTGTTGAAGAAATCACTGTATGCACTGTAGCATCCCGTGAAAAACAACAGTAACTGCCTTTAATGCCGGCGGCTACAGTATATTCACGTGATGCTACAATAACAGCTGCTACAGCTTTGCAATGTTTTTTTCAATCGTAACCAATAACTATTTTACCGACTAATAATTTTCTTTGGAAATGACGTTTACACTTATTACAAACAATTTTTCTCCGACAATTTTTTCTGCACTATATCAGATGTTAGAAAAAATTAAATACAACAAAAATAATAAAATAAAATAAATAGGAAAGACACTAAAATTTTTTTTAATGTGAAAAATTTAAAAAAAAAATTAAGAGATAATAGTAAATCACTCGTACATCAGTTCTCCACTATTTTAAAAATAAGTAAAACAAAATTTTTCAAGTTTTATAGTAAAATTTAAGGAACATTTTTAAAATAATATAAAATTATTCTGTTATATAAAATACGCATGAGTATTTTTTTTCTAACAGATTTTTTCTCTTCTATTTTCTTTCCTCAGAAATTTTCTCTCCTCTATTTTCTTTCCTTATTTTTTTTGTCTCTCACTTTTTCACTTCTTTATTTACGTTTAAGATATCAAAAACCTCTAATTTATAGGAGTGAGAGAGGATTCTTTGGTAAAAAAAAAATGTTTTACCAAATAAAAAAAAAAAGAAAAAGAAAGAATTCTCCTTCTCTATGTGGCACCAAGAATCCTGAACTTGAAAACATCAAATTCAGCCGATACTAACTGGAAAAATATTTTCTTTCATTGGCATGCGCCACCCAAATTGAAATCGTCCAATTTCTAGCTTAAAACAAAAGGCAAATTAATTGGGTGCTAGCAGTTCACGAGCAATATAAATCTTTAGTCAACATATCTGTTAACGATCCACTAAAAGGACCCATCGCTGCTTCCAAATTTAAATGAATCAGATCAATTACTATAATAAGACAGAAAATATAGCTGGCTATGAAAGCAAACGATCAAAGAACGCCCATCTACTTTTGTCGAGAAAACTTTAATTGATTGGTCGAGAAATCTAATCTTCCAACTCAGAGACACGAGAGCTATCTGGCTACATTTGCCAATATCCGAATTTGAGATGAATAAAAGTTTTTATTGTATTAATTATCAGCCATAGATATTCTTTCGGCACCTTGCTTCTTTCTAGATAAGGATTTAGATAGAAGTTTCGGTCAATTGATAAAGAGCTTAAAACGGCATATAAATTAATTATGAGAGTATAACTATAATAAAGCCTATAAATTAGCTTTATGTTTGGTTTGACTTTTTTATTAACGAAAAAACTATTTTTTTTATATGAAATAAGTATAAAATTTGAATTTTTATTGTTAGAATTTTTTTAACTTTTTAAAAAAATGAAAATTTTTAAAATATTTTTATTTTATTTAAAAAATTTTATGTTATTTCTTTATAAAATTAAAAAATTTATATGTTAAAATAATTATTTAATTTTTTTAAAATTATTTGTGATAACTGATAATTAATAAATTTTTATTAAAACTTTTACAGGTAAAGATGTATTTTAAAAATTATTTAAAATATTATATCAAATAGACTTAACGTATATATTAAATTAATTATATCCTAATTTATATATCATTTGACAGGGGATTAATTAGTAAATCAGATATGTCAGATATTTGTTGACATTCTCGTGACATCAAAGAAATTAAACAGTCATTAATTGTACAATAAATATCATAACTCTTAAAATAAGTAAAATTACGTTGATTAGAGCCCAGTCTAATCAATAGCTCACGTAATTATAACTTTAGTACATAGTTCCAATGAATACAAAACTCAATTATTTAATACACTAGTAATCATCTTCTTCCATCCAATTATAAGATATGCACAATACCTCCTCTCAAATATCCACTTATTGCCGAAACATTTTACTCTCATGGCTTCGACGGACTCTTGGGATTTCTTCTTCCTCGCAAACATTTGTTTCATAATTTTCCTTGTACGGTTTTTATGCAGAAATAATGGAATCCCAAGGAATTATCCTATCGTTGGAATGCTGCCTCAGCTTTTTCTCAATGTTCACAGAATTCACGATTGGTGCACAGAACTTTTGACCAGAAGCCAGTGCAGTTTTCTGTTAAAAGGTCCCTGGTTTGCTAACATGGATATGTTCCTCACAGTTGATCCTGCCAATATTCACTACATAATGAGCAAAAACTTCTCCAATTTTCCCAAAGGGTCTGAATTCAAGGAAATTTTTGATGCTTTGGGAGATGGGATTTTCAATTCAGACTCAGATTTGTGGAAAAACCAAAGGAAGTTTGCTCAAGCTATGATGAATCATCACAGTTTTTATAGGTTCTTGCTGAAGACCAGCCAGGATAAGGTGGAAAATGGGGTTATTCCAGTGCTGAAACATGTTTGCAAGCTAGGAACTACAGTTGATTTGCAGGATTTGTTTCAGAGATTTACGTTTGATTCTACTTGCTTACTTGTCACAGGATACGATCCAGGATGTTTGTCTCTAGAATTTCCTGAAGTTCCGTTCTCCCGGGCCTTGGAAGAAGTTGAGGAAGCAATATTTTACCGCCATATTGTCCCGGAAATTGTATGGAAGCTACAAAGATGGCTTGGAATTGGTGAAGAAAGGAAAATGAAGAAAGCCAAGGAAACGTTAGATCGAGCAGCACTTAAATACATACATAGGAAAAGAACTGAGATGAAGAAAGTAAACTTAAAAAATTTACAAAAACAAGAAATAGGAGTAGATTTGTTGACGTCGTACATGGATAAAGACAAAGCCACGGGAGCAAATTTAAATTCTGAAGATGACAATTTCCTGAAAGATTCAATCCTGAATTTCATGCTTGCCGGGAGAGACACAACAAGTTCTGCTCTAACTTGGTTCTTCTGGCTGCTTTCAAACAACCCAAAAGCAGAAACCAGGATAAGACAAGAGTTGGAATCAATAATTTCAGGTGAAGAATTTGGAAAATGGTATCAATTCGACATTCAAAAGCTAAGCAACCTGGCCTACCTGCATGGGGCGTTGTGTGAAGCATTAAGACTTTTCCCACCGGTGCCATTCCAGCACAAGACTCCATTAGCACCGGATATTCTCCCGAGCGGTCACAGGGCCGACCCGAAGACGAAGATCTTGTTTTCTCTGTATGCACTGGGGAGAATGAAGTCTGTATGGGGAGAAGATTGCTTGGAATTCAAGCCTGAGAGATGGATTTCGGAGAAAGGAGGAATCAAACGTGAGCCGTCGTACAAGTTCTTGTCTTTCAACGCGGGACCGAGGACTTGTTTGGGGAAGGAAGTGGCGTTCACGCAAATGAAGGTGGCAGCTGCCGCCATTGTTCGTAACTTTGACCTTCAGTTGGAGGGAGGACAGAAGCCATGTCCTAACATCTCCATCATTCTTCATATGAAGGAAGGGTTAAAGGTTAGGGTTAAGGATAGATGGGGTGAATAATAAAGGCGAGTTTGCACTTGTAATCAGTAAGTATTTTATGAAATTATAGATCATTGTAGGCGGTATTTCATGCAATTACGCAACTAATTACATACCTGTAATTGTTGGCTGAATTTTCAGCAAATGTCACCAAGTTTAGGTTGTTAACACCACCAACATCCAAAGAAGTGAATCAAAGAAGAAGTTGCAGCAACTAAAACAATGCAAAAAAATTGAAAAATCAGCAGTAAAAACAGAGGAAAACCAGAATTTTTGGACAGCCTACTTCAAGAATTTTTCTATGCAAATTTTGAAACTCGAAATTAGGTTTTTCACTATCAATATACGTTACATACTTTCTACAAGAGATTTATATGTATTTCACATTCATTGATGACCTGTAACTATGTTAAAATGCTAACAAAACACAAGGTATATCATATTTTTCTGGGTGAACACTATCCCATAAACAATCGGGTGAACAATACTCAGAATATTTTAATTGAGAGGCACATCACATTGTACCTCAAGCAACATGTTCTTCGTGGTCCAAATAATTAGTATTTTGAGTTAATCAATCTATCAAATTTAGAAAAGAATTTTCCAATTTATCAATTTCAAAGAGGAACAGAAAGTGAAGTAACCTGAACTTGTAGATAAAAGAGAAACTTAAAATTTTTGAATGAAAAGTACTATTTATTGAAAGAGATTTTGGACTCTTTTAAAGTGATAAAATTTCTATTGAACATAATAATGTGGAATTAGGATTATCTCATAATGGAATATCAACAATCAGAATAAAAGAAATTTTATCCTTTTTTTATGCTTTAATTAAGAACAATTTAGTGTGAATTATTTATATTTGATTTTTGCTATAATAAATTTAAGAATTTAAATCTCTTAAACATTGTGAAGACAAATAGATTGTATTGTTTAGGAGAGGAACTTGAATTTATTGAAAAGAGGAATTTGAAATTTTTTAAGATAAGAAGCGGTGTTCGTTGAAAGAGTTTAACAACATCAAAAGGGAGGGGATCTTATGAAATAAGGCCATGACCATCTAAAAAGATGTTACATAAGAATAATAAAAAAGGAGTTTTTGATTCGTATAAGTACTTCATTAGTACTTGTGGTATTTTAATTCTTAATAAATTGTTTTCTTCTGAGCCTAATCTCGTAAATGTAAAATTGAAAAATACAAACTACATTAAAATCCTGTATTTTTATTATTTTATTTGTAGCTTATTAATTAGATTAATTGTCAACGAATCTTTTAATAATTAAATGGACAACATATCTACTAACCAATCTTTTAATAATAATAATAACAAAATAAGTTATAA
This sequence comes from Azadirachta indica, assembly GCA_022749755.1. Classification (NCBI taxonomy): domain Eukaryota; kingdom Viridiplantae; phylum Streptophyta; class Magnoliopsida; order Sapindales; family Meliaceae; genus Azadirachta; species Azadirachta indica. Next base: position 6,988,560 of record CM040447.1, read on the forward strand.
AATAATGTGTATTTATGTGAAAAAGATTTGTTGTCCTAATTTAACTAATTTTAGCGGGTAGAGTAAATGTTAATTAATGAAAAGAGAGATAGAAAGTGAGAAAGAAAAAGTGACTACATAGAACAGGACCCCCTGCCCATGCTGGTCATATCTATTAATGATCTATTAGGCCCAGAAATAAATAAGACAACAACATTAAACCGCATGATATTGATAGTTGAATTAACCTTTCTTATACCAATACATGTCAACTAATATTAAAGTTCTAGTGTGGTTTGATTGTTATCGGAGAAGACTTTTTCTATTTTTCTTCTTCCTTTATTTGAATAATTTTATGTTATTTAGGTATACTACTACAAAACAACTAAAATAACATACTAAATAGAAGATAATTGCCATTTTTTAAAATGACTCATGAAAAAAATATTTTTAATTATAAATAAAACAAAACTATTATATATAAATGTCTTCTGAATTATATATTTAGAGGGTAATTCTAATAAAGTAAATTTTGATTCTAAAAAATAAAAAAATGATTTTTAAACTATATTGTTTTTATAATTTTTGTAAGACAAGTTTATTAAAACTAACTTTGTTTCTTAAAAATAAAAAATAAATTTTAAACTGTTTTCTTTTTCAAATATTTAGACTATAGTTTTATTAAAACCGACTTTTATTTTAAAAAATAGAAAATAATTTTACTAAAACTTCAATTTTTGTGATAATTTATATTTTCAAATAAAAATGAGATCATTAAATTGAGAAATCAACGTGATGGTAACTTTTTAAAAAATTTTCGTATTTTAAACCAAAATGAGATTTATAAATTCCTATATTAAATTTTGAAATTTTAACTACATAGTATATTGATATAGTCCAAAAGTCTTTTTTAAAGAAATAAAAATATTTAAGCTGTAAATTTAATTTTATTATTTATTTGTGTTTTGTAACATAAATTAAAATAAAATTTTGATGTTACGAGAGGTTCAAAGACAAAACCATGATGTTATTCCAACTCATACTATTTAAAATTGCACATAATCTAAAAATTAAAGCGTAGATATAAAGCTTTAATATTAGTTTTTAATGTGTTTATACAAATATTATGTATAAGAAGTGTTTTCAATCACTACTAAAAAAATTTTGACATTTAGAATTATTCTTTGAGAGATACTAATTCCAAAATGTTAGTGTATAACTTTGAACCTGGCATTAAAAAAGATGCTCACTTCTTACACATTAATCACTGAAAATTGAACATACTAAAATAAGTTAATTTTTAGAAAAAAATTAATCTTAACTACGCATAGTCAAATTTTGGTAGAAATAATATAATAATAATAATAATAATAATTTAAATTTGACAGTAAGATGTATTTATGTGCAAGAGATTTGTGGTCCGAATTAAACTGTTTTTAGAAAGTGACTAAGAGAAAGTGACTTCATAGAATAGGAACCCTGTCCATGATGGTCACATCTGTGAATGATCTGTTACCTCCAAACATAAATAAGACAACGACATTTCACCTTATGACAATGATAGTTGAATTGCCTTGATGTTATACTAATATATGCCCACGAATATTTAAGTTTTAGTATAGTTGGATTGCTATCGGAGAAGACTTTTTTATTTGTAATTGTCTAAAATATTTTATATTTTATTTAAATAATTTTACATCATTTTTTTATAATATATCCTTAAAAATTATTTATTAAAATAATTACTCAATTTTCACTAAAAATTAAGAATTTCACTTAAAAAATTTTGTTTATTAATAAAAATTTATTGCAAGAAACTCTATTTGAAAAGCAAGGCATTAAATTAGGCCAACTTTATTCACGAAAAAATGTTGAAAGTAGACATTAAACTTAAATTTCATTTGGTTGATTACTTTGGTTATAAATAAGAGCGAGATCTAATAAATTTTACTTTTAAAAGAAAATGAAATTACTAAATTATGATGTTTTTATTTTTTTAATTTTTATAAAAAAACTTAATAAAACAATTTATTAATTTAAAATTTGTTTTACATTATTTTTATTTAAATTACCAAAATATCATTGATTATATTATTTTAAATAGAGTAAATAATAGTTAATATTAAGGGAGATTAATTTTAGCGAATTTGAGGACACGTATGCCTTTTTTTTCCATAAAGTTCTCCTTTATTTTAAATTAAATGAAATTTAAAATTTTTATCGTATTGTTTGCGATCTTCAACAAAATTTTATATTATTAGCAACGTATAATTCTAGTTTGAAAAAATATAAGATTGATTGAAAGTAGTAGAAGTGAGAATCCTACAAAATAAAAAATATAATTATAGCTTGAAGATAATAGAAGACTGATTAAAAGTAATCTAGAGATAGTATGGAGATTAACTCAAAATGTTTAACCTTAATTTGTATATCACAATTAATACAAAATTAATTGAAATTACTTAATATGCAGATAAGATAAACTTTACTTGCAAGTATTTAATTTTAATTTCTATTGTATGATTAACATTAAAATAATTATTCACGTACCAACTTATATAACCGGTAAATATAAATAATATTTACTTTATTAATTAGTTAATTATGAATTTTTTTAACCTTTGATTTTATTCAAAGGTTTATAATATTCTCAATATTAATACCTAAAAATTATTTCGGCCGGTATCATAAAATGACTCTTAAATAAAATTGAGATCATTAAATTGAGACATTGAAATTTAAATGTATGATAAATCTCATTTTAAATGAAAGCAAAATTTTAAATGTAGATATCCTTTTCTTTCATTGAAAATGAGGTCATTAAATTGGGACGTCAATTTACAATCTACATATCAAACTTGAAATTCAACTATATAATATAAATCTCCATTTTCAAATGAAAATAAAATCATTAAATTAAGACAACAAATCAAACTCAAAATTTTAAAATTTTAATAAATTCTTCCTATAAAATGAAAACTAATTCACTAGATATTGAAACACATCAAACACCAAACGATTGATCAGCAAAATAATTGAACTAGTTCATATGGAAATTTGTCCAATTTCTAGCTTAAACACAAGACAAATTAATTGGATGACCAGCAGAAGGACCCATCGACGCTACCAAATTTAGATCAATCATATCATTTTTTTTTCAAAGAAATCAATCAGATCAATTACTATAAGACCGAAAATCTAGTTAGTTATCAAATCAAATATTAAAAGAAAGCTTATCCCTTCGTTGAGAAATGTTGAATTGATTGGTCGAGAAATCCGACCTTCCAGTGATAAGGAACAAGAGCCATCTAGCTACTATGCCATCGGAATTTGAGATGAAATAGAAAGTTTTTATTGTATATATTTGTGAGAGGGAGGGAGGTTTTATTAAAGAGAAAAATGTTTTTTTTTTTTAGTACAAAAAATTTGATGACTTCATCTTGAACATTTAAAAAATATTTGATGCTTTTAAAGTATCTTTTTATTCTTGTACTAAAATTTAAAATTAAGATTTACTTCGTACAATTTTATAAATGACTAAATAATTAATAGATAAATTTTCTTAACAAATATTTGTCACAACAATTTTTTTAAAATAAATATTTTAAAATTAAAATTTAATAATGTTTAATAAAAGAATAATTTTTACATGACATATAATTTTCTAATAAAATATTAAAATTCTCTTATTATAATATTAAATACAAATTACTATTTTATAGATTTTGCAAATAATTGTAACGTACGTGAAGATGTGATATGTAAATGTTATAGTGCTATCACTTTTTTCACATTATTTATTTTATTATATTTCATAAAAATATATAACATGTTACATTGAGAATCCGATAAAAATATATGAGATTGTACAAGAATAAGTAAAACAAATCACATTAGAATTAATAAACTTATTGTACCAATTTGTATTCAAATTTGTACACGTAACAATTTGTTTTAAGAATTTCGTTTTTGGAACTGGTTTGTCAAGCCTCTTTTTTGGGCTTTCTTTGACTTTTTATTCCTCTTTTTTTTCTTTAATATTATTGCTCTAAGCTTGTGCTTGGGATTATTTTAAAAAAAGATATTTAATTTTTGGCATTAGTCTCATTTTTATTATCACAAACTTCATGGTAATTAAAAATTTGAGTGCTCCAGTCTCTATCCCTTGTATTATCAAAATTTTATTTCAAATTTAGATAATAATTTTTTAATAAGTGTATATATATATATAATATTACAATAATTTGCTGATATTTACATTAAATATTTTTGTACAATACATGTAGTATTTATTCTTAAACCTAAGGGGTATACGTCCGTATAGGGCGGGAAATTTGCCAAATATGAGGTGGGCAGCCCCACGTCTTTAAACAAGACATTATAATTTGTCTTTTAGCGTTATCGAAAAGACAAATAATAATTCAAATAAATCTAATGTAGATTATAAATCAATGGCTACCTTTAATTCAAACTTATCATCATGAATCAAGTTCACGTCAATCTCATCAATTAATAATTTTTTTTTAATATTACCTACGTATACATATACATATACATACACACATATATATATATATATATATATAACACTAATATCATATTAAAAATTTATTAAAAATTTATAAAAAAAATATAATATAATATAATATAATTTAAATAACTTCATTTAATTTGAATGATATTTTATTCTATTGGTGAATACGAGCATCCTCATATTCAAATCCAATAAACCTTACATACGATGAGTATAATTTTTTACTTACAAAAAACAAAGCTCCAAAATTGGACCCCATTACCATTCTGACTTTGTCGGAGTGGCATCAGTCAATAATCTTTGAATTAATTTAATATATATTATTTCTAAAGTAAGACCACTAGATTTTAGCTTCGGTGGTGCCATAACGGCCATTCGATTGATACTACCGCTTTTCCGAATGAAAGTAAGACCACTAGATTGACACCCTCATATCCATCGTTAACTATCAGTCATAGATTTTTTTTTAGCGCCCTCTGACTAGATAAGAATTTGGATATAGGTTTTGGTCAATTAATTAAGGCCATGAAAGGACATACAAATTGGTTATGAAATGATAGTGATAATCAAAGCCTATGAGTTCGTTGAAAAGAATAATTATTTTATACCTAATTTCGTACTACATTAATTAGTATATAACATATGTTAGATAACTGTTGATATGCATTCTTTATTGTATTGGGTTTTGGAATGAACGAAGATCTCCTTGTTTTTTTAAAAATTAAAAAAAAAAAAAGAAAACTGTCACTAATTATACAGTATCATAACACATAAATAAGAAAAATATATGTTGACTAGTGATAGTCAATTTTTGATCCATACAAGAGTAGAAATGTAATTGCCGACGAAATAACTTATTGTTAACGACAACGTTAGGAAGTAATGGATAGTAGCCAACAAAAACAAAATTCTCCCTACTATAAATCTCTATTTCCAAATGAAAAATGAAATCATTAAATTAAGACATCAGACTCATAATTTCAACGGGTCAGCAAAATGTCAGAATGGTAGATATTCAAACATCAAATAATGGATCAGCAAAATAATTGAAGTATTCACGTGGAATTGTGTCCATCTTTGGGTGCTAGCTATTCACCAGCCGAACAAAATCTTAGTCAGTATCTTTAACGATCCACTAAAAGGATCCATCGATCGATCAGATCAGTTACTATGAGACAGAAAATACAGTTGGCTATCAAATCAAGTGATCGAAGAAAGCTGGTACCCTTTTGACGAGAAAACTTGAATTGATTGATCGAGAAATCTAATCTTCCAATTAGGAGACACGAGAGCTACCTAACTACAATAAAAGTTTCTATTGTATATAATTTTTATTAAAAGTTTTTAATAAAAATTAGTAATGTCTAATAAAGGAAATTTTTTTTTAATAATTTTGTATGATATATAATTTTCTGGTAAAATATTAAAATTCTTTTATGATGATATGGGTTTCTACTAATTACTATTGTATAATTTTTTCCGTTTGGGAATTTGAAATCATATGATTTTTGTAAAGTTATTTAGAATACAAATAGAGTCATACTTTTTTTCGTTATAATAACCATAAACGGTAATATTTTTTTTTATTAATCTTAACGAAACAAGAAAAATACTATTTATAATAAATAAATTAAAGACGGAAATAAAACAATGAAAACGTAAAGAGACTTATCTCTTTTAATAAAATTTTTCTGATTTAGAGAAACTTCCCTTTTCGCTTTTCTTGCTGCCTTATCAAACATGTTTTTACTTTCTATTTCTGTTTTAAGAAAATAAAAAGAAAGTGTTTGAGAAAACAAATATCAAACATCTTCTTAAATGTCACAAAGCTAAATATAAAAGGAGATAATTTAGTGCATTATCTAATATGTGAATATTACACTGCTATCACATTTTTCACATTATTTATTTTATTATATTTCGTAAAAATAAAGATCATGTCACTTTGCAAAATCACATAGAATTATTAGATCAATTGTATAAGAATATGTAAAACAAATCTCATTAAGAATTTATAAAATTATGGCATCGGTTTCTATTAAAATTTATACGCTGACAATATTTTTAAGAATTTTAGTTCTCCGTTAGTCTTCATCACTTTTATTGCCATAAACGTCATTTTAATTAAAAATTTATGTATTCCGTGTTCTCTATCATTTGTATTATCAATTAATATATAAATTTCATATTTTATTTTACTACAGATTAGTATTAAAATTAATTTAGTATATAATTATTTGGCTTTTATAACAATTATTGACCTTGATAAACTCATAGCTATCATTTGATAGCCAACTGGTATGTATGTCGTTTTATGCCCTTTCTTAATTGACTAAAACTTCTAGCTAAGTCCTTGTCTATTAGAAAGTGAGGTGCCAAAAATATGCCTATGGCTGATAATTAATGATAAACAGTGTGTCAATCTATTGGTATCATTTTCATTCGAAAAAGGGACTGTCGTATGGCTGCTATTGCAACACCGAAGAAGCTCAAATTATACTGCTTTCAAAATTAATTACTTATCATTTAATATGACATTAATTAATTAATATATAAATGTCATATTTTAATAATAATTGGCAGTTATGCAGCATTAGAAAACAGCTTTTTATTTTTTTATTTGAAGTTTGAATATAATTATTAAGACGTTAAAATTTTTTTATTTTTATATTATATTTAAATATTTTATTTAATATTTATTATGTCAATAATTTAATATATTAATTTAAAAAATTTTTAAGACATATATATCAACAAATCAGTTTTATATTTTTATTTTTTTTTAAAAAATAATTTTTATATTAAGATATTTAAAATAAAAAATAAATATATCAATTACATTCGATTTTAATTAAATTTAAATTTTATTCATGTTCAAATTTCAGATAAAAATATTAATACTACCTAATCATATTATGTAAAATATTTGTATAATGGAGGCTTCTATTAACCGCTGATTAGCTAACAATTAATAAGTAACGTGTAAAATACTACATCAGTTAAAATACAGCAACAAATATTGTGTTGATTACTGCCAAGTCTAATCAGTGGCTCAATTATTTAATGTACTTCTAATAATCATCTTCTACTGCAAAAAACACTTTATTCTTATGTCTTCAATGGATTCTTGGGATTTCTTCTTCCTCGCAATCATTTTCTTCATAATTTTTCTTCCATGTTGTTTAAGCAATAACAATGGAATCCCGAGGAATTATCCTATCGCCGGAATGCTGCCTCAACTTTTTCTCAATGTTCACAGAGTTCACGATTGGGCCACAGAAGTTTTAGCCAAAACCCAGTGCAGTTTTCTGTTCAAAGGCCCCTGGTTTGCTAACATGGATATGTTATTCACGGTGGATCCAGCCAATATTCACTACATAATGAGCAAAAACTTTTCCAATTTCCCGAAAGGGCCTGAATTCAAGGAAATCTTTGATGCTTTGGGAGACGGGATTTTCAATTCAGACTCGGATTTGTGGAAAAACCAAAGGAAGTTTGCTCAAGCTATGATGAATCATGACAGCTTTCACAAATTCTTGACGAAAACCAGCCAGGATAAGGTGGAAAATGGGCTAATTCCAGTGCTGAAACATGTCTGCGAGCAAGGAACTACAGTTGATTTGCAGGATTTGTTTCAGAGATTTACGTTTGATTCTACTTGCTTGCTTGTTACAGGCTACGATCCAGTATCTCTGTCTCCAGAATTTCCTGAAGTTCCATTCTCCAGGGCCTTGGAAGAAGTTGAGGAAACAATATTTTACCGCCATGTTGTCCCGGAAAGTATATGGAAGCTACAAAGATGGCTTGGAATTGGAGAAGAAAGGAAAATGAAGAAAGCCAAGGAAACGTTAGATCGTGTAGTACTTGAATACATACAAAGGAAAAGAACTGAGATGAAGAAAGTAAACTTAAAAAATTTACAAAAACAAGAAATAGAAGGAGTAGATTTGTTGACATCTTACATGGATGAAGACAAAGCAATGGCAGCAAATTTAAATTCTGAAGATGACAATTTCTTGAAAGATTCAATCCTGAATTTCATGCTAGCCGGGAGAGACACAACGAGTTCTGCTCTAACTTGGTTCTTCTGGCTGCTTTTAAACAACCCAAAAGCACAAACCAGGATACGACAAGAGCTGAAATCGATAATTCCAGGTGATGAAGGTGGAAAATGGTATGAATTCGACATTCAAAAGCTAAGCAAACTGGTTTACCTGCATGGGGCTTTGTGTGAAGCCTTAAGACTTTTCCCACCGGTACCATTCCAGCACAAGACTCCATTAGCACCGGATGTTCTCCCGAGCGGCCACCGTGCAGACCCGAAGACGAAGATCATGTTTTCTCTGTATGCAATGGGGAGAATGAAGTCAGTATGGGGAGACGATTGCTTAGAATTCAAGCCTGAGAGATGGATTGCGGAGAATGGAGGGATCAAACGTGAGCCCTCGTACAAGTTCTTGTCTTTCAACGCGGGACCGAGGACTTGTTTGGGGAAGGAAGTGGCATTCACGCAAATGAAGGCGGCAGCTGCCGCCATTGTTCATAACTTTGACCTTCAGGTGGAGGCAGGACAGAAGCCATGTCCTAACATCTCCATCATTCTTCACATGAAGCAAGGGTTAAAGGTTAGGGTTAAGGATAGATGGGGTGAATAATAAAGGCGAGTTTGCACTTGTATTCAGGAAGTATTTTATGAAATTATAGATCATTGTAGGCGGTATTTCATGCAATTATGTAACTAATTACATGCCTGTAATTGTTGGCTGAATTTTCAGCAAATGTCACCAAGTTTAGATTGTTAACACCACCAAGCATCCAAAGAAGTGAATCAAGGAAGAAGTTGCAGCAACTAAAACAATGCAAAAAATTGAAAAATCAGCAGCAACAACAGAGGAAAAACAGAATTTTTGGACAGCCTACTTCAAGAATTTTTCTATGCAAATTTTGAAACTCAAAATTAGGTTTTTCACCATCAATATACCTTACACACTTTTTACAAGAGATTTATATGTATTTCACCTTCATTGATGACGTGTAACTATGTTAAAATGCTAACAAAACACAAGATATATCATATTTTTCCGGGTGAACACTATCCCATAAACAATCGGGTGAACAATACTCAGAATATTTTAATTGAGAGGCACATCACATTGTACCTCAAGCAACATGTTCCTCGTGGTCCAAATAATTAGTATTTGGAGTTAATCAATCTATCAAATGTGAAAAAGAATTTTCCAATTGATCAATATCAAAGAGGAGCAGAAAGTGAAGTAACCTGAACTTGTAGATAAAAGAGAAACTTAAAATTTTTGAATGAAAAGTACTATTTATTGAAAGAGATTTTGGACTCTTTTAAAGTGATAAAATTTCTATTGAACATAATGATGTGGAATTTAGGATTATCTCGTAATGGAATATCAACAATCAGAATAAAAGAAATAATAAAATAATAAAAATCAAAATAAATAAAATAACGAATGTTTAATGGATTTAAATTCAAGTTTCGTAATAAAAATTTTGGTGTTGAATTTATAGTTCTAATAATTAATAATGACATATTTATAATATTTAGAAAAGAATTTTCTTCAGAGAGTGTGCAGATGATTTGATACATTACTAGGAAAATTCTTTCCCTGTCTTTTTCGCAATATTCTTACCTATTTTGGTAGAAAATTTCCTGTCGAAGCAGAATTTTTCTTTATTCTCTAATTTTCTCCTTTTCGGGTGCGACATTTCTCTGATAGCCATGGCTGCCGGCTTGGAGGAAAGTGTCACTCTGCTGGCTCGCTTCTTGTGATTTAGTGGGTAGTTTATTTCCTATTTTGAAGAAATAATGGGCATGTTCTTTAATGCTTCATTAGTTTAGGAAAACATGTTTAGTGGCTTTTTCAATAGTGCATTTTTTTAGCATTAGTGGTGCATGTTTTGTCATGGTAATCATGGGTAGTTATAGATATGATCATGGGTAACTTTATTTGCCTATATAAAGATTGATGTAATTGACTTATTTTATCAAGTAAATTATGTTTCTTCCTTTGCACTGTTCATTAGCCATTATTCCTACTAAATTTTTTACATCGCTACACTGAAAAACTAAAATCACCATCTCCCACCACCTCCTTCCAAATGAGAAACCAGATGCTCAGTAAAAACCAACTTTTGCCTCCCTCCTTTCCACACCCAACGACCTTACCCAATACACTAATCAATTGCCATTGCTGTTTCAGCGTGGTGAAACTACGGTGGTGTGTATTGAACATGATATATATAAAAGGGAACTAGAGTGCGGTCGTACCAATCTCGTTGGCAGAATAGTCTTACGATCGGGATCAAAGCCGATGATGATTGTTGAAATAAAAAAATCACCTCCACAAGATTTGGGAACCAAACAGTGTTTGGACCTTAACCCGAGAGGGGACACATGTGTTTGGAAAATCACTTTTTTCACATTATTTATTTTATTATATTTCATAAAAATATATAACATGTTACATTGAGAATCCGATAAAAATATATGAGATTGTACAAGAATAAGTAAAACAAATCACATTAGAATTAATAAACTTATTGTACCAATTTCTATTCAAATTTGTACACGTAACAATTTGTTTTAAGAATTTCACTTTTGGAACTGGTTTGTCAAGCCTTTGTATTATCAAAATTTTATTTCAAATTTAGATAATACTTGTTTAATAAGTATATATATATATGTATAATATTACGATAATTTACTGATATTTATATTAAATATTTTTATTTTAAATATTTTTGTACAATATATGCGATATTTATTCTTAAACTTAAGAGGTATACGTACGTATAAGGCCGGAAATTTGCCAAATATGAGGTGGGCAGCCCCACATTTTTAAACAGGACAGTATAGTTTGTCTTTTAGCGTTATGGAAAAGACAAATAATAATTCAAATCAATCTAATATAGATTATATATCAATGGCCACCTTTACTTCAAACTTATCATCTTGCTTCAAATTCACAACAATCTCATCAATCAATAATTATTTTTTTAATATTATATAAATACACATACTATCAATATTACATTAAAAATTTATCAAAATTTATGATAAAAATATATATAACATAATTCAAATAACTTCATTCAATTTAAATGATATCTTATTTTTATGTACGAAGAAAAGTATATTTATATTTAAATACGATAAATTTCACACATATGATAGATATGATTTCTCAAGATAAAGTCCGAGTGACATCAGTTAATAATCTTTGAATTAATTTAATATATATTATTTCTAAAGTAATAAGATTTTAGCTTCGGTGGTGCAATAACGGCCATTCGATTAATACTACCGCTTTTCCTAATGAAAGTAAGACCACTAGATTGCCACCCTCATATCCTTCGTTAATTATCAGTCATAGATTTTTTTTTGGCACCCTCTGACTAGATAAGAATTTGGATATAGGTTTTGGTCAATTAATTAAGGCCATGAAAGGACATACAAATTGGTTATGAAATGATAGTGATAATCAAAGCCTATGAGTTAGTTGAAAAGAATAATTATTTTATACCTAATTTCGTACTACATTAATTAGTATATAACATATGTTAGATAATTGTTGGTAGAAATCTACAATGATATGTATTCTTTATTGTATTGGTTTTTGGAATGAACGAAGATCTTCTTGTTTTTATAAAAGTAGATAAAAACAGAAAACTGTCACTAATTGTACAGTATCATAACACATAAATAAGAAAAATATATGTTGATTAGTGCTAGTCTAATCAATAGCTCACGTAATTATAACTTTAGTACATACTTCCAATGAATATATTACTAAATTATTTGATATACTTGTAATCATTTTCTTCATTCCAATTATAGTATATATAAAGTGCCTCCTCTTAGTCTCCACTTATTGCCAAAAAACTTTACTCTCATAGCTAGGATGGACTCCTGGGATTTCTTCTTCCTTGCAATCATTTGCTTCATAATTTTCCTTCTATGTTATATTAGCAATAACAATGGGATCCCAAGGAATTATCCTATCGTTGGAATGCTGCCTCAGCTATTTCTCAATGGTCACAGAATTCACGATTGGGCCACAGAAGTTTTGCCGAAAACCCAGCTCAGTTTTCTGTTCAAAGGGCCTTGGTTTGCTAACATGGATTATTTCGTCACAGTTGATCCGGCCAATATTCACTACATAATGAGCAAAAACTTCTCCAACTTTCCCAAAGGGCCTGAATTTAAGGAAATATTTGATGCTCTGGGAGATGGGATTTTCAATTCAGACTCAGATTTGTGGAAAAACCAAAGGAAATTTGCTCAAGCTATGATGAATCATCACAGCTTTTATAAGTTCGTGCTGAAGATTTGTCAGGATGAGTTGGAAAAAAGGCTGATTCCAGTGCTGAAACATGTTTGCAAGCAAGGAACTACTGTTGATTTGCAAGATTTGTTTCAGAGATTTACGTTTGATTCTACTTGCTTACTTGTTACAGGCTACGATCCAGGATGTTTGTCTCCAAAATTTCCTGAAGTTCCATTCTCCAGGGCCCTGGGAGAAGTTCAGGAGGCAATAGCTTACCGTCATTTTGTCCCGGAAAGTGTATGGAAGCTTCAAAGATGGCTTGGAATTGGAGAAGAAAGGAAAATGAAGAAAGCCAAGGAAACGTTAGATCGCATTTTACTTGAATACATACAAAGGAAAAGAGCTGTGATGAAGAAACTAAACTCAAAAAATTTACAAAAGCAAGAAATAGAAGGAGTAGATTTGTTGACATCATACATGGATGAAGACAAAGCCATGAGAGAAAATTTAAATTCTGAAGATGACAATTTCCTGAGAGATTCAATCCTGAATTTCATGCTTGCCGGGAGAGACACAACAAGTTCTGCACTAACTTGGTTCTTCTGGCTGCTTTCAAACAACCCAAAAGCAGAAACCAGGATAAGACAAGAGCTCGAATCGATAATTCCAGGTGAAGAATTCAGAAAATGGTATCAATTCGACATACAAAAGCTAAGCAACCTGGTTTACCTGCATGGGGCGTTGTGTGAAGCCTTAAGACTTTTCCCACCGGTGCCATTCCAGATGAAGACTCCATTAACACCGGACGTTCTCCCAAGCGGCCACCGAGCCAAGCCGAAGACGAAGATCTTGTTTTCTCTGTACGCACTGGGGAGAATGAAGTCCGTATGGGGAGAAGATTGCTTGGAATTCAAGCCTGAGAGATGGATTTCGGAGAATGGAGGGATCAAACATGAGCCGTCGTACAAGTTCTTGTCTTTCAATGCGGGTCCTAGGACCTGTTTGGGGAAGGAAGTTGCATTCACGCAAATGAAGGCCGCAGCTGCCGCCGTTGTTCATAACTTTGAGCTTCAGGTGGAGGAAGGACAGAAGCTTGGCCCTAATGTCTCCATTATTCTTTACATGAAGGAAGGGTTAAAGGTTAGGGTTAAGGATAGATGGGGGTGAATAATAGGGTTGAGTTTCACTTCCTTGCAATTAGTAATTATTTTATGCAATTATGGATTATTATAAGGGCGTTTCGTACAATTATGAATCATTGTAAGTGGCATTTCATGCAATTATGGATCATTGTATGTGGTATTTCTTGCAATTATGGGTTATTGTAAGTAGTATTTTGATTAGAGAAATGTAATGACTTTTACTTAAATAAATAAAATACATTTCCTTCTCTTTTGTGTTTTTCTTCCGATTACATGAATATAGTTCTTTTAAATAAAAATAAAAATATCAAATTCAAATTTCAAGTTCCAAAAATTCAATTGTATGATAATCTTTTTGTTTAAATAAAAGCGAGATCATTAAGTTGAGACATCAAATATGAAATTTCAACTCTCCATAATGAACCTCGCTTTTAAATAGAAAAGAAATGATTAAATTTAGGGATCAAGCTTAAAATTTCAATTGTGTAATAATATTTGTTTTCAAATAGAAACGAGATTATTAAATTTAGAAATCAACATGAAGTTAACTATCTAAAAAATCTTGGTATTTTAAATGAAAATGAAATTACTGAATGCATATACGAGATTTTGACATTTCAACCATACAGTCTGTGTGTCTGTGTATATATATATATATAGTACAAAACTTCTTTTAGAAAAATAAAAAATAATATTTAAGCTGTAATTTTTTTATTATATGAGTTTTGTGACATAAATTAAAATAAAATTTTGATGTTAGGAGAGATCCAAAGACAAAACCATTGTGTTATTCCTGCTCATACTGTTTAATACCTAATCTAAAATTTTAAGCGTAGACACACAACTCTTAGTAGTTTTTAATGTGTTGATACAAATACCATACAATATTATATCTATAAGAAGTGTTTTCAATCACTATTGACTTGTTTCGAAAAAATCTAGACATTTTGATTCTTTGGCAGATATTAATTCCAAACTATTAGTGTATAATTTTGAACATGACATTAAGAAAGATGGTCACTTCTTATATGTTAAACTATTAGTGTATAATAGGAACCCTATCCCTGATGGTTGCATCTATTAATTTATTTATTAGCCCCAAACATAAATAAGACAACAACATTAAATCCTATGGTGTTAATATTTGAATTTTCCTTTTTTTTTTTATACAAATAGCAAAATAGATGTCGACTAATATTTAAGTTTTAGTGTCTATTTCATTAGTGTTGCTTGATTGTTATAAGAGAAGACTTTTTGAAATAAAAAATATTTTTATTTTAATTGAATAATTTTACATTATTTTTTCATAATATATTCTTATAAATTATTTATTAAAATAATTTTTCAATTTTTACTAGAAATTATTTATAACAACTAAATAATTAATAAATTTTAATAAAAAATTTCTCTGAGAAAAATTTTGCTTATTAAAAATCTACTGCAAGAAAAATCTATTTGAAAAATTTTAATTAATTCTATTATATTCTTATCTTTAAATTTAAAATTACACACTAATTTAATATGATATCATAATAAATTTAATTTTATGATTTCGTTTGTGAATTTGTTCCTTAAATATTAATGATTTCGTAATTGTGCAAGAGTTGTTCACATCAAATTTGTCTCACTTTTAATTATAAAAGAGGGGAAAAGGTAAGCGAAAAAGAAAGAAAAAAAATAAAATAAAATAAAATAAAAAGAGAATTTAATAAGAATAGGACTCTTATCCATGCATGGCCACATTCAAAAAGTAGAGAGATTAATTGATCTCTTTAGTTCATTTATATCTATCAAACTCATCAATAAATGGAAAAAAAGACTATTGATGATCATCAAAGTCAAATTTGACAGGAATTATTATTATATTTTTATTTATCGACTATTAATTAAAAGAGTGTACTTAGGCAGATAAAAACTTAGATTAGGAGAATATATACCTTCTTCATAAAAACCCAGTAAGAACTGTTACCTACTGCGAACCATCTATAAAATGAAAATCGTATTTGGATACTTTAGCCTTGTTTTCCACAAGCTATCATGGTTTTAATTGGCTTCTTCGAAATCTTAATTATCTTACCAATAATTTGCTTCATTTTTCTTCATTTCTTCACTAATAACAACAATGGCCTCCCAAAAAATTTCCCAATCCTGGGAATGCTACCGGAGACTCTCCTCAATATTCATCAAACTTATGAATGGTCAAAAGAAATTCTAGAGAAAAGCCACTGTACATTTTCATTCATAACAGTGTTTTTTAAATTTAAATATTGGGGAAGAAGTTGAATAATAGGACCATTCATAAGAAAGTAAGGGAACTGCCCCAACTTAGCTCAATCAATATTGACAAAAAATAAATAAATTACATAAAGCTAGTTATTTTAATTGACATTAATTGAAAATGAACTCCTACAAACACATTTGAACTGTACAATAGATCTCTATTTTTAAATAAAAATGAACTTATTAAATTGAGACATGCAAATTCAAATTTCAATCATCTAATTAATTTCAATGTCAAATATATAAAAATGAAATTACTGAATTTTGACATTAAAGTTAATTTTTTTTGGATAATAACCTTTATTTTAATTAAGAACGATAAGCGAATCACTAAATTTTTAACCCCTACTCCAAATTACGTAAATTATGTTTAGAGGACAATTCAAACATCAAATTTAAAATTTCAATTATGTGATAATTTTTGTTTTAAATAAAATATTAAGACATAGAACCATATGATAAATCCCGTTTTAAATGAAAATAAAGTGATTAAGTTCATATATCAAACTAAAAAAAATAATTATATATTAGAATAACTGTAATACTAATATTGTATAATTGAAATATTGTATTAAAATTTGTACAATAATTTATATCTGATTTAATACGACATTAAATAATTAGTACATCTGCATATGTCATATTTTAGATAGTTATTGGCAATTACGTAGCATTAAATAACACTGTAAGATACCCTATCTAACAGTGTCTTCCATTAACCGCTGATTAGCTAACAACTAATAAATTAGCTGTGAAATGTTACCTCAACTAAAAAAAAAATTTGTCGGTGAGTGCCTAGTTTAATGAGTAGCTTGATTGATCGATCATCTTCTTCCATCCTCGTCGCAATCTCCACTTATTGCCCAAAAAGCTTTACTATCGTAGCTTCAATGGATTCTTGGGATTTCTTAATCCTAGCAATCATTTGCTTCATAATTTTCCTTCCATGTTGTTTAAGCAATAACAATGGAATCCCAAGGAACTATCCTATCGTCGGAATGCTGCCTTAGCTTTTTCTCAACGTTCAAAGGTCCCCGGTTTGCTAACATGGATACTTTCGTCACAGTTGATCCGGTCAATATTCACTACATAATGAGCAAAAACTTCTCCAATTTTCCCAAAGGGCCTGAATTCAAGGAAATATTTTATGCCTTTGGGAGATGGGATTTTCAATTCAGACTCAGATTTGTGGAAAAACCAAAGGAAATTTGGTCAAGCTATTATGAAACATCACAGCTTTTACAAGTTCTTGGTGAAGATTACCTAGGATAAGGTTGAAAATATACATAAAAGTAATAAGAAGAAGAAGAAGAAAAATAAGAAATAAAAAATTAATTTTTTCTTACTATTTTCATACAATAACAATCATTACTTTCCATTTTATTTCAATAAAAATAAAAATAAATACAAAATAAAATAATAATAATATCAAAAATAAAAAAATTCATTAATTATAAGTGTTAAATTCGGAGTAAATTGAGAGTTTAATTATAAAGAAAAGAAAAAGAAAAAGTGAATATCTAAAAGAATGTTAAGGTAAGAGTTTCATTAATACGTGTTGACCAACTTATTTAGCTATTTAACACTTTTTTAATGATCAACATATGTTCAATTGGATGGAATAGTGTAGTAGGAGAGGTTCTTATGAAATTTTACAATTCTTTCTATTTATTATTTCCACAAACTTCAGGCAAAGTATTTGAAAATATGCCTATATATTTTGGGGAGACTTGGATATTAGATAAATACGTTAATCAAGAATTCTCCCTTAATGATGACATATATATAAGTGAGCGTTAGTTAACTCAATTGTTTTATTTATTTAATATTTAAAAGAAGAATTTTTTTTCATAAAAAAGTTAGAAAGACAATATGTTCTTTGTAGTATTTCTTAATTCTCAATTTGGTCATTAATCAAAGAAGAAAAAACATGTGAATTTTTGTTAATTTAACAAATAAAATTTCTTGTATGATATAAGAAGTTAGAAGTTCAAATTTTAGCTCATATTTCAATTTTCTGTTAAAAAACAAAAATAATGTTTGAAGAAACAAATACCAAACATCTTAAATGCCACAAAAATAATGTGTGTATACGTTTCGTTATACTATATTCTCATATAATGTAGTGATCACATAACTAAATTTTATTAACTGACAATTTTGACAAATTAATTGGGACAACCACATAAATAAATTTTATTAACCGACAATTTTGACAAATTAATTGAGACAACATATTAATTAGCGTTTCATAGGATTTGTACAAAGGTACATAAATAAATTTTATTAACCGACAATTTTGACAAATTAATTGGGACAACATATTAATTAGCGTTTCATAGGATATATACAAAGCTACAAATTGCACGTGTTGTTAATTAAATAAATTCAACAACGGGTAGACATTTCATCACATATGAGAAGATTTTTGGGTATGTTGTTAATGTAACAATGTAATACTGTAGCGTTATGATAAAATTCTGACGAACCAAAGCCAAATTTTAGTTAAATCAACCTAGCTAATATAAATTATACATTATTGTCTACCTTTCAAACTTTTCATCAGCAATCAAATGCATAACAATCTCTTCGATAATTGAATAAATAATTGAACCTACAAGCAATAAACTTTGAGCTTAATTCGGTGGTGCAATAATAACCACTCAGTTGATTCCATCACGTTTTTTTAATGAAGCCACTAAATGGACAGACTAACTATCATTAATTATCAATCAATTGACAAAGGGCATAAGCGACAAACAAACTGGCTACCTATGAAAAGATGGCTATGAGTGAACAATAATTGTTACAAAAGACAAATCAAAGCCTATAAGTTAACTTTGAAAGATAATTACATATTATAATCCTAAACTTGTAAAATTAAAATACAAATTCTGCATCTTAATTTACATTTCATTTGAAACAACATTAATTGGTAAAGCAAATATTGTAGTTTAATAGTTAGGTAGCACTAAGAAATACTAATTAATTTTAAGAAGGACGTCCGATTCCTCTGTTGTTTGATATAATATCTCATGTTCTCCTGTTATTTAAATAATACCCCAATATGTCCCTAATATTATTTTCATCATTATTTTTTGAGAATAGTTATCAATTTGTCCTCTCAGTTGTTACAGTTATTAAACACGTGTCATTTTCTTATTAGGCAACTTATAGCCATTGATTTATCACCATCGACTGTCGTTGACTACCATTAACCACCATCTATTTGGGTCATTTAGATATCATTCGAAATCTTATTTAATGCTTTACATAATGGTATTAGTAGATCACCATTTGAACAATCATGTGCCATAGGTTTAAAGTTGAATATTCAACCTTTAAAAAATTTAACTTCAAATTTATAGTAAATGGTTGTTCAAACAGCAATTCTAATGATACTATTACATAAATCATAAATAAAAATTTGAATGATACCTGTAGTGACTTGAACAAATGACAGTGGACCAAAATTTATTATTGTTCATCCTTGCCATTGCCAACAGCCAATTACCATCATTAACTCTCATCCATTTGAGTTATCATGAATATCATTCAAATCTTTATTCAGTGCTTATGTATTGATAATATTACCATCACTATTTGATCAACTATTTTTTGTAGATTTGAAGTTAAACTTTTGGGTACTAAACATTCAACTTCAAATTTATAGCAAATAGTTGTTTAAATGGAGATTCAAAGAATAACATTGCGTTGAGTAAGGATTTATATGATATATATAATAATATAAATGGATAACGTTAGACAATGGTCAATGATAGTCGGTAATGGTCGGACAACGGCTTTAAGTTACCCAATAAAAAAATAACATGTTCAATGATGTTTATTAACCCAATTAAATTACTTAATTACCCTTGATTGTGACAATTTCTATGAAGTTAATGTCAGGGAGTTATTGGGGTTTCAACAAAACAATAGGGAGGATATAGGATATTATGTTAAATGACAGGAAAACAGATATCATAAGATATATATACAAACATTTTTATTAACCATTAATCAACTAATAATTGATAAGCAACACAAAAAACTACATCAATTAGATTACAAAATTTATACCTTTAAGTATAATTAATGTTGCATATAAATATCACATCAATTAGAATACATATTTAATATCTCCAAAATTTTTTAACTTTATTAATATTACTCTTGTAAGTAGAGAAAGCAACCGGTCTATTAATTATGTTTAATTAGCGCCTACTCTATCAATAACTCAATGATTTAATATATTTGTAATCATCTTCTTCCATCACACACACACACGCAGATATATATTTCACTTATTGCCAAAACACTTTAATCTCATGACTTCATTTCTTCTTCTTAGCAGTCGTTTGCTTCACAATTTTTCTTCTATGTTGTTTAAGCAGTAACAATGGAGTCCCAAGAAATTATCCTACCGTTGGAATGCTACCTAAGCTTCTTCTCAATGTTCATAGAATTCACAAAAAGTGCACAGACATTTTGGCCAAAACCTAGTGCAGTTTTCTGTTCAAAGGTCCTGGTTTGCTAACATGGATATATTCGTCACAGTTAACCCGATTTACTTATTGGTTGGTGAAGGATTAAATTTTATGAATGAAAAAAAATAATCATTAGCAAGATAAAATTGATACAAAGAATGTTTTCTCAATTTAAAAAATTAAGAAGTTGAATAATAGGACAAATCATAAAAAAGTAAAGGGCACTTTCCCAATTTACCCTTTCAATTGGAGATGGCTCAGTTCAGCCCACGAAAATGAGATCCAAATGAATTCATGTGTCAGGTTGGTTTAGACATGCACACCAATTATACTTGACCAACCCAAGTCTGTTTAAAATTTTTTGAACTCGCTCATGAAGTCCGGTCTGCGTTGGCTGTGCCAGGCCCATGCTTAGGCTGGCTCGTAGTCTATTTGACCAGGCTGAGCTCTGCCAACTTGCGAGTTGTTTGATCGTACTCTGACATTTGTAAAATGAGATCCAAGCGAGCTCACGTGCCGGATTGGTCTAGACATGCATAGTAATCATGCCAGACCAACTCAAGTCTGTTTAAAATTTTAAATTATATTGATATAAAATAAGTTTATAATTTAAATTAAATTATTTTACATAATATAAAATTCTCTAAAATAAAGAATATAATGATTAAAATCTCAAATATCACAAATTTAAAACCAAAAACTAAGAAAACCATAAAAACAAAAAATCTTATACATAACATTAACAATCATCCAAATCCAAGTAATTTACATTTGTAAAAAATATTATCATTTATAATAGACAATGAGTAATTTTGAGGGAAAGATGAAGTAGTTGGGGCCATTTATTTCGTTTTCAAATTGAGGACTTGAAAATTTATAAAATAATTTAATTTTACAACGGTCTTTATTAAACTTAAGATAAGTTTTAAAAATATTAAATTTATTGATTTAAATAAATATTTAAAGTATTTAACAAAAATTAACTTCTACAATTACATTTTTTTTTTTTTAATTTATTATTAAAAATATGTCTTTAATTTTTAATTTTTCATCAAATCTCATAATATAAATCAAATTTATTATATCTTTTCAATAATAATAAATTAATTTTTCATATGTGAAATCATTATTTCATATATCATCAAAATAATATAATGAAAATAAATATTCAATTTTTTTACAAAATAATTTATGAAAATAAAATAATTGATAACAATCATCAATTTATAACAATTATCAATTTAATAATTATCAATTATTATTTATTAATCACAAATAAAATATAGTAATTTAATATTATCTAAAAAAATTAAATAAAAATGATAACTAATTATATTCAGATCATAACTTAATGAAAAATTCTAAATATTTTTTAGTGACAAATAGAATAGAAAATATATAATATGACGTCAGTCATACTTAGTAATTTGCCTAAATATTATTTTATTAATAATCACAATTAAAATATAATAATTTAATATGGTGATAATGAATGAATTATTGTAATCATATCAATGCAAATTATAATTTTTTAATTTAGTCAATTAATTCCTTCATAATTACTTACAAATTTTCAATTTAATCAATTTTATAATTTTATAATTTCATTTTTTTAATTAAAAAATTGTCTGAAATAATTAAAAAATAACAAAATTAAATAATTTTTTAATAATTAGAATAATGAATTTTGATAAAATAAAAATAATATAAGAAAATAATCAATTTATAATTAATAAATTAATTTATTGTATATAGTAATATAAGATTAACAAACAAAGAATTTCTTAAAGAATTTATTTTTCTTTTTAGATTTCATTTTATTATCTACCAAATAAAATATTTTTCTACAAAATTATCAAAAAAATAAAAAACTCTAATATTTATTTAATATATTTTCTCTAATTTTATCAATTCTACTAAATATTAGATCATAATTTATTATTACACTTATTTACTTTTCTATTTATATAGGTTAATAAAAAAATTATACTAAATGTATCAATTAAATTAAATATTTTGTTCAAACAAAATTTTTATTACTGGCAATATTTTATATAAATTGTTTAATTGCCTCAATCAATTTAATGATTACTATTAATTATCTTTTTTTAATAATTAATTTATGAAAAATTAAATATTTATTAGAATAAAAAAATTATGATATTAAAATTAAATTATTATTCCTTTAAATAATTATAAAAAATAATTGTAATAAAATTATATGTAAATAATTGTTAAGGATAAAATTATGATTAGATTATACAATTATTTTGCATCAATAATAACAACTCAAAAATAATATATTTACTAAATATACATTTTTTTATTAAATATATGTTATTTAAAAGTTTTGATAAGTAAGTAAAATTGGCCTATTGGTAAAGTTATTGTATTTATTCTCCTAGGTCTTGAGTTTGACCTGGAATAATTGCAAAACTTCTTAAATTGAAAGTGAAAGCCCACCATCAAGCCCACGGGCTAACTCAATTCGCGAGCTTGATACCTCGACCCAATTTAACTCGATTGCCGTGTCGAATTGGATAGACTATTCACAGGTTGGGTTAGCCTGATAGCCCTGACCCATTTACCACCTCTACATAATAATTTTGATAAAGAATAAATAAATTGCATAAAGCTAGTTATTTTAACTCATATTAATTAAAAATCAATTCTTACAAACACATTTGAACTGTATAATATATCTCTAATTTTAAATAAAAATGAAATTATTAAATTGAGATATCCAACTTGAAATTTCAATTCTAATTAATTTGGAAGTCAAATAAAAATGAAATTATTGAATTTAGACATTAAATTTCAATTTTATTTGGGTAAGAACTTTTATTTTAAATAAAAACGATAAGTAAAACACTAAATTTATATCCATTTAAATTTTATTTAGGTAATAACTTTTAGTTTAAATAAAAACGATAAGTAAAATACTAAATCCTTATCATCTATTGTTACTTGAATTCAAGATCACTTAAAAATATTAAATATATCATAAATTATTTAAACTACACGCAGGAAACAATTCAAACATTAAATTTAAAATTTTAATTATGTGATAATTAAGAAATTGAACAGTATGATAAATTCCGTTTTAAATGAAAATGAAATGACTAAGTTTAGATATCAAACTTAAAAAGAATAATTATACATTAGAATAACCATAATACTAATATTGTAAAATTAAAATATAAAATTTATATAATAATTTATATCTCATTTAATACGACATTAATTAATTAGTTCACGTGATATTTTAGACACTTGTTGACAATTATGTCGCATTAAATAACACTCATTGTACAATCATAAGATGCCTACCTAACAGAGTCTTTTACTAACCACTGACAAGGTAACAATTAATACGTTAGATATAAAATGTTACATCAATTAAAATGAAAAAAAATTGTGTCGGTGAGTGACAGTTTAATCAATAACTCTATTTAATAATCATCTTCTTCCATCCTCGTCACAATCTCCACTTATTGCCAGAACACATTACTATCGTAGCTTCACTGGATTCTTGGGATTTCTTCTCCCTAGCAATCATTTACTTCATAATTTTTCTTCTATGTTGTTTAAGCAATAACAATGGAATCCCAATGAACTATCCTATCGTTGGAATGCTGCTCAGCTTTTTCTCAATGTGCACAGAATTCACGCACGATTGGTGCACAGAAGTTTTGACCAGAACCCAGTGCAGTTTTCTATTCAAAGGGTCCCTGGTTTAATAACACGGATACTTTCGTCACAGTTGATCCAGCCAATATTCACTACACAGTGAGCCAAAGCTTCTCCAATTTTCCCAGAGGCCTGAATTCAAGGAAATATGATGCTCTGGGAGAAGGGATTTTCAATTCAGACTCAGATATGTGGAAAGACCAAAGGAAATTTGCTCAGGCTATGAGGAATCATTACAGCTTTTACGAGTTCTTGGTAAAGACTAGCATGAGCAAATAAAATAATATTTACCAAGAACTTGTAAAAGCTGTAATGATTGATCAGGCTACGATCATCAATATGATCCATAATTGCAAAAAACACTTATTAACTGCAAATACATGCAAACTCCCCCTTATTATTCACCCCATCGATCCGCCCTTAACCCTTCCTTCATGTGAAGATCAAGGGAGACATTAGGCCAAGCTTCTGTTCTTCCTCCACCTGAAGCTGAGAGTTATGAACAATGGCTGCAGCCGCGGTGTTCATTTGCGTGAATGACACTTCCTTCCCCAGACAAGTCCTCGATCCCGCGTTGAAAGACAAGAACTTGTACGACGGCTCACGCTTGATCCCTCCATTCTCCGAGATCCATCTCTCAGGCTTGAATTCCAAGCAATCGTCTCCCCATACTGACTTCATTCTCCCAATTGCATACAGAGAAAACAAGATCTGAGTCTTTGGCTTGACCCGGTAGCCGCTCGGAAGAACGTCCAGTGATAATGGACTCTTGTACAAGGAACTACAGTTATGAACGAACAAATTTCCTGAAAGGTTCGTCCTGAGCAAGGAACGACAGTTGATTAGCAGGATTTGTTTCAGAGATTTACGTTTGATTCTACTTGCTTACTTGTTACACGATCCAGGATGTTTGTCTCCAGAATTTCTTGAAGTTCTATTCTCCAGGGCCTTGGAACAAGTTGAGGAAGCAATATTTTACCGCCATGTTGTCCCGGAAAGTGTATGGAGCTACAAAGATGGCTTGGAATTGGAGAAGAAAGGAAAATGAAGAAAGCCAACGAAACGTTAGATCGTTTGGTACTTGAATACATGCAAAGGAAAAGAACTGAGATGAAGAAGGGAACCTTAAAAATTTACAAGAGCAAGAAATAGGAGTAGATTTGTTGACATCATACATGGATGAAGAGAAAGCCATGCGAGCAAATTTAAATTCTGAAGATGACAATTTCGTCAAAGATTCAATCCTGAATTACATGCTTGCCGGGAGAGACACAACAGGTTCTGCTGTAACCTGGTTTTTCTGGACGCTTTCGAACAACACATGCAGAAACCACGATACGACTAGAGCTGAAATCGATAATTCCAGGGGAAAAATTCGGAAAATGGTATCAATTCGACATATAAAAGCTACGCAACCTGGTTTGCTGCATGGGGCGTTATGCGAAGCCTTAAGACTTTTCCCACCGGTACCATTCCAGCGCAAAACTCCATTAGCACCGGACGTTTTTTCGAGTGGCCACCGGACAAAACCAAAGACGAATATCTTGTTTTCTCTGTATGCATTAGGGAGAATGAAGTCAGTATGGGGGGAAGATTGTTTGAAATTCAAGCCTTAGAGATGGATTTCGGATAATAGAGGAATCAAGCGTGAGCCATCGTACAAGTTCTTCTCTTTCAACGCGGGACCGAGGACTTGTCCGGGGAAGGAAGTGGCATTCACGCAAATGAAGGCGGCAGCTGCGGCCATTGTTCATAACTTTGAGCTTCAGGTGGAGAAAGGACAGAAGTTTGACCCTAATGTCTCCATTATTCTTCACATGAAGGAAGAGTTAATTAAAGGTTAGGGTCAAGTATAGATGGGGCGAATAATAAGGGTGAGTTTGCACTTACTTGTAATGAACGAGTATTTTATGCAATTATGAATCATCGTAAGTGGCATTTCATGCAATTACGCAACTAATTATTATGTACTTGTAATAATTGAGGAGCACATCACATTATTGTACCTCAAGCAAAATGTATTTTATGCGATTATATGGATCATTGTTAAGTGGTATTTTGATTAGTGAAAATGTACGGAATTTGGTTTAAATAAATAAAATAATTTTCTGCTTCTTTGAACATTAATTTTCCTTCTTGGTGATAAGAATAATATATATTTTTCAATATATTAATATCACAATGTATTACATTGAAATTAGATATTTATTGAAAATTTACATAATTAGTGTTATAAAGCACCTCAAAATTCTATTTACAACACGCGTAACATGCATGATTTTTTCGGTGAGTTTGCAATATATTACAATGCAATTAGATGTATGTTAAGAGTTTACATAACATTTTTGTTATAATGTGTCCTAAAAATCTACTCATATATATTACTTACACAAAATTTACTTATAACATGTAAGATTTCTGTCCTCATATATGGAAGGATTTATTTCTCACGTGAGGTTGGGATGCAATATTTCTATACCCTCACACAAAGAAATTAAAGAATTACTTACCATGTAAGGATGAGACAGTCCTATAATATGTATGACTAGAACTCATGCTCTCTATTAGAACCATGTGAGTCATTTACTATTTAATTACTGGCTAGATGGGATGAAAAACAGTGTTAAGTTCGTGTTTTTATCTCTCTATGTATTAAACAGTTATTTTCACAGGCATATATCATTAGATTATTAATTGAGAGGTACATCACATTATTGTACCTCAAGCAATATGTTCCTGGTGGTTCAAATAGTTACTATTTCGAGTTAATCAATGTATCAAATGTGAAAATGATTTTTCCAATTTGTCAATTTCAAGAGGGACGGATAAGTGAAGGACTTGAACTTAAATATAAAAGAAACTCAAATTTTTGAATGAAAAGTTTTATTTGTTAAAACAATATTACAAGTAAAAGTCATAAGATTTCTATTTAGACATCATGAAAATAATAAAAATCTAACTAAAAATATCAAAAATCAAAATGAACAAAACAAAAAAAATTAATGGACTAATAAATTTTATATTAAAAAATACTATAAATTTTCATAAAAAAATTATATATATTTTATAAATTTTATTAATAAAATATTGTGATAATATAAATGACTAAATTAAATATTATGTTAGTAAAAATTATTCATCAGAAAGTGCTCGTTTGTTAGTCAATATTTTTCTTTAATAAATAAAGTTATATTATAAAACATTCTATGTATAAATTAAATAAATTAGTTTAAATATACATAAATTAAATAATAGAATAGTGAAGATACTAACTTACATGCTAGTTGTTCAGTAATTGTAATTAATAGTTAAGATATTGACTTATATTTTGGTTGTGGAATAGTGATAATTTGAAGTAAAAATTTGTATTTTCAAATAATAAAAAGATTACTAAAAGATTGTTTAAATAATTAGAATTAAAAAGTTTGTTCAAAGGTTAATATTGAGTTTGTATAGTTCAAAGCCCATTTGGAGCTGTTGTTGTAAGATACAAAATATTTTGAGCTATGAAAAATTATTTTACATTATTGATAAATTTTTTTTCGAAATCACTCTATTGTAAAATAAATTTTGAAAAGCTGTTTATAATACTAAATATATCCAAAATCAACCCTAAAATAATTTTTAAATTTCAACAGAAATAAAATTTGTTGATGTCGAAAATTTGCTCGATTCAACCTCAAACAACGAATTTCAATCTTCAACATTTCTAGAAAATCCTCTTTGCCTACAATAAAACAAAGATCAAAGAATAGTTGATCTTTTCGGTGTATGATTTCTAATGCTTAAGTCTTATAGATGCTTAAAAGGAGAAAGTTTGAGTGAAGTGTAAATTTGGCAAAGTTTTGCCTTAGTTTCAAGTGCCTACACTGTTTTTCAATTCTTCGGGCTTTTATAGGTGAATGGATCAACCGTTTGGTAATTGTTTCCAACCATAACCATCCACGATGGAAAGTGAAATGATGGGTGGTTACTAGATGAAACTTGCAATTGATTCTTATTACCCATGTTGTTTATGGTCAGGAAGTATTTTATTACTCGGCTTGGGCCACATTTTCTGCTCGATCTAGAGTTTGCGTTATTGCCAGGATTTCACTTGGCCTGAGGTATATCGCTTCTAGTACTACATAGATCCTAGCCTTGAGCAACGGTATTACCTGACCTTGAAGTCTGCCTTCATCTAGCGTATAGCGCGTTGTGCTCAAATATTTTCTCAAACATCAAGCCTCTTAATTTCTAGTTAAATGTAGTTTTGCTAGAAACTGAATTGTTGTGCTCTATCTCGAACTTTCCGTTCCCAACTTGAATAATGTCTCTTCATATTTTAAAAAATTGGCCGTTTTTAAGTATTATGGGAATGTGCATCTCGTGAAGCATACAACGGCTATAAAGAGTGCTCCTTATTATGACTTGCTTTTTAGTTTTTCGAAATGTTTGCGACATGTCAATATTCGATTGGGTCATGTCAGCATTTGTTGTGCCAGCTATCACTCACATTACAACCTCTGTCGTAACTCATGTCAACCCTCTACTTTGAACAGCTTGCATTTGATCGTGTTCGGGTATAAATTCATGCCTTCCCCTTCATTTGCCCATTTTCGCCAAACCTTTTTCCAAGGCTTTTCAAAATTTCTATAAGGGTCGTTGCTATTTTCTGCCCTGTCAATTAACTCACTGCTTTCCAAGTTGCACGATTCATAGACGAATCTTCCTCATCAGCAAATTCTTTAATTGATGAGTCCTTTATCTTCTATTTTTTTTTTTTTTGAGTTTGCAGTATGTTTCATATGTTTGCTTCTGTTTGTCTGGTTTTGCTGTAAGAAATGTTATGGTAATGGGCTGGATTTCTGTCTGGATGACTTTTATTCTAGGGAAGAAGTTTTCCAAAAACATTGCTATTGTGCTTGTTATGCCTATGTTTGTTAATGTGTTGTACATTTATATTTGGTTTGTAAGGTTTTTGGGTGGTTTTCTGTTTAAAGGATTCTAACCCTTTGATGCACTGGATTAAACGTTTTTATTTGACTCGTGAAGTTCGAGTATTTTGTATGACATGCTATGGATTTTGAAACTTACACTTGTTCGCATGTTAGGGCATAGAAAGTATTTGAATAAAGAACTATTCATATAGACTGTAGACATATAAGGGTATTGACGTGGGAGCATTTTGCCCGACCTGATTTGGTTTCGAGTTATGTCGCATTAAGGTCTTCCTTGTTTAGTAACTGAGTTGCTTGCGTATTATTAGATAATATTTATTTTATCTTATGGGCAGTCTTTCTATCATCTCTTAGAATTTGCATAATGAATATAGTTATATGGTAGCATTTTTACAATTTCATTTCCTTTGCTTAATGCATTTTATTAGTTGGCAATTTTCATCTTCTGGAATTAATTGCAAAGTCTTGTAAAAATTGGAGATGGGTCCATATGCTTTATAATTCCTTATTTTTCTTTTTATAAAAAAGAAAAAAAAAAGAAAAAGAAAAGGAAGGATCTTTGTGTGATGCATTCTCTAAGCAAAGTAAAAGCAAGTCCAACTTATATACTATATGTATAAAGCAAATTAGAGTTAGCTCAATCGAATTAATTAATGACAATGACAACAGGCAGAGTCAGCTTTGCAATTATAGAGAGAATAAAATGAATACAATCAAAACTTACAAGAGGTAACCTATAAAAACTTTATTTTATATGATTAGAATTATTAAAAAAAAAAAAGAAAACTTATTTTTAAATATTTTTGTGGGACTGAAAGAGTGAAAAAACGTCAGTTATTCTATAATTGATGGAAAAAGATAGCAATACGTGTATTTTTGGTTTAGCTTTTTTATTAACTAAAAAAAATTTTTTAATGATAAATTTTTTTTTAAGTTTTGAATATTCTTTGATTGACATTCGTAGGGTTTTTATAAATTAAAAATATTGTTTTCCTTCAATAAAAAAGTTTAACATTAGGTTATATGGCATCCATCAACTTATCATTAACATCTTCGCCTAGAAAAACTAGTATGTACTACGAGGCTTGGAATAAATTACCTTCTTTTGTTAGACGCGACTACTTGTTAATTTATGGTGAAATCCTCTTTAAAATAGCCACCCCCTTTAGAA
The DNA here is from genome assembly GCA_022749755.1 of Azadirachta indica. NCBI lineage: Eukaryota > Viridiplantae > Streptophyta > Magnoliopsida > Sapindales > Meliaceae > Azadirachta > Azadirachta indica. The sequence continues at coordinate 7,019,080 of CM040447.1, forward strand.
GTAGTTTACCCATACACTGAAACTAGAACTCTCAAAGTGAAACTACTAGAGTATAATATTCCTAAGGCTAGGACCTCCGAGGATAAAATAACTGAGACTGTAGTTATTTTTGATAGTTCTTTTGATGACATATAGGGGAATATAGAGCCTTAAAGAACCAGTGCTGGGGATCAGGACGTTCATCGAGAAATAGACAACTTAGTAGATAGACAGCCATCTTTAATTATATAAGGCTCCTAAGGGTGCAGAGCCATCTAATGAAGTCCTTGAGGTGTCTTCTTCTAAAGTAAAAGACAAGAATGATGATATTGAGGACATCATCACGGATGACAATAATGATGAGAAAATTGAGTTTGATAATGATAGAAGTATCCCTGAACTAGTTAGAAAGGCCAAACTATGCGAGATGGATTAGTTCATGTCTTCTGTAACTCTTTTTGAGCTTAAGGCCTACAAGAAGATGCACCAGAACCCTGATGACACTATCCTTAGGTTTCCTCAATTAGATGAATTTCTTAGTAAACCCAGGGAGGGTGAGATAGCTTTTCATGAGGAGCTATTTCATTTTGGGCTTAAGATACCATACAGGAGTAGTTTGCCTATCTATTTTACTTCTTTGACATTCCCTTATATCAACTGAACTTGAATAGGGAGCAAGTGATTGTTGGGTTAATTGTGATCTGGGCTGTTGCTGAGAATCTTCCTCCGAGTGTCGAGGAAATTAGATACAGGTTCATGCTAAGAAGAACCCCAAAAACAACCCTAGGTTTTACTATCTTCAGTCTTGACCCAAAACAAAAGAAGATTGTGATTGGTGCCTCGACCTGCAATAAGTATTGAAAACACAAACGATTTTTTGTTGGAGGGAATTAGGGTCAGTCACTTTAGTGTTTGGGTGGTAGCGTGTCCACTATTTTCAATGACGAGGGTAAGTACAGTTTCCGAAATAACTTTTTCCTGCATATATTTTTTCTATTCTAACCATTTATCTGTTTCTTTCCGGTTGATTTGTGCGGAAAAGTTACTTCCCTTGCCAATATTTCCCTAGAAAGAATTGCTGGTAGAAGGGCTACTGCTGCTGATTAGAAGAACCTGCTTTCTATGGACTCCTTAATTGGCTCTGGGTTGGTTGCCTGCGCTCCATTCAAATTGGTGTGCCACCTACTGGTACTCTTTCTTGATTTTGCCTAAGCAATTGCTTGAGCTCATCCAACTCCTTTCGCAAAGTCTCCATTCTGTTCTCTAAACTCGCCATTTTCTTATCCATTTCTACGTGCAATCAATGACTGTCCTCCAACTTGCTCAGCAGCCAGTTAGCTTTTCCAGGATCCAATCACATGTCACTTGGCTGAGTGGTTATGGATTTGAATCAGTTCGCGAATTCGACTCCTCTTGGTTCGGAATTTCCAGGCCTTCTTCCTCACACTGATGAAGCCCATCGGATTCGTCTTGCTAGAGGCTTCTTCTCGTCACTTCCGGCCTCCCTGGGTGCTGTTTGCGAAGTGGCGTTGATTCTTGAACACAAGTATGGGCAGCTTCAGCAGACTTCTGATGATCCCATGAATCAAGTTTCGCAGTAAGTATCGCACTCTTTTTTATGCTATCGCTATTTTTTTGGTGCCAAATTGTGTAGTTGGTGTAGAAATTACAATTGGGAGAATTTCAGAGGATTAGAAAGTTGGTAAGTTGTTGGTTTTCGTTGTGATTTGAAGCTCATTTTGTTCGTGAGATGTGACAACTAGTGATTTAATGTCGTGATTTTGAATGTATAATATTTGGAGAGTAATTTCCAATTGAGGGAACCCAGAAGAACTAGAAAGTTAGCTAATTGATGGTTTTTATTGGGATTCGGAGCTTGTTTTGATCATGAGATATTAAAATTAGTGATTTAAAGTGGTGAATGTTGAATTTGTGTCAAAATATGGCTTTGGGACTGAGAGGGAAGAAAAGGGTGTTCTGTCAATGGAAGAAGGTCTCCACTGATGAGCAATTAGGGGAATTTAGGAAGCCAGAATTTGATCGATTCAATTACCCATCTATGTATGAGTGAAAAAGCTGTTTAATCAAGAGCCATCAAAATCCAATTGAATTCATTTAACAGGGTGGTTGAATTAGTAATTTGTATGAAGCTCCTTGTCCCTCAAGGTTCAAAGGCATTTTTATATTCTTGATCTATGGAAGAGTCTGATTGTGGTTAACTACACTGCAGGGTACTTTTAGAAGCTTTCATACCTTGGGCATCTTTTCTTGAACGTGGGAATTATTCTTTAATTTTTTCTTCCTTTTTTTTTTCATAGTATTTGAGAAATCACTTCAGTATGTGAAGCGCTTTAGTCGCTATAAGAATCCTGATGCTGTGAGACAAGTGCGAGAGTATCCTTTGAGTTTGTGGAAGTCTTTAAGCGTTTCATTTACTGTTTATTCACAACTCTGCTGCTATTGACAATGCTTGAACACAAAACTCATGCATGCTTCCATTTTTATCACTTGCTCACCGGATGAGATACCAAATCTATATTTTTTTTTCCAGACTGGTCTAAATGTTTCCATCTTTTGGCAGACAGGACTTGTTTACTTGAAGATATTTTCAGCATGACTAAGTTACTGGCATTTTGGAAATGGGTAAGATGATATACTTGTTTCATGGTATTTGGTTTGTTTTGATTTACTGTTTCCTTTTCAAATTTTGAAGCGTTGTCCTTGTTTTGTAATTGATAAACTGTTCAACTAATATTACTCTGAGAGTAAGAACATCATTTAACTTATAAAGAGCTGACTGAGCAGTTGATGACCACAAAAGGATGGGGTTTTCTGTGTTTTTTTTTTTTTTTTTTTCCCTCTTCTTGAAATCATTCCAAATCTCGGTATCAAAAGTTTTCATCTTAATCAAATTTCAGAATCCTCAGTAGATACCAGCTGGCCGAATTCGAGGTAAAGCACCTCTTAACTTGGTAAACTAGGATTTTTATGTTTGGTCTGACATCATAAATTTCTAAACGGTCTCATACTTCTTTTTTCTGCAGCTTTGTGTGCTTGGAAACCTTTGCCCTGAAACTGTGGAGGAAGCCATTGCTATGGTACCTTCTATTAAGGTATATTTTACTTTTACCTTTGCTCTTGCTTACTGTTTTGTTGCTATAATCACTATTCTCATCCTGTCCACATGTGTTTATAAACAGCCAACAAAATGACCCTATATACACACACACACACACATACATCGTAGGTGTCTAGTTATGTGACTTCCCTCAAATATATATATTGATTGAGTTCCTCGGTATGCAGACCAGGGGACGGGCACACGACGACGAGGCCATTGAGAAAAATGCTAAATGATCTTTCACTGATAAAGAAGTTTGAGTAGTCATGGATTAAGCTATCCATTGAAGCTTTTAGCTTTTTAAGAAAAAAAAAAAAATCGTACAGAAATTTTCTTGTGTTTAAATGTGTGTTTGTATCTACATTCTTTGGAACTTATTAAATTAGCAAATAATATTTAAATTCAGTAGAACTTTATCAGACATTTGAAGTTAGTATGAAATGAGTTTTGAAATTAGTTAAATTTTATCTCGTGGAATTAATTAGTTGAATCATTTTTTTTTTCCGGTCTTTCTTAATAGGAAGAAACGTAAAGGAAGATATGTAATAAAATTTAGTTTTCTAATAGGGAAAATAACACCTTTATATGCCTAAATACACTTCCATTTAATTTAATCAGATTTTGCAAATTTGGATAGTTTATTGATTTTATATTTATTTTTTGAAATTATAATTTAAAATAAAAATGATTTCCCAATATAGATATCATATGAATAAAAAATATATCAAGCTTTTCAGTGTATTTATATTTAGAAATAATATCTAACTTAGTTTAATATTTTATGTTATTTAAATTTTTTTACTTTAGTATATCGAAGAATAATATAATTAACGTGTTCCTATTTATTATTTATTCAGAATAAAGGACCTACATGTATAAATTGTTAGAAATTCGAACTTGAGTCGAGCTATCATACTCCCTCCAAATGAAATTACTGAATAGATTTCTAGCACGTAAAAACGACAATTTTAAGTGCAGAGGGGCATTCGCCCAATCTTTGCCCCGAATAACATATTCATATGTTCTCATGTTTAAAGCTAAAGCTGCACTGAATGTTATCTTCTGCCAAGTTTTGGAGCTCGTGTATCAACTATTCGATGAAATGCCCCACAGACATAGACAACCACAGCTAGAGGTTTGTTTTTCTAATGCTTAATATAGTATCCCATTCTTCTTTAACTCAAGTTGAAGCAATGTTCTCGTTAGACTTCTGTAAATTAATAGGAATGTTTCAGTAATTGTTAATTAATTTGACACTTGTTGTACAGGAAATGCTTCTGAGTTTGGCTACAATTGCCTGTAAGGAATAATGATGATGCTTTGCTTTTTGTTTAGGAATTTACTTTATTTTCCATCAAATGCTTTGAATTTAATTTATTAATCGGAAACTCATCTAATATGAGAACTTAAAAAAAAAAAAAAGTATAGATAGATGCTTTACCTTTCTTGTCTTAGTTGAATTGATGCTTACAACACTGCTAATATGTAACTTTGGCAATCACTAATTATTTCCTTTCACAATCTTACAATCTTTCTTTCATTGCTTCCTTTGAATCCAATTTCATTAAGCATACATCTGTTTGCAAAGAAATGGCCAAGGGAATTCTGACTGACATCATAGGAAGAATTCTGGAGGTGTTAGGATCCCAGGCTTTGCAAGAAATCCAATTGGCCTGCGGTGTCAAAGACGAGATTTTCAAACTCAAGGACTCTGTTGAGTCTATCAATGGTGTTCTTCTTGATGCTGAAGAGCAGTTCAACCAGTAAAGGGATCAGCTGTGACAGTTTGGCTTCGGAGGGTCAAAGATGAAGATTATGAGCTGATGATTTGCTGGATGATTTCTACACTCAGCTTAAGCTGCAAGAGATGATTAGTGGTAATGAAATGGAAAACGAGGTACGCATCTTCTTAAGAAATTACTAAGAGATATGAGAAAAATGGTGAGTCTCCATTATCTTGTTCCCTCACTTGTATGCTGTGTAAATTGGGGCAGTTGAAGATTGCCATTGTTCATGGCAGCTGAGAGGCATAGAATAAACAATGAGTGGAGGGAACTAAATGGGCTAAACAAGTTAAGAGGAGCATTAGAAATTAAAGTATTTGTGGCCTTGGAAAATTTAATTTGGTTGAAGCCAGCTTGGAAGAGAAGCAATATCTTGAGTGTATACTATTAAAAGGGGAAAGAAATAGGGCATACAACGAAATGATGGTAGAAGGCATAAAACCACACCAAATTTGAAAGAATTTAAGTATATCTGGTCTCAGAAGTTTGAATTTTTCTTGCCACATGTCTTCCTTCACAAATCTAACTCAAATTGAAATATCTCATTGCGTTAAACTTTCGAAATATTACACCATTGGATCAGCTGTCTTCCCTACTTTCGTTGACTCTTCGATTCTTATTCAGTATGGAGTACATATCAGAAGCAGAAGAAGCTGGTAAAAGTTGTGCTTCCACACCACCACCAACAACAACATTCTTTCCATCGCTTAAGGAACTCACAATCGAATTTCGTGGAAAACTGAAAGGATGGTGGAAGATCAATGATAATGAAGATGATGAGGTAACAACAATAAAGGAAAAGGCAGAACTCCTTTCATTTCCTTCTCTCTATAAATTGGAGATTGTGGGTTGCTCTATGTTGACTTGCATGCCAATGTATCCCACTTTGAACAACCTCTATTTATTTGAATTGAGTATGAAGACACTGCAACAGACACTGAGAATGAAGATGAAGACTAGTGCAGAAGCAGCAGAAGAACTGTCAGCCTCTTTTTCTGCACGTTACTCTGCCCTTGCTCGCACCAACTTAAAATCTCTCAGTCTTATAGTTGTTAATGATTTAAAATCTCTTCCGGAGTTGCTGCAAAGAGTTCTCCGGTGGAAATGGATATTTCATACAGCCCAAGATTGATTTCTCAGCTGCTTCAATGCATAAGATGTCTATCATCTCTCAAGCGATTGAAAATTGGAGGCTGTGACCTACTTGATTTGCTCGACAACGATCACTACGATGACAAACAATATCGTAAATGGCAAGGCCTTAGGAGCCTTCGTTATTTACATCTTTATGAGATTGGAAATATGGTCCCATCTCACAGAGTGGATTCCCCCTATTCCCACTCTGCAACATCTTGTGATTTATAATTGTACAAATTTGATTGGTCAACCTTTCTTTCTCTCTTTTTTTTAATTCTTTTTTGCCATTAATTTTATTTATTTATTTTTAATATCCTCACTTTCCCATTTTATCTTATAAACACATAAATTGCTCAAAAAAGAGATCAGCCTTTGTGGAATAATCCTTGAAACTTTCAAATGAATCTAGCAGTTGGTAATTAATTATATCATTTAATTCAGTTTCATTAGCTCATCATTCTATTTGATTTATAATAATAATGCAACAACTAGAAAATTAAATAAGCATTGAATAGTATCTATCTCATTCTCAAGTGAAGTTCCAATATTCTTTCTGATTGTGTGGAGGTTTGCTCATATGTATCCTGGACATATATAAAAGTCGACAACAAGTACTGCATTCATTTGGCATAATTAATTTCCTTTCCTGCATAACCTCTCAGTCTCTAGATAATTATTCACAATTATTGCTCTACACACATCTAATGCTCTTGATTAGTTATTTTATTAATCCTTCATTTACTTCCGGTTGTCAGAAACAACAAGGACATCCCTAACATTCAACATTGTGCTCTGTCTATCAATTGACTTGAAAGATGCTCCTCTTTCGCACTGGTTGCTACTTCTCTCTGCCATGCAAATTTATGTATAATTCTTTTAGAAACCTATATAAAATATCCTTTCTTACCTTTTTTTTTACTTTCTGTGCAGTGGACGATGGACAAATGCAGTGAAAAAGGGCATAAATTGCTGAAAACAGAGGTCAGCCTCCTTTATGGAATAATCCTTCAAACTTTCAAATGGAGTAGTAAATATAAGTTATTAAATATTTTACTACTTAATTCAGTTTACATATATATGTGTGAACTGTTTCAGTTTCTAATTATATATATTTTCTGTTTGGAAATTGGCTTATGAGTTTAGGAGGAGTTGAACCATCTTCTATTCTTGCTGCTTCACCAAATATACATGTACGCAAACTGCAGTGGGGTTGGGTAATGCATGCATCTGATTACTTGTATTTCATTTTTCTTCTTCTTTTCCCTCTCTTTTCTTAGTCATGTTTACTAAAACTATGAAGAACAAGTTATTAAATGGTGAAAATTTTTTAGTTTACTTTCATCTTTCTGAAAATTTTGGGATCTTCCGTTCTGTTTTCTTAATTTTTTGGAACTGGGTAATGCATCTCATCATTACTTGTACATTTATATTTATTTCTTGTATATCTTTCTTGCAGCTGTAACCAAAGCTGAGAAGATAAATGGTTCACTGATCACGTCATGCGTTGCCTTTTGTATCATTGGTTTAAAAGGTTGACAAGTACTGATCAGTAAGTCTCAAAGGGTAAGTCTCAAAGGCGAAAAAGTTTAGAGTATATTTGTTGTTATATTATAACCTTTCGTGTATACATACATTGTGTTTATCATACAGACCAGATCATGACATTGGCATCATTTAGTTCACATGCATAAACATAAATTGTGAATTTGTATGCTCACAATATCGTTTTTATCTTAATTTGACGGCTAAAAACCTGTTTAATTACTAAATTATTCTCACTACAGGTTAATATGATTCCCAGAGTTAAAGAAAGTTTCTTTCATGTAGGAGGATTTGATGCGAACTGATTTCATTATACCTTAAGGATCAATGTTTGATAATTATAGTAGATGTTGTAATCAAACCTATACTATGTTTAAGTTCTATAATTTATATTTAATGGGTGCATTAACAAGATATTTACAGAGAAAATTATAGAGTATGGAGGGACTTTGGTCCGAATGCCCCACAAAACATTTAAATTTTTTTATAAAAATTATTTAATTTAAGTTAATATAATTAATATAAATGTCGTGAAAAAATAACTACAAGGATAGAGAAAATTACATTTTTCTTTTTGAAAAAAAAAAAGATAAATGGAAGTCGTCAGCAGCAACTTTTCCATACAATATATTGTTAGTCTAATATTCGCAGTATGAAATATTAGGAGACTTTGTTAGCGAAAAGATAAGAATTGTCTTCCCTTTAAAAGCAAAAAGGAAAAAGTAGTGATGATAATGATGTGTGCCAATTTTTCTTTAAAAAAAGAAAATAATTTATAAATGTGTAAAATTTATTAGAGGGAAGACTTTTCAAAATGTGAAAGCTAGCAATGAGAAAGGAAAGCACATGCGTGACCATTTATATAAAAGCTGAAGTCTTTCTTTCAATTCATTAAGTTTCAAAATGTGGGGCAGCATTGGCATCTTCCTGGAAACTTCGTGCAAACATGAGAAAATATTATTTTCAAACATGAGAAAATATTATTATAAGCCTTAAAAATGATAAGCAATTCCTCCTTTTCAAACATGATAATGGGAAAGGAATGAATTATTATAATAGATCAGAAAAGGAGCAAACACACTCTTTTGAATATGAAGAAAATATTATTGGGAGGAATGATGATAAAAATGCAGTCATTCAACTTCTACTAGACTCCAGTGATCATGCAGACCACAATGTATCTGTTATTTCCATTGTTGGCATTGGAGGTGTAGGAAAAACTGCACTTGTTCAATCTATATACAATGCTGAAAGGTGAAAACCCATTTTCAGTTAAGTATGTGGGTGTGTGTCTCTGATGATTTTGCTCTCAAAACAATTGTCCAAAGGATTTTGAAGTCAGCAACTAGAAAATTTGAAATATTTGAAAAATTAGAAATGGATCAACTGCAAAAATGCCTTCGTGAAGAAATTGATGGGAAAAAATATTTTCTAGTTCTAGATGACATCTGGAATGAAAATCTTGATAAATGGCTCAAATTGAAAACTTTGCTAGAGAATAGAGTAAAAGGAAGTAAAATATTAGTAACCACTCGTAGTGAACGAGTTGCGAATATTATGAGTAAGGCTCCCTTAATTTATGTCTTGAGAGGCCTAACTGAAGACAAGTCGCGGTCTTTATTTACAAAAATTACATTTGAACAAGGAGAAGAACCAAAAGATTCAAGACTTGTGGAAATTGGAAAGGACATTGTAGCAAAGTGTGCTGGAGTTCCCCTAGCCATAAGGACAATAGGACGCTTACTTTATTGTAAAAATAAACAAGAAGATTGGCTGACTTTTAGAAATCAAGAATTGTCAGAAATAGATCAAGAAGAAGGTGATATCTTGCCCATACTTAAACTCAGTTATTATCATCTTTCCCCACAATTGAAACAATGTTTTGCTTATTGTGTATTATTTCCCAAAGATTATGAATTTGAGAAGGAAGAGTTGATTCAACTTTGGATGGCACAAGGGTTTGTTGGTGGATCAAAAAAGAGTCAATGTTCAGAACATGTTGGCAATGAATATTTTATGGATTTGCTTTTGAGGTCATTTCTTCAAGATTTAAAAGAAGAAGAATGTGAATATCGAAAAAGAAGATTAGTGACATGCAAGATGCACGATCTCATCCATGATCTTGCACAATCTGTTATAGGAAGCGAGTGTAATATGATGAAAAGTGAAGGAGATAATATTGATGAGAGAAATCGTCATATTTCATTTGCTCCTAACTTAAGGTCATTGAAAATCTCAACAGCAATGCTCCAAAGAAGTTGTTTAAGAACATTTTTGCCATTGAACTTTGATACTGAATTAAGTAACTTTCATTTTAGTAAATTCATATCAAGTTTCAGGTGTTTACGTACCTTGAAGTTATGCAATTTGAAGATAAGAAGATTGCCGACTTCTATTGGTAAATTAAAGCATTTGCGTTATCTTGATCTTTCATATAATAGACTTATCAAAAAACTTCCTAATTCAATGTCAAAACTTATAAATTTGCAAACACTTAATCTCAATGGATGTAGAAAGCTCAAAATGTTGCCAAAAGATATGAAGAAAATGGTGAGTCTCCAGTATCTTATGATTGATGGTTGTTATTCTCTCACTTGTATGCCACATGGGTTAGGGCGGTTGACTGGTCTTCGAAGATTATCATTGTTTGTAGTACACAAGAAGGATAGAGAAAATGAGGCATTGCGGGAATTAAAGGGGCTGAACAAGTTAAGAGGAAGCCTAACAATTAAGGTATTGGGAGACGAAGAAAATATTGTTAATTTGGCTGAGGCCAACTTGGAAGAGAAGCAATATCTTGAGTCCTTACGGTTAGAAGGGAGCATAGGATATGGACGAATGATAGTAGAAGGCCTTAAACCACACCCAAATCTGAAAGAACTACGTACATTTTGTATCGGGAGTGTGATGTTTTCTGGCTGCATGTCTTCCTTCACACATCTATCAAAAGTTCAAATAGGTAAAAGTCATAACTTACGAAGTATTACGCTATTGGGTCAATTACCTTCTCTATTTTCCTTGCGTCTTGAACAATTAGAAAATCTGGAGTACTTATCAGAATCAGATAGAGTTGGTGACCATTCTTCTTCCACAGCACCAAAAATGACATTCTTCCCATCGCTTGAGGAACTCGGAATCCAATTATGTAGGAGACTGAAAGGATGGTGGAAAATAAATGATAATCAAGTAACAACAACAATAGAAGAAGAGGCAGAAGTACTCCTTTCATTTCCTCGTCTCTCTGGATTATTTATTTGTGATTGCCCTGAGTTGACTTGCATGCCGTTATACCCAACCGTGGAAGAACTTTATTTATGGGATGCTAGCTCGAAGACACTTCAACAGACAATGAAGATGAAGATAAAGACTAGTGCATATGCAGATGCAGCAGGGCCGTCGACCTCTTATCCCGCCTTTCCTGCTCCTTCTCTTTCCAACTTAAAGTCTCTTAGTCTTCGATCAGTTAATGATTTAGAATGTCTACCAGAGTTGCTGCAAAGAGTCAGTTCTCTGGTGGAAATGGATCTATCATATTCCCCAAAATTGATTTCTCAGCTGCCTCAATGCATAAGACATCTATCATCTCTCCAGAAATTGACGATTCGATATTGTGACCAACACGAATTACAATTTGATGATGATGATGATTGTCAATGGCAAGGCCTTGAGAGCCCCCTTTATTTAGAAATTTGTGGGGTTGAAAATATGGAGCGTCTCCCAAAGTGGATTAATCACATTACCACTCTGCAACAACTCGATATTGAACATTGTAGCAGTCTGACGTTTCTGCTAGAAGGGATGCAATTGGATAAATTGGAAATTCGAAAGTGTCCTCAATTGATAGAAAGATGTGGAAACAACAAGGGCGTGGAATGGCCAAAAATAGCTCACATCCCTAATATTCTAATTGATCTTCGGTGGATCCAATTGGAAGGTCACTATCAAGGTACGTACTTACCTCTCAATCTGCAATCTATCTACCTATCTATCTATATATATATTACTTTTTCTTTCCTGAAAATTATAAATTAAAAATTATATGTAGCGTCTCGTACATCTAATTTTGGTGTGTGTATATATATATATATATATGACTTTATCTGTGCAATAGGTGATGGAGCATGAATGCTCCTGCGAACATAATGAGATCGTATCGTTCGACTGTCTGTGTATGCACAAAAACAAACGTTAAGGTAATCAAGCTTTCTTCTTTTCTCTCTCTACCATTAATTTTATTTATTTGTTAATTGTCTAATTCCCTTTTCAATTATGATCTTAATTGTAAGCAAAAATTAAATTTTCTCATAACTTTAACACACGTCCAGTTTTGATTGGGAGACGGGACAAATTGCTAAAAACAGAAGTCACCCAGCCTTTCGGGAATAATCCTTAAAACTTAATTCAAATGGATCGAGTACTGGTAATTAATTAATTACTTTTATCCTTTATTATTTAATTAATTTACTTTTGATACTTAAGTTCGTGTTTGCATTTGACTTAATTTAGAGTATCTCATTCTCAAATACAATAATAATTCTTTGGAAGCAACAATTTTGCAGGTTCACTGGATTGCTATCAACAACAATTTTAGTCATCCTCGACATGAATAAAGGTCGCGTTTGGGAACTTCTAACTTCTTCAATCTCCTCATGCTTTTAATTATTTGTTTCATTCTTCTTTTTATTTATTTTAGTTTCTTTTACTAAACCCATTTATGGTGTGATTTATGTGATTAATTTGTGTAGTTGGCCAAAGCAAATTATTTTCTTAATGTGTTAAGTCTTACTATAATTTAAAAGAGAAACTCTTATGTAATCTTATTATTTGTACATATTGAAGTTGATATCGGACTACGATTCCCTAGTTTTTTCTTTTTAAGTTTTCCACGTAAAAAATTGGTTTCCTTTATAAATATTCACTATTTTTTTGTTTGTGATTTTATTATTTTTATTATTATGGTGGAACATATTCTTTTTCTTTCAAACATGTATAGGCAAAAAATTATTATCTCTTAAGTAATTTTCTTACACTTATTAGATATAATAATTATTCTAAATTTTCTATTACTAAAGATTTTTATCAATAGAATAGTGAATGAGGTAATAAGTCATTTTAAAAATTATACAAATTTATTATCCAATCAATAAATTTTATATAACTTAAAATAAAAAATGTAAAATAATTAATTAAGACGTACAATTAAAAAGCAATTGCATATTTTCCATGTAAAGTTTAAGATATTTTTTAGAAACAATTTCATTAATTTAATTTTAGGAAAATCTTTTGATGAATTTTGGAAATATTAAAAGAGTTGGTTGCTACAAGGTTCAATTTTGAAAAATCTACTTGCAAAGGAAAAGAAATTGAGGGGAATTTAATTTATCAATTCTATGTAATATTTTAAATAAAATAAATTTGCAAAGACTTTTTTTTTTATGAGAGTGGAAAATTTTACCTATGATTTTGTATTTTTTAAAATATAAAATACAATAAATTCTCAAATTCTCGATTTTTTATTTGTTATTTATGAACTTTTAAATTTTTTTTTTTTTGTTAATACATTCTAATCAATATTTTGTTACTTTTGAGTTTTTTCATCCAAACAAAATGTATTTTTATCTTTATAAGTTCTTCATATTTATTTCAAATGCATTTAGCATAAACTGCGAATTTGATGTGAAGTGATCACATAATATCTCATAATCATATTTGGGAATTATAGTAGAATTTGCATTCGAAATTTCTGTTATATATTGTTAAGTTCCATGAATTTTTTATCACTGTTTTAAAAATAAGTCTAATAATCTTTTTTCATATTTCAAAATTATCAATATTGTATAAAGAGTTTATTTTTTTGTGAGGCATTGAGGACAAAAACCAAGACATATTAATTAGTTGTTTCTGAAATTTTGGTCTATCAATTTTACTTTTTAAATCTTTTAGCAAATCCAGATTTTCATTTATGGCTCTACCCCTTTATATATTCATATGCTCATCACCCTTAGTTAATTTCTTCTGCACAACTTTTTTTTTTTTTAATGCACAAATCCTTTACGAAAATTATTTAATTTAAATTTATATAATATAGCCACGGTGAAAAAATAAATATAAAGATAAAAAAGAAAAGAAAGCTTATATTTTTGAAAAGAAGAAGCTAATTGGAAGTAGCCAGCAACTTTTTCCATAAAATATATTGTAATTATTAAGAGATAAGAATTGTCTTGCCCTTTATAAACAAAGAGGTAAATGTAATGTTGATAATGATGTGTGCCAACTTGTTTGATGAATGTCTTATGATCACTTTGGATTTTCATTTGTAGCCTGTTTTTATAAAACAATTCTTAAAATTTTACAATAATTTGATATGCGTATCTACATATGAAAATTTTACAAAGATTAATAAAATTATTTAAATTCGAGAAAGATACGAGTTTAAGAATAGTTTGAAAATGTGAATACATATTTCAGATTATTATTTTCTAATTGACATATCGTCATTTGTAAACCTGCTTTTAAGTTTGGAATAAAAATTTAATGTTAAACACTTTTTAAATTTTATATACTATAATTTATACTATATATGCACAAACATTAAATAAACTAACTAGTGCTATATTAGGATCTAATATAACAATTATTCTGCACGCTCATTAAGTACAAGATCATATGTTAATTCTAAGCTTAGCTAAAGTGTGAAAGAGTAACAATATAATGTAATTCTTTGGACCATTGAATTAAGATGTATGATTTATGGTCACAATGTCAATTCAAAATTTGAGCCTTGGGATACGACAACAACCTATTTATTCTTTTCTACTTTATTAACATGTAAATTTATTGGATGGAAGACTTTTCAAAACGTGAAAGCACTTGAAACTTCTTGCAAAGTGATGATATCAAATGTCGGATGAAATGCCAAAAAGACAACGACGACCTACCAGACCATGTCTACTCCTATCCTTTTGTCTTTTGATTATTTCCATTTGCTTTTGGGAAAGACCTTAAAATTTTAGTATTTAAATTGGTTAAGTTGACTGTAGCAGTACATTGTGAAAGGTTTGAAACAATATTCGGTAGTAACACAATAATGGTGTAGGCCAGCCCAACTCTCTTAACCACACAAAGTTAAATTTGGTCAATCATTCATTTCTTGCTAAAATCTTGCAGTCTTTCATAACATTCATCTGAAAATTTCATTTAAAAGCTATTTCACAGCAACTCAGAAGTCAAAGAAATGGCTGAAGCAATTCTGTCAGATGTTGTAGGAAGAATTTTGGGAGTGTTGGGATCCCGAGCTTTGCAAGAAATCCAGTTGACCAAAGGTGCTAAAGACGAGCTTCTCAAGCTTAAGGACACTGTTGAGATCATCAACGGTGTTCTTCTTGATGCCGAGGACCAGTTCAACCAGAAGAAGAATCAAGCTGTGGCAGTTTGGCTTCGAAGGCTGAAAGATGCAGTTTATGATGCTGATGATTTGCTGGATGATTTCAACAGTCAACTTAAGCTGAAAGAGATGATGAGTGGTAGTAAAATGGCAAAAGAGGTACGCATCTTCTTCTCCGAATCTAATCAGATTGCATATAGTCTTAAGATGGGTTACAAAATTAAGGCTATTAGGGAGAGACTAGATGATATTAAAAATGATAAGCAATTCTTCCTTTTCAAGCATGATCATGGGAAAGGAGCAAATTATTATCATGCATCTAAAAGGGAGCAAACACACTCTTTTGTACTTGAAGAAAATGTTGTTGGGAGGGATGATGATAAAAGTGCAATTCTACAATTGTTGCTCGATTCAAGTGGTTCAGACAATGTTTCGGTCGTTTCTGTCGTTGGCATTGGTGGTGTGGGGAAAACCACACTTGTTCAGTCTATATACAACACGGAGAAGGTGAAAACCCATTTTCAGTTAAGGATATGGGTGTGTGTCTCTGATGATTTTACTGCAAGATCAATTGTAGAAAAGATCATAAAATCGATTACTCGTAAAGAACTTGAAAAACTGGAAATGGACCAACTGCAACAGTTCCTTCGGGAGCAAATTGATGGAAAAAGATATCTACTTGTTTTGGATGATATTTGGAATGACAATTCGAGCAGATGGAGTGACTTGCAAGATCTTTTAAGGAACGGTGCTAGAGGAAGCAAAATAGTGGTAACTAGTCGGAGTGAAAGAGTGGCAAATATTGCGAGTAGTCCTCCATTAATCTATGTCTTGAGAGGCTTAACTAAAGACAAGTCTTGGATTTTATTTACAAAAGTTGCATTTGAACAAGGGAAGGAACTAAAAGATTCGAGTCTTGTAGCAATTGGAAAGGACATTGTAGCAAAGTGTGTTGGAGTTCCCCTAGCCATAAGGACTATAGGACGCTTACTTTACCGTAAAAGTAAAGAATATTGGTTGATTTTTAGAGATCAAGAATTGTCAGAAATAGTTCAAGAAGAGGGTGATATCTTGCCAATCCTTAAGCTTAGTTATGATCACCTTTCCTCACAATTGAAACAATGTTTTGCTTACTGTACATTATTTCCCAAAGATTATATATTTGAGAAGGAGAGTTTAATTCAACTTTGGATGGCACAGGGCTATCTTAGTACATCAATGAAGAACCAATGTTTAGAAGATGTCGGCAATGAATATTTTATGGATTTACTTTCAGGGACATTTCTTCAAGATCTAAAAGAAGAGGCAAGATTTCCACAAGGAGGAGTAATGCGATGCAAGATGCATGTTCTTATGCATGACCTCGCACAATCAGTTGCAGGAAGAGAGTGTAAAGTGGTAACTGGATATAATTATGGAGATAATGTTGATAAAAGAAGTCGCCACATCTCATTTGATCCCAATTTGGGTTCATTAGAAATCCCAACTACAATGCTTAGGGCAAAGCATTTAAGAACAATTTTGCCGTTGTGTTCATCTGGTAAACTGAATAAATTTCATCTCAATAAAATTTTATCAAATTTTAGGTGTTTGCGCAGTTTGAACTTAAGTTGTCTGGCCATAACAGAAGTGCCGACTTCAATTGGTAAACTGAAACATTTACGGTATCTCAATCTTTCATGGAATAAGGATATCAAAGAACTCCCTAATTCAGTGTCAAAACTTATAAATTTGCAAACGCTTAATCTCTGTAAATGTTTAAAGCTTGAGAAGTTACCAAGAGATATGAGAAAAATGGCGAACCTCCAGTATCTTATGATCGATGGTTGTGATTCTTTGGGTGGTATGCCACGTAGAGTAGGGCAGTTAACTGGTCTTCAGAGATTGGTATTGTTTGTAGTGGCCAAGAGGGATAAAGAAAATGATGCGTTAAGGGAATTGAACGGGCTGAACAAGTTAAGAGGAAGTTTAACAATTAAAGTAATGGGAGACAGGGAAAATGTTAATCTAGCAGAGGCTAACTTGGAAGAGAAGCAACATCTTGAGTCCATAAGGTTAGAAGGGAATAAAAATGAGGGATATGACAAAATGACTGTAGAAGGCCTAAAACCACACCCAAATCTGAAAAAATTACATATATATGGTCTCAGGAGTGTGATGTTTTCTGGCTGCATGTCTTCCTTCACGAATCTAAGTGAAATTAAAATCTCTTCTTGTATTAGCTTCCGAAACATTACGCCATTGGATCAATTACCTTCTCTACTTTCGCTGACTCTTGAATACTTACACAATGTGGAGTACATATCAGAATCAGACAGAGTTCCTGACGGTTCTACTTGCACACCACCAACAACAGCCACAGCGTTCTTCCCGTCGCTAAAGGCACTCACAATCTATAATTGTAGAAAACTGAAAGGATGGTGGAGGATAAATGATGATCCAGCAACAATAACAACAGAAAAGGCAGAACTGGTTCCATTTCCTTGTCTCTCCCAATTATATATTTCGTATTGCCCTATGTTGACTTGCATTCCACTGTATCCAACTTTAGAAGAACTCGTTTTATGGAAATCCAGTACGAAGACACTGCAGCAGACAATGAAGATGAAGATAAAGACTAATGCAGATGCAAATACAGCAGCACCGTCAACTTCTTATTCCGCATTTTGTTCTTCCCCTGCTTTCTCCAACTTAAAGTCTCTCAGTCTTCGACTAGTTGATGATTTAGATTCTCTACCGGAGTTGCTGCACAGAGTCACTTCTCTTGTCGATATGGATATGTCATATTCCCCAAAATTGATATCTCAGCTGCCTCAATGCGTAAGATATCTATCATCTCTGGAGAAATTGACAATTGGAGGTTGTGAGCAACCTGATTTACAATTTGATAATGCTGATGATTGTCATTGGCAAGGCCTTAGAAGCCTCTGCTATTTAGAATTTTATGGGGTTCAAAATATGGTGTGTCTCCCAGGGTGGATTCATCATATTACCACTCTCCAACATCTCCAGATTTCCCTGTGTAACAATTTGATGGGTCTACCAGAGGGGATGCAATTGGAAAAATTAGAATTTTCCCTCTGCCCTCATTTGTCAGAAAGATGTGGAAACGACAAGGGTGTGGAATGGCCAAAAATAGCTCACATCCCTAACATTCGTATTGATGGTCTGTGGATGCAATTGGAGGGTCGCTACCAAGGTACTTCTCCATTTACAGCGTTTCTTACATTTATTAGTTTAATTTTAGTGCAGATAAAGATGGAGATAGAACCAAAACAATCTATCTCTTGCAATTTATAATATTTCTTAATTTTTATTTTTACTTTCTGTGCAATAGGCGATGGAGAATGAAGGCTGCCTTTAATGATATCATGCTACCATGAATGCACCAAAGCTAATACATGTGCAGGTAGTCAAACTTTCTTGTTTTCATTTTTCATTTTTCTTTTTTTACCATTGATTCTATTTATTTATTTATAATATCTAATTCCCTTCACTTTTGATCTTATAAACAAAATAATCTCTCATAACTTTGACTCACAACCAATTTTGATTGATTTGAAAAACAGGGCATGAATGATTTGAAAAACAGGGTATAAAAAATGTCTCATAAAAACAGAGGTCAGCCTCCTTTGTGGAGTAATACTTCAAACTTTGAAAGGGATCAAGCAGTGATAATTAATTATATAATTTATTATTTAATTTACTATACATTTAGTAAATTAACATGAATTTTAAGATCTCATTTAGAGCTTCTTTACTCATTCGCCTGCATGCATTCATTGTGTCGTAAGTATCTCAAAGTCCTGTTCTTCTTATTTTCCTTACTCCTTATTCTATATATATATATATATATATAAGCCAAGCCAATTAGGTTGCTATTCTACAAATATCTAATGCATATATTTGATTCTGTCTTTCTATGGATTTATGGTAGAAGATCTTCATGAAATGGATGAGACTCATTCTGTGGAGGTTTGCTCATATTCTGGACATAAGTTGACAGAAGTACTGGATTCATTTGGGAGATGCTAACTTAACTTCTTCAATTGTTTCCTCTTCTTCATATCCTCTCAGGGTAATTAATGACAATTAATACTTCTTGTGTTCTATACGTCTATTGCTCTTGATTATTTTATTTTGTACATATATTTTTTAAACCTATTTAGTGTTTGATTTATGTGACTTTTTGCGTTATTGTGAACCAAAACAAGTGGTTTTCTTAATCTGGTGCTCCAGTTATATTTTCATGAAACAACAATCATTTCCTTGTAGAAATCACTTGTATCAAAATCTTTCAGCATGGTGGAAAATCAGCATAACTCAAATTCCTTAAATTTTAGTGCAGATGCAGCGTCAACCTCTTGTCCCACTTTTCCTGCTCCAACTTTGTCCAACTTAAAGACTCTGTGTCTTCGAGAAGTTTATGATTTAGAATCTCTACCAGAGTTGTTGCAAAGAGCCAATTCTGTTGCGGAGATGGAGATTACAGACAGTCCAAGATTGAATTCTCAGCTGCCTCAATGCATAAGATATCTATCATCTCTGGAAAAATTGATGATTGGAGACTGTGAACAACTTCATTTACAATTTAACGATGATGATGATTGTCAACGGCAAGGCCTTAGGAGCCTCCGTTATTTACAATTTTCTAGGGTTGAAAGCATCGAGTGTCTCCCGAAGTGGATTACTCACATTACCCCTCTGCAACATCTCCAGATTTGGGATTGTAAAAGTTTGATGCGTCTACCAGAAGGGTGGAATGGCCAAAAGTAGCTCATATCCCTAATATTCAAATTGATGATCGGTGGATCCAATTGGAAGGTCACTATCAAGGTATGTAAGTACTTCTTCAGCTGCAATCTATCTATCTATATCTATAATTTTCCTTTCTTGAAAATTATAATTAATAAATTAAAATTATAGCGCCTCTTACATCTAATTTTAGTGTATATTTTATGACTTTCTCTGTACAAAAGGCGACAGGAATGCTTTTGCGAGCATAATGAGTACGTATTATTCGATTGTGTATGCACAAGCACTGTTAAATGAGCAGGTAATCAAGCTTTGTTGTTTTCTTTTTCTGTGCCATTAATTTTATTTATTTTATTCATTCGTTAATATCTTAATTTTAAGCAGATTAAAATTTTCTCATAACTTTAACATATGCTATTTTCGATTGGAATCAGGACATAAATTGCTAAAAACGGAGGTCACCCTGTCTGTCTGGAATAATCCTTGAAGCTTAATTTCAAGTGGATCGAGCAGTGGTAATTAATTAATAATATCATTTATTATTTAATCAATTTAATTTTAATACTTAAGTTCGTATGTGTATTTGACTTATAATAATAATAATTCAACATATAAAATTAATTTAGAATATCTCATTCTCAAATATAATAATAATTCTTTGGAGGCAACAATTTTGTAGGTTCATTGGATTGCTACGAAATAAGGCCATGGCTGGGAGCTGCTAACCTCTTCAATTTCCTCTTGCTCTTGATTATTTATTTTATCCTCAAGTTTTTTTTTTTTTAATTTTCTTTTGTTAAGCCCATTCATTGCGTGATTTACATTATTCGGTTGTGTGTAGTAGTGAGCCAAAACAAATTATTTTTTAATGTATTAAGCCTTTAGTGTAATTCAATAGGGGAACTTAATATAATCTTATTTATTTATAGTAAAAATTGATATCGAACAACGATCTCGTGATTTTTTATCTCCTTTTTTGATTTTCCAGGTAAAAATTGGTGTTTCTTTATAAATGTTTGTTGTTTTTTGTTTGCAATTTTATTCTTTTCATTGTTAGATATTGCATACAATATAATCTTATAATTTTTTTTCATGGAGGAAAAAATTGTTTTCTTCTTAAGCAATTATCTTATATTATCCAATCAATAAATTCCATTGCACCTCAGATGAAACTCAAACGATTACTTAAAGATACACAGTTTCATTGAAAAATTATTGCATATTTTTCATGCATACGTTGCCATATTTTTTCAGAAACAATTTGATTAATTTTTAAATTTTAGGAAATCTTTTCGCAAATTTCCAAAATATTAAAATAGTTGGTGGCTACTAGGTTCAATATCATAATCCACCTTTCCTTTTTTTTTTTTATGCCATTAATTCTATTTGTTTATTTTTAATATCTTACCTTTCCGTCTTCATCCTATAGAACAAAACTTTTCTCATAAACTGCTCAAAACAGAGGTCGGCCTTTGTGGAATAATCCTTGAAACTTTCAAATGGATCTAGCAGATTCTTTGTGTGTAAATAATTCTTTGTAAACAACAATTTGTAGGTTAACTGGATATATTTAATATTGCTAAGAAGAACAATTCTAGAGTCATTGTCTGGAGGTATATAATATAAACACCGTGAAAAAAAAATATATAAATACAAGGACCAAAATATTACAATTTTTTTAAAACATTATTGGAAATCGTAAATAGCAACCTTTTTCATAAAATATATTGTAATTATAATATTTGCTGTATGAAATGCTACGAGACTCTGTTAGTGAAGATATAAGAATTGGCTTCCTTTATAAATAAAAGAAGAAAAGGTCAAGATTGTGTGATAGTGATGTGTGCCATTTTTTTATGAATGTCTAATCACTATGGATTTTGATTTGTAGCTTTTAAAAAAAAATTCAATTCTAAGAATTTTACAATGATATCATATCATGTGTAAAATTATTATTATTTCTCGATCAATTTCATATGAAAAATATATTAAAAAATTACATGTAACACGAAGGTTTTTTCTCTCTTTTTTTTTAAGTGTGAAATGGTTGAATTTAGATATATGATTTGGGTCACAATATTAAGTCACAATTGGAGCCTTAGCACAAGACAAGGAAACGACCTATTTACTTCATTAATATTTTATGAATGTATAAATTTACTGGAGGGAAACTTTTCAAAATGTGAAAGGTAGAATTGAATTTTGATAAATGAATATGAAAGAAAAGGAACTCCACCCAAAAAAAGGAAAAATAAAACATAAAGAAAAAGTTATTAATTTTATATGAGTAATGATGTAGATAATATTTTTAAATTTAATTTAACATAATTTTATAAATTTTTTTTAAAGAAAAAAATTAGCTATAATAATAATAATAATAATAATAATAATAATAATGAATAATGAATAATGAATCTCAAGTATTACATTTAGTTAGTAAGTTGAGAGTTGAAAAAAAAGAAAAAAGTGAATAGATAAAAAGATAGTAGGATTGGAGTTTCAATAATAAGATTATTTTAATTATTTAATACTTTTATACCAACATGAAAATACTATAATAGGAAGTTCCTCGTAAACTTTTACAAACTTTTCTTCTGTCTATAAGTTTCACAAACCTCAAAAATAAATAAATATGAAAATACTCTTATTAATTTTTATCAATAACGAGGTACATAATAATTTTGTAATAGTTTTAAATTTGGTGGGCGTAGATAATGCATTGGGCCTAGGAAGAAATAATATAATGCTAGCTAGCTCGAGACCATACTTTCAGATATATGATATTGTGTGCTTTGATCAAAGTGTCCACCAAATTCACCGTATTCTGACAATCAGATCAGATCAAAGCAATTTCATTAACATCTGAAGCCATTGTGTCTGATGCTGTAGGAAGAATCTTGGAATTGTTGGGATCCCTGGCTGTCCAAGAGATCCAATTGGCCTCCGGTGTTGAAGATGAAATTCTGAAACTCGAGGAAACTGTTGGGATTATCGATGGTGTTCTTCTTGATGCCGAGGAGCAGTTCAACCAGAGGAAGGATCCTGCTCTGACGATTTTACTTCAACAGCTCCAAGATGCAGTTTATGATGCTGATGATTTGCTGGATGATTTCAATACTCAAGCTGAAAGAGATGATAAGTGGTAGTAAAATGGCGAAAGAGGTACGCACCTTCTTTTTCAAATCTAACCAGATTGCATATAGTGTTATGTTGAAGTGTGGCTTATTTTCAACATTAAGTGGCAAAATTTGAAATGTAGAAGTTAGTGGTGGTCAGTAGAGAAAAATTGGTGGCTTTCATAGGTAAGAGCTTACTTTAAATTGACTTAATTTTTTTAATTTTTTTGACTTTCAAATATGTTATAAATAAAAGGTTTCTCTTATATGTAATTACATCAAAAAATTGAGAGAGAATAGAGAGAGATAGAGCCAAAATATGGGAAGAAAGAAAAACGTTTGAGTATTGTTTCGAGGTTGAAGACGGCATTTTTTATTCGGGTCCCCAACTTTGTACGATTTATAATATTACTTAAATTTCTTATAAGTTTTACACTTGAACTCATTTAAGTTTGTGAGTATTTGCAAGTTGTACCTTAATTTTATATTATCTTTTAATTTGATTCTAGTGGAGTATTTGAAGTGCCCGAAGACGTAGGTAATTTTACCGAATCTCGTTAAATTTTTTGTGTCCTTTATTTTATATTTTTGAATATTTATCAACTTTACCATTATTTAGATTTTTTAATTATTATATTTTATAAACTTTGTATTTTGGGAAATTATTAGGTCATTAAGTACTCGTTTGATTTGACTTTTTTATTGGTCAAAAGAACTTTTTTAATGATAAAATCCCTTTTCAAATTTGTTAATGTCGTTTAGTTAACAATAAAAAAGAGTTTTTGGAAATTAAAAACGCTATTTTTTTTTTATTGGAAGAAACTCAAAATTTATACTTTTGGTAGTAGAGCTTCCTTAACTTTTTTAAAAAATAAAATTATCTAAAATATTCTTACTTTATTTTAAAAATTTTACGTAATTTCTTTAAAATAAAACATTAAAAATCTATTTATTAAAATAATTATTCAAATTTTTCTCAAAAGTCATTCGTGACAATCAAACGATTAATAAATTTTTGTTAAAAACTCTACTGATAAAAGTTTTACGGGTAAAAACTCTACTTTAAAAAGCTCTATTTGAAAAGTTATACCAAACAGACCTTAAAATATCTTAACAAGTGGTATCAAAGCCGAAAATTCCCTTGAGGTGGATACGTGCATGAAAAAAGTTCTGTCAAAAGGATTATAATTGTCTAAGGAGTCTGCATTTTAAATGGGACCGTTATAACCCCTCCAGTCTTTCTTGAAAATTTTTAAAGTGTACTATTCGCTTCAACGTTTACTGTAAGCTTTGAAATATAATAATTGATTGAAGAATTTATGGCTAGTCTGAAGTTTGAGTTAATAACTTTTAATGATAAAACTAACTTTAATATTTAACAAAGTACTGTAAAGAATGTATTCATGTAATAGGGTCTTCTTAAAGCATTTTTTGATAAAAGACTCAAGGATATAAAAGATGGTGATTGAGAGGAACTAAAAGCAACAGCTGTGAGCACAATTTGACTCAATCTTGCTCTAGAAATCAAATATACGGTATTAAATAAAACTTCTCAGGCAAAGTTATGGGAGAAATTAGAAAAGCTCTATATATCAAAATCCTTGACAAATAAACTTTATCTGAAGAAGGAGTTGTATAAGTTAAAAATGTAAGAGGTAACATCTGCATCAAGCCACATCAATAAGTTTAACAAATGTATTACTCAGCTCCAGAGTGTAGAGGTCAAGATTGACGAAGAAGATCAAGCAATTATTCTGTTAGCGTCTTTACCAAAATTGTATGAGATATTAGTGACCACACTGTTAGTTGAGAAGCAAACTCTCACGGTGGATGAGGTCTCGACTATTCTTTTAGAGACTGATAAGATTAAGCAACCAAATAGCTCTTAAGCTGAAGTTCTTGTTACAAAAGAGATAACAGGGTAAAATTGAGACGTGGTTAAAGTAAATCTCATGGAAGAAATTCTCGCCATAATGATGGTTGCAAGATATGTCCAAGGAAAGATGTAGAGTGTCATTACTGCCACAAAAAGGGGCATATTAGAAGATTATGTAATGAATTAAAGAAGGAATTGGAAACAAGGAAGAATCAAAAGTCAATCGAAGCAAATGTAGTTGACAACAAATCCAATAATGAAGAAGAAGGGGATATGTTATTGGCATGTGCAAGTTGAAGATCTCTTTCAGAATTTTGAATACTTGACTCTAGGTGTACGTACCATATGTATCCTTACAAAAAATAGTTTAATACCTACCAATCTTGTGACACTGGTTCTATTTTAATGGGTAATGATGCTTCTTGCAAGGTTATTGGAATCGGCATAGCGAAAATAAGGATGTATGATAAAACTGTTAAAACACTGGTACTTGTTGAAATATTTTAATGACCTAATAATTTCCCAAAATACAAATTTTATAAAATATAATAATTGAAAAATCTAAATAATGGTAAAGTTGACACACATTCAATAACATAAAGTAAATGACGCAAAAAATTTAACAAGATTCGATAAATATTACCTACATCCTCGAGCACTTCAAATACTCTATTTTGATCAAATTGAAAGATAATATAAAACTTGGGTACAACTTATAAATACTCACAAACTAAATGAGCTTAAGTGTAAAATTTATAGGAAATTTAAGTGACACTGTAAATCTTACAAATCTAGGGATCTGAATGAAAAATGTCGTCTTCAACCTCAAAACAATACTTAAACTCGTTTCTTTCTCCTCAGATTTTGGCTCTGTCTCTCTCTATTCTCTCTTAATTTTTCGATGTAATTACAAATAAGAGAAATCTTCTATTAATAGCCTATTTAAGAGACAAAAAAGTCAAAAAAATCAAGCCAATTTGAGGTAAACCTTTACTTATGAAGGCCACCGATTTTTCTTTATCGACCACCACCGAATTTTACATTTCAAATTTTGTAGCTGGGTGTTGAAAATAAGCCACACTTCAACAAATCTCCACCTTAGCAAATTTTCAACTTTCATATATCTCTCAATTTGGAAGTACTTTCAAATGCACTAACATTGGTGCCATCTAGTATGAGGTGACTTGCAATAAGTTTAAGTAATGCTTGAACTTTTCTATAAGAATTGGTTTAGTCAATATAACTATAGCATTTTCTTTTATGTGGGCCTTCAATAAATAAATTTCTTTGGAGGTGATCCACTTTCTAATCTTGTGATATTGAACATTTATATGTTTTGATCTTATATGAAATACTTAATTCTTGGTAAAAAATATAGTACTTTGACTATCACTTTGTATTCGAGTAGCAGCTTGCTTAAAGCCAAGTTCTTCAACTAGACGCTTTAACCATAAAGCTTTTTTCCATGCTTCAACAATCACCATATAATCTACTTCAGTAATAGATAAAGCAACTGTAGATTGTAGAACAGATTTTCATGAATTCAATCCTCCTCTAAACTTGAAAGCATAGCTAATCATGGATCTTCTATTATCCAGATCTCCTATATACTTTGAATCAACACATCCGACTATCTTAGAAGAGGCTGAGTTTCGATCATACAACAATGCATAATTAATTACACTAGCAAGATATCTGAAAATCTACTTGACTGCATTATAATGCTCCTTTCCCGTATTTGCCATATATCTGCTAACTATACTAACTACTTGTGAAATGTTTGGTCTAGTGTATACCATTTTGTACATTAGACATCGTATACCATGTACTCCACCTCAATCTTTATTTTCGGCTAATGATCTGAAAACAATCGAAAGTGTGTTGCTAATGAAACCTTTACAGATTTAGTATTAAACATACTAAACTTTTCTAAAACTTTCTTCACATAGTTCTTTTAAGTCAACCACAACTGTCCAACTTTCCTATCTCTGTTGATTTTCATGCCAAGGATTTTCTTACCAGCTTCAAGATCCTTCATTTCAAATTTAGTATTTAATATATTCTTGAGCTTAAAGATGTGAGATTTATTTTTAATAGCAATTGGCATATCATCAATATAAAGCGTCAAATAAATGAAAGAACTATAATTAATTTTTTGAAATAAACACAACAATCATACTCACAACGAGTGCACCCATGTGATACCATAAAAATATCAAATCGCTTATACTATTGTCTGAATGATTGTTTTAATCCATATAAGGATTTCTTCAATCTACACATGAGCCCTTCTTTACTTGGTTCTTTAAAACTTTCGGGTTGCTCTATGTAAATCTGCTCCTTTAGCTCCTCATGTAAGAAAGCAGTTTTTACATCTAATACTCCAACTCTAAATTGTAAATTTCTTTTGTGATCTATACCTTCCTTTTGTAAATAACCTTTAACAACTAATCGAGCTTTATACTTTTTCTCCTTCATTTTCTATGACTGCTTATATCTTTTTGAAAACCCATTTGCACCGAATATCTTTTTTTTTTTAAACATGCTTGCTTCATCAAAGACAACATCTCTATTGATGACTTTCTTTTTTGATTCCGGGTCTCAAAGCATATACCCTTTTACACCTTTTGGATAGTCAAGGAAAATACACTTCTTTGACTTCGCATCTAATTTCGTACATTCATCATATAGTATATGCATGTATGCTGGACATCTAAATATGCGTAAGTTGGTGTAGTTGACTAGCTTGTTTGTCTAAGTCTCCTTAAGGACTTTGAAATTTATAGCCGAGCAAAGAGATCGATTAATTAAGTAAATAGCAATATTAATTACTTCTGGGCAAAAACTCTTGGGCAATCTTACGTTAAGTATCATACACAAAGCTCTTTCCATCAACGTTCTATTCATTCTTTCAGCCGCTCCATTCTTCTATGAAGTCTTCTTACTGTGAAATGCCAAGTAATCCTTTCATTCTTACATAATTATAAAAAGAAACTTTCCTTGTACTTAGTCCCATTGTCACTTCTAATGCCAGTTTGATTTTCCACCTCAGCTTTTGATTGCTTGAAAATGTTGAATACCTCGGATTTGTGCTTCATAAAATACACCTAAACCTTTTTTGAATAATCATCAATGAAACTAATGAAATAATTAGAACCTTCATGTGACACAACTAATGATGGTCCCTATACACACCAGTGTGAATATAATTAAAAATACCTTTATTGACATGAGACAAAGTGTTGAAGCTGACTTTATTCTACTTTCCTATAACACAAAATTTATAAAATTCTAATTTGCATCCCTTTACAACATTTAGAAGGTGCCTCTTATGAAACTCATATAGCCCATATTCGCTGAGATGACCTAACTGCATATGCCATGATTCGATATTGTTATTGTTTGATTTAGTATGCGTAGCAGCAGCAGCTCTACCAGAAATAGTATCTTCTAGTAGCTTGTACAAGTTTCCAACATTTTCTCCTTTCATTAGTACAAGAGCTCCTTTATAGATTTTCAATAATTCATCTTTGGCAGAGAAACTATAAACCAATGAATCCAATGTTCCCAAGAAAATCAGATTTTTCTTCAACATTTATTGAAGTGCGGCTTATTTTCAACACCTAGCTACAAAATTTGAAATGTAAAAGTAAGTGGTGGTTGGTTAAAAAAAATCGATAGCCTCCATACGTTAGGGCTTACCTTAAATTGGCTTAATGTCTTTAACTTTTTTTGCCCTTAAATAGGCTATAAGTAAAAGGCTTCACTCATTTATAATTGCATCAAAAAATTGGAAGAGAATAGAGAAAGACTGAGCCAAAATCTGAGGAAAAAGAAATGATTTTGACTATTATTTTGAGCTTGAAGACGATGTTTTTCAATCAGGTCCTTAGTTTGTAAGATTTACAGTGTTGCTTCAATTTTCTGTAAGTTTTACACTTGAGCCCATTTAAGTTTGTGAGTATTTGCAAGCTGTACCTAAATTCTGTATTATCTTTCAATTTGATTCTAGCAGAATATTTGAAGTGTCTGAGGATGTAGATAATATTTACCGAACCTCATTAAATTTTTTGTGTCCTTTATTTTATGTTGTTGCATTTTGTTAACTTTGTCATTATTTAGATTTTTCAATTATTATATTTTATGAATTTTGTGTTTTGGAGAATTATTGGGTCATTAAAATATCTCCACATCTTAAGATAGGTCACAAAATTAAGACCATCAAGGAAAGACTAGATCGTATTAAAAGTCAAGAGAAGAATTTTCAGCACTTTAAAGAACGGAAACCCTAGCCCAATTATTTAGAATCAAAAAAGTTTCAAGAGTTTTTTCCCTACGTGTGTTTTATTTGGCAAGTTATACCAGCCAAAGAAAATAAGAGATTTCGAGTCTTTTGTTGATTAGGCAACACTTAGATTTGAACTGGGAAAAAAAGATTTCCAGTCTCCCACCTTATCGCTCGGCCATGTTGGCAAAACGATACAAATTAGATGAAAATATTCCCCTTTTGCTTGTTTTGATTGGGTTGGGAGGTGCTAAATGTCTTTTTTTTTGTACTTCCATCTGAAATCTTATTTTTTCTTAGTTTCTTGCCTAAAAAAATTCCGTTCTTCTTTTTGGAGTGGATTCATTTCTTCAATTGATTTTACAGTATCTTAAAACGCACAATATCTAAATTCCTTTCTTTTCTATTGAAAACCTAATTGTGTTTTTTCAACAGGACAAATTGGATCCATTAACTTGCAACTGTAAATTCATGAACAACTCTTGAATTTCAATCTCAAATTATGGTTCATCCATTTCAACCCCAATAATGTGAAAGGAGTGAATTATTATAATAGATTAGAAAGGGAACAAACACACTCTTTTGTACTTGAAGAAAATGTTGTTGGTAGGGATGATGATAAAACTGCAGTCATTCAGCTTCTATTAGACTCACATGATCACGTAGAGGATAATGTATCTGTCATTTCCATTGTTCGCATTGGGGGTGTAGGGAAAACCACACTTGCATAATCTGTTTATAATGCTGAAGAAGTTGTCAACCATTTTCAATTAAGAATGTGGGTGTGTGTTTCCTATGACTTTACTCTCAAAAGAGTTGCAGAAATGATTTTAAAATCAACAACTGGAAAGGAAACTGAAAAATTGGAAATGGATGGATTGCAAAAAACACTCCGTGAACAAATTGATAGGAAAAAATATCTTCTAGTTTTAGATAATGTGTGGAACAATAATCTTGACAAATGGCTCGATTTACAAACTTTGCTAAATAATGGTTAAAAGGAAGTAAAATATTGGCAACTACTTCTTGGGGTTCATGCAATCAAAAGAAATACTGCAGATGTCTTTATCTTTGCCGTGGAGATTAATCTCATCTTTCAAAAGCTACTAATATCAAATTTCCACTTCGATTATCCTTAGGATTAATATATTGATTAATCTTTCTTGTTGTTCAACAACTAGTTGGCAATTTTTATGCTGTTGCTTAATCATAATCTTTTATCAATAAGATTGGTTTACATTGTTTTTCAATAATTTTGTTGCAATGCAACACTTTCTTATTATCTTATTGAATTCGCATTTCGCATTTGTTAAAATAAGGAGAACCTGCATACAATGAATATATATATATATATATATATATATATATATATATCCAGGGCAGGATATGCGGCACTATATTTTTTTAAAAGAAGATAATTGAAAGTCGCCAACTAGTTTTATGCTAGTACTAATATAACAAGTATTTGGCATGTACTGAATCAAATAAAAAATTGTATGTAATAATACAAAGGTTATTTAAAGTCACGTTGTAGTCTGAGGATAAGATCGCACGAAACAAACTATTTACTTCATTAATACTATATGAATGTGTAAATTTGCTGGAGGGAAAGACTTCTCAAAAAGTGAAAGCCAGCAATGGTGGACCATATATATCAAAAAAGCTGATTAAGTTTGAAAATGTGAGGCAGTTTTTGCAACTTCCAAGAAACTTCGCGCAAAATGTTGGTAATAACTGTCAGATGAAATGGCAGAAAGGTTACTAGATTTTACAGCTTTTTATAAAGTATCTGTAGTGCCCCACATAAGGTTAATCTTTTGTTAACATTATTCATCTTAAAATTTCATTTCGCTGCAATTGAGAAATTCAAGAAATGGCTGAAGGTAATCTATCTGATGTTGTAGGAAGAATTTGGGAGTGTTGGGATCCTCAGCTTTCCAAGAAATCCAATTGGCCTACGGCGTTAAGGATGAGATTTTGAAACTCAAGAACTCTGTTGAGATTATCAGTGGTGTTCTTCTTGATGCTGAGGAGCAATTCAACCAGAAGAAGGATCGTGCTCTGACAATTTTGCTTCGACAGCTCAAAGACCCAATTTATGATGCTGATGATTTGCTGGATGATTTCTACCCTCAACTTAAGCTGAAAGACATGATGAGTGGCCGTAAAACGGCACAACAGAAGTTGTAGAAATATTGACAATATTTTACTTTTTTGAAATGACAGATACATTGCTCTGTGCATGATCATTTGAAAGACAGATACATTGGACTCAATGACAGATACACTGCAAAAAAGTAATCATTCAATTTCTGGTGCAAGAGGAAGTAAAATATTGGTAACTACTCGAATGAGAGAAGTTGCAAATATTTTGAGCAGTCCTCCATTAATTTATAGTTTAAGAGGCCTAACTAAAGACGAGTCTTGGTCTTTGTTTACAAATATTGTATTCAAACAAGGGAAAGAACCAGAAGATTCAAGTTTTGCAGTGATTGGAAAGGACATTGGAGCAAAGTGTGCTGGAGTTCCCTTAGCCATTAGAACTATGGCAAGCTTACTTTATTGCAAAGACAAAAAATATTGGTTGACTTTCAAAGATCAAGAATTAGCAGAAATAGATCAAAGAGAGGGGGATATCTTGCCAATACTTAAGCTCAGTTATGATCATCTTTCCCCGCACTTGAAACAATGTTTTGCTTATTGTGCATTATTTCCCAAAAATTATGAATTTGGGAAGGAGAACTTGATTCAACTTTGGATGGCACAAGGTTTTCTTGGTGCATTAAAAAAGAATCAATGTTTAGAAGATGTTGGCAATGAATATTTGATGGATTTAGTTTTGGGGTCATTTCTTCAAGATTTAAAAGAAGAAAAGTTTACGAGGGGAAGAGTGATGACATTGAAGATGCACGATCTTATGCACGATCTTGCACAATTGGTTATAAGAAGTGAGTGTAAAATGATAAAAAGTTATGGAGATAATGTTGATAAGAGAAGCCGCCACATTTCGTTTGCTCCTAATTTAAGGTCATTGAAAATCTCAAGTGCAATGCTGCAAATAGGTCATTTAAGAACATTTTTGCCATTGGGTGGTGATCTTACTACATTTAATAGCTTCCATTTTAGTAAATTCACATCAAGTTTTAGGTATTTGCATACCTTGAAATTATGCAATTTGGAGACAAGGGGATTGTCGGCTTCCATTGGTAAGTTGAAGCATTTGCGTTATCTTGATCTTTCTTGTAATTATTTTATCAAAAAACTCCCTGATTCAATATCAAAACTTATAAATTTGCAAACACTTAATCTTTCTTGTTGTGTAAGCCTCCAAAAATTACCACGGGATGTGAGAAAAATGGTGAGCCTTCGGTATCTTATGATTGATGATTGTGATTCTCTCACAAGTATGCCACATGGATTTCGGCATTTGACTGGTCTTCGAAAATTATCATTGTTTGTAGTAGGCAAGAGAGATAGAAAAAATGATGGATTGAGGGAATTAAACGGGCTGAACGAGTTAAGAGGAGGATTGATGATTCAAGTGTGGAAGACAAGGAAAATGTTAATTTGGCTGAGGGCAACCTAGAGGAGAAGCAATATCTGGAGTCCCTACAATTAATAGGGAAGACTAAACATGGAATTATGACGGTAGAAGGCCTTAAAACACACCCGAATCTGAAAGAACTAAAAATATCTTTTCTCAAGAGTGTGATGTTTTCTGGCCGCATGTCTTCCTTCACACATCTATCTAAAATTGTAATATATGATAGTCCAAACTTCATACATATTACGCCTTTGGATCAATTACCTTCTCTACTTTCCCTGACTCTTCGATTTTTAGACAATCTGGAATACTTATCAAAATCGAAAAGAGCTGGTAACAATGGTACTTCCGAACCGAAAACAACATTCTTCCTATCGCTAAAGGAACTGGTAATTCACAAATGCATGAAACTGAAAGGATGGTGCAAGATAAATGATGATCAACTAACAACAACTATTACTACTGCAGAAGAAAAGGCAGAAGTACTCCTTTCATTTCCTCATCTCTCCATATTATCTATTTTGGATTGCCTGAGTTGAATTGCATGCCGTTCTATCCAACTTTAGAAGTACTCCATTTGATGAATTCCAACACGAAGACACTGCGACAAGCAATGAAGATGATGAAGGAGACTGATGCAGCAGGACTGTGAACCTCTTATTCCGCCTTTTCTGCCCCTGCTCTCTCCAACTTAAAGTCTCTCATTCTTTTGGATGTTAATGATTTACAATCTCTGCCGGAGTTGCTGCAAAGAGTCAATTCTCCTGTGGAAATGGATATTACGGGAAGTCCAAGATTAAATTTTCAGTTGCTCAATGCATAAGATATCTATCATCTCTACAGAAATTGATAATTGGAGGCTGTGACCAACTTGCCTTACAATTTGATGATGATGATGATTGTCAATGGCAAGTCCTTAGGAGCCTCCGTTATTTACTATTTTATAGGGTTGAAAATATGGAGTGTCTTCCAAAGTGGGTTAATCACATTACCACTCTGCAACATCTCCATGTTCGGGAGTGTAGAAGTCTGATATGTCTGCCAGAAGGGATGCAATTGAATAAATTGGAAATTAGGAATTGTCCTCAGTTGATAGAAAGATGCGTAAACAACATTGGCGTGTAATGGCCAAAAGTAGCTCACATCCCTAATATTCGAATTCATGATTGGTGGATCCACTTAGAAGGTCACTATCAAGGTACGCACATACTTCCCAATCTGCAATCTATCAATATATTTTTGCCTTTTTCTTTTCTTCAAAATTATAGTAGATAAATTAAAAATTGTAGCGTCTCTTACATCTATTTTTGGTGTGTGTGTGTGTGTTGCGTGTTTATATAGAGCAATAGGCGATAGAGCATGAATGATTCTGCAAACATAATGAGACCGTATCATTCAACTGTCTCTGTATGCACAAAATCAAACAAAAGTGAAGGTAATCAAGCTTTCTTCTTTTCTTTTTATGTACCATTAATTTTATTTATTTTCATTTATTCGTTAATATATATCTAATTTCCTTTTCACTTATGATCTTAATTGTAAACAAATCAAATTTTTTTTTTCACATAACTTTAACACACATCCAGTTTTGATTGGGAAACAGAGGACACACATCCAGTTTTGATTGGGAAACAGAGGACAAATTGCTAAAAACAGAGGTCACCCTGCCTTTTTGGAATAATCCTTGAAACTTAATTTCAAATGGATCGAGCACTGGTAATTAACTACTTACTTGTATCCTTTATTATTTAATTAATTTACTTTTTATACTTAAGTTCGTGTTTGTGTTTGACTTATAATTAATTAGTTATATCATTTTATTGATTAATTAATTAATTCAGTCTGGATACTTTAGTTCATGTTTGTATTTGACTTGTAATTTAAACACTGAATTGAATAGAATAGAATAGTATCTCATTCTCAAATTAAGTTCCAATAATTCTTCAATTTTGTAGGTGCATTGGATTGCTCTTGAGTCTGAACAACCATTTTAGAGTCATCGTGGATATGTATAAGGCCGTGTATGGGAGCTGCTAACCTCTTCAATTCCCTCATGCTCTTCATTTTTATTCTATCCTCCTTTTATTTTTTTAATTTTCTTTTGTTAAACCCATTTATTGTGTGATTTATGTGACTAGTTTGTGTTGTAGTAGTGAGTCAAAACAAATTATTTTCTTCTTGTGTTTAGTCTTTAATATAACTAAAGAGAGTAACACCGGTGTAATATTATCATTTATACATAATGAAAGTTGATATCGGACTATAATCCTGTGGTTTTTTTTATGTTTGGGTTTTCTACGTAAAACACTGGTGTCTCCTTTTGTAAATATTTACTACTTTTTATTTGTAATTTCATTATTTTTATTATTGTGCCAGAACAAAATCTTTTAATTTTTCTCACATAAAGAAAAAAATTTATCTTCTTAATTAATTATCTTGTATTTATTAGATATAATAATCTTTCTAACTTTTTAGTTATAAATGATAAGATTTTTATTAATTAAATAGTGAAATGAAGCAGCAAGTCATTTTAAAAATTATAACAGTTTATTATTCAATCAATAAATTCTATATCACTCAAACTAAAAAATTTAAAATAATTACCTAAGACGTATAATATTATTAAAAAGTTATTGCATAGTTTTCGTGAAAATTTACAATATTTTGAAGAAATAATTTGATTAATTTTAAATTTTAGGAAAATCTATTGACATTTTCAAAATATTAAAAAAGTTACGAGATAATATTAGAATATCCCTGTATTTTAACATAATAACAAGTTCCTTTATCTCACCCAATTGATGAATTCTATCAGATTGAACACATTAAATTTGGAAATCACACCAAAATCCAAAATTTTCAGAACAAGTAAGAAAAATCTTCCAGCATGAGACAAAATCATCATAAATTATAAATTATACCAGCAATCTTCCATATATGCTAATTTTTTTTTTCCATATATGCTAATAATACCTACCCATTTCTTTAAATTTTAATCATTTCCTCCATTTCTTCCTTCCATTATTGAATCTTATTCAACCCTTATATATATCCCTTCAATCCCTTCAATTCTATCTTCAAATTTCACATCTATTTCAACGAAAAATGAAGCTCTTTGCAGCAATGTTAATCTTCTTCATCATTTTCATCAACTTTCATCAAGGTAATTAGAACAAAATAAACTGTATAAAATATCTGTTCTAACTAGAATTAATTTTCACAATTTGTTTATTTTTTAATTTTCAAACAGGTGAAAGCTCAAAATGGTTGCATGTATGCAAAAATGAGAAGCCACGAGGATCAGTATCTCCATGCAAGCAACCAGAATGTAATAAACTCTGCAGTCATTTGTATCCCAAAACTACTTCTTGGGGTTCATGCTATCAAAAGGATAATTGCACATGTCTTTACCTTTGCCGTGGAGATTAATCTCATCACTCGAAAGCTACTGATAATTAAATTTCCTCTTTAATTATCCTTAAGATTAATATTGATTATTCTTTCTTTTTGTTCAACAAACTAGTTGGCAATTTTTATGCTCTTGATTAATCATAATCTTTTATCAATAAGAACATTGGTTTACATTGCTCTTCAAAAATTTTATTGCAATGCAACACTTTCTTATTATCTTAATTTAGTTCGCATTTTGTTAAAATAAGAACAACCCTCGTACAATGAATTCATATATGGAGCAAGATTTGCGATATTACATTTTTTAAAATAGTGGTATATATTTTAATGATTGAGATCAAATATGACATATATATTAATTTAATAAAATTAATGTACATATAAAATACAATCTAAACTGATTTAAATTATGTTCTGTTCATAATTGTATAACAAATAATATTTTGAACATGTTAAATTAGGTTATATATAATTTTCTAAGATTTTGTTTTACAAAAGTTGTTCATATGTACTAAAATAATGTTTGATAACTCCTATAAAATGAGAAATAAAAATGAAAATATTGGTATTAATTATTGGAAATTGTAATAATAATCCCATAACTATTTCATCATGATATTCTAA
The DNA here is from genome assembly GCA_022749755.1 of Azadirachta indica. Lineage (NCBI taxonomy): Eukaryota > Viridiplantae > Streptophyta > Magnoliopsida > Sapindales > Meliaceae > Azadirachta > Azadirachta indica. The sequence goes on from CM040447.1 coordinate 7,055,638, forward strand.
ATAATTATTATCAAATTCCTCATCCTCACATAAATTTTATCCTTAAATATGATATTCTCTTAATCTGAATTTATCTTATCATAAATGCAAACATATACTAATCAAGAAAAACATAATTTTAATTAGAAAAGTAAACTTTAATCATATATTAATAATAATATACACATACCAAAAGAAAATTCCAAAATATTAAATAAGTTTAAATTAGATGAAGTTTATAATTATTCATATATATATATATATATATGTATATATATCATATCCACATTAATTCAACCTTAATATAAAATTCTAAAAAGTTCTTCCTCACTGCTTGTCCATAAAAGAAAAATATCAGGCACATTCTTAAAAGATTCTAACATAAGCATTGACGTTGTCATTACAGTGTAGTTCTTCCTAATAAATCCTCTTCAATATCATATAACTTAAGAGAACACAAATCTGTAATTGATAAGAATAAAATAAAAAAAGTAAATTTTGAACATATAAACAATTATAAATCGAAATAATTATTCAAAAATTAGGGAAATTTTAAATTAAGTCTCTAATTCATAAATTTTAGCCTTAATTTTTTATCTTTTGCTAGCTATATATTTAGATTGATGGGGACAAGAATCAAAATAAATAATATTCAAAAGATTATATTTCTTTAATTATCCTTAAATGACACGTATAAATTTCTTAGTGTCTCATTGTGATTTGTTGTAAAAATAAGAAAAAACAAAATTATTTTTCACATTTTTTGTATTTTTCTTCCTCTTTGTTTTCTCTAATGGTAAGTACAGTAACAACTAACAAGTTTTCTCTCTCATTTCTTTCTATTGAAGAATTCATTTACTGTTCAATCATAATTTTTAGTGTTTTTCTTATTAATTTTTGAAGAGATTTAATTTTAATTTTGATTAATTTGTACAGGAAAAGTTGGTGCTCAAAATTGTGACTTTACTCCCTATTCTATGCCCTGAATTTTATAACCCATATCAAATAAATATTGATTAAATAATAAGTGTATTTTGAAATATTACAATATATATACTGAAAGAATTACCTTCTGTAAATATTTAAACAATTCAACAATATCCTCTCTATAATTGTACATGCTTGCGACTTCCTTGTAAAAATACTTAAAAATATCAAAATGGAATTTTAACAGGCATCTCTCTCCGGAAGCAATTTTTCATCCCAGTTCATGCTCTGAAACTTTCTCTAAATATCGTGAATAATCTTCTTCCTTTGATTGCAAACTTAAGAAATCCAAGATTGTGTATATTTTTCCAGCTTCGGGATGATCCCTATCTTCAACTGTAAATCTACATGTCTTCCCATTAACATGAACATGGCTTTCCCCTGGAAATTTCTTCACCTGGTTACATTTCATCATCGATCTTATTTTTGCTACGCCATCCCATCTTCCTCCCAAGGCATAAATGTTAGCCATTTCCACGTATGGAGCTGCTGCATGGGGTTCCAACTCGAACAGATGATGAGCTACGTGTTCGCCTATCTCTATGGCTCGGTGAATCTTGCAAGCACTAAGCAATGTCCCCCATATACCGGCATCAGGTTTAATAGGCATATTTTGAACTAAATCCAATGCTTCCTTTAGCTTGCCTTTACGCCCGAGAAGATCAGCCATACAAGAATAATGGTCTAGTCCGGGATTTATGTTATATAACTTGGTCATCATATTGAAGTAGTCCCATCCTTTCTCCAGGAAACCGGCATGTGTGCAAGCTTGAAGGACCGCTAAAAAGGTTATATGGTTTGGTCTAAAATCCAATTCCAGCATCTGATGGAAAAGGTCCAAAGCTTCTAAGAATTCCCCGTTCAAAGCACAACCTGCAATCATGGTTGTCCAAGAGACAACAGTTTTCTCCGGCATGGCATAAAAGAGCTTTCGAGCATCACCAATACTTCCACATTTTGAATACATGTCTATCAACGCATTGCAGACCATTGTATTGTCTTTTAACCCACCAGAATTGACATAATTATCGATCCATTTTCCAAGTTCATGTGCACCACTTTGGCCACAACCAGAAATAATTGACAGCACAGTGACCAAATCAGGTTTCTCACCAGCTGCTTCTATAGCAAAAAACAATCTCAGTGCCTCCTCCATATCTCCTTTCTCAGCATACCCACTAATCATAGCAGTCCATGAAACACAAGTTCTGTCACACATGCCATCAAATAAGAATCTTGCAGAATCAATATCTCCACACTTGGAGTACATTGAAATCAATGTATTAAGCACAGATATACCTGAATCAAAGCCACATTGAATCCCACAAGAGTGAATCAACCTACCTTGAAATAATGCTTCCGGCTGCACACATGATGAAAGCAAGCTAACAATGGTACTTACGTCAGGCCTGAATCCATCATGCATCATGTACTTATAAAAACTCAAGGCATCAATAAACTTCTCATTGTTCGCATATCCCGCAATAATAGAATTCCATGAAACTACAGTCCTTAAACCTTCTTCAATCCCATCAAAAACCAACTCCGCCATGTCCAAGTCACCACATTTCGCATAAGCAGAAATCCACGTATTACCAACTGAAACATCACCATCTATCCCAATCTGAATCCCAAACGAATGAATAGCCTTTAACAGGTTCAAATTCTTCGCATGCATAGCCGACTGTGTCAACCCGATAACCGTGACTGAATCAGGCCGAATTCCCTCAAATCTCATATCACAAAACAGATTTAGCACTCTATCAAGAAATCCCATTTGAGCAAACCCCAGCAGCATCGCATTCCACGACGCAACATCTCTGTCAGACATTTCATCAAACAAGTCCCACGCATAATCCAATCTACAACATTTCACATACATGTCAACCATTGCTGTTTGCACAAAGGTATCAAACCAAAACGGCGATTTCACGACATGGGTTTGAATCATTTCCGAGTATCTGAGATCGGAAAGTTTAGCGCTAGCTTTGGCTATAAGGGGAAATGTTAAATTGTTTGGTTCAATGTCGTTTTCTTTGATTTGGCGAAAGAGAAGAAGCGCTTGGTGGGCATGATTTTTGTTCACAGCTTCTCGTATCTGCGAGTTCCAGAGATTAATTCTTGAAGCTTTTGATAATCTGCTGAGACGTAGAGCTAGTGAAGCTGCGGTCATCGCTCATTGTTTTGGCGGCAAAATTAAGTGTCCGTTAATGAGCAAGATTTAATAGAGTTTCGATTATATGTAAAAAAAATTAATTATTTTCTTTATCTATTATATAAATAATAAAAATAATACTTTGAATATTGTCAAATAATTAAATTTTACTGAATTCTTGATAATTAATGAATGAAAAATTAGAAAAGGAGGAAAAATAATTGATCATTTTCTCAAAACATTTAAAAGTCAATGCAAGAGTTGGGTATATGCGTGAATATTGATTTCAATCTTCTCGAGAAAAAGGAAAAATTAAATTTAAAAAAAAAAAGAAATAAAAGCTATTCAATATTAATTATTCTTCTCAAGAAAAAGGAAAAATTAAATTTTAAAAAAAAATAAAAGCTATTTTAATATTAATTAACTTTGTAACTGAAAATTTTCATAAAAGCTAATACAAGCTTTGAATTGATAATTAATACAAAAGATCAAAACAATAATAAGGAAACTTCCAATCAAATTATCAAGATATATAGTATTATATATAGGAAGTATTATCACTGAAATTGCATCTAACTTTATTTTTATGAAATACATTCATATTTATGTATATATGAATAAGGACATATATATTTCTCATTGTATTTAACAAAAAGAAAAGAAAAGAAAAGACAAAATAAAATGAGCAAATTATTTCTTCTATCAGTATTCTAGTATTTTTCCTGTTCACTTCTGGTAAACTTAATAAAAATTTCTCATATTTACTTGCTTTTTTTAATCATAATCTTCTAATTAAATGTATTTTTTTACAATTTTTTTCACAATTTTAGTTGAAGGGCGGAAAAGATTTTGCAATTTTAGGGCATACCATATGGATTGCTCTAAAGGAGAATGCTCAAAATTTTGCATTGCATATTATGGTCCAAGAACTCGGAGCCATTGCATGAATACAATTACTTGTTGTTGCGAAGGTAAATAAGATTTTAAAATTTAAGGTTATTTTCAACTTTTTCTACACATTCATTTATTAATAAATTTAAGATATAATCATGTTTTATTGTCAACATTAACACACCCGATTCTGTTAAGTTCGTGCCCCTATGCTTAATTAAGTAAAGATTTATTTTTAACAATATTTATTCTAATATGATTATCTTTTTATATAGGTTTAATGACCAAAAAAGCAGGTGATTCAAGTGGCCCTAAAAGGTGTAATTTCACTCCCTACCGTATGCCAAAATGCACTGCCAAAGAATGCAGCAAGCTTTGCGAGGATTATTTTGGACCCAAAACTAAAAACGATTGCACTAATTTTGAAACTTCTTTTTGCCATCATCTACCCCTAAGAACTAATCTATATATGTATTATATTATATTCATAATGAAAGAGAGCATTATTTTTTTTTTTTTTGGATATAGAATCGAACCATTTTGTTGATATTTTATAGTATTTTATTGTATATTATATTATTCGTACAAAATACAATAGCATACTACTATTAGATTCAATCATATTATTCAAAATGTGATTAGTCATTTGTATAATTTATTATTGGTGTAATTCTTCTATGTATAAAAAAAAAATCTAAATTTTTTAAGAACCACCTTACGATATATAATTCTATAATTACCTATAAATTAGGAAATCCCAAACAATTAGCTAAATATAAATGCATTCATTTTCATGCTTCTTACTATAAATACATGAGACCAACTACAAAAATTACAACCAAAAAAAATATATTGCAGTAATAGAAATCTACCTCGTTTGCACAAAAAGAAAAGAAAAAGGAAATGGCTAAATTATCTCTTCTCTCGGTATTTCTTGTCCTCTTCCTCTTCACAACTGGTAATTAATTATCCCCCATATATTTTTCTTTTTTTTTTCTGTTAATATTATTAATGTATATAAACTGATGTGACAACCAAAAATTAGGAACAATTACGGTGGAGGCACAACAATCTCTTTGCAATTTTAGACCTTATCATGTACCAAGTTGCAGTGAAGCAGAATGCTCAAAGTTTTGCATGGCAAATTATGGACAAGGAACAGGTAGTCACTGCATGAACTCTATAACTTGCTGCTGTGAAGGTAAGTAATTTTTAAAAAGTAAATTTGTTGCAATAAATTCAAATTCGAAATTATTTTTATAATAAAAATATTTTTTATAAATTTTTATTCTTATTTAATTTCTGTTTTATTTGCATGGTGGAAAATAAAACAGGTAAGTAAAGTGGCACAGCAAATTCTTGACCAGAAACCGGCAGCTGCGACAACATAAATACACAAAATATCAAACATGTATTTGAAAATAAAAGCACATTACTGATGTAATAAAAATATGACAATATTATTTCATAATATTCTGAGGCTTCTTTCTCTTTCCCTCTCTCTCTCTCTCTTTTTCATTAAAATATTGTCTTTTATATATAACGCATTAGAACTGGCATAATTGTGAATTCTAATACCATCATATCATAGACATAATACAATTTCAACGATAGAAGCACTTTTTTGATATAATGGAAGCACTTTTAAGATATATTACATGATGGATCATCCAAGAAGTTGTAGTTCGAAACCAAAGTATGTCACACTAAATAAATTTATCGTAACTATAGTTATGAAGTACTTGAGCTGCATGCCTTAAAAAATGAATTATTAGTTATTTAAATATAAACGAATATGTGATTAATAAAATTTAACTCTCGAGTAAAAATAATTTTTTAAAAATATCAACGTTATACTTTGAAGGGCGAAACTTCACTTTAAAAAATCTTTCATAAACATTTTTTTATTTATAAATTGTTTATTTATTTATATATTTTTATTTTAGCCTCTATGAAAAGATTTTTTTTATTATGACATTAAAATTCTAGCTTTGCATCTATATATTATCTTCAAAATTAAACAAAAGTACTAAAATTATAAAACCACTCTTATTAGACATGCAATGGATTGACTTAACCAAAAATTTAAAAATTAGTAGCCATTCTATTTACCATTCTTTCATAATCATCCCTCGCTATTTGATTACCCTTAAAACCCTAAATATTTATCAATTCTTATGGTGATTAAATTCAATATGTTCAACTATCTTATATATATTCCTCTTTAAATTTTCACATCGATCTTATTTAATGTAAACTCATAACACATAGAAAAAAATTGAATCATCAAAAAATACTCTTAAAATTTGAGAAAACATCATAATCTATACGATTTTCTTTCTCATAATCTATACTGTTTTCTTTTATTCTTGCTTATCATATGTCGAATTTTATTTTATTATATTAACTTATACTTTAAAACGTTAACATATATATATATATATATATATATGAGATTGTATCACTAATATGAAATCCACTCAACCTATTCAAATTGATGTAATTATTCTAAATAAGGAAACTCCAAAAATAACCATATATCCAACAAATTATTATAAAATCTACTATAGAAACTTCCAACAATGGACTAAGTAGATGGCATATATATATGGTTATTAGTGTTCTAGGTAACATAAAACTCATAGTGAAATCCCAACCAATAGATATCATTTCTATTGTTGCTTTTATTATTTAATGCTTGATATGATCTATATATACATAAGAAATCTCATGAGTTAAAATTTATCCCATTTCAAAAAAGAAAAAGAGTAAACGAATAATGGCCAAATTGTCTCTTCTATCATTATATAAAGTCTTCTTCCTCTTCATCACTGGTAATTAATCTTTTTTCACTTTTTATACGAGCCAATCTCTTAATCTCTTACTTAAGAAAAGAATCTATGTCATGAGCTATTATGACCATGGTAAAATAATTTAAATTAAATTATTACATGTTTATTAATTTCATCTTTTAATTAAAACAGATTTTTGTTATTTTAATCTCCGTAAATTTTTAATTTTATAGTGTAACCTTTTTAATATAAATTCTGACTCCATCCTTATTTTTAATAAATTAAACCAACTAAATTTTTTTTAATAAGAATAATAAATACAAATTGATTCGACGGAAAAATTAAAAAGAAAAATCATTCAAATAAATATGAGTATATTAAATGATAATGATGTAATCTAATTCTTTATATACGTTCTCATATTTCATACGATTTTTGTTTTAGAATTGAAAATGGTGAGAGTGGAGGCTCAGAAAGAGCTTTGTGATTTTAGAACTTACCACATACCGAAATGCACCGAAGAAGAATGCTCAAAACTCTGCGTATCATATTATGGTGACGGAAATGGGAACCACTGTACCAATGATATTACATGCTGTTGCGAAGGTAAATTTGAAAGGGAAACTGTTTTTAATGTTTTCTGAAAGTGTTTTTGGAATATTACTCTGTAAAACGAAATTTCAAAATATTTGCTAAACAATTATTTGCCAAAAAAGAAAACGTATTTAATTCTATTGTTTTTTGCAGAGTGGAAAAAAAAATTTTTTTTTTTTGGTGATAATGTCATATGAGTTGTTCTGATTTTATATTCATGTATAAAACTATAGCCTTTTATTTATGTAAAATAAATTCATAATCGTATTGAGATGATTGAAATCCTCGCTAATATGAATAAACGACACTAAATATTTCAGGTTTTCTTTTTCATTATTTTAAAAAATTTACGATATATAAATATATATATTTATATGTGGTAGATATTCTAAGGCTTTTTAGTAAAATTTTTCATTCTAACGTGATTTCTTTTCTATTTTTATAATTTTTTTTTAAAAAAAAATACAGGTAGGCCACCAAGTGCTAGGAAAGGATAATTTGCCCATCAACTTTTCGTCCAAAAATTGGAAGGAGGGGCAGCATTAATTTTGAAATTTGTTTTTGTTGCCATGATCAAGTGTGTCTTAATATGTAATAAATAATTAAAGACACGTAAAATTACAAATACCATATAATATAAAGTTAAAATATTATATATATGAAAACATTTTCTTGATGTAATACAATAATTAATATCATGATTTCATTATAAATCATTTGTTGAGGTTTATTGTCTCTTTTTTCTTTTCCAATTTCTTTCACTTTAAAAATCGAAAATTAAAAAATAAATTTATTATAGTACAACTAATAATGATATGATATCATATGTATATTTTTATTTACTGCAATCCCTAACTTATGATTGATAGTTTTAAAAAAAATGGTTTGGAGCACAGCATCAAGTTCAAGTGTTTGGGGCTTTGGATGCCATTTTGCTCACTCTTCTCGTGATTTTTTTATAAGAAAATGAGATAAATAAATATTTTCTATATTTATCTATTTAAACTTTTACAAATTTATCAATCTATCAAGGTTACAATTGTGTTTTTCATTTTTCTTGTTATCTCTATAAAACATAGTAATTACATTTTTTTTCCAATGAAATATGATGAAAATTGTATTTACTCCAAAAAGGCATAATATGACAAAAGAAAACAAAATGTTCATAAATTTAAAAAAAGAAAAAAGTGACAAGAGCTTTTGATATTAAAAATTTATTAAATTTAATTAAAAAATTAATCATCCCTAATGATTGTAAATGCTTTTTTGACATTTAAAAATCATGAAAACATGATGTTTTCCAAATTATTTCCGTGCTTCACTTCTTTTTTCTTCTATTCAGGAAGGAGACATTAATCAATTAGATGATTAATTTTGTAATTTTGAAAATAACTTATTATACTATTTTACTATCCAATGGATAAATAACTAGTAGTCATGTTGTTTATAGCCCTTTTCGTAATTATCTCCTCAGGTTTGTTTACCTTCAAGATACTATTTATCTATGTTTATGGTTCAATATATTCAACTATATTATGTACTTTATAAACAATCTTACTTGATGTAAAACATATAATACTTAAAATAAGAACTAAATTATTAAAAAATAATAATAATAAACTTAATAAAATATTACAATCTTTGGTATCTATTATTTATTATCATTATGTATTGTATTGGATCTTACTTCATTGTATTATCAAAATTATATTTAACATGGTTAACTTATATATATGTGTGTGTGTGTGTGTGTGTGTATGTATATGTATATGTATGTATGTATGTATGTATGTATGTATGTATGTATGTATGTATGTATGTATGTATGTATGTATTGTTAACTATATGTATATATAGTATGAAATCCAGCAAAATCTAATTCCATATATCTAATTAACAAGTTATTACTGAGTCGTCTAAAATAAGAAACTTCCAACAAATGGCCAAATAAATGGTATGATTGTTAGTGTTTTAAGTAACACTCAATTGAGTGAAATCTCAACCAATAGATGCCAATTTTAACAGTTGTTTTCGTTGCTTAATGCCTGTATTTTATATATACATACATACAAGACATAAATTACCAAAAGACAATCTCATAAGTTAAAATTTTTCTTGTTTCACGAAAAAAAAAAGGAATGGCCAAAATCAGTTCGTCTGTTCTATCAGTATTTCTACTCGTCTTCCTCTTCATTACTGGTAATCAACCTCCTCTTTTCTCTTTAAATGATAATATATATGATATGATAATATTATATGTAAAAATATTAGTGTTTTGATGATGATTGGACATGTGGGTTTTTGTTTTTAGAATTGAAAACGATGAGAGTGGAGGGTCAAAAAGAGCTTTGCAATTTCAGGACTTACCACTTGCAGCCTTGTACTGAACAAGAATGCTAAAAGATACTGTGTCTTTTATGGTGAAGGAGGTGGTAGCCACTGCACTAACCCTATTACGTGCTGCTGTGAAGGTAAATTTGAAAGGGAGACTGTTTTTAACGTTTTCTAAAAATGTTTTTGAAATATTATTTTTTAAAATGAATTCTAAAATATTTGTAATCAACCCTCTCTGCAAAAACAAAAACTGTTATTTAATTCTATTATTTTCTCGGAGAGTAGAATGCTTTTTATGGGATAATAAAACTTGGGTTCCTATATATGATTTTATATTCATATATAACAATATATTATTTATTTATTTATGTTACATAAGTCTATAACCGTATATTATTACATACTATTATATTATGATGATCAAGATATAAAAATTCAATATTACTAAGGGAATTTGTTTTATGGAAATAAACAAGAATTTTGCATGGACTTATTTGTTAAAATTTGACTAAATTATATTTCTACTTGTGGTTTCATCAAAATTTGTAAATTTATTATCTCGTTAATATTTCCTTATTTTATAGTTTTCGAAAATATTTAATCCAAAAGACCAATATTTGGATTGCCTTTCTTAATAAATTTTCATTCTAATTTGATTTATTTATTTTCGTTTTTATAACAGCTAAGCCACCAAGTGCCATCAAGGATTTGCACAGCAAATTTTTGCCCGAAAATTGGAAGAAGAAGCAGCATTAATTTTGAAATATGTTTTTCTTGTCACCATGTGTCCCTTAATATGCAATAAAGACACATAATATATATATATATATAAATATATATATATACATAATATATATATGTGTATATATATATATATATATAAACGAATTAATAATAACATCATGATTTCATTATAAATAAGTTGTTGAAGGTTATAATAGTCTCTTTGTTCTTTTTTAATTTCTTTCACTTTAAAAATTGAAAATAAAAAAATAAATTTATTATAGTACCATTATCAAATAATATTTATATCATATGGATACTTCTATTTATTACAATTATCAAATTTATAAGTGATATATAGTTTTTTAAAAAAATTACATAATACTAATGAATCGTGCATTGTAACTATTGTTAGTGCCTAAAAGTAGCTCGAGTGGTTTAAAATATATTTGAAACTTTCAAATCATCCCAAATTAAATAGCAATTAGCAATAGTAGATAGAAGTTTAGTATTTCGCGGATGAGATTTCTCACTCATATCTAAAATATTTAAAATTTATAAGAGTATATTTAAGTTTTTAGTATCAAATTAAAAATAAATATTTTTAAAACATTTAAATGATTGAAATTAAATTATATTCAAATTTTAAATTAAAAAATAAATAGACACTAAATGTTTCAAATTTAACTTGTAATGAATTGTGTTATTATAAATTTTTATTCGCACAAATTATATTCACTATCAAAATTGTTATTCATGTTTTTACACTAAACCAACAAAAAATAACAAAAAAAATTATGCATAATCTTTAAAAATTAATCTACTAATTAAGAGTGCATGGCTGTTGGTATTGAGATGTAAATTATAACATAGACATACAGGTTCTACCTCAATGTCCAAAAACATGTAGCTGAATATTGCAGAGTGCATTTGGAATCAGTTATCACAAGTTAATTAAAACTTATGACATGTGTCGTTTACATGAAAATATTTAGCTTAATTTCCTTCAATATTTTAAAATTATTTTTTATATTTTATTAAATTGAGTTGATATTATGTTAAATTATTTCTGCCATATTTTGTGTAAAAATTAGATGCAATGTTGAAGTTTTTGTCCTTTTGAAAAACATATATATATATATATATATATAGATGGCTCCTCAAGGTACCAAACTGGTTTCTTGGTTTTATTTGGATGACATTTTGTTCACTCTTCTAATGTGATTTTTTTTTATAAAAAAATGAGAGCTAAATAAAAATTTTCCATATTTATCTATTTAAACTTCTAGAAATTTTATTACTCTATCAAGGTTAAAATTGTATTTTTTTATTATTCATGTTATTTCGTAATTAGATTTTCTTTCCAATGAGATTAATTTGATGAAATTCGTGTTTAACCCAAACAAAAACAGTATAAGACAAAAGAAAATAATATTTTAAGAAATTAGAAAAAAGGTGACAACAGCTGTTTACTTTTTAAATTAAAAATTCATTAAATTGAATGAAAAAGAAAATCTAATCACCCCTAATAATTGTAAATGACCATTGACGCATTTAAGCACTGAATAAATATCATATTTTCTAGAACATTTTCACACTTCACTTCTCTTTTTTCTTTTTCTATAATTCAATAACAATATATTAATGAATTAGATGATAAATTTTATAATTTTTAAAATATGTATTATACTATTTTACTATTTAATTGATAAATAATTAGAAGCAATGTTGTTTATAGTCCTCATACAACTATCTCTTTACATCTATTTTTATGATTCAATATGTTTAATTATATTATTTGAACTTCACAATCAATCTTATTTGAAGTAAAAACATATACCTAAAATAAGAAATGAATTATAATAAAAATAAACTTAATAAAATATTATAATTTTTAGTATTTTTTATCTTACCGTTAAATATTGTGTTGGATATTATTTTATTATATTATTAAAATCACATTTAATATAGTTAATTAACTTTGTATCTACATATATATATAGATATATATATCATTAACATTAAATTCACTCATCTGATTCAAATTGATGTAAAATTATCTTCCAAATAAGGAAAATCCAAATCAATATATCTAAAAAATTATCATCAAATCATCTGAAATAAGGAAACTTCGAACAAATTAGTGGCTAAATAAATTGTAGATATGATTATTAGCCTTTTAGGTAACTTACAAATTGAGTGAAATCTCAACCAGTAGATACGAATCTTATCATGTTTTTATTGCTTAATGCTTGCAATATATATATATATATATATATATATATACTAGAGATAAATTACAAAAACACAATCTCATTATAAGTTAAAAGTTTTCTCATTTCACAAAAAGAAAACAGACAAAATTAAAAAAAAAATGGCCAAATTGTCTGTTCTATCACTATTTCTAGTGGTCTTCCTCTTCACTACTATTGGTAATTAATTAATTTTACCTTCTCTCTTCTTTTTTATTACCGTATTAATTTATATATTTTTCTTTTTTTTTCTGTTAATATTATTAATGTATATAAACTGATGTGACAACCAAAAATTAGGAACAACTACAGTGGAGGCACAACAATCTCTTTGCAATTTTAGACCTTATCATGTACCAAGTTGCAGTGAAGCAGAATGCTCAAAGTTTTGCATGGCAAATTATGGACAAGGAACAGGTAGTCACTGCATGAACTCTATAACTTGCTGCTGTGAAGGTAAGTAATTTTTAAAAAGTAAATTTGTTGCAATAAATTCAAATTCGAAATTATTTTTATAATAAAAATATTTTTTATAAATTTTTATTCTTATTTAATTTCTGTTTTATTTGCATGGTGGAAAATAAAACAGGTAAGTAAAGTGGCACAGCAAATTCTTGACCAGAAACTGGCAGCTGCGACAACATAAATACACAAAATATCAAACATGTATTTGAAAATAAAAGCAGTTTACTGATGTAATAAAAATATGACAATATTATTTCATAATATTCTGAGGCTTCTCTCTCTTTCTCTCTCTCTTTCTCTCTTTTTCATTAAAATATTGTCTTTTATATATAACTCATTAGAACTGGCATAATTGTGAAGTCTAATACCATCATACCATAGACATAATACAATATCAACGATAGAAGCACTTTTTTGATATAATGGAAGCACTTTTAAGATATATTATATGATGGATCATCCAAGAAGTTGTAGTTCGAAACCAACGTATGTCACACTAAACAGATTTATCGTAACTATAGTTATGAAGTGCTTGAGCTGCATGCCTTAGAAATTGAATTATTAGTTATTTAAATATAAACGAATATGTGATTAATAAAATTTAACTCTCAAGTAAAAATAATTTTTTAAATATATCAACGTTTATACTTTTAAGGGCGAAACTTCAATTTAAAAAATCTTTCATAAATGGTATTTTATTTATAAATTGTTTATTTATTTATATATTTTTATTTTAGCCTCTATAAAAAGTTTTTTTTTATTATGACATTAAAATTCTAGCTTTGCATTTATATATTATCTTCAAAATTAAACAAAAGTACTATAGTTATAAAACCACTCTTATTAAACATGCAATGGATTGACTTGCCAAAAATTTAAGAATTAGTAGTCATACTATTTACCATTATTTCATAATCATCCTTCGGTATTTGATTACCCTCGAAACCCTAATTATTTATCAATTCTTATGGTGATTAAATTCAATATATTCAACCATCTTATATATATTCCTCTTTCAATTTTCACATTGATCTTATTTAATATAAACTCATAACACAGAGAAAAAAAATTAAATCATGTAAAAATACGTATAAAACTTGATAAAATATCATAATCTATACTATTTTCTTTTATTCTTTTTGATAATTTGTCCAATTTTATTTTATTATATTAAATTATACTTTAAATCGTTAATTTTTATATATATATATATATATATGTATATGAGATTGTATCATTAATATGAAATCCACTCAACCTATTCAAATTGATGTAATTGTTCTAAATAAGGAAACTTCAAAAATAACAATATATCCAACAAATTATTATAAAATCTTCTAAAGAAACTTCCAACAATGGGCTAAATAGATGTTATATATGGTCATTAGTGCTCTAGGTAACATACAACTCAGTGAAATCTCAACCAATAGATATCATTTCTATTGTTGCTTTTATTATTTAACGCTTGATATGATCTATATATACATAAGAAATCTCATGAGTTAAAATTTATCCCATTTCAAAAAAGAAAAAGAGTAAAAGAATAATGGCCAAATTGTCTCTTCTATCATTACTTATAGTCTTCTTCCTCTTCATCACCGGTAATTAATCTTTTTTCTCTTTTTTTTGTACGAGTCAATCTCTTAATCTCTTACTTAAGAAAAGAATCTATGTGATGAACTATTATGACCATGCTAAAATAATTTAAATTAAATTTTTATATGTTTATTAGTTTCATCTTTTAATTAAAATAGATTTTTGTTATTTTATTCTCCGTAAATTTTTAATTCTGTAATGTAACCTTTTTAATATAAATTCTGACTCCATCCTTATTTTTAAGAAGTTAAACCAGTTAAATTTTTTTTAATAAGAATAATACATACATATTGATTCGACGGAAAAATTAGAAAGACAAATCATTCAAATAAATATGAGTATATTAAATGTTAATGATGTAATCTAATTCTTTATGTGAGTTCTCATATTTCATGCGATTTTTGTTTTAGAATTGAAAATGGTGAGAGTGGAGGCTCAGAAAGAGCTTTGTGATTTTAGAACTTACCACATGCCGAAATGCACCGAAGAAGAATGCTCAAAACTCTGGGTATCATATTATGGTGACGGAAATGGGAGCCACTGTACCAATGATATTACATGCTGTTGCGAAGGTAAATCTGAAAGGGAAACTGTTTTTAATGTTTTCTGAAAGTGTTTTTGGAATATTACTTTGTAAAACGAAATTTCAAAATATTTGCTAAACAATTATTTGCCAAAAAAGAAAACGTATTTAATTCTATTGTTTTTTGCAGAGTGGAAAAAAAAATTTTTTTTTTTTTTGGTGATAATGTCATCTGAGTTGTTCTGATTTTATATTCACATATAAAACTGTAGCCTTTTATTTATGTAAAATAAATCCATAATCGTATTGAGATGATTGAAATCCTCGTTAATATGAATAAACAACACTAAATATTTCAGGTTTTCTTTTTCATTTCTTTAAAAAATTTACGATATATAAATATATATATTTATATGTGGTAGATATTCTAAGGTTTTTTAGTAAAATTTTTCATTCAAACGTGATTTCTTTTCTATTTTTATAATTTTTTTTTAAAAAAATACAGGTAGGCCACCAAGTGCTAAGAAAGGATAATTTGCCCATCAAATTTTCGTCCAAAAATTGGAAGGAGGAGCAGCATTAATTTTGAAATTTGTTTTTGTTGCCATGATCAAGTGTGTCTTAATATGTAATAAATAATTAAAGACACGTAAAATTACAAATAATATATAATATAAAGTTAAAATATTATATATA
The DNA here is from genome assembly GCA_022749755.1 of Azadirachta indica. Classification (NCBI taxonomy): domain Eukaryota; kingdom Viridiplantae; phylum Streptophyta; class Magnoliopsida; order Sapindales; family Meliaceae; genus Azadirachta; species Azadirachta indica. Next base: position 7,071,625 of record CM040447.1, read on the forward strand.
TGAAAACATTTTCTTGATGTAATACAATAATTAATATCATGATTTCATTCTAAATCATTTGTTGAGGTTTATTGTCTCTTTTTTCTTTTCCAATTTCTTTCACTTTAAAAATCAAAAATTAAAAAATAAATTTATTATAGTGCAACTAATAATGATATGATATCATATGTATATTTTTATTTACTACAATCCCTAACTTATGATTGATAGTTTTAAAAAAAATGGTTTGGGGCACAGCGTCAAGTTCAAGTGTTTGGGGTTTTGGATGCCATTTTGCTCACTCTTCTCGTGATTTTTTTATAAGAAAATGAGATAAATAAAAATTTTCCATATTTATATATTTAAACTTTTAGAAATTTATCAATCTATCAAGGTTACAATTTTGTTTTTTCGTTATTCATGTTCTCTCTATAAAACATCGTAATTACATTTTTTTTCCAATGAAATATGATGAAAATTGTATTTACTCCAAAAAGGCATAATATGACAAAAGAAAACAAAATGTTCATAAATTTAAAAAAAGAAAAAAGTGACAAGAGCTTTTGATATTAAAAATTTATTAAATTTAATTAAAAAATTAATCATCCCTAATGATTGTAAATGCCTTTTTGACATTTAAAAATCATGAAAACATGATGTTTTCCAAATTATTTCCGTGCTTCACTTCTTTTTTCTTCTATTCAGGAAGGAGACATTAATCAATTAGATGATTAATTTTGTAATTTTGAAAATAACTTATTATACTATTTTACTATCCAATGGATAAATAACTAGTAGTCATGTTGTTTATAGCCCTTTTTGTAATTATCTCCTCAGGTTTGTTTACCTTCAAGATACTATTTCTCTATGTTTATGGTTCAATATATTCAACTATATTATGTACTTTATAAACAATCGTATTTGATGTAAAACATATAATACTTAAAATAAGAACTAAATTATTAAAAAATAATAATAATAAACTTAATAAAATATTACAATCTTTGGTATCTATTATTTTATCATTATGTATAGTATTGGATCTTACTTCATTGTATTATCAAAATTATATTTAACATGGTTAACTTATATATATGTGTGTGTGTGTGCGCGCGCGTGTGTGTGTGTGTGCGCGTATAGTATGAATGAAATCCACTTTGATTTATTTCTTCTAAATAAGGAAAATCTAATGTCATATACCTAACAAGTTATTATTAAGTCTTCTAAAATAAGGAAACTTCCAACAAATGGCTACATAAATGGTATGATTGTTAGTGTCTTAAGTAACACTCAATTGAGTGAAACCTCAACCAATAGATACCAATTTTTACTGTTGTTTTTGTTGCTTAATGCTTGTAATATAAATATATATATATATATATACCCACACACAAGAGATAAATTACCAAAAGACAATCTCATAAGTTAAAATTTTTCTTATTTCACGAAAAAAAAAAAAAGAATGGCCAAAATCAATTCGTCTGTTCTATCAGTATTTCTACTCGTCTTCCTCTTCATTACTGATAATCAACCTCCTCTTTTCTCTTTAAATGATAATATATATGATATGATAATATTATATGTAAAAATATTAGTGTTTTGATGATGATTGGAAATGTGGGTTTTTGTTTTTAGAATTGAAAACGATGAGAGTGGAGGGTCAAAAAGAGCTTTGCAATTTCAGGACTTACCATTTGCAGCCTTGTACTGAACAAGAATGCTCAAAATACTGTGTCTTTTATGGTGAAGGAGGTGGTAGCCACTGCACTAACCCTATTACGTGCTGCTGTGAAGGTAAATTTGAAAGGGAGACTGTTTTTAACGTTTTCTAAAAATGTTTTTGAAATATTATTTTTTAAAATGAATTCTAAAATATTTGCTAATCAACTCTCTCTGCAAAAACAAAAATTGTTATTTAATTCTATTGTTTTCTCGCAGAGTAGAATGGTTTTTTTATGGGATAATAAAATTTGGGTTCCTATATATATATATATGATTTTATATTCATATATAACAATATATTATTTATTTATTTATGTTACATAAGTCTATCACCGTATATTATTACCTACTATTATATTATGATGATAAAGATATAAAAATTCAATATTATTAAGGGAATTTGTTTTATGGAAATAAACAAGAATTTTGCATAGACATATTTGTTAAAATTTGACTAAATTATATTTCTAGTTATGGTTTCATCAAAATTTGTAAATTTATTATCTCGTTAATATTTCCTTATTTTATGGTTTTCGAAAATATTTTATTCCAAAAGACCAATATTTGGATTGCCTTTCTTAATAAATTTTCATTCTAATTTGATTTATTTATTTTCGTTTTTATAACAGCTAAGCCACCAAGTGCCATCAAGGATTTGCACAGCAAATTTTTGCCCAAAAACTGGAAGAAGAAGCAGCATTAATTTTGAAATATGTTCTTGTTGTCACCATGTGTCCCTCAATATGTAATAAAGACACATAATATATATATAAACGAATTAATAATAACATCATGATTTCATTATAAATAAGTTGTTGAGGTTTATAACAGTCTCTTTCTTCTTTTTCAATTTCTTTCAATTTAAAAATTGAAAATAAAAAAATAAATTTATTATAGTACCATTATCAAATAATATTTATATCATATGGATACTTCTATTTATTACAATTATCAAATTTATAAGTGATATATAATTTTTTAAAAAAATTACATAACACTAATGAATCACAGATTTTAACTATTGATAGTGCCTAAAAATAGTTCTAAGTGGTTTAAAATATTTTTAAAACTTTCAAATCATCCCAAATTAAATAGTAATAGTGGACAGGAGTTAATATTTTGCGGATGAGAGATTTCTCACTCCTATTTGAAATATTTAAAATTTATAAGAGTATATTTAAGTTTTTGTATCAAATTAAAAATAAATATTTTTAAAACATTTAAATGATTGAAATTAAATTATATTCAAATTTTAGATTAAAAAACAAACAAACACTAAATATTTCAAATTTAGCTTGTAATGAGTTGTGTTATTATAAATTTTTATTCGCACAAATTATATTCACTATCAAATTTGTTATTCATGTTTTTAAACTAAACCAACAAAAAAAAATATGTATAATCTTTAAAAAATTATCGACTAATTAAGAGTGCATGGCTGTTGGTATTGAGACGTAAATTATTACATAGACATAAAGCTTCTACCTCAATATCCAAAAACATGTAGCTGAATATTGCAGAGTGCATTTGGAATCAGTTACCATAAGTTAATTAAAACTTATGACACGTGTCATTTACATAAAAATATTTAACTTAATTTCCTTCAATATTTTAAAATTATTTTTTTTATTTTATTAAATTCAGTTGATATTATGTTAAATTATTTCTGCATATTTTATGTAAAAATTAGATGCAATGTTGAAGTTTTTGTCCTTTTAAAAACATATATATATATATATATATATGGATGGCTTCTCAAGGTACCAAACTGGTTTCTTGGTTTTATTTGGATGACATTTTGTTCACTCTTCTAATATGATTTTTTTTTTATTAAAAAATGAGATAAATAAAAATTTTCCATATTTATCTATTTAAACTTCTAGAAATTTTATTAGTCTATCAAGGTTACAAATTGTGTTTTTTTGTTATTCATGTTATTTCTATTAGTCATTGTAATTACATTTTCTTTCCAATGAGATTAATTTGATGAAATTCGTGTTTACCCCAAACACAAACAGTATAAGACAAAAGAAAATAATATTTTAATACATTAGAAAAAGGGTGACAAAAGCTTTTTAGTTTTTAAATTAAAAATTCATTAAATTGAATGAAAAAGAAAATCTAATCACCCCTAATAATTGTAAATGACCTTTGAGGCATTTAGGCACTGGATAAATATCATATTTTCTAGAACATTTTCACACTTCAGTTCTCTTTTTTCTTTTTCTATAATTCAATAACAATATATTAATGAATTAGATGATAAATTTTATAATTTTTAAAATATGTATTGTACTATTTTACTATGTAATTGATAAAGAATTAGAAGTAATGTTGTTTATAGTCCTCGTACAACTATCTCTTTACATCTATTTTTATGATTCAATAAGTTTAATTATATTACTTGAACTTCACAATGAATCTTATTTGAAGTAAAAACATATACTTAAAATAAGAAATGAATTATAATAAAAATAAATTTAATAAAATATTATAATTTTTAGTATTTTTTATCTTACCGTTAAATATTGTGTTGCATCTTATTTTATTATATTATTAAAATCATATTTAATATGGTTAATTAACTTTATATCTACATATATCTAGATATATATATCATTAACATTAAATTCACTCATCTGATTCAAATTGATGTAAAATTATCTTCCAAATTAGGAAAATCCAAATCAATATATCCAAAAAATTATCATCAAATCATCTAAAATAAGGAAACTTCGAACAAATTAGTGGCTAAATAAATTGTAGATATGATTATTAGCCTTTTAGGTAACTTACAAATTGAGTGAAATCTCAACCAGTAGATACGAATCTTATAATGTTTGTATTGCTTACTGCTTGTAATATATATATATATATATATATATATTTATACTAGAGATAAATTACAAAAACACAATCCCATTAAAAGTTAAAAGTTTTCTCATTTCACAAAAAGAAAAGAGACAAAATTAAAAAAAATGGCCAAATTGTCTGTTCTATCACTATTTCTAGTGGTCTTCCTCTTCACTACTACTGGTAATTAATTAATTTTACTTTCTCTTTTCTTTTTTATTGCTGTATTAATTAATGTATAATTGTTTTTAATGTGGGTTTTTGTTTTCAGAATTGAAAACGATGAGAGTGGAGGGTCAAAGCTGTTTTAAGAGTGTTCCTTTGCAGCCTTGCACTGAATCAGAATGCTCAAAATACTGTTTCTTTAATGGTCAAGGAGGCGGTAGCCAATGCAGTAACCCTACTACATGTTGCTGTAAACGTAATATTAATTTGAAACCGAAACCGATGTTTTCTAAAATGTTTTTGAAATATTAATTATTTCATTCTAATTGGATTTAATTATTTTTTTCATTTTTGTAACAGCTAAGCCACCAAGCGCCAGCAAGGAGGAGCAGCATTAATTTCGAAAAGTGTTTTTGTTCTAATGATGTGTCCCTTAATATATATGTAATAAAGACACATGCAAATACCACATTGCATATATATATATATATATATGAATGGATTTTCTTGGTGATATGATAGTAATATCATGATTTCATTATAAATCAGTTGTTGAGTTTTATAATCCTTTTTGTTTTCCAATTTCTTTCAATTTAAATAAATTTAGTATGATACAATTATCTAATCATATATATCTTTATCATGTATATAAGTTTTATTTGCTATAATAATTAATTTATGATTGATAGTTTTATTGAAGAAAAATATTGACTAAAATTAATGAATCGCAAATTTTAACTCTTGTAACACAATTAATATGAATATTATTCAATCAATTATAATACCAAGGTTTTAAATATGTAATTTACATGTTTCATTCTATTAAAATAATGTCTTATGACAAATTTGATATTTTTAATTGTTATCACAGTTTCTCTTGTATTAATATGCTCTATCAATAAAAATAATTAAAAAAAACAACAACAATAATCTTCGCAAAATTTATACTGCACTGATTGGAAAGAGATTTAATACTTCAAAATTAATTTTTTTCTTGAATTTTTTAAATTGCTTAATGTGATAATAATCTAAATGAATTTAAAAAAGTAGGTAAAAATTAATAATTAATTCTAAACTTCTTTTAATGTATTCAAGGATTTTTATAAAATGACACAAATGTTACCTTAATTTTTTTTTTATCTAAAAATTTTAAAAAATCTTCACCATACATTTCATGAGTGTTCATTTTGTGATTCATCTGGAGAGACAAAACTCATTTTATGATTAATAAGATTCCTCTTCATAAGAAGAACCCAAACCCTGGCCTGGCCCTCGTAAGCTAGCAAAACCTCCTCTGCATCTGCATCATCTCTGAAACTTCACTCAAAACTTCTTCAAGAATTTCTCTTCGGTCATTCCCTCTTCCACAACCTCCAAGAGATCAGAATCTTGTCACTCAGATTTTCAGTGCTGTAAGTCAAACAAATCAGCCTATTAAAAACAATGCCACCTTTTCCAATTCAAGCTTTTTCAAAAAATAGTCTTCAAGTCCTGATTACAACCTCTCCTCGGACATACGAGGCAACACAGGTGCCTTTCTAGACATTATTACAAAGTCATCTTTTGAAAATAAAAAACTAAACAAAATTTTAGCATAAAATTGAGAATGCCAAAATATGAAATAGTAATATCATAAGTTCTTGCCTCATGAACCAATAATAATTAAAAATGTACACACCATTACACGGGATTGAGATGACTTTTATAAAAACCACTTACTTTCATAAGAAATAAGCACTTCAGCCAACAAGAAATCAATTAGCAATGCGAACAAAAAAAATATTCATTGCAGTTATGCCGAAACCAAATAAGTTTTACGGAGTAATTACCTTGGTTTTGATCTGTTTCCACTTGCTATGAACCCACAGGACCAGCAAACTCTCTATGAAAACTCCTCTGCACAAAAAGGCATAGCAAGAAGATTGAAATGCCTAAAACCACCCCACAATGTTGAAACAAACCGCCGGATGTCGTTGCTTCATGTAAGGAATTTACCTTCTTCTTCAACATTCAGCTATGCTTAGATCCTTCTGTTTCAAGGCTTATAATTCATAAGAAGTGAGAGTTTGTTTGAGGCAAAACAACAACCGTCCCTGTAAATTCAATTCAAATGACTCGAGGATGCTATAGGTCACACATTGAAACCTGCATCATGACTCCTTTTCAGAAGAAGATGACAACAAAGAACCCAAGCTCTGGCCCTTAAAAGCTAGAAACAACTCCTCTGCATCATCCCCAAACCTTAACACAAACTTCTGCAAGAATTTCTCCTCAGTCAAAGGCAACATTTGAGTAAAAGTGCATTGCTTCTTCAACAACCCCCTTGACATCAAAATTTTAAAAACTCTATATCGAGGAACGACTCGATTTTCCATGCTGTAAATCAAACTAACTGATATACTGAACAATGCTGATTTTTCCAATTCAATCATTTTCAAGAAAAACTCAAGTCCTGATTGCAACTTCTTCTTGGACACAGTAAGCAACCGAGGTGCCTTCCTAAACATTTGTATGAATTCATCTCTTGAAATTCCATAACTCCCAAATAACTCAACTTTTCTCTCAAATGTTTCTTCACTCAAGCTACAAAGCGCATATAATCCATGATAAAACATCCTTGAGTCAAACAGAAATTCCCATGCCAGAAACCTGTGAAACAAGTTTTTTAAGTTCAGATTCCGGCATAACCAAGAGTCTAGGTTTATTAGATACTAGCTCTGAAAACCGGGACCCAACAATTCCACAACTTCTAAACAATTCAACGTTGTTTAACAACCTCGATTTCTCTCCATTGATTAGATTCCAACTAGATCTCCTAAGCATACGAATCAAATATTCATTTTTTTTGTCATCCACTAATACTTGCTTCAAAATTTCAATACGTGGAATCAATTTTTTCTCTAAACTAGAAGTTAAAAGAAAGGAACGCTTGGAAATAAACTCACCCAGATCAGAACCCTCTACACCCAGTCTCTGGAAAAACTCAATCTTCGGTTTTAGGGTTTTCTCAACATCAATGAGGAGAACCTGAGGCAATACACGAACCCAATATTGAATGTGAGCGTCGGATAATCCAATAGTCCGAAAATACTGACATACATTTTGCGGTTTCTCGAGGGATTTGACGTAAGCATAGCGGCTTGAAACTGCAAGGGCTCGTGATTCGGGAAAATTGAAGGATTCCATTAGGTAATTTTGGAAAACAGAGTTTGAATTGCGGGTTTTTGGCAGAGAAGAGAAGAATGAGAAAAGGGATTTGATTGTTGAAGACGGAATACTGCGGAAATTCGAAAATGAAGTGAATTTCTGCATTCTGCGAGAATTTTGAGCGGGGAGAAGGACAGATTTAGGGTTTCAGGGTTTAAACGAATAATAAAAGAGTTGCTGAGTTTGATTGAACCTCAACGGTTGGTCTTCTTTCCAGCACGATTATCATATAAGTCCCATAGGTTTTGTTTATTTGTAAAAAAGAAGAACGTTTTTAACTTCATCGAATAAATCCTGGACTCTTATTAAAATAACTTAAATATCCCTATAGAAATTAGACTATGCTTATGTTGGTACTATCAGCGTAGTTTTTAACTAAATAATTAGTATAGGGTTATTATTATTTGAGAACTCGTTATTTGTTATAAAAAAACTTAAAAATTAGAAGTTTTAAAAATGAAATAACTTAAATCCTTAAAATTTTAAAACTATATAACTTAAATTCTTGTTACTTTCTTGATATCTTATTCCAGCCCTCGACTAATTTTGAATTAAACTAATTTTAACTTGTGTAATCCTCAGTTTTTAGGACATGGAATAGTTTCATAGATTAGAAAGTCTTATTATACCTCCAATTATGATTTTGTTTATCTTTTATTTGATAAATTTTCTCTGGTTCTCTAACCCATTGTGTAAACTTAAAAATAGGTGCTCACTAATCAAATCCTAATAAGTTTTATTCTATATAAATTGAATACTCTTTAAAATATTAAAAATATAATTTAAACATTTTTAAAATATAAAAATATAAAATAAAAATTTATTAAATCATAAATGAGCTACTATAATATGATGGGAAAAGATCAACTATACTATTATTTTACACATATTTTTATATCATTTATAAATTATTAAATATAAATAAATTTAACAAAATTAAATTTATATATACGTTAATTATGATGCATTAATTATTATTAATTGTATGATCAGATTTAATATCAACTATTAAATTTATCTAAATTTAACAATTTACAAATAATATAAAAACATATATAAAATTCGAACTCAACTCATTATTAAATTGTGTCACATCTTTATTACCCCAAACTCATAAACTCTATGTTGTGTTCATGTAAAGTTAATGAGCTATGTCAAAAATTCATTCCTACATTAATAATTTAACAGTAAATTTTATAATTTTTAAATAATTTATTATATTATTTTGCCATTGAATAACAGGGGCAAAAAGAATACTGAAATGCCCAAAAAGCAGCCCACGTCATCTTTCAGCCATTCTCAGGTCCTTACCTGTTTCAAGGTTCAGAATACATCAAAGTTTGTACGAGGCACAATAACTACAACCCTTATTGCCTTGCCTTAGTTCATTTCAGATAACTCGATGGCGCCAAAGATCTCACATGAAAAATCACGTCAAGGTTTCTCTTCAGAAGAAGAACCCAGACTCTGGCTGCCGTAAACTAGCAAAAACTCCACTGCAATCATCTCCAAAACTGAAATCGAACTTCTACAAGTATTTCTCCTCACTCAAAACCAACACTCGAGGAAAAATGCATTCCTTCTTCTACAACCTCCCCCAAGATCAGAATCTTAAAAAGCCTATATTGAGGAATTGCTTGATTTTCCATGCTGGAGATTAAACAAATCGGCCTATTAAACAATGCCGCTTTTTCCAATTCAATCTTTTTCAGCAAATACTCTTAAGTCCTGATTATAACCTCTCCTCCAACATCCTAGGCATCACAGCCACCTTTCTAAACATTCTTATGAATTCATCTTTGGAAATTCCAAAACTCCTAAACAAATTTTTAGCGTAATATTGAGAATGGAAAAAAAATTAAAGAGGAATATCATAAGCTCTTGCCTCATGAACAAATAACAATTAAAAATACACATGATAATATGAAATCAATTAGCACTGCAAATAAAGAAAATATGCACTGCTCTTATCCTGAAGTCAAATCAGTTTTACAGGCTAATTTACCTTGGTTTTGATCTTCTACCTGCTATAAAACCAGACAACCAGTGAACTATCTAAGAAAACTCCACTGCTCAAAAAAGCATGGCATGAAGATTGAAATGACTGAAACCACGCCACGCTGTTGAAACAAACCATGAGATGCCGTTGCTTCATGCAAGGATTTTACCCTTCTCATCAACATTCAGCTATGCTTACATCCTTCTGTTTCAAGGCGTATAATTCATCAGAAGTGAAAGTTTGTTTGAGGCAGAGCGACAACCCTCCTTGCACATCAACTCAAATGGCCGGATGGCCCCATAGATCACGCATGCAAACCTGCATCAAGATTCCTCTTCTCCTTAAGAGGAAGACAAAGATAAAGAACCCAAGCTCTGGCCCTTGAAAGCTAGAAACAACTCCTCTGCATCATCTCCAAACCTCAACACAAACCTCTGCAAGAATTTCTCCTCAGTCAAACGCAAAAATTTAAGAAAGGTGCATTGCTTCTTCAACAACCCTCTGGACATCAAAATTTTGAAAACCCTGTATCGAGGAATAACTCGATTTTCCATGCTGTACATCAAACAAACTGGCATACTGCACAAAGCTGCCTTTTCCAATCCAATCTCTTTCAAGAAAAACTCAAGTCCTGATTGCAACTTCTTCTTGGACACCAGAAGCAACATAGGTGCCTTCCTAAACATTTCTATGAATTCATCTCTCGAAATTCCATAACTCTCAAGTAACTCCATTTTTCTCTCAAAAGTTTCTTCACTCAAGCCACTAAGTGCATATAATCCATGATAAAACATCCTTGAGTCTCCTGAAATTCCCATATCCCAAAGCTGTGAAACAAGTTTTTTAATTTGAAATTCCGGCATAACCAAGAGTCTAGGTTTATTAGATACTAGCACTGAAAGCCGAGACCCAACAATTCCACAACCTTTAAATAATTCAAAGTTGTTTAACAACCTCGATTTCTCTCTGCTGATTAGATTCCAACTACATCTCCTAAGCATACGAATCAAATATTCATTATTTTTATCATCCACTAACACTTGCTTCAAAATTTCAACACATGGAATCAATTTTTTCTCTAAACTAAAGTTTAAAAGAAATGAACGCTTGGAAATAAGCTCACCCAGATCAGAACCCGCTACACCCAGTCTCTGGAAAAACTCAATCTTCGGTTTTAGGGTTTTCTCAACATCAATGAGGAGAACCTGAGGCGAAACACGAACCGCAGATTGAATGTGAGCGTCAGATAATCCAATAGTCCGAAAGTATTGACATACATTTTGCGGTTTCTCGAGGGATTTGACGTAAGCATAGCGGTTTGAAACTGCAAGGGCTCGTGATTCGGGGAAGTTGAAGTGTTCGATTAGGTAATTTTGGAAAATAGAGTTTGAATTTTGGGTTTTTGACAGAGAAGAGAAGAATGAGAAAAGGGATTTGATTGTTGAAGACGGAATACTGCGAAAATTCGGAAATGAAGTGAATTTCTGCATTCTGCGAGAATTTTGAGCGGGAAGAAGGAGAGATTTAGGGTTTTAGGGTTCTAACGAATAATATAAGGGCGAAAATTAAAGAGTTTCTGATTTTGAATCTCAAGATTGGTCTTCTTCCGAGCACGATTATCATATAGATCCCATAGGTTTTATGTATTTTCAAATAAGAAGAAATTTTTAAAACTTTCTTAAATAAATCCTCAATTCTTATTAAAATAACTAAAATATCTCATATTTGATATTATCAACACAGTTTTTAACCAAACATTTAGTTATATTTCAAATCATTTTAATATTTTTAAAGACATAATAAAAACTAATAAATTAGGCTCTTATTTAGAAACATAAAAAATTTAAAGACAATTTTTTTTTTAGAAAGTATGGGGTAAACATCTTATTCAATGTATTATATATTAGTAGAAAAGTGAAATATATAATCATTCATATGGTATTTTCTAGTTGTAATTAAAACCAAAAAAAAAATGGCAAACATGAATTTAACATTGAAAAACTAATTTTAACTTGTATAATCTCATTGTTGCATCAAACTCTTTTACTTACCAGAACAAGGAATAGTCTTAGAGAAGAGTAAGTATCATTGTCACCCTAATTATGCTTTTTTTTTTTAATATTACATATCAGATAAGAGTAAATACGATTGTCACCCCAATTATGCTTTTTTTTTAATATTACATATTAAAAATCCATCAAAAATTTATGATGGAAATCACATATGACTACCCAAATATCTTCACCCAATTTTGGATGATATCCTACCCTCATACGTGAAAGAAAATCTACCCACACTCTAATACAGTATATGCTTAGATATTTTCACTCAATTTTAAATAGTATCTTACCCTCACACATAAAAAGAAATCTACCTATACTTTAATACAATAAACCTCACATATAATGAGTATCATTTTTCATAATTGGGAAATAAGCCTTACTGGCTCAAAGGCTGAACTCCAATTTGTGGAATTCATCCTTTTTACCACTCAACAAAGCCTAAGTAACCCCAATTATGCTTTTATTTGTCTATTATTTAATAAATTTTCTCTCATTCTTTTGAAATTTAATAACCAGATATCTAAACTTGAAACTAGAGCTAGACAAATACTATCTAAATGCTAATAATACTCAATACTCAAATGCTTACAAATTTTATTTTATATAGATTGAATGTTTTTTAAAAGATTAAAAATCTTTCAATCCTTAAGTCTCCCCAAACTCGCTATGGTTATTAGAATGTATGAAGTCAAATTTGTTGTTGAGAAAAAAACATTGTTTGATCTAGTGATTGCTAATAATGTAATGTACAAAGTTCTGAATTCATCCAAATTCTGAACATGAAAATACATGCATTAGAAGATCAGAAAACCCGGAAAAGACTCAAATACTATTTTGGTTTCTACAAGCAACTTCAAACACTCAATGGGGCATACATGCGATTTTCTTCCTCCGCTCTATGTCAGGCAAGTCTCATTACATTCACATACAATGTGTTTTTTCTTCTTTAATAAACTTTCAGGCAAAATCAAAACTAAAAAATAATAGAAAATCATCAGCCCTTGTCTCGTGAACCGATCACAATAAAAACTGCACTGCAATTATGCAGGATAAACTGAAAGGATTCAGAAAATTTCTAAATGTACCAGTTTTGTCATTAGAAAATGAGCACATCAGCCAACGTGAAACCAATTAGCAACTTTAGATAAAGAACTTGCAGTTCTCACCATCTGCATTTCTATATATAACTTGGTTAAATGCACTGGTCTGTCTTTCTACCTGCTAAGAAGCAAATGGGTTAGCCATCAATGAACTCTATGAAAAAGACTGCTGCTCAAAAACAGCACAGCAAGAACATTGAAATGCCTGAAACCACTCCATGATGTTGAAACAAACAACTGGATGTCATTGTTGCATGTAAAAGATTTAACCTTTTCATCAACTTTCGGCTATGCTTACATCCTTCTGTTTGAAGGCAAAATTAAAACCCTCATTGCAAGATTGACTTCCAAGTACTCAAAGGTCCATAGATCACGCATAACAACCCGCATCAAGATTCCTCTTCAGACAAAGATGATGAAGAACTCAACTTCTGACCCTTGAAAGCGAGAAACAACTCCTCTGCATCATCTCCAAACCTCAACAAAAACTGCAAGAATTCCTTCTCAGATAAAGTCAACACTTTAAGGAACGTCAATTTCTTCTCCAATAACCTCCTCGAGGTAACAATTTTAAAAACCCTATACCGAGGAAGCACTCGATTTTCCATGCTGTACATCAAACAAATCGGCGCATTAAACAGCGCCTCCTTTTCCAATTGAACCTTCTTAAAAAAGAACTCAAGTCCAAATTTCAACTTCTCTTGAGATGTTCTGAGCAACACAGGCGCCTTCCTAAACATTTCTATCAATTCATCTTTTGAAAATCCATAACTCCTGAACAATTCTAATTTTCTCCCCAATGTTTCTTCACTCAAACAACTAACTGAATACAATCCATGAACAAACATCCTCGAATAAACTGGAATTCCCAAATCAGAAACCTGCGAAACAAGCTCCCTGAGTTTCAATTCCGACATAAGGAAAAGTCTGGGTTGCCTCGTTAATAACATTGACAGCTGAGTCCCAACAATTCCACAACTTTTAAAGAATTCAACGTTGCTTAAAAACCGCGTGTTTGGGTCTCTAGCAAGAAGCCAATTGCATCTCCCAATAGTGCGAATCAAATTCTCATTATTTTTATCGTCCACTAAAATTTGCTTCAAAGTTTCCAAACCAGGAACCAATTTTTTCTCCAAACTAACACTTAAAAGCAACGAATTCTTAGAAATAAACTTACCAAGATCAGAACCCGCCAGACCCAGATTATGAAAAAACTCAATCTTCGGTTTTAGGGTCATTTCAACACCGCAAACCAAAACTTGGGGCGATGCTCGAATTGTGGAATGAATGTGGACGTCAGAGAATCCCATATTCCGAAAATACTGGCATACATTTTTCGGTTTCTCAAGGGATTTGACATAAGAGAATCTTTTTGATAATGCAAGGGCTAGTGATTTGGGAAAACTGTAGGATTCAATTAGGTAATTTACGAGGAGAGAGTTGGTATTTTGGGTGGTTTCCGGAAGAGAGGAGAAAAATGAGAAAAGGGATTTGATTGCTGAAGACGGAATATTGTGGAAATTCGGAAATGAAGTAAATTTCTGCATTTTGGGAGAATTTGGAAATAGAAATTAGGGTTTTTTTAGGGTTTAAACGAACAAGAACAGAGTAAGAATTGACTCGGAGATTTACACGTCTTCCTTGAGGGGATTATCATACACGCCCCTTAGTTTTTACAAATTTTCATAAAACAGTAAGTTTCTTAATACTAAATTTTGAGTTTATTAACAGAGCATGAAAGTAATATTAAAAACTATTTCCATCATTTTAAAAAATTAACCGGTTATGTTTTATTCTTAAAAAGTGTAAAAATTTATAAATAAATCATAAACCAATTTTTTTCTTTAAAAAAAAAGAGGGAGGTTAAACTTTCATCTATAGACCGTACATCCGTTGAAAAATCATATTTGTATGATTAAATTTTTAATTATTTTTAATATTAATCATATTTGTATAATTAAATTTTTAATTATTTTTAATGTTAATTTTATCAATTCAATCTAAAAATATTTCAACAATGAACACCTTAAAAGTCTTGTGACAAACAGTCATAAAGTTATTGAAGTATAATGTATTTTTCATTTTAAAATCGGGTGTGTATTTTCTTTCTCACATATTTAGTTAGTTTGAGTTATTTTATTATATACATTTTAATCATTTCCATGTAATATATATTTTAGAAAACTTTATTAGACTTGTCTTTGGATCTTAAAAACGCAAAGATTGATTTCTCATTGTCATTTCACACATTCCTTTTTTTTTTTTTAAATTATTAATCTCGATAGTGAAAATTCAAAAGTAATAACAGCAAATTGAAAATAAAACAACAATATAATAAATTGAGTAAATAATAATTAGTCCTTTTAATTTGCTACAGCTAAAACTGTGGTTCTCCCGTCAGTTAACAACAAATTGAGAACACAAAAGAATTGGAATCATTTTCAATTGAAGATCAAACTCAAACACTATCAAAATAATCGATAGAGGTTTCTCTTTACAGGAAATTTTTCAGTTAAAAAAATAAAAATGAAGATGATTAGCCCGAAATCAGAAGGCTCGGAAACCAATTAATAGGGAAAAAATGAAAAAACAAAGGACTTGGTCAAGGAACAAGAAAAAAATATAATTCCAAGACTCATGTACAAAAATTTCAAGCAGATATAGAACAGAGATCGTCGAAAACTTGTCTGATATTAGGCCTTTCATTTACAGGGAAAATGCACCTGAGCGATATCCCAAGCAAATCATCCATTGCTTTTGATGGTTCTTCCCCGCCGGCAATATCTCTGTCAATGCAGTCCATTCCCCGGCCTTCTTGGTCACAGAGCCTGACCCAGTCAGTGAGATCAACGGCTCCAGATTGGCCTGATATAATATCACCGGCACTTCGTCTGGTTAACAGTTCCATAAGAATTACTCCGAATGCATACACATCAGCCTTGAATGAGGGAGCTGGTTTTGATGCTGTTGCAAGTTCTGGAGCACGGTAACCCAGTGCTCCGAGATTCAGCATCTGCTCAGCAATGCCAGCCGGAGTCATTAGCCGGTGAAGTCCATAATCGGTAAGGCGAACATCATAATCCGGGTCTGCCAGGAGTATGTTTGTAGGCTTTAGGTTTCCATGTGGCAAGCCTCTATCGTGAAGGTATAATAGACACCGAGCAACATCCACTGCAACTTTTAGTCTCTGACTGAACGATAGCGGGGAGTATCTCCGAGGAGTAGTCTCTGTGTTAACATTCATACAGGTCAAATAATAGAAAATGTAACAGAAAATAATAATATGCTTTATTATTACGCATGTAAATCAGATGGGAAGAATAATAATATTTATGAAACTGGAACCTACTGCTACAATTGTTCAAGGTTTTCAGAAGTTAGAATTCAGGCAGATAAAACAAAAGGAACAGTAATTTGACATACTCAGGAACAACTTTCCGCACATGTCATGACACAAGCTGTTCTCTTAATTCATGCTGATTTAACAAATCAGATCAGAGAAACAAATTTTTCTTCTGAAATGTTTTAGATGAGTGATGATATTAAAGATTCATACTGTGGTTTATGCGATTATGGCTGACTTCCCCAGAGTCAATGATTCAGCATATTTTACCTCTTCCTTAAAATTGAAGTAAAATTCAATATTTATCTAAAACGAATCACCCAAAACGAAGCAATCTACTAAACACTCCAAGAACATTCAAATGGCAACTGTGCCTTTGTAAGATAAGTTAGCTCAAGGTTCTAACAAAAATTTCAACAATGTTATGCAGAATAGTGATAAATTAACACCAAAAAAGTTCTCCAGTAGCATATTATGGTCAGTAACTAGAAGATAAGCCATTCTTGATGTGAATGTCACCGCATACCCAAGGAAAATGCAAAAACAATATACAATGCGATATCAGCATGCAGTGAGAGCCCCTATAAAAATGGCACAGAACTGCAGAAAGCTGCTGGGAAATGATAACTCAGACAAAAAGTAAAAAGGTACTTTGAACTTTTACCATAAAGATGTACGGCCAAGCTATCTCCCCGGATATAGTCAGCTAGAAGAAGTCTCTCCTGCTCTCTGGGTCCCCAATAGTATGCTCGCAATGGAACAATCTTCGGATGCCTCATAGACCCAATCTTTTTAACTTCCTTAGCAAATTCTTTCTTATGTTTGACCAGTCCTACCCGCAACCATTTCACGGTCAACATATGCCCACTATCTAGAGTAGCTTTATAAAGAGTTCCGTGGCTGCTTCTCCCAAGAACTTCTGCCGGGGCTCGAGATAATTCTTCAGCAGTGAATGCTAGTGAAGCATCCAGGAAGAACAGTTCTCCAGCTAACCGATCTGGTGAGTACACATCCAACATGACAGGAGGTTCACGGGCCTCAATAAAACTGGGCGAGGAAGACAATGGAGAACCTGGTGA
The DNA here is from genome assembly GCA_022749755.1 of Azadirachta indica. Lineage (NCBI taxonomy): Eukaryota > Viridiplantae > Streptophyta > Magnoliopsida > Sapindales > Meliaceae > Azadirachta > Azadirachta indica. The sequence continues at coordinate 7,089,135 of CM040447.1, forward strand.
GGACTTCCGTCCGAATATTGCAGGATGACTATCGAGCAAATTAGGATTCATGGATGCCGAACTGGCAGCTACTCCCTCATTTTGCTCAATAATTTCTGTTATAAACTCTGCCTGCCCAGATAATGATCTTGAATTTGAAGTAAGCAAGTGATCATTTGAAAAGCTCAAGGAAGAAGGTGGGCGTTGAACATTTGAGTGGAAATTGAAAACAGAAGGCCGTGAAAATCTCCCTTCCTTAATATCTCTCCCAGTAGTTTGGCCATTAAATTTAGTTCTTCCATGAAATTCCTTAAGTTGTGTCCGATGATAGACCAGTAAAACGAAAACAATCATCACAGCAGCTCCGACAGTGGCAACAATGATTGCTACTCTAATACTGCTCTTCGAACTGTGATGTTTCACTCCAGCAGAATCCCGACCTTGAGCATAATTTGTTGATGGCATGTCATCTGGCAAGATTAACAAGTCATTTCCAGGGCGGAATGAAGACTTAGGGAAATTTCTCAAATTTTTGGGGATACGGCCTGTTAGATCATTGTATGACACATTAAATTCATTTAGTCTTGACGAAAGCTTATCAGGGAGTTTACCCTTGAACTTGTTTCCAGATAAATCAAGGTACTCCAAGACACTAAGTTTGTTCAATTCTGTCGGTAGATCTCCCGATAAGTCATTGTTTGCGAGATTCAGCAGTGTCAGTCTCCCCATGTTACCAATATCTGAAGGCAAGACACCACTTAAGGAATTACTCGAGAGATCAAGCGACTCCATTGGCGGATAAGAAGGTAGAACTAATAATTCACTTGCATGTGAGCCTTGAAAAGGAATAGGCCCGCTAAATCCATTTCCTGAAAGATTCAGGTTTGTCAAAGTCATTGAAGCAAAAAAACTGGCTGGAATGGGACCGTTAAGTTGATTCAAACTGATATCAACAGTGACCAATCTTGGGGACGTCTCTAGTAGAGAAGGCAAGGGGCCAACTAGGGAATTATTCCCGAGATTGAATATAATTAATCTATTAAACTCAGAAGTCAAGTTTGGTAAGTTTCCTGACAAATTGTTAGAACTTAAATCTACAATCTCCAAATTGGCTTCCCAGTTCTGCATAACCGATATGTCACCAGAGATCATATTTCTGCTCAAATCCAACATTACACAACTTTTCAGAGAAGTCGGCAAACTGCCTGATAAACTATTTGATGATAGATTCAAAACACTGAGAGTTGTAGAGTTAATTCCACGAATTGAACCTGCATACATGAGTTGGGAATACAAGAGACTCAGATAAAGCATGAAGTCAACAATATAATAGAAAAACAGAAGCACAAAATGCATGACAGCTTTAGTTTTAACAGTCCGAAAACTATGAACACCACAGTTTTCAACCTTGCCAATAGGCAGAATCAATTAAAATCACATAAAAAACAATTGGAGTTTAATTGTTAGTGAGTAGTCAATATTCCTATAGTCAAGAAATGACAAGTGAGAATCCAAAACTAAACAGCATTTTCTTCATGCAAATAAAGAAGACAAGAACATGCAACTTGAAGTTGACAATTAAGATATTTTTAGACATTGAACAATACCAATTACGAAAAAGACATTTTTGAAAGATTAATACTTATATATTCAGCAGTAAATCTACAGTCAGTGAAAAAGTAATAACCCAGGATTCCTTTTCTCTAAACACATGCTTGAATTTCGTAATTGAATTTTAAACATAAGAATAGTTTTAAATAATTCTCTTTTGTCTCTATGTCATCCAATCAGTCGCCTTCAGAGACATAAATGGTGAGATCCACAGACCTACAAGGCTACTTTTCCAAGCTTCTACCATAATTTTGTACAAGAATCTATTATTATGTAAAACAATGTAGATCTTTCGCTGGTAAGATCTTTGATACAAGTTTAATTATATGAATCTGCACAAACAACAATGTATTTGCCGAGTAAATTTGCTAAACAGAAAGTCAAAGACCATATTCATCATTAAGAAAATGGGTATCATAACACTGTTTTCACGTAAGAGAAAAACCTTAGCAAACAAAATTCCAGATCCCTATCATCAACAAGTTCAGTAATATAACTAAACATACCCTATAACATTCAACTTAGTGCAATAATATTAAATATTCCAACAAAACTAAACAAAAATGAAGAACAGCACAATAATTTTTGACGTTACCTGTAAATCCATTGTGACTGAGATCCAATTCCTGAACTGGAAGCCCACTCTCGAATAACTCCTCTGGTATCATCCCGAACAGTTGATTATTCCCTAACCTCAAAACCTTCAAATTTGGCAGCGACCCGAATCCTGGCAACTCTCCAGAAATCCCGTTGTCACCCAAATCCAACACTACCAAATTCCGAAACAACCCAATAACATCACTTGTGAAAAATTTTCCATTCAACCTGTTATGACTCAAGTTCATAAAACGCAACGTATTAGCAATACTCGAAACATTCTCTACATCAAATCTTAAACCTCCATAAAACTTGTTAAAACTCAAGTCAACGGATTCAACATTCTTCAGCTCAGTCATTATTTCACTAATATCGCCCCATAATTCATTTCTATGCAAATCCAAAGCTTTCAACTGCTGAAAATTCCGAAAATTACCCGGAACTCCTCCTGTGAAATTATTCATCGATAGATTAAGATAATTTAACCCCCATAAATCCGTGATCCGACGCGGGATCGGACCATAAAACTTGTTGTTAGACAGATCCAAGTACTGCAACGAACTCATAGATCCCAATGTGGGTACTAACCGACCCGTGAAGAAATTACCCGACAAAGAAAGATTCTGCAGCGATTTCAAGTTGGTCAATGTGTAAAATTTCAGCTCTCCGGACAAATCCATCTTATTCAAGTCGATAGAAACCACCGAACCGGTATCGAGGTCGCAGGTGACACCGGTCCACGAAGCGGGGCACCCACTCCGGTTGGACAAAGACGAAATGTTCCATGTAGAATGGATTTTATTCAACGGGTCGTCGTGAATACCCTTTTTGAACTCCAGCAAAGATGCAATCTCCGATTGGGAACCCAAAACGGCGACGAAAAGGGAAAGGAAGCAGAAAAAGAAGGCCGTTGAGGACAAAGTTAGAGTCATTTAGGTTACAATAACTGTATTTATCAATAAAACTAAAACAGACCCAGCTGAGAATAACTCATTTGGGAGATGGGAAACCCTAGAAATCAGGAATTAAAATAAACTTAACAGAGATTGAAGAAATTAGGGTTCCATTTGAAAATGGAGGAAGAAGAAGAAGAAGAAAGAGAGAGAAGAGTTTTGTCGTGCAGAGTTTTTGGTTGTTGGGATGAGTAACTACACGCTGTAAAGGACAAGCTTTTGATGCATATTATATGTTTGTGTTGTTGATTCACAGAGAGTTTTTGTGCGTTGTGCATAGATTACTGCTGCTGTTGTTGTTGCTGCTTGCTGTTGCTGCTTCTACTATCTTTTTCTTTTCTGTTTTTTTTTTTCCACTGCAAGAGAGAGAGAAATGAGTTTACAGCATCTGACGTGGAGGTCTGGATGGTTTGGTGACGGCGTTAACTGATTTTTTTGTTTGTTTGTTTGGTATAGGGTATATTTTCGCTAAGTCCTCAGTATTTACTTAAATTTCAAAAATGCCAATACACGTACTCTAAATGACATTTTACTCTTATTTTGGATGTTAGTCAGGATTAAAAATGAAAAGCAAATGAAGAATAAAATCTAACCAAATCAGTTGAAGGCGTTAACTGGGTTTTGTTTGTATTGCTATAAGGTATATTTCATATAGATTTCCAATATTTGCCTAAAATTTTATAAAATATCATTCAACTGCTTATAATGATTATTTCACCCTTATTTTGAATTTCAATAATGGTGGATCAATTAATTCCGTTTAAATTTTGATAGGCTATAGAATTAAATTAAATCAAAACTGACTCAAAGACTCAAAATTAAAATTTAAATCTAATTGAACCCGATTTTTTGCACTAAATAAAATTACAATATAAAAATGAACCGAATTAAATTGATATTTATTCACTCTCAAAGTTAGAGTAATATAAATTTAATTTTATAAAAAATGTTAATTTTTGTGTAATTTTTAACAAATAAGAGTCTTAAAATAAAAATTGCCCATGTGTTTGACATTGAATTTTTTGTGTTTCCAAATTGGAAATGTTTTTAGTCAAACAAAATAAAAGGTAAAAAGTAATACTATGTGAATTTGTCCATATATGGTAAAGCCAACAACTTTGGTCAATTGTCAAAAGCAAAATGTAGAATTATAAGGAAGAGAAATTTTAGATTTTGCTGCTGTGATCAGTTTCTAAGTTAGAATATATACATATATATATATATGACATCTTGATTTTATTAAAATATATAAGTCAATTATGTGACCGAATCTTAATATTTCAATCAATTAAAATATGAATTTTGTGAATTAATTTGATATTTACATTAAATATCTGTGTGTGTGCATACATATTAATATATGCACATACATAACGTATATAAATACAGTTTTACAACTATTGAATGGCTAAATTTTTATCTAAGTTTTTGTCTTGTAGACAAAAGTTTATTTTAGCCACTAAGTTTTAATAAATATCACTTTAACCAGAAAACATTTCACATTATTGACAAATGTCTCTAATGGTTTCCATATTTAGTCCCCAACATTTTAACCAATTTCACTTCAAACTGAATTTCGTTAAAAGAAAATCATCTTTTGTTTTTCCTAAGATAATATAAACGATAGATTAAATAATAATCGTTTATATTATTTAATAGATTGACTAGTGTTTTAGTAATTTAGAAAAATAATTATAAGTTGTAGTTTTCATATCAAATAATTAAATATGAGCCAAATGAAGATTCTTTATAAAAATAATTGTGTTACTTTTTATCTCTTTTATTTTCAATCACCTTTTTAACATCAAATCAAAAGATAATCATTATTTATATAAATTCTACCCCTTATAATGATTAATTATTTTGTATCTATATAAATTTATTTATATAAACAAAATAATTCTCTTTTAATCAGTTTTAGTTAATGATTATAATGAAATACACTCAACCAAGTTAAACTAAAATGAATGATATAAAAAATATTATGATTTATAATTATTATGACAAATCACTCAAATTTAGGCTAGATTTAAAACTAAGAAAACCATTGGAGATATCTGTGATCAATATAAAAATTATATTACAAAATGATATTTTTAAAACTTTAGGACTTGAACTGAATTTTATACACTACAGAGGTCAGGTCATAATTAAAGGACCTCTATTTGATGCAAATGAAAAAACTTGTTTCATTTTTAAAAATATAAAGAATTACAGGCCCCTAGTGTTATTATTATTATTATATTTGCTTAGATCTGTGATTGATTTGAGCAGCAATGAATTATTCTGATTCGTGCGACATCTTCTGCATGGAATCAATTCTGTTTACGGTTTTATCCTTTCATTTGCAGCCCACTACGATGGGCGCGTCCGTGCTAGATCATAGCTCGCTAATTTCTCGTTTGTATTAACGCCGTTAGTTTCATTTGGAGAGCTCTACTACTATGGTAACGACCGTAGCGGAACACATCCTGCTGTTTCCACGTTCGCATTGACGCCGTTAGTTTGTCGTCTTACGGGGAGAATTTTACGATGGTGAAAGTACTGAAACGACAATTCGGCTAAACGACCGTAGCGGAACACAGCCTACTATTTTCACGTCCGTATTGAGTGTTGACGCCGTTAGTTTGTCGTTTCAGGGGAAGAATTTTTCGATGGTGGAAGTACTGAAACGACAATTCCGCTGTCTTAAATTGATTTTGTTTGCATAATTATACGAGTAATCTAGAATTTTAGTGTTTAATTATTTTTAAAACTATATAATGCTAAAATGTAAATATATTTTTTTTATTTAATTAGATTTATTTGAATAAATTAGAAATAAAGATTTATGTCTTAGTGTGATTGAATATATATATATATATATAAATTTTAAGATAATATTTATGTTTATGTGTTAATGGGATACAAGATACATGATCCAAAATTTCAAATAAAAATTTGTTGAGATTATTTTTTAAAATTTTTTGGACTAAGTATAATTAAGCCATTTCACAAGAGATTCTAATATATATACTTTATATTTAAAAAAAAAAAGAGAGAAGAAAATTATACTAAAACAATTTAATATACAATAATGTATTATTTATTTAAAATATGGTAGGTAGGTGTGGTGGAAAAATTCATAAGTAATAGATTCTTAAATCTAATCACATTTCTTTCAATGTGATTTTCTCATTTTAAAGGTGATTACAATCATGAGTTTTTGCATATTTATTTACCATCTATTAGGTAATAAAAGTAAAATAGGGCTTCATTTGACTCTAACCATGTGGAGTATCTACCAAGTCTCTCAAGTGTTGTTATTTATAATAATGCAATGATCATTTTTTCTTTTTAAAATTTATTTAATTATTTTAATACAAGGTACACTTATTTAACTCAATAAAAATATAAAAATAAAGAATTGTTAACTTTCTCAATATGTCCCATTATAATGTCGATAGATTACACATTAAATTGTGTATTAAAAAAAAAAAAAGGTATGCTTATCATTCAATACTCACTAATAATCAAGTTGGTAAGTGTTTATCTTTTAAACTATAGTTTGATTTGTACGTGATTTTTGAGTAAATATTTTTTAAGTAGGGATAGAACTTACCAAATTTGCATACACATTTTCGTCAAATGGTGTCATATTAAATTACACCGTTGATTTTTGGTAGACTTTTAATTTAATATTAATATATTACATACAAATTTCGACTTCTGATATAATATTGATATAAACTTCTTATTCGTGTACTAACTCAACACTTATATCTTAATTCGAGAAAAATAATAATAAATTTATACATGAAGATATATGAAATATTATGTTTATTCATATTTCAAATACAAGGATAATTATTATTTTTAGAAATTTAAAATTAATATTTATAATTTATGAATACTTATATAAGTGTGATAGTTGTTAGAAAAGGTCAAAGATGACAAGTGTTAAGGTCAAAATAGTGGGTAACCATGAACTGTCTTTGTTTTGATAGATATTGTTTGTTTACATTTTTTTATTTTTTTGATTTTTCCTTTTTCGATTTTCTTTTCAATCAACTTTTTTCTTTCTCATCAAACAAAAAGATAATTTAAAGTTTTGGATCACACCGATTTTCTTGTCTTCTCCTTTTTATCAGTACCCATCACTTTCCCTTTCACTTGCCTAACATTAAGTAATTAATTAATTAATTAATATTGACAAAAATATTTTTCACATTTCTTGAGCCTACCATATGTTATTTAATAAATAAAGAATTAATTATTTTTATAAATACTTTATGTGATGTTAGGGGACAATAAAACTAAGCCCAACTTGAAGCCCATATTTAGTTTGGAGTTGTGTTGGGTTTTGCCTTCCCCTCAAAGCTCGGCCGATTTCCTTCCCAAACTAAAAGTAATGAAATATTATAATTGGGGTAATAACATAATCATCCCTAAACTTTTCTAAAATAATAAATAAAGACATATTTCAGTAGATTTTACCAAAACAAAAACTCTAAATTTAGCTGCTTCAATATGCGTAAATCTAGTGCTGCCCATGAAAATTTACCAAGAGTTCAAAGTTGATTAAAGAATTGAATCCTTTCTCGAGATAAACAATTACCACTAGACTACTAACGAAAATCTTAATTTAATAACTTTTTAATTTTGCGTAGGTTTTACTAATTGTTAAGAACGAAGTTATTAAAATTGACCAACTTATATATATATATATATATAAATTCAATGAAATTTAAGGATGAAATGTTAAACCGCAATAATAAATTATAATTTGTCTTTGAAAAAATTTCCTATGATAGAAGTATATAGGAGAACCTAAAAATTTTGATCTAATAAAACCTTTTAATGCCTTTTAGAAATAAAACAAAATTTTCCTAAAACCAAAAAAGGAAACATAAAGTTAAGTGGGTATTTTGGATTTTTTTTGAAAATGCTTTACATTTTTTAAAACAAAAACACATTTGATGGTAATTTTCGAAAACATATTTTGTAAAAAAAATTTGTTTACAAAATTATAATTAGAAAGGTGAAAATAATATTGGTTATTTTTAGGTCTTCATAGAAATGATTTTCTGAGTATATTACTATATTTTCTTTAATAATATGATAAGTATATATCTTTGAAAAAAATAATTTACTTCTATAAACAATGGAAAAGCAATTTTCTAACAAAAATTTTTGTATTTGAACTTATCAACTAAAATTATTAAAACAAATGATTTACGTAGAGGTCCTATAAATAAAGGTTCATAATCTTTCATCTAAATAAACATATGCTATCAATTAATTTCGAGGTTTATAATATTAGATTTCAAGGTTTACCTACTAATGAAGTAGACATATAAAAATTAGTAAAGTAAATTAATATTTACTTGATTGATGATAATAACCGACTAAATTAGAGATAGAATTGAAAAATATTGTTGTCTCCTCCCACTATTTAATTCTCTATTTCAATGCATAAACTATAAGAAGAAACCAAAACAGCCAACCTATGTTCTTGAGACTTGAGCTAGCTGCTTAGGAATCAGCAGACAAGTCAACAAATCTTTCTTATAAATATATAATATAAACTCAAAAATCCCATAATATAAAAACAAGAAATCAAATCGATTGATTACTTGCAGTTCTTCATTGCTGTTACAATTTCTAGCTTGCCCATCTCATTTTGTGTTCTCAATTTCTCTTTGGGGTATTTCATAGAACAAGTTAGATTGCATAATGAAAATTTCAAGCTTCTCTCTCTTTTTGCTTCTTGTTTGCTTCTTCTACTTCATTTTTGCTGCTCATGGGCATGAACCTACTAATAAATTGTTGGTTGTTGATGGGAATTCTTCCAATATGGTGAGTTTATCATTATTTCTTTTAGTATATGTGTATGTATGTATATTGATGTGGGTTTGATGATTGAAATTGATAATGAAGCAGGGAGGAGGAGGACGAGAAGTTGAGTGTGGGAAGGAGGGAGTTGAGTGCAAGGAAGGAAATAGTAAGGCAGAAGAAAGTGCTTTTGAGCATGAGGATTACATCTACACCAACTCTCTCCCTTAGATTACTACCTTATTGAATTAGAGTGTTTGCTAGTTTTGTTTTAGGGCTACTTCAAAGTGCTTTTAAAAAAAGCAATAATGTTTCTCTTATTTTTGTTGAGTTATAGAACAACTTAAGTATTATTGGTTGAGCTCATGTTGTTTTACATGTATATAATGAGTAGTGAAGCTTGCTACCTACCTAGCTAGTTAGTTTCTAAGCAATTAAACAATTTTATGTAACTTGTAGTGCAAGGTAAGGCATATTTGCTTGTTAGATAAAGTGTCTCACTTACATTTTTTTCTTCATATATAAATAATATAAACTGTAATATTTATAATTTAAAGTCAGTCACGTATATAAGATTGTAGTAGTTATGATTCTGCTAAATTCTTTACATCTTAGTTAAAGTTATTAAAGACAAATAGAAAACATAATACTTATTATTAACGACGATCGTATGCATAAGCTTATAATTATCATAACCGTTCTAAATTTTTCAACTATTACTTAAAGTTACTGAAAACATATAACGTAAAACAAAATGTTTATAATTAAATATGGTTCCATATGCAAGCTTGTAATGATCATAATCATAATCATTCCAAATTTTTACCTCTTAATCAAAGTTATTAAAGACTTGATCTTCAAGTATTAAGTTTAGAATCATATGAAGCAGAAGATTATTGCATTTTGATCCTTCTTAAAATGAATTTGTTGTCTTTCAACCTTGTGATTGTGAAAATTTTGACTCTACACGTACTAATATCTAATATTTACCAACTATATATTATAAATAAACATTATAAGTTCAACGTCTTATAATCTATCCCTTTTATATAATCCCAAAAAATAATGGCTACAACACTAATTTTCAAGTCGTATTCATTGAACAAAAATCAAATCTAATGTGGAATTAAATATCAAATCAAGATCAATGCAAAAAGATTTGTTGTTTCTTATTAATTTGATGTATGTATATGAATTTACGTTGCAAGCTACATCTTGGATGGCAGCATATGATTTCATGTGAATCGAATCAGTAGCAAATATATAGTTGTTGACTCACATCACATTGAATCAATGTATATGTAACTTAATTCATCAACTTGAAAAATTAATTAATTAATTAATTAATTAATATTCTTGCCTTATCTGAATCACTATTAATTCCAACATAGTTATGGGATTTTGTGAAATACAAGAATTAAAAATTTGATAATAGTGGTTATATTTAAATTTGGGTGGGGGTTCACCTAATCCTGGCTCATAGCACGAGCACCATAACAATATAATATGGCTGCTGCCTCTTTGTCTCAAATTGCCAAAGTCATTTGCCCTTCTTACTTGCTTCATGCAACATTAATTCATATTCATCAAATCCACACAAACTTCTCAAAATATATAAATATATATATATAAATATTCTAGAAAAGTACGATAAAAACTTAAAAATTATAATAAAAAATGGTCATCTTTAATCTACTCGATTAATTTTGACAATCATCAATGCATCTTTACTTTTGATAAAAGTCACCACGCCACTTTCAAACGATAGATTTTACCGTTAAATCTAATTGTTAACTCTAATTGGTCACATAAAAAGATAATATAATCTCTATAAAATTTAAAATTAATGTTTTATTTTTTCTCATCTTTTTTTTTCTTCTTCTTCCCTCGTCTCTTTGTCTCTCTTCATCTCTCTTTCACGAGAGAAGGAAGAAAAAAAGAATTATTTTTATTAATTTAAGTTTGTAAATTACAATTTTATCTTTTAGTTATTTAAAATAATGATAGAAGTTAATGTATTATGTATAGGGGTGGCATGATGACTTTCAAAACTTTTGGGACATAATAAAGATTGTTAAAATCAATTGGGTTAAATTAAAAACTATCGTAAAAAAATAGAAAATAAAAAAAAAGGTTAAAAAAATTTAAAAATTACAGTCAACTGTCGTTTGTATTGCAATAATAGTGATTATACTGTATTCATAGTTGCTATTCATTCGGCAACTCTAAAATTTTTTGTTACATTTTTCAAAATTTTTAAATATAATATCATTGTTATTATGATTTTTTGTGTTAAACAAAGAAAATTTATTAATTAGATAAAACACAATTAATTAATTAGATGTTATTAAATTCATTTCTTGTAATAATTTTCATCTATATAAATCAAATAAAAGTAAAAAACAAAAATCTTAAACGCATTAGAGGGTGAAATTTTTTTTTTTTTTAAAATTTTGGAGACTCTTATAATGTCATTGTTTGGCACGTACTATTATAATAAAATATATTTTAACATTTTGTGGATGTGAAAGCACTAAGTGAGCATAACATGGTGGAAACTTTAGTAAAATGTATTAATTTAACTTATGGCATCTTCAAGGGAACATTACAAGCCAGCCTTCCCTATCATTTTTTTGTCATTTATATATGTCCTAATTAATTTAATATGTATTACAATAATTGCTAATTAATTAAATCATTATTACAATAATCACTAATTAATTAGTAGTAAAAATACCAGTTTCTGTTTTGGTCCATATGTGCATAGCATAATTTCAATTATTGTGTAAACTAAATACTTTTTATTACCTTAAATTAATTTTTCTCACTTATTTTCTCCCCAATCCAAACACCAACATTCAAAAATATATTCTGCTTGTTAATTAATATTTATTTTAATTTTAAAAACAACTTTGTCATTATGCAATTAAAATATGCAACCCTCCCAAAAAATTTTTTCTTTCAACTAAAAAGAAAGACGATAGACAGAAGAACATAAGAATATTGTTGTATTGTATTGTATATAAAAACAAGTCTCTTTGCTGGAAGACTGTAAAATAATGATTTTCTTCCTGAAGCATTTAACAAATACATAAAATGAAATAAAACTTGTGAAAAGCTGATGAAAGGTCACAACAAAACAAGACAAAAACAATACACACCAAATAAAATAAATAATAATCAGATTCAGAGCTGGGCCTGCCAACTCCCAGAACACACAGTTGTCCTCCCTTTTCTTTTCATTTGAAAGATAAAAATAAATAAATAAATAAATAAAAATGTTTCAATCTAACAAAAGGAGTACAACCCATAAGTATTATTGAATATTTTTTGTGTTACAGTATTATACACAGATTATGGACAGCCCATCCTGTTGAATAATTATGATGGGTGGCTACACAATGCCAATATTTGACCATAAAATTGCTACCAATACAACTCTAAAACTCTCACTAGGGCTAAAAACTGTCATACATAAGGTGATCATCCGGCCAGAAAAATGGAGATTGAGAAAAATTACTGCCACAAAACACTCATTTTAATGATATTTCTGCAGGAAATTCCTAGTAAGCTCGAAAATGCAGTCTGTTTGAGCTGCCAATGCTTACGCATGTTGGATGTTTTACCCCGGTTTGACGTTAAAAGAACACATTCCTATTGGTTTCACTTACTTTTGAGTACTGGTTGAGGTTGACTTGTAATTGAGAGTTTTGCGTGAAGTGAACTTTTGCCCTTTAGAGGTTCGATGAGTCTGCAGAAAGGAATGGCGATAAGATTGTGCGTATCTGAACCTAAAGTTCAATCTGTAAAATACTTCATTGTTCTTACTTCATTTATTTAGTGATGGAAAACACAAGCATGAATGCATGCATAGGATCGAGATACATGCGAAGTTCTACTCACCAATCAGTTAAGCACTTCCTGTTATCAATTTTTCTCGCTGGTCTAGCTTCTTCACCTTTATGATTCCAATGAGAACTTGGAAACCAAAAAAAGCACAAACGACATATGCTACAATGGCTGGAACCTACAATAGATAATCAATTCAAAAATTGATTAAACATAAATTTAAAAGTAAACAATGGTAAATGCTGCCAGAGAACAAAAATAAACAGATCGATGACTTACTTGAATGGAATTGAGATACAAAATTGTTGCAAGGTTTACCAAGCTTCCAGCAGCTACAGCCTGTGGATTGGTTAAATTCACCAACATTTCGTCACTACTACCAGTTTGATGTAAAAAATTGATTCCTACAACCATCCCATGTGGTTTTCGTATACTCAAAACTATAAATATTCTTGCAAGAACCAAGTAATAGAATCAATGCAATGGCTTTTCTCCACTCCTTTTTGGCTTTCACTAGATTATTCTTTTGAGAAAACGACAAACAATGGCCAGAGAAAGTAAAGAAAAGAAAGCATATGAATAAGATTTGTGAACTATGTTATCAGCAGGTTAAACTTACACTCCCCACTGTCTTTTGAACTGCCGCAACACGTTGGAATGCCCTTTCAGACTCTAAAGTTCGAACTCGAAGCTTCAGATCACCTTGCTCCTACAAATAGTTAAATTAAATTAGTGAAATCAATCAAATGGCACATATTATAAGTCCAGAGAATAAAATACCGAACCCTACCAAACGTTGGATAGTTTCAGCAAGCTTTTGTACTCTGTCAGCCTGCCTAAATAGATTGTAGAATGCACGGGATTGCCGGTCCCACCTGTTCCTGAAATCCTGAAACATTTCAAACATAGAAAATGAAACAGATCCATGAGATGGCAGAATACAAAATCACAGTACAGTCAAGAGAGTTCAAGCTTGCCTTCAAGATAACTTCTATTCCAGCTTCACGAAATTTGAGCAATTCAAGCGCATAGCTATAAGGGAAAGCAGACAAGATATCTCAGATATACCTCCAAAAAAGAGAGACTGAAATTTTCGGACGTTTAGAAGAAAAGATTTTGAAAGAAATGAATCAGTTCAAACACACTCACGGTTTGGCAATCTCGGTAATATCAAACCGAGGATCAAGGCCTTTTCCAATGCCATCGAGTACTGCAGAAAAATTTATTTCCTTATTATTTTGAGGTTAGCGTAGATTGACAAGTAGAATAAATGTACGAAACTACTTACACATTACCTGAAAATGCTCTGACAACAAATGTGAATGTTGCAGGAAATCGAAAAGGTTGATCTGCTGCAATGGCTAATAAATCTTCCCCTGGTAAGAGGTTGCAACAGTTGTGAGTGTCAAACATTCTCACAGCAAAGAATTGCTTCATCACACATTTTCTACCACTAAAACTAGCCTATAACAGTAAAAACGTATCATATATATGAAATCAGGCAAAGTGAATTACCAATTGCAGCAAGACGTTGCTTCTTTTTCTCTATCTTTTCCTCCTTGCTCAATGGCTTTTTAAAACCAAGTTCTGCCGTTGCCATTTCTCTCTCTCTTCTTTGCGCAGCAAGACGCTCTTCAAAACTGAAATAGTTTGAATTTATGAATTTCTTGTCACAAAAACATTGCAATTAAAGGAGCAGCAATTGTGAAAATATTCTTCCATCATTTTGAATCGGCTCAAAATGCATGCAAGACTGTATCAACGATGCATATTGCACTGCCTTTTGATGACAATTTTGACTTAATATTATCAAAATTATAGCCAAGCCAGGTTTTATCCATGTTAGCCAATTTTTTTATAAAAACAGAAAATGATAGTGGAAAAAAAGAACACCACAATTTCCTTCTTAATTGAGATCACCTGTTGAGGAAAAATTGTGCCGTTCGTCTGACAGCAGTCATATCTCCAGTAGGCACAAGAACACCCATTTGAATCATTGCTTGAAGGACCTGCACTAAGAAGTATCCACAAGGAAGTAAATCACAGCAGACTTGAAATTCAGAACCAAAACGTAAATAACACAATCCAGTAGGAAAAACATTAAAAATTTAGGGACAAAATTACCTTATCTGCATCCTTCTCATAAATTCCATAGAAAGCTTCCAGCAGACCACCTCTAATGTTTGGACTAATGCTGCACGAAATTGTAACAAACGATAATTAGCGGCGAAAAGTCACAAAAGCAAACTGCTAAATGAATTATTGTTCATGCTTTTGGTAAATAATTAGTAAAAGTCAAGTACCTTCCCATCATTCCAAAGTCATAAAAGATCAATCTTCCACCATTTACATCATCTACGGCGATATTTCCAGGATGCTGCACAATGAAAAATGGGAGAAAAGAATGTCCATATTACGGATATGTAGGAACATATATGCCCTCATGTAATCATGAAACATACAGAGCACTACTTATCTATTAAAAAACTCACAGGGTCAGCATGGAAAAAACCATGAGAAAGAATTTGTTCCAAGTAAGATTCAACTGCATACCGACCCAACCTGCATAACGTGATTAAGTTCAAAAGAAAGGTTAATCGAGCAGTGTAGTGTGGAAAGCAGAATTCATAGGTAAGACCATAATAGTATGATAGACTAGAATTAGCAATAGGATTGTGTTAACCTTTTCCGATCAACACCCAATTGATCTAAAGCTTTTATCCTGTTTATTTTGATCCCCGGCACATATTCCATGGTCAAAATCTACAGACAAATGCAGAATAAACAAACAAAAAAAAATCTATAAGTGATTTAGTAAAGAAAGTAAGAAGAAAGGAAGAATAGATGAAAGAGAACTAATAATTTTTCTTAGAGGTTAAACCTGAGGTGTGGTGTATTCCCATAATACAGTTGGAACTTTTACATAATCCATCTCTTTGAAATTACTGGCAAAAAGTTCAGCATTTTCAGCCTCTTTGGTGTAATCAATCTCCTGAAAATTTTTAAATTCTGTTAGCTATCACAAACATAAGCAAGTGAGCAGGAAAATGTGACAATAGATATCTCTACCTCATATAAGACACTTGCACATTCATCATATATAGCAACCCAATCTCTCTTTGCACCATCTGATTTCGGGTCAATCTTTTGAAGATATTCAGCTATTACCTGGAAGTAGAAAATACAGCAGAAGCAGAAATTTCAATTTTCAAGCACCAAAAAGATCACCCCGGACAGAACAGGCATAGAATTCTAAACCAATAAATGCTCACTCTCAGGTTCTTAAGATCAATGTCGAAAAGCTCCTTAAGACCAGGCCTTTGTACTTTAACAACAACTTCTTTTCCCTTCACCCGTGCCCGGTGGACTTGACCTGCAGAGAAAAGATGAAATATTTGGATGTTTCGGTTAAAAATGAGCTGCAACTATGGAACAATTAACAACATTAATTCACTGATTTCAAAAATCTCGCCATTGAAAAGCATTTGAAAGGAGGTTGAAGTTACCAAGACTAGCAGCAGCTATTGGTTCCAAGTCAAAACGTTCAAATACATCATCTATGGGGGCTCCGAGCTCCTCTTCAACTATGGATACAGCAGTCTCTGATGGGAAAGGAGGGACTTGATCCTGCCAAAAAAACACAATTTAGTACTGTCTTAAAGAGCCACATAAGCTGTAAAGTTATAATACATCCAAAAAAACAATCAGGTCTAATGAAGCAGTGATAAGTTTAAGCTCAAAATAAAAGAAATTCAACCTGAAGTTCCGACAACTGATCAACGTATTCTTGAGCAAGAATGTCAACTCTTGTGGAGAACTGCTGGCCAATTTTGATAAATGTAGGACCCAATCTCAAGATACTTTCCTTCAACCACTTGGCAAGGGCCTTCCGCTTTAGGACTTTCTTCTCCTCCGTCATTCCACCTGCTTGTAGTTATATATCCCCTCAAGATTAAATTCTGAGCATCCAATATGAATACAGCTTTGAAGACTTAAAAACTGAGTTTAAAAGAGTTTGTAGTTCTGTTGCCCAGAAACCTTGCCAGTCAACAAGGAAAAAGAAAAGAATCGGAATAAAAATGGTAGGTGCTAGACATTTATGGGTATAGGGCCAGTTTGGGTTTGCTATTAAAGTAGCTGATTTTCTCTACTGCTAATTACTTTTTCAGCACAGCTGGAAGTTATTATTTTAAAAGTCACAGCAATACCGAAATTAGCCCTTAGCATCAGATGATTCTATCAACCTCACATGAACTAATCATGCAATGTATAGCATATATGTGAACACTTTATTAGTTAGGACGTTTTTTAGCCTACAGGATGATCATCCTAACAACGAAAGAAAAGCAGTCAAGCTAAGCAAAATCAAGTTACATTGAGAAACCAATCTACATTCTTTAATGCTGAAGGTTAATCAACTAAAATGACAGACCTCGATAGGAGAACTTTTGATTGTTCAACCATGCTTTAAAGATAAATGTTAGAACAAATCCCCATATTTCCAATGTCCTTTGAATTGTTGAGTAAGTTTTGAATCTATTCCAGCGGCCCCCAGGTGCAACAGAAACCTGCAACATATATTGCCATAACATGATTATTTTCTGTTACAAGTAAACATATTAATAACTGATCAATAAACCATTGTTATCCTCATAAACTTTTATGATTACTATCTAATTTAAGTTTCACAAGATGGCTCAAAGATTTTTTTTTTTTCTTCCCCAATTATACATGATTCTAAATATCATCATAAAAACAATAGATGCACATAAAGCTAATCAGCAGCTCCCGATAGTAAAAAATAAGAGAATGGATTCCGAAATAAGGATAAGAGTAATAGATATCATCTACTCAATAACGCCAGCACCATATTGTCAGCTCCATCTGAATTATCCGACAAAAGCACTATTCATGCAATCTAGTTTTCATCAATGAAATCGGATGGGCACATTAGTAAGTTAATGAGCCTAGCTTTTGATACCACATACCCACAGATAATTGGAGAATTACAATCAGTAGCTAGAAAACAAGTCTAGGTAACCCAAAAAAAAAAAAAAAAAAAAAATCTTAAGTTGATAGGTAAGGGACTCAATAGTCACATGTTGAACTATAAGATACCCCTCGTATGCAAGAATGGATTTTTATAAACAAACATGTCATGCAGATCAAACAAAACTAATCGAAGCAAAACCAAAAACATGCAAACACAAACATAACTTGTTAAGTAAGCTCTGATTTCAAATGATTAAAACTTCTTAAGTCAGGGCCAATAACAGCTTTTAAACCCCAACAAGAAGCAAATTAGGAAAAACTAAACCTGCATTTGGCCGCAAGGCACTAAATTCAGCAAATTCAAACCCACGATCAAATTTTAGTAATCTAAGAAAAGAAGTCAAATGCACAATTCAATTCAAAGAACACATTCCCAAACAAAACTTAAAATGAAGAATTCTATTATCAATTTCATTTCAGACCTCAACTTTCTCTTGCCCACTTTTCTTAAACCAAGCTTCTTCTTTCCCAATTTCCTCCACTTTTTTCTTCCTTTCATCTTCCTTATCAACCTTTTCCTCCTCTACTTCTCCCACAACTTCCACTGCCACTCCACCGTTTCCATTCATATACTTCACCAAACTCCCATTCGTATAACCATTAACACCGCTAACACTACTACTATTCCTAGTAGCAGCGCCGTTTCCGTTAAGCTCCAAACCGTTTATCTCTTTGATCACTTCAGATTCTCTCTTCTCTTCCACCACAACACTTCCATCTTCTTTCCCAGCTCGAATTCCATTTCTCCCCCCAAAATGCAATCTCGGATAACTTTTAGACAAAGAATTTCTATAAATAGACTGTTTAGACAGAAAAACCCGGTGTCTTGAAGAAGCTCTTGGAGAAAGAAAGTTGAGTTCTGGCAAAGCCAAAGACGTAGAACAAGAACAAGAACAAGAAGCCATTTTTTAAAAGATTTTTTTCTATTGGGTATGTTCAAAAACTGAACAAAATAAAACCCTAGTTTTCATTCACCATGTTTTTTTTTTTTTTTTTGACAGAGAATGCAGACTGAGTAGTGGGCTTGTGGTGTGAGAGTGAAGAGGTGGAAGAAGACAGAAAGTCAAGGAAAAAATATGTAAGGAAGAGGAATTAAGAAAATAAATAAAAAAAAGAGGGACTTTAGGTGGATGTAGAGATGACACGTGGCAAAGAGGATATGAATGTAATGAAGATCGGAGGACTCTGATTGGTAGAAGAGCTTTCGTTAGTTGTCTTCGCCACAAAATCTCGTCTGAATATTCATTTGGAATTTCTTTCAGAAACTTTCTGGCTTACGTGTCCATCCGAAAAGACCAATTTCGCCTCTCAAATTTAACTTCATTTATATTTTGTATTTATTATTTGGTGTTATTAGTTTTTAAAACTACCATTTACGAGTTCATTGAACTAAGCATATATCATATGAACGCTCCAATTTTTTTATGTTCAATTAATTTTAAATTATTAATTATGTTAAATTTAATTTCTATAATTATTACCTTGTGTTATTTTTTTTATTTTTAAGTTATTTTTAAATATAAATTGACACAACTTAAATAAGCAACTTCATAAAGAGTACAAAACGAAGCAACAGACAATAAGTAGATAAAACTGTTTACTTGTTTTTGCCTAAAAAATGAAACATGTACATGCAAGTAATGATATTATACTGATTCTATGATGAACTTACCAGCAAAAAGGAAAGTAAATTGTAGCCCATAAAATGGTTGGAAAAAAAATGCATAAATTGTTTCTTGTCTACCAAGTAACGTCATCGAGGACCGGATAATTCGAAAGGATGAAGATTTTCAGTAGAGTGAACCATCCATTCTGAATTCTGCGGTGGAGCCAGCTCAAGTTCCTGCCGGATTACCTCAACTTTCTGCCACTCTTCCCATCTTTCAGCTAAGCCATCGCCTTCGAGCATTCTGACAACTTCTGACATCTTAGGCCGATCCATAGGGGAGCTCTGGGTGCAAAGGAGTGCTACTTGGATGAGCTGCTCAACTTCAGTTTCAACGTAGTTGTTCTGCAGGTCTGGATCGACGAGCATTTCTAACTTCTTCTCTTTTAGGAGACTTTTGACCTGAGAAATGTCCAGAGAAAGAAAATTCAGGGGAAAAAATGCTAACAACCTATAAGATCATGCCATTAATGCAAAAAGTGGACAAATTAAAGGTAAAGCAATGCCTCAATAATCCTATAGCTTAAAAAATCTTACCCAATCAAGGAGCATAACATCATCATCATTTGCAAGCCTAGCAAGATCGAATGCTCTCTGTCCAGTGATTAGCTCTAAAAGCATGATACCGTAACCAAAAACGTCAGTCTTCTCTGATGACTTCCCGGTGGAGAGATATTCTGGAGCTATATGTCCTATGGTGCCCCGGACAGCAGTAGTAACATGGGTATCTTTGTAGTCCATAAGTTTAGCCAAACCAAAGTCACCAACGACAGCTTCATATTCCTCGTCCAACAATATATTTGCAGCTTTCACATCACGATGAATGATCTTTGGATCACAATGGTCATGTAAATATGAAAGGCCTCGTGCTGATCCTAATGAAATTCTCTTCCTAGTTGGCCAGTCAATGGGTGGATCTACTGGTGGCCGCTCTACAAGAACATACAGAACGATCATGAGTCCACCGATCACACAAGAATGAAGTTAAAGACAAAACTGCAGGAGATTTTGGTGTTAAACTGAACAATGAGGAAGAACCGACAAAAGGTACCTCTTAGGCATGATGCAACACTTCCATTAGCCATGTATGGATAAACAAGCAGCCGCTCAGTTGGAGTCATGCAAAAACCACGTAATCGGAGTAGATTCCGGTGCACAGCCATGCTAATCATTTCCACTTCTGTTTGAAACTGTAACTCTCCACCAGGTGATCGATCTTCTTTAAGCCTTTTCACCGCCACCAAAGTGCCATCAGTCAGGCGTCCCTTGTACACCTTTCCGAATCCACCTCTGCCCAGGATGTTCTTGTTGCTAAAAGTATCAGTTGCAACTTGCAATTCTCGCAACGAAAACCTTTTCAGCTGTCCCAAATGAACTTCTGGATCTTCTTCAGCTGAGGAAACAGACACCAAGTAAAAATGTATTCTAAATGAAAATACATAACAAGTATTCATTTTTGGAGATCGGATGCTAACCAGGCACATCAAAGAAAAAGTCTTGTGGCTTTCTTCGCCGCCAATATGCAAACCCAACAGCCGGGGCAGCAAAAAGTAAAGCAGCTCCAGCAGCAACTCCTGCAGCAATTGCTGCAGTGGGACTATTTTCCACTGAAATGATGAGCAAGACATATAACATTGTTCAGTCTAATGCCTATCGATAAAACAAAATTGGCCCACAATGTAAGCTTCAACAAGCAGCACCATACTACTACACTTTTAAGCACAAGACTGGCACAAAGTATCACTGGGCTTAAGTTTCATGGGCCACGCTGGCATAAATGATGCCTTTAAATGGCAATAAAAATTAATCTTGATATATAAAACAAAATAAAAGTAAATTAAAATCTATAAGAAACTACCTGGAGGAGAAACCGGTGTTGGTGGAACAAATGGAGGCGGAGGAGAAAATGGCGGAGATCCAGGGCAAGGTTTTCCAGTAACTGGACCACATAGATCTAAGTTATTTGCAAAACTGCAATTGGAAAATCAAGAATTACCTCATTTAGGCTGTAGTCATTTAAAGAAGAAAAAAAGGAAAAAAAACTGTGCGCATCAGTTATAAGCACAAAACCTGATGGGGGTAAAAAGTGAAAATGAGCCAGTATCCGGAACAGGCCCTGATAGATGGTTGTTCGATAAATCCCTGCAGTAAACATTGCAAAATGCTAATGTCGGATCACAATAAACAAGATAACACTGACACAGAAAATAGAAAAAGAAACGTCATTTATTCACTTACAAGACTTGCAGGGCTGTAATGTTAGTCAATTGCATAGGTATCAGACCCAAAAGACTATTGTTGTTGAGTCGGCTATCCTTACAAAGAAGTATAAAAGAAAAAACTTATAAGTTCCAATAATACCATAATTACAGTATCATGTTTAGATTTAGCAAATAAGCAAAAAAATATCTTAAAGATTCTGTGCCTTAGTGTTTGTAACAGGTATGTGAAAAGAGAGAATGATCCAATTCCATGTCTCCAGTTTTTCTTAAACGAAACAAGGAAGTTTGGATCAAAAAGCTAAAAAAGTTATTGATGCATAAGCTTCAAGATAAGAAGTCAAACCACAAATCAAAAAGCTGCAAATAATTTATATTCCACTTAAAACAATCCAGAATGAAGTGTGAATTTTACTTTATGATTTAGAAAACATAACCAGTAATGCATGATGCTGCATAATTATGCATCAATTTCTTGCTTCTATAAGAAATAACGAAACAGAATCCACAATCCCAGGAAAAAAATTTCAATGCTTGGGAAAGAGAAAATACAGGAAACGAAGTTTCGTCAGCTTGCCCAATGAGTCTGGAATAGGACCAGTGAAACTGTTCAAGTAAAGATCCAAGCTCACCAAGTTTGTCAGATTCCCAAGCGCACTAGGAATTTGTCCGCTTATGTTGTTACTATAAAGTTCCCTGAAATAGATGGATATATACATGTAATAATCCAAGGAAAGAAAATATTCCCATGAGTACGAAACCAGATGAAACATAACTTACAGGTACTGTAAATTTTTAAGCTGGCCGAGGTCTGGTACCAATTCACCAGATAATGCTGCATTTCCAAGATCACTGCTAGGTACACAAACATATTTGAGGAAGATTGTGACATTGACTTGTGTGCTTTAAAAGAGATATCAACAAATGATATAAGTTGCTTACACTCTTATAACACTGTTTTCATTGTTACATGTAACATGAAACCACGTGCACGGATTCACAAGTGTACGATCCCAACTCTGCAGAACGTTGTATGGATCATCTAAATTGGACCGAAGGGTATGCAAAGCATCACCTGATTACACAGATACGAACAATTGCAAAACCCAAGCTTAAATTCTATAGCAAAGGCAGCAGAAGAGAAAAAGTAACAACAGGAAAGTGAAAATTGGCTGTGGAATGAAACAAGAAAAACACATACTAAAAGTTCTTCAAATCTACAACTCAAATTTCCCAAACTGTTCAACCTTATTGTGAAATTAAGGCACAATGGGAAATCAAAGCGGTAACTATTTTGCCTATTTTTTCTTCTTTTTCCTTCCACAAATGAATATATTATGACCATTAAATAACCAAAACACTAGGTTTGATATGAAGATCATCACAATCTTGGATTACATACCAGCATAGAAAATCATGAAAGCCAAACTAATTTAATTAATAATAAATATTGACTAACATGTACGGAAATCTAGGCCATCCATTTCCACCATCATCATATAAACCAACCAACAACACACATATTCTCATCAATAAAAATGATAACTTTCCCAAAATTTTCATGTTACTTCCAAAAAAACAATGGAAAATTAAAACGATAAAACGGTAACTAGAAGACACAAACCTTCCTGATTAGCGGAGATCAACGGTAAGAAAGCAGCAATCACCAGAATCATCAGAACCAGACAAATAACAGGAACCCTTTTGTCCATTGATCCCCAAAGCTTTATCTGTTCCATCAAAACATGATTTTCTCTCCTTCCTCTTACACATTCACCATTTTTAACCAAACCAAAACCAGGTCGGTTTAAGAAAACGGTGCCGACCCATTTCAGGACAAGAGTCAAAACGGAAGATTATAATGAGAGACAAGCTAAGAATCTTGAATATCTGCTTTAAATCCCAACTTTTTAGAACTTTTTTGCAACAGGATCCCATCAGCAAATGCCACATTTTAAGCTCACTACTGACGCGTAGAAAAAGCAGCAGAATAGGGGCGTGCTGTGGCTCAGTGCTTTGTTTGTTGCTCCCAATTCGCTTTGGGCCCAGTCAAAGCATGCACAGAACGTAAAAGAAATAACAGAGGCAATTCCATTACTACTTTCCTTTGGTCAACGACAAGAATCTCTCACTAACTGGTTCAGTTTACTTAAGCGTGATTATATACAGTTTCAATTTTCAGACAACATAATCCTTCCATAGAAACTTGTCAACTTTTAATACTCATGCTATGCCACATTAGTGTTCATCTTCTTATCTCTTCCGTTTTGTACTTCTAAATCCTCCTCTTGAGTTTTTCTTTTTCTTTTTTAGCAATTTTTTAACTTTCAATTGCAGTACTTAGATTTATGTTACTGTTTTTTTCTAAAGTTTTTCATTTGTAATCAATACCAAAAATTTATGAAATGTGATACAAAAAATAGGCATTATAGCAAAAGAATTCAAGATTCCAACATTAAAATTAAAATTATGCAATAAATACGATTAAATACACTAATAGTAATTATAATGTAGTTTTTTTGAACTTATCATTTGTAATTACAATTCTTCCCTCACATCTTTTAATTTTTTTTTGTTATAATTTTTAAGTTTTTGTTACTTCTTTTAAAATTTTCAAATGTAACACATAAATCAAGAATCTACCATAAAAAGAAATTAAAAATTATAATAAAATATAGCTAACATACCATAGTGCTGCCCTCATAATAATTTTGTAGCTTGATAGGATTATAATTAAAAGCAATTAAAATCAAAATCATGCATGCCGGTGGTGGAGGTGGATTGATGAAAGCTTGGGACAAGCTATGGTGATTGGACCCCACCTTTGTTAAAAAGGCAAGGTTCTTTTTAACATCCACAAAGTTTATGCTTTGAACTTGACTTTCACAATACACAAATTCTTCTTGTCCTTTTAGCCCAATTTTTGTTATGTATATAAAAATTGGAGTGAGGATAGAGTTTTTTAAAAATGGGACAAAATTTTTTTTTACATAAAAACGTTCATAAAGTATACGCATTTATAGGTTTTAATTCATTATTGAATGGTATAAGCAAACAGTATCATAAAATAGTGATTTGTATGTACTAAATATGCCATCAAAATTCATTGTTTGAATGGAATATATTGACTTGAAAATTAGAATATATTCTAAAATAAAACAAGTTATCAAATTATTTTCGATAATTTATTTAATTAATAAAATAGATGAATACTTATACGTACTGATTTGAAAATTTTATTTATTTTCTTCGTTATTTATAAAATGAATATTTGTTTATCGTTTATTTATCTATTTTTCAAATTTTATTTTGTTTATACATTAATATTTTATCCGATGAATAAGATTTCAGCTTCAGCCGTCTTCTAAAATAATTCCAAGCAAGTGAAGATTGATTAGCAAAGTCTAAACAAGTAGACAACTAGCACTCTTGGAACAAAAATACAAGAGTCAACAGAAAAAAAAAATTAAAAAAAGGGTGTGAATACATCAATTCGAACAACTCATATACAATCAAGTAATAATAATTAACATATAAATATTAAAAATTTCATATACCAAACCACTAGTAAATAAGTCTATACTAGATATTAAATTTTAAGTTTTTCTTTTAGATAGATATGTTTTGATGTTAGAATTAAACGTTTATTACATGATCAAAAGTTTAAGTTATTTGTCAAGATATATAGTATTTTTTTTTAATACTTTAAAGGGATAGAGACGAATATTAAGCAATGGGCATATATTGATGCGCAAATTTTGCAAACCTCGCACCAACATTTGAGATAAGAATAGGTGCACTCAAATTGTCAAATGGCTCGAACCAAGCCTTCTACAATGCAATTCGAAGTTATACCACAGGGTGGAACCATGAGAAGCCACCAGCAATGTCAAAATACAAGTATTCCACTTTATACGCACGACATCCCCACTCAACTTATTCTACCTTCCACTAACCCACAACAAAATATACCTTAACACCAACTTCTGAAACCTCAGAGATTCCTGAGAATGGCAAAGTGCACGCTGTCTATTTGTCACTAAACCACTTCACCCACCTTCTCTTGCCCTCGAATCCTTTCAATGCCACAATACCACCAAACTGGTCCGTGAACTTCATGCAAGATAGAAAGAAGCTCAGACAGGGTCATCTCTCTGTAACCCATCTCTGATACTTAAGTCAAGGTCTAATCAGAGAGGAAATGAATAAGCTACAAGTATCTCTCTTTAAAAGTGATAAAACAAGGCAAAACTGTACATGGAGAGAACACACTCATAAAGTGATCAGCAAAGCACTAAGAGGCAAAGGAGTCAACACAAAATAAGGTGAATGATGCTATCTACAGTGTGTTTACTGTGCATTGATGGTGGTTTTCATGGTGAGTATATGTGGGAAAAAAATGATGAATCAAGGAGAAAATCCTCTTAGGGAAGATAACCACTCTTTTTCTAGGAAGTTCTAAATGAGTTAAATTGGATGAAGAATGTTACCCTAACCTTAGCCTTTACCTTTATATGTGTCCTCTTATTATTGGCTCTTAATGGTCCTTTATCCATGTGACACGTGGCAAGCTTGAATAAGTGGGCCAAACTTTATCCAAGCTCTAAAAACCACGTGTCACCTTTTATTGGCTGTAGAAATTGCAATGTACCCTAGTGGACAGGTGGCGCATTCTTATTTGTTTCAACTTGCGTGTAGTCCCCACCTGGGCTCTACATATTGTCTATATAATACCTAACAGAACCTACTACCTACTGATCATACTAGTAACATGTTTGCTACCTTTTAAGTGATCTTCACGAGATATTTTTTATACAAAATATGGCTCAATGGGCATTCTAAGGACGAATGGAGGTGGGCTTTAGTGCACTAAGGCATTAGGGCGACCCTAATCCCTAATTCATGGAGGTTGAACGCTTGACAATAATTTATTCAAAGAAGGTTCAGACATTTCTAGGAGCAAATGAAGAACCGAGGGCATTGTTTTAACTCTCTTTCATATTCTATGGCATATAACCATGTTTACCATATGCGTCACAGTATATGGTTGCGTATATAGTCACATGTGCCATAATATATGGTCGCATGAGTTTTTTCATATGCACTACGGTATATGGTCGCATAAGTATTTCCACACGTGTCACAGTATATAGTTACGTGAGCATTTTCACCTGTGCCACAATATATGGTCATGTGGGGCATTATTAACAAAATGAAAAATATTTTGGCAATGCATAACGAGGAGCCTAACTCAAAGTGGGTCTTACATAAACGCATGTGAGTTAGGCTCGTACCTTGCCCTATATTTAAGTGGATGCAAGGTAGGTTATCCCATAACATACTGACCGGGACTCTCGTAGGCTTATCTTTCCCCACATGCCAAGTAGTAATTTTTCCCATAACAGCAAATAAGAAAAATTCCATAGTACACACAAGCAAGTATATAGATAAGTTGATTCAATTAAAAACCAATAACAAATGTACAATTTTCTTCCTAATATTCACATAGCAGCAAGTTTAGAAGAAAAAGTGTTGCCCCATCAATCCAATGTAACAATTTATTAACATAATAGTAATTTAAATTTTCAGATTTCTATTGTCAATCAATTAATTTCTTCCTTTTGATTCGATAGCATGATATCAAAGAATTGAAAAGCCGAACTCAACATTAATTATTATTAAATAAATCCTAATTATAATAATATAACTCCATAAAATATATGATTTAATTTATGGGGCAGTC
The DNA here is from genome assembly GCA_022749755.1 of Azadirachta indica. Taxonomy (NCBI): domain Eukaryota; kingdom Viridiplantae; phylum Streptophyta; class Magnoliopsida; order Sapindales; family Meliaceae; genus Azadirachta; species Azadirachta indica. The sequence goes on from CM040447.1 coordinate 7,116,618, forward strand.
AAAGGGATCTTAAAAGGCAAAGAGAGATTAGTATTTAGCAATATATACATACACACTAACACACCTATGTAAGCAAAAATATTGAATTATTCTAATCCATGTACGGTTTGTTTAACTTATTAAAAGAGAATAAAAATATATTGACAAATTTTGACTTCAACAAATCCTTCCATTTTTTTAGTATATATTTAAATATATAATTACAAGATGTCTCCTTTCACACAATTAAAAATAAAATAAAATAAAAATTGAAGCTTACGAACACAATAGACCAAATCTCATTAGTGTCTGATACTATCAAGACAAACAAATATTGTAAATTGAAAGACCAAAAAATGTTTTACAGCTACTCATGGAAGTTAATGCAAGTGGAAATCGCTACATATTACAAAGAAATAAAAATTTTATTATTTTTTAAATTCTAATTACAAAATCTTTATACATAAATTCTTGAATAATAAAATTTTTGTCACTAAAATATAATATAATATTATATTTTTATCATTTTAGTCCCCACCATTGGTAGATACAATTACATTGTTATAACAATAAAGCAAAAGGATAAGATAGGGCACTTAGGGGACTAAGGCCACTAGGGGTAGTCGGGATGACAAAAATTCCGAAACTCATCAGTCTCTATCTCACCCTACACTGTTTAAGATGGGTTTAGTGCTTAAAATCTCAAAGCGTTTGAAAATTAGAGCGGGTTTGGAGTCAAAAAATTCAACTCGTTCGAAAATCTAGATGGATTTGGGGATTATATTTTCTAACACTCCCCACTTTATTTAATCCAAAAATTTCTATAGTAAGGGTATTGTAACTACCAAAAAACTTAATCCATTGCTGTAGTAAGGAGTTACTATATCACACTATAGTTAGCTCAAAAAACTTAACCCAATATTGTATCAAGGCAATGTAATCTAAGTTAGACACTATAACTTACTGTAATTTAGATACTGTAGTATATTATATTTTAGTCAAATGGGGCTGGGTTAAGGACAAGTTAAGCATGTTAAAAATGAAAACGAGTTAACCCCAACCCCGTTTTATTCAAAACAAGAGAGGTGCGGGTTAGGGGGGCAAACTTGTCCCAAATAGGAGGAGGGGTTTGGGAATGACAATCCTCACCCCCAAATCGGTCCCATTATCATCCCCAAGGGGCAGGGATTAAATTGTTATAATGAATCAACTAAAATCCTTATTTGTTATTTTTTAAAATTTGGGGATAAAAATATTATTATGCCATACTTTTCACGGAATTATCGGTCCAAAGTTAATAGTGATTCTTAAACAAATTAAAAAATAAATATTATATTATTTCTCTAAAATTTTATTAAAAAATTATGTCAAATACTTTATTGACAAAATATGGATAGTGAAGTTATTTTAATGAATAATTATTAGATATAAGAGATTTGAGATCTAAATTCTATTTATATTAAAATTTTAGAAAAATAATTACTATACATCATGCAAGCTAATGCCTTCCTCAGCATATATGAGGCTATTGAATTGGCTTAGGTGATCAATATTATTTGTTTGGACGCTTTTGTTCACCAATGTTCTGACAATTTATATCCTTAAATAAAAAAATTTCCCGACAAAAAATTTTATTTCATGATTTTATTATGTTCCTTCAGCCACAAACATTGACCTAGCTAGAACCTTCCACTTTTGTCAAACCCTAATATTTTTTAATTATGTTGAATTTTCAAATCTACTTGTATGGATAATTGAAAAAAAAAAAGATTTAAAAATTTTTTAAAAAATACCCATTTGTAAACTAATATTGAGACTTTAGTTTTTAAATTATGGAGGAGACAAGAAGTTAGAGACAGTCCAAAGAATTAATTATTTATTTATTTATTTTAATGAAGATATGTATATAGTTATGGAATAGGTAAAAGGTAGTTGGAGAATAAGCCATTTGGCACCATTGTGTTTCGCTAGCTTTTTCCATATATATAGAAAATTGAATTTTAGGGTTTGACCAGTGTAATATTATATATATAATGTGATTTAATTAAGATTAAGATTTTCGTAATAATTAAAATAATTAATTATTGAAATGAACAAGTTAATTAACCAGCAAGTATAAACAAGAAATATTATACTTAACAAGAGTTAATAGAGAGAGTCAAAAAGAAAAATTTGAAAAACAATTCTTTTTAATTTCATTTTTTAAAATGTCTCTAAATAATTCAGATAATCGAGACAAAGGTTTGATATTTTACATGTGAGATTTCTTACTCTCTTTTAAATTTTTATTCTAAAAAATATTTAACTCTAATTATAAGCATATATATTTACATAATGGATGAATAAAAACCGAGTTATAAATTTATTTTTTGGTAAATAAAAAAAGTTTCCAATTTTTATTGGAAAAAGAGAAAAAAAAATGTGACTTTAAGTCAAGTTCTAAGTTAAAGGAAAAAAGTTAGAAAAAAAATATTCTAGATAGCAAAAGTTTTAAAAGATGGTTTAATCATATACTTTCAAACTTCGATATAAATTTTTTTTTAACAAAAATCATGATTTTATCTTTTTCATCTCTTTTAATATACATTTTTGAACACAACTTAGCATAATTTTTTACGAAAATATATGAATAAAAACCCTAAAAGAATTAATTAAACTTGTGAAATTAAAATTTTGTTGGGATGTGATGGAGATAAGAATCTTGGAGAGACACCAATCAAACAAGAAAAGAGAGAAGAGCATATGTGCTGGCTAGGCTAGTGCCAATCTTTCTTTTGCAAATTACTTTAACTCTTTTTTAGCCGCACAAAGATACCATGCATGTTCATCCATAAATCTTTCTTTAGAATACTTCAATCTATACATCGAACAACTTAAAAAAAAGCAAGTAAGGTCAAAGATTTTTTATTATAATTCTCAATTTATAAGTTATATTTAATAAAAATTCATAAATTATTTATTGAAAAAATTGACTCGTAAATATAGTCGGATGAGTTGAGACATGTTTGACTTTCTCAATCAATTTTAAATTTAATTAATAATAAAGAGTAAGAATTTGGTGTTTTGTGAAGTTTATAAATAAATTAAGAAAATATGTGCTAAGAAGTGTAGGGATATATTGACATATATCTTCCATGAATGTCCCATCAGTAAATTGTTCATGATTTATTCCTCCATATTTATAAGACTTTATGGCCCTACTTTTTATTCGAGAATTCAGGCTAGAGCAGCTAGCTAGAATGAAAACAAGTAATTAATTAACTTAATTAATTTATTATTATATTTAGTAAATAGAAAAAAACTCTAATTTTTCACTTAAATAAGGTTAATTAGTAAAATAAATAAAAAAATAGATAAATTCATAATTAAGTCTAGGCAAGATAACGCAAGAGGTCTGAAATTGAAACTCTGTTCACATATAGTTGATAGAAGAATTTCGACTTGTTTGATCATAATAATTTTAATTCTTTGACACAAAGTACTAATAATTTACCTTTACAGAAACATGCTTCCCAGAATTGAAAAAGCTTTCATTACTGTGGTCCAAAAGTGCTTTTCTGACAAAGAAATATCATCTCATGCTTCTACCTTTCAAATTAATCCCATTTCAATTACTCAATAATACAAGTGACTATCGTTACCAAATTCACATTAAATTAATTTTCCTCCAATAATTTTCTTGTTTTTCTTCTTCTAATTTTATTTGTTTTTGATTTTTTATTTTTTCCTCCACAAAGATTCCTCACTTCTTAAACCACCCTTTGAAATAATTCGAATCCCACAAGTGCTTGTTCCTTTCCTTTTCTGTCTACATCAAAGCCGCCTTTCCACTTTTTTATATTTTGGCTTCTACCCTCCCTCTTAAGCTTATAAGTACAACCTTCCCCCCTCTTTAGATTCCTCCAACAATCACTTTAAAGAAAAGCACTTCCTCTCCCATTTCTCATCCATCTCCCTCCTCTTCGACCGGAAAAATTAAATAAACCAAATAAGCCCTTAAGCTTACAACGACAACCTTCTCCTCCTAACTAGTTTTCTCCCATAATCACTTAAAGAGAATTAGTGCTTCCCTTTCATTTCACTTCTATCTTCTTCCGCCATGACCGGAAAAAGGAACCAAACAAGCCCTGTCGGCAGTCCATCGTCCGGCAACATGTCAGACAGCTCCTGCAAAGAACAAGACAGGTTTCTCCCCATCGCTAACGTCAGCCGGATAATGAAAAAATCACTTCCGGCCAACGCGAAAATCTCCAAAGAAGCCAAAGAAACAGTACAAGAATGCGTCTCAGAGTTCATCAGCTTCATCACCGGCGAAGCGTCGGATAAATGCCAACGAGAAAAGAGGAAGACGATCAACGGCGACGACCTTCTGTGGGCAATGACAACGCTAGGGTTTGAGAACTACGTCGGCCCGCTGAAAATTTATCTCAACAAGTACAGAGAAACTGAAGGAGAGAAAAACTCCATGGCTAGACAAGAAGATCAAAACCAAGCTGCTGCAGGTATTGCTGAAATGAACAGAATCAATCGTTCGTTTTCTGCGGCGAAAACAGACTTTCATAACTTTAACATGGGGTTTTACTCGCTTGGGACGCAAGGATTCCCGAATGGTACGGTGGGAGGGGTGGGAGTCGGGGGAGGCGGCGGCTACGGCGAGAATTTGGGCGGAGGAGGGTATAATATGAGCAGGATTCATGAGAATGGAGATGGAAATGGAGGAAGAGCAGCAGCAGGGATGGCAGCTCATGGAGTTGACTGGTAGAGAGAATATATAATATTTAATAAATTAAAAATAGTTATATAATAATATAAAATATTTTCTTTTGTTATTTTTTTTTATATATTTATATGTTTAAATATATTTATATATGTATGCATTAATGTAATTTTGATTTTGTTAATGTTGAATTATTATTGTTAACAAGCTAATACGAAGTGCGTGTGTATATATATATATATATTGGAGATTCTCTTTGTTTTGTTGTTGATGGAGGGTATAATGGAAATAAAATATTATGGAGAATTTCTATTAATTAATTGGAATCTTGTGTTAAGTAATTTTGATTATTAATTATGCAATAATTAAGGAATTATTTTATAAATTATATATATATCATTCAATTTTTTATTTTAAAAATTAATTTTATATTGACTGGAGGTTTATGCGAAGTAAAAGAAATATTATTAATTAATTTAGAAAGAGAGGAGAGAATAAAAAAAAAAGGTGTAGATTATAATATAAATTATCCTTTTTAAGATATAGTATAATATACGATTAATTTTTTATTAACTATAAGAGTAAAATTTGACTATTAAATTTTTTATTTGAAATGAAGAGATTTTAGGTATTGAAACTAATTAACACTCACTAAACATAATTATATATACATAACATTTACATTAATCATTTCATGTGAAATATATATATAAATATATTTTTTGATGTTATAAACAAAGGATTATTTTAAACATATATTATAAAGAGGTGATTGGAGATTCTCTATCACACATGTTATATTTTAAATTTTAACGAGTCCAGTACTTTAAAGTTAATAAAAAATGTTTAATGGTACTTTTTATATTGCTTTTTTCTTCTTTAGCCATTTATTTTTTATTATTTTTATACAAAATTATATATATGTATATAATTAATACAATAATAATTTAAAATATTGGAGAAAATTAGCTTTTAAAAATCAAATGAACAAGTTTATGATCAAAATTAACCAACGGAAAGCTGTATACCAAGAATTGACATAGTCCTCAACACTTGGAGGAAATGTAGAGAAGTTGTTAGCATTCATTCCAACCTTTAATTTCAATTAGGTGGAATGATATCCAATGCCAACTTTCCTAAGGTTTCAATTTTAGATTTTGTGGTTCATAACTACACTCAGTTGCATAATTATAGAGCAGCTTTGTATGCGCGGTAGGGGTTGATTGGGCAATGAAATCCCATTTTAATCTCATTTAAAAAATAATTGATATCAGTTTATTCGAATTAGCGAATTAGAATAACAGCAGGCGTAAGAGCAAACTCAGTGAACTCAACTTGTTTTCTTCTTATTGGGTAAATGACGTATGACTCCAATTTATGGTATGAATTATATCTACATTTTACTTGGAAATTAATTGTCAAATACAATCTCTTTATTAATATTAAGGAAAAAATAAAGTAATAAATATATATTAATAAAAGGTTTTAAAAAACAAAAGAATAGTAGCAAAACGGTGTGCTTTAATACAACAAAAGACAAATATCACATCATGTCAGTGAAAAAATGTTAACCATTCGAATTTTTTACATTTAATCATAGTCATTCATTGTCCCTGTAAATTCTTCCTCTCATCCTCTTAAAAAAAAAAACATAAAAAATCCCGAACTAAAGAGGTGTGTGCTTGTGTTAAACTAAGATTTAAACGAAATCCCAAATGAAAAATTATTCAAATCTATAACTTGGCCATTGCATGAAATATTAGCAGATCGGGGAGTTCATATGAAAAATATAAGGTAATAACTTGTTTTTTAGAGTTGATATTGAATATTAAATATGATGTAATGCTGATATCAATAATTACGTGGGTTTTTTTATGGTTAAAAGTATAGTATGTGCATGTTATTTTAATAGGGTATTATTAAAATATTATTTGTTTGCTTTCATGAATTAAAGAACGAATTAAAGAATGATATATTGCTGTGTGCATTTTGTTTTAGGTGCATAAATGTTAGAATATTAGAGAAAGTGTGTTATGAATTATGATTTCAAATTATTAAAATAAAGTGTATTATGATGCTAAATTATCATTCATGCAATAAAGTTTTTTTTGTTTTGTTATGAGTCCAAATGTCATTTGCACAAATCCCATATAGAAAATAATTCAAACCTCTAACTTCCCAATTGCACGAATTATTGGTAAATAGGAGTTCATGTCAAGAATATAAGACAACAACTTGTTTTTTAGTGTCGATATTGAACATTAAATATAAATGTAGTGTTGATGTCAATAATTTCACGAGTCTTTTTTATGGTTAAAAGTATAGTTTGTGCATGTCATTTCAATAGGGTATTATTAAAATATTATGAATTATGATTTTAAAATATTAAAATAAAGATTGTTATGATGTTAAATTGTCAGTTATGCAATATTGTTTTGTTTTGTTATGAGTCCAAATGTCATCTGCCCAAATCCCAGATAGAAAATAATTCTTAACAAATCGGATTTCATATGAAAAATACAAGATAATAACTTGTTTTTTAGTGTTGATATTGAATATAAAATATAAATGTAGTGTTGATAGAAATAATTTCAGGAGTTTTTTTGTGGTTAAAAGTATAGTATGTGCATGTTATTTCAATAGGATATTATTAAAATACTATAATTATGATTTTAAAATATTATAATAATAATTTTTTTTATGAGTTACAATATTAAATATTATGAATTATGATTTTAAAGTATAATAACTTGCTTTTTAGTGTTGATATTGAATATTAAATGTAAATATAGTGTTGATATCAATAATTTCACGAGTTTTTTTGTGGTTAAAAGTACAGTATGTGCAGGTTATTTCAATAGGGTATTATTAAAATATTATGAATTATGATTTTAAAATATTAAACTAATAACTTGTTTTATGAATTCTGATATTAAATATTATGAATTATGATTGTAAAGTATAATAACTTGTTTTTTAGTGTTGATACTGAATATTAAATGTAAATGTAATGTTGATATCAATAATTTCACGAGTATTTTTATGATTAAAAGTATAGTATGTGCATGTTATTTCAATAGGGTATTATTAAAATATTATGAATTATGATTTTAAAATATTATAATAATAACTTGTTTTTTTATGAATTATGATATTAAATATTATGAATTATGATTTTAAAGTATAATAACTTGTTTTTTAGTGTTGATATCAATAATTTCAAGAGTATTTTTATGGATAAAAGTATAGTATGTGCATGTTATTTCAATAGGGTATCATTAAAATATTATGAATTATGATTTTAAAATATTAAAATAATAGCTTGTTTTATGAATTATGATATTAAATATTATGAATTATGATTTTAAAGGATAATAACTTGTTTTCTAGTGTTAATATTGAATATTAAATATAAATGTAGTGTTGATATCAATAATTTCACGAGTATTTTTATGATTAAAAGTATAGTATGTGCCTGTTATTTCAATAGGGTATTATTAAAATATTATGAATTATGATTTTAAAATATTAAAATAATAATTTTTTTTATGAATTATGATATTAAATATTATGAATTATGATTTTAAAGTATAATACCTTGTCTTTTAGTGTTGATATTGAATATTAAATATAAATATAGTGTTGATATCAATAATTTCATAAGTTTTTTTATGGTTAAAAGTATAGTATGTCCATGTTATTTCAATAGAGTATTATTAAAAGTATAGTATGTGCATGTTAATTAGGCGCATAATATTAAAATATTAAAGTGTGTTATGAATTATGATTTTAAAATATTAAAATAAAGTGTATTATGATGTTAAATTATTAAAGTAAAATATGTTAATTATGTTAAAATATTAAAGTAAAGTGTATTATATTGGTTGATATTTGATTATTATAAAGTTTTGTTGCTTATTAATGTGTTGCCAAGAATTAAATGTGATAGCATTAAATATTTTGAATTTCAATTTCAATTTTATTTTTTGCCATACGACTATTATATCTAATATTTGAATGATCAATACAATTTTTCTAAATAATGACTGTTTTTCAAAGGCACAAGCAATCTTTGTTCTTGAGTTTTATTATTCCCTCAAGTTAATGAAATGAGCAACAAAAAATCATTGTACCAAAATAATGATATAATTTTTCACTTTAAACCTTTACAAACGAGTTGCATACATTGGTTAAACGATTATATTTGGTTAAATAACAATTTTACCTTTATTATTGCATTCCCTTATTCTTTGCTATAAGGGTATCTTTGTCATTTTATATAATTTTATATGTGCTATTATTTTTGAAAAATTAACATTTCTAACCAACAATTAGAGTGAATTTTTATAAATAATTACTATTCAAAATATCTTTCAAAAATAATTATTTAAAGTTTTTTTAAACAAAATACCCCTACTTGAATGCATATATTGGTCATTTTTCAAAAATTTTTTATTAAAATATTTTGATCCAAAAGAAATTGAGTTGGCCATTTTTTAAACATATTTTAAATAGGAGTTATTTAAGAAAATTAATTTTAAAAATTTGTTACAATTGAAATTTTTTCATTATTTTAATATCAACTACTTTTTTAGGTCAAAAATATGATTGTCATTGTTATTAAAAACATTATCGAAATTAATGAGCTACTCATGATTTTAATCATATTCATAATTAGTATGTTAATGGCCGATTAATAATAACAAGAATTAAACATATTTTCTTTATTTTTTCAATATTTTTACATTAATATAAATCAAATTTCTCCTATAATTAATTTTTATGTGTACAAAATTCCAACTTTAAATCTTCATTATAAACCAAATAATTTTACCCGACACATTAATTTGAATCTATTCATATGATGTGATTCATATTGATCATGCTAAGTAGTTGATTTGAGGTTCTCTAGCAATCACATATGTTATATTTCAATGTATAACAAAGTCATCATTTATATTTATTGCTTTTTTGAGTTCTTTTCTTGGATAATTAGCTTTGTTATATATATATATATATATAATATATTTAATTAGTTTTAAAATATTGAAGAAAAATTAAAATTTAAGATCACTGAATAGAAATTTTCATATTTAAAAGAAGTTTATAAAAAAATTTAGGTTTTTAAGAGAAGGGAGGATGTGAAAATACAATTATAAACTTATTTAAACTTTGTATTTTAATTTTGAGTTCTTCAAAGTTTAAATCTAATATTTATTTTTTTTATGGCATATTGTTATAAAAATTTTAATCCTAATTTAAACATTTGCCGGTAACAAAATAAAGCTATAAAAATATTTCCCCACGTGTTGTAGTGGTTGTATAAGTCTTACAGTTGCTGTGTTAATAGCCTCATAATTTGGATAAATTTTGAAGTTGCATTGTTTTGGCATGTAATAAATTATAATATTGTATGATAAATCATTACTTATTATTAATGAAATTTTATTAAATCATAATTTTTTTTTCCGAAAGAAATAAACATCATTATAATTTTATTTTATTTTAATTGATATATTTTGGAAGGATGACAAGATGACTACTATCTATCGTGATAAAAGTGCAGGCAATTATATAAAAAACAATCATTTTTATTTAAAAAATAAAAGGTATGAATTAGAAAATAATATAAAATATTATATATATATATATGTAAATTTGTACAAATAACTTATATATATTTTTGTTAAATAATAAAAAAAAATCAAGTTTTTAAGATGCAACCTTTCACACTAATAAAAAAAGACACAGTTTTAAAATTTTAATTTTAAAAAAAATGACCGATAGAATTTTAATATTTTAAAAGTTGAATTCTTTGTAAAGAGCTAATAAATAGTATAAATTTAAAATAATTATTTCATATCATTTTATAAAAAATATATTTGAAAATTTTATTTTTAAATTAGGGATCCTAAAAAAGTCTAAACTCAATTATTGAATCCAATTTTTTCTTTAATGAGGTTTCAAATATGATTAAGTAGAAATTAGAGATGTAAAAGACATTTGTTTAGAAATATGTAAATATATTATTGTAATTATTAGACATCCTTCTATGCCTTTATTATATATGGAAAATTGCAATTTAATGAAACAAATGGTTGGTTTAATTATTGATACACATTTAAAAAAAATAATATCTAAAAAAAAAAAAATAAAGTAAATTGTTGATACCATATTTTTTTCTATGATTTCAAAGAGTAAATTTGTTTATTGTGATAAAAGTCTCTTTTCTTTTCTCCTCTAGAGTTTTCTTTTGTTGGAATCTTATCAGGCCTGTTTAAGTTGTTACGATATTTTATTAAATTGGGTCAAGTCAATTTGTGGGCTGATCTTTAAGCACAAACCATTATCCTCACCATGGGCCTAATCGGGTCTAATATAGATATTTCAAGTAAATTAATTTATTTTAATTGTGAAAATAAAAGTTTATTTTAGGTGGTTGTAGATTTTTTATCACACATATTATGAGTCCATTTGGTATAATTTTTTAAATAAATATTTTTTTATAAATCTTTTATCTGTAGAGTTTTTGTAAATAAAGTTTTTAACAAAAGTTTATTAATCGTTTGATTGTCACGAATAACTTCTGAAAAATTTTGATTAATTATTTTAATAAACAAATTTTAATGTTATATTTTAAAAAAATAATGCAAATTTTTTAAAATAAAATAAAAGTATTTTAAATAATTTCGCATTTTTAAAAAAATTAGAAAAATTTTATTACTAAAAAACCAAATTTTGCGTTTCTTTTAATAAAAGAAAATTAATTTTTTTAATTTTTAAAAATATTTTTTCAACGGCAATCAAACAATATTTAAAATTTTAAAAAGAGATTTATTATTAAAAAAGTGTTTTTGACTAATAAAAAAACTAAACCAAAAGAATTCTATATTATTTCAATATGTAACATATTTAACACGTTAGAAAGATTGATAATAACTTATTGGGAAATTAGAAGAAGAAGGAAATTATTGGAGGAAAATTAATGTAATGTAAATGTTTGTAATGATAGTCACTTGCATTATTGAGTGATTGAAAAGCATGTGTTTTTGTTTGTTGATATTTCTTTGTCAAAAAAGCACTTTTGGACCACACTAATGAAAGCTTTTTCCAATTTCAAGGAATTAAAATTATTACAATCAAAACAAGTCCAAGTTGTTTCCCCAACTCCATGTGAAGGAGTTTGAACTTCAACCCTCTTGTACCATCTCATCTACCTAATTATGAATATATTTTATTTATTTATTTATTTTACTATTTAATCTTATTATAATCTTTCTATGACTTAAAAAAGAGTTAAAAGTATTTTTTTCTTTTTTGATTGATGTCTCTACAAGATCTTTATCTCCATCAAATCCCAACCAAAATTTTAATTTCACAAGTTTAATTAATTCTTTTAGGGTTTTCAGTTATATTTTAATAAGAAATTATGCTAATTTGTGTTCAAACTATATATATTAAAAGCGATAAAAAAGATAAAATTGGAATTTTTTTAAAAATATATATCAAAATTTGAAAGTGTATCGATCAATCTTCTAAGATACTTTTGCTATCTAAAATACTTTTTCTAACTTATTTTCCTACCCTTTTTTTTCTTCACTTTAATTTAGAAATTAATTTAAAGTTAGGCTTTCTATTAACTCTTATTATGCGTAATCTATCACTTTTTGGACTATATTCTTGTTTATATTTCCTGGCTAATTAACTTGTTCATTTCATAATTAATTATTTCAATTATTAAAAAAAACTCGATCTTAGTTAAATCATATAATATATATATATATATAAATTATTAGAGAAAACTGAATTTAGGGAATTACAAAGTTAAAAATGTTGGAAGTATTTATAATATTCTAAGCCCAATCATTGATTTTTTTTTTTAAATAAGGATTCATATGCAATTTTATTAAAATTAAAGGAAAGAGTATTAATTTTTTACAAAAAAAAGTACCAAATAAATATGTTTTTCCATTTCTTTTTCTTTTTGTCGTTTGTTCCTAATATATCGAAAATTGTAATTTAAGCACTTCAAAAAAATTATTAAAGATAAGGCCGATTTAATTTTTGCTTTTTTTTTTAATTAATAGATTAAAGAATTTACAGAAGAAGAAGAAAATTAAATGTACAGTGTTACCTTATTTATTGCTGGATTATTAAAATTTTATTTAATAAATTTAAATTTAAATTAAAAATACAAAAAAACTTAAAAATAAAAACCCAAAAAATCAATCTGGAACAGCATCAATTTGGTTCATCATATATACTTTTATGTCTGTTCAGTTCTAAATTTTCTTTTTTTACAAAGAATTATAATTAAAAAATTATCATTATTTTATTTATTTTATTCTATTTCCTATCCTCGGCCAGTAGTGATAGGATTAGAATTTAGGATTATCCTAAATAACTTCTAATTTCCATAAAATAAAAACATTTATTATCAAATTTCCATTTAAGGCCATCACCAAACGCGGTCTTGCAAGATAATTAATTAAGTTTTGACTAAATTCAAATATTTTCCAACTTATGTCTCCCTATATTTATACAAATTCTCAAAACTGACACCAGTTTCTTTTACTTTTCTTTCATGGACGCCCCTCCGTGTTCGTCTTCTTCTTATCCACGACGTCATCAATCCATTACATGCGTCTCTGCTGAAGTCCCCGCTAACCCTATTGCCGTTGATCCCAATCAGACAGTCGAGAATTCTCCGACTTCGGTGAAACCCGTCAGCAATGGCAAAAGGAAGAAAAAGAGAGTTAATAAAGATGTTCCTTCAACGTCGTCTGCTTGCTCTTCTTATTCAACGCAGAGAGGTACACGGGTGGTGCGCAGACGACGGAGTATGAGGGTGGTTCGGTATGGTCCGGTGCGGCGGAGCGAGGGAGGTGACGTGGAGGCTATTGCGCTTCCTCTGGGAATGTCGTTTGCTGCTATTGTTGCTAAGGTGACTTAAAAAGTCTTCTTTTTTTATTTTTCCGTCTTTTAAATTTTATTGGGTTTTAGGGTTTTCTCTTCTTAATTGTTTTGTGTTTGCTTGAGGTGGGAAATTTTGAATTTTTGTGCTTTATAGGTTCCTTTATTGATGATGTTAAAGGTTGAGTCTTTATGGCATTTTAGGCTTTATTGAGTCCGGAAGATTTGGTTTTGATCATTGAATGCTGATATGTAGGATTTTGATTTCTTTTGTTTTGTTATGTTAGGAAAATTTTGATCTTGAGGATTGTTCTTTGATATTTTTTGGTTCTTGTTTGCTGGTTTTGAGTTGGTTTGTTGAAATGTATTGAAAATTTTTTAATTGGGTTCGGAGATATTTGAGAAATTTTACATTATTGATTGTTAAGGTTTGGAGTTTTCTACTAATTAACTTAGAGCTATAGATCTCAAGTATGGAATTCTATAGTTTGCCAAGTTGCTTAATGACAAAGTAACTCTTGGATCATAACTGAAGTAATTATTCACCTTCTTTGGTAAGTAGGTTATAACTTCTTTAACAAGTTGATTATAAAAACAACATTTTAATTCTGTTAATGTGATTGGAATACTTGTTTATGCCCATTAATTTCATTAGAAGTAATGGGTGATGAATTACATTGACTCTACTGTATTGACATTACCTGTTGTACTAGATAATGGATACCTCAACTTGAATCACAGAGAAAACTGAATTTGGATGCTCAGTTGGTAGTAAGAATACCTATGCTGTATATTTGCTAGAGAGTACACGATTTTATCACCAAAAGAAGAAAGGATAATGATTGCTTTCTTTTTGAAGGTGATGCTCAGTCTATCGCAAATGCCCAGAAATCTTCCATATTGCAACTCGTTTGCATGGTAAGGTTCTTATTGAAGACAGCTAAAGAGCCCATAAAGTATTTTGGTTCTTCCAAATTTACAAAGTCTTCAAGTGGCAAATGATGGAGCTCATAAATGGGCTGTGGTTGCTGCTCTACGGTTGCTTGGGGCCACCTACCAGGCAAAAAGCCACGGTGGGTGATCCCATCTTGAATGCTTCTTTGCTAAACTATTTTGGGGGTTTTTTGGGTTATAAAAGCATGTAAAATGTTATTTGGTGCGTTTTCTCCTTTTTATTGAAATCTTTTCTTCACCCATTTTTAGATGACCATCTTCGTAAATTCGTTGATTTTTATTTCTTCCAAGATTTTCTTTTTTTTGATTTCTCTTTTCAATATGTTTCCATTTATTTGAAATAAAAATTGCATAGGATCTCATTATGCCTTGCCTTTTTGATTATTTACTTAGTGCGCATCAGTTTTACCAACTGCTTTGTATTAAGGAAGTACTGGGACTTTACAGTTGTGACTCAGATGTGTCACACTTTGAAGCATATGTATGTATTTAGAACCGATGTATGAAGTTCAAGCCATTGCTCTTGAATCTTGTCTTTGGGCAAGGCTGAAGTTGTGAGTTTCATACAGTTCTTAAAAAGTATGTCATTCCTAGTTGTCATGTGACTGCTACAGACTAACATATCTCAGCTCTCCCGTATTCTTCTGTAAAAGATCATTTTTGTGTTTCTTAACTTTTTATGAGGTTTTCATTATTATTAATATTGTAAACTGGTGCTTGTTGGTTCTAGGTTCTGGAAAGAAAAGATACAGAAGGTGATACAATATCAGTTGATCATCTTTCAAGGGTATTAGTCCTTTTCTTTTCTCTTTCAATTGGTTTTGTGCTGTTGATGTTCAGATCATTTTCTAAAACACTTGTAAATTTGTTAACTAACTTGCAGATATGCACTTCAGCTGTCACAGAATCTTTAATCAATGTAAGCCAGAACTTAAATTGCTGATTTAGAAGACCAAGATTCTCTGGTGATAGCATATAAATGCCTATGCTATTTTTACTGTCTTTGTGGTGGCAGGTGTTTGGGGACAAGTTTGATTATTTTGCAAGTAACTTTGAGAAATCGTTCAAGAGCACATTGAGGACTCTTAGATTGATTAATGACTCATCTGCCAACAAGGGAGGATACCGCTTAAACAACCAACATCTATCTACTTCGGAGGCGACTTCCAGTGAAGTTGGTTTCACCAGCCCTTGTGGCATGAGCTATTATCACTCAGAAACAGAGTTGCCTAGTATTGCAAGTCAAGATTTACCGTCTGCCGCTGATGACTTGCAGGAGCAAATATCAGCAAATTTCATTTGTAAGGAACTTGCGCTGCATGGTCCAAATAACCAACTGGCTTGTGTCTCTTCAAGCAGATTGGGTTCCATGATCAATCATGACATGCTTAGTACAATGGAGAAATCTGTCATACAACAAGTCCGTTCAAATGACCTCAAGGCAGTGGAGCTCGGTATAGCTATGAAAAAATTGAAGTTGAAAGAGACCGAGTTGGCTCTCAACCTTGATTCAAATCATTTGGAGAGGTCAAAATTAGTGATGGGTATATCCAAGGCGTCATTTAAAGCTGAAAAATTCAAGAATGAATTAGAAGAAACGAGACATTCCGAGTTGCTTAGAAAGTGCATAGACTGTCTTGTTGCTGGTATAGTCGTCATGTCAGCCTCCCTGTCATATGCAGCTTATGTTTATTCGTACAGAAAAATTTCCGAAGCTACTGCAGCCTGTACACCTTCAATCCAGGTAGAGACCTTGTCTTCAATGTTGTGATCATAATTAAATTTCTACACTTGCTTTACAATATGCAAATGCCAAGTCAACTTGACCATACAGTTAACTGGTCAATAAGCCTCTCAATGTATAACTGTTTTCAATGGATGTGTCCTTTAAATGCCTGCGAGAAATTTATTGAAATGGCGGCTTTTATCCTTAGACCTAGTGATAGATTGGATTTTGAACTTGAAATATCGTTTTGAGCGTTTTGCCATCATTTTATATATCCATAATACAGCTTTAATTATATACTGATTTCCAAGTGCAGAATTGGTTCTTTTTTCCTCTATTTCTCTATATTAATTCATGGTTTTTAGGCTTGAGAGATGTTATTATGCATTTGTTCATTTTCAGGAGTCCAAATCTTGGTGGATGCCAAACACAGTAAATTCTTTCAATTCAGGGCTGAACACTTTCAAATGCCAAGTTCAAGTTGTCAGCAGAATGCTATTTGGTTTCATAATGATTATCACAATTGCTTATTTACTCATCCAACGCTCAGCATCTTCACGACACACAATGCCTGTAACTTTCATCCTCCTCCTTTTAGGAGTCGCCTGTGGTTTTGCCGGCAAGCTTTGTGTTGACACACTAGGAGGCAGCGGAAACTTATGGCTCTTATACTGGGAAACTCTCTGCTTCGTGCATTTCTTCTCAAACATCTATACATCAGCATTGTTCCTTATGCTTCACGGGCCAGTCAACGTAACTCAAGGCACAAGAAAAGATGCAGTGATTCCGTACTGGGTACGAAGAACCATGTTCTATTCTTCCATGCTTTTGTTTCTACCATTATTCTGCGGTTTTATGCCTTTCGCTGGCATTGGCGAATGGAGAGATCATTTCATGTCACTCATCTTAGATTATCATTCATCCACTGGTTATTGAATTTGAAGCCAGAGTTTGATTTGCTGAGAAGAATTGGTTGCCTTAACGAAGGCTTATTTATGAAAATTTGTTGTCAATTAGTCTTTTCTGATGTATGTTTTAGCTGCTGCCAAATTGTGTTGTATTTGGCCGTAAGTAATGTAAAGGGGCGCAGCTTTATTTATTTGTTTTACTTCATGTTACAGGCATAATTCATGTTAACCTTTCTTTGTTAATGAATTTTCTTTTAAGAAAACGAAAAAAAAGTGACTAGGGTTTTAATCACCTTTAATCTGCATTGCTGTTACAAAATATTGTATTTTTCGTTGTGATTTTTAATTTTTCGTCATACTTATTTTTCAACTTTCTTAAAGAAAATTGGGCTATGAATTAAAGAAAAATAATGAAAACTTTTAAATACAACTTGTAATTAGAAGTGTGGACAGAAAATGTCATGAAAACTTTACACGTAATACATTTGTCTCTTACAATTCAATAACAAGATCAATTGATGTGAACATGCAGCTGTGTACTATAGGAACTAGCCATAATTAAGGGAAAAGCAGAGGGAGGGATTTATACTATTAAAATTATGGAACTCGTTCCTTCATTGATTTATGTTTCAAAAATTTTAACTTTAATTCATACAGGACAAATCTTCTACTACATCAAAACATAACAAAAATTACTAAATAACAGATGGGAAAACCCCCCAAACGAAACCTGAGCAACAGGAAAATTCTAACCCTGAAGCTCAAGAAATGATTTAAAAAGTTTAAAAAAGGCCTCAAAAAATGTGATCTTACAGATTTCTCCCTCCTATGGTAACATTAACACCTGAATTGGTTTTATCTAAAAGGCTCTGAGACTACTACGAGTTTACATGTTTCTTCTGAGACAGCTAAAATAAGACTAACCTACAAATGATGTGATGGGGCAACAGGGACGTGCCCTCTCGAATGTTCACAATGACGATCCAAATCTTTGAGTGATCGTCGTGGTTTCCGGAAGTCAAAGAAGACTTCGATGTCTTTCTTGTACAAGTGTTCAATGAGGTCAATTATAGGACCTCGTGAGCCTTGCCGTAGTACCTGTTTATGAATGGAGCCTGCAAAGAAAAAGTATTTATTGGATATTAGAAAATTATGCAAAGTGCAAGGTGTGAATCTAATCGACAATAATTTATGTACTAATAATAGCAAAAAAACATAAATCGCAAGTGTGAAATTCCCTTCTCTCTGTTCCTTTTTATACTTTTTTCTTGCACAAAGTTGGACCAAGGCCCCAGTTTCTCCAATAATTGAAAGGTGTTCAAAACAACATATGCAAGTAACTTCAGATCATGAGGCTTGCAGCAAATCCAAAGTTAAGAAACAAAATGTACGTTATAAGACATAATACTATTTAGTTATCATAGCAGGTCATCTAAGGCATTCCCCAAAGTGAGACGTATTAAAATATAGAAGCAGCTTTCACAAGTTCATTTTATGAAGAAGATCCTTCTGTGATACTTTTTTTTTTAATCATTTTGTGAATAAAGAGCACAATAGAGATTTTTGGCTTGAACATTACCCAAGAAAATAGAAAAGGAATAAACTCCAAGATTTATTGATCCTTAAAATGGAATTTTAGAGGGGAAAACGGCACAATTTCTATGATATTGGCATATTTTCAAGGAAAGGAAAAAAGGGTTTCTGATTATGCAAAGCCAAGGTTTTTATGAGATCTTCATCTTGCGAGACTTAATAAAAACTAAGGCAGTCCAATTTGAGACGTGATTTTTAAGATTTATGTTTCTTGAGTGATTGAAATTGATATTCAAGACGTATAACACCATCTGTCTTACAGAAGCAAAATGATCTGTCAGTATGCAACACATGGATACCCAGATCAAGCCAGGATCTTTTAGGTGGAATTGAAGCCGCTTTCAAATTACAGTGATCCAAAGATACAGAAAATTCAGAAAGTTCTATGCATGAAATAGATTTGAAGAAGTGTATCTTGGAATTTTACCTTAACATTTGATACGTCAGGTGTATCGTCTGTTTTCACAGGATAGAACTTGTAAAACCTCATACTCTGAAAAGCTGTTTTAGTCTCCTCACTCATTTCCTCAATGGCTTTTCTGCGGGCTTCCCTTGCCTACAAGAGAAGAAATTTAAGATCATTGGATATGTTCTACAATTTTTTTTTCACGCAAGGATATCCAAAGCAACCAAAAGAATACCTCTCGATTGGCTTTCTTAGCTTCTCGAACCTTTTCTTTTACAAAATCCTGACAGCAAAAACAAAAGGAAAAAAAACCATCAGTGGCTCTGATATATAGAGAAGCTATAAGATACTTATAAATATGCCATTAGACTTTACCTTAAAAGCATCCTTTTGATCTTCAGATAATGCCTCTTCTTCAATCAGCTTATCAGTGAACTCCTACAATTCACAGATAAATTAGTACAATAAGATCATTATTCTTTTCTTTTTTCTTTTTTAAGGGAGAGAGAGAGAGAGAGAGTAATAAAACAGAAAAGAAATAAGCAATAATGTGATGACTGATTCCGTCCCTCCACAAAAAAAATAATCTCACCCAATAATGCAAATAACTCTAGATTTAACTCATTAAACAGTGGAAAACATAGGAAGAAGATTACTTGAAAAGAATAAGTTAAATAGGAATCCCTCCAAGATGCTAAGGTTAAAAGGAATCCCAAATTTAGCAGTAGTTTGCAAAGTGTTAATAGGATTATTGAACTCTTGAAATAATGTTAACCACTACAAAAAACACGAACTTCACAACCGGATCCGTTCAGATTATAGTAAAGCACAACAATTAGAGAAAAATTCTGTACCTCAACTTCATCAAATTCCCAATCAAACTCACAAACAACCTGCAGGAATCAGAAAGAAAATTTAACACAAATTTTTGAGCACTTGATTATTCATCTGCATAAAATTAAGCATCACAGTTTGATCAAATATAACCACATTGCCCATTGTAATCCAAAAGAATTGATGTCTATCAGTATTTTCCCATCACTGATTATAACCTTACCGGAGGTTCAACTGGGAACATTATCTGAACCACGGTGCTTTGTTCAAATTCATCTTCCTTGAATGGCTGGTAGAAATCTGTCAGAAAAAAGGGGGGAAAAAAAAGAAGTCAGAACTAGTCTAATTCTACATGAACTGGCGACCAAATATGATGATCACCAACATAAACTTGATGAGCAGCCTTCACTCCAAGCCAAATTAAACCAAATTATATTGCTCATGCCCAGTGTCATCTCAAAACAGTTGATATCGCATCTATAATTTTAACAACAATATGGAAATACACAAAGTCCAGTTTTCTAGAATTTTTTTTTTTCCCTTTTCCTAGTCACAACTTTTCTGAGAAGGAAAAAAAAAATCACCAACTTGTATACTATGATAAGTAATCAACTGCCATATGATTCAGCAATATATTTGTCGTAAAACTCACAAGGTAGGCAGTACTCAAATTTCTTAACCCGATCCAGCTTCAAATGTCTCAAAGCAGACCTACAGAAAGGGAAAAAAAAATGCTAAGTACCCATAATACACACACCATAATATATGCAACAACAAATTCAACATCACCAACATGTCTTTTCGTAAGCAAATTGATAGACGCAACATACATGGAACTTTCCGATACATGATCATATGATAAAATACGTAAAACTTCACATGGCAGAGTTACGTACTCTGGAGGGGGAAAGAGACGAAGAAAATTGCAATTATCTAGGTGAAAAAAGGTTATGATGAATAAAGAACCACCAAGTAATCAAATTTTTTGGACAAGTAACTTGTTTGTTATGCCTCTCACAGAGTTTCTACTATAAAACACAGCATCTTCCTCCTATGGATTATTTTCAAGATACGACACTCATGTCTTAAAGTATTCTTTCAATATACTTTGTCAACTAGACAAGTGTATGCTTTCCAATATAAAATTAAACTATAATGATCTTTTCTACGACAGGATAGACACTCAATCTATATTAATTGTGTGTTGGAATCACATCCTTTGACCTATGTCCCATTTCAAAAGTCAGTCAATTACTACTGACACACACATGTAGGTGTATGCA
Organism: Azadirachta indica; assembly: GCA_022749755.1. NCBI lineage: Eukaryota > Viridiplantae > Streptophyta > Magnoliopsida > Sapindales > Meliaceae > Azadirachta > Azadirachta indica. The sequence continues at coordinate 7,137,931 of CM040447.1, forward strand.
TGTGTATAGGTGTGCCCACACATGGGGGTGTGTTAAAAAAAACAAGAGGCAAAAAGTGAAAATGCAATTTTACCTTCTTTGAGTACAGCTCAAGATAAATATTTGAGATTTCAGCCTTTCAACTTGTCTGTCTCTGTAGAGGAAGAACAATATACAATGACATCAAAATTTAAAAAAAATATAAATAAAAAACACTTCCATTAGAACAGTTCAAAATCAATAGCAAACAAAAGTTCAATTTTAGATACCTATTCTCTAAAGGTATATATGGAACCCAGTCCATTTTCATTTCCCTCATGGGAACTATTTCTTCCACCTCTCTCTGAACTGATTTAATCCCTATCTTATCAGAAGGTGCGAAAGGAGATACAACCTGAAACAAGACATGCGACAAATGGGGAAAATTAACAAGGCAGAGAATCAAACAAGTACAATAGCCAGAAAGGCAGTTTTCTGCAACAAAAAGGATGCCAAATAAACAAACTTACAGCCACCACCACAGGTATAACGACAATTTTATTCTTATCCTCAAACGGGACCAATTGAGCTGCAGTAACAGATAACTCATTAGAAAGCTAGCATTTCCAAATATAAATTGCATCCTCAAGTATAGGTTAATGGAGAACAGAACAATAAATGCCACCAGACAAGGCCTAACTAGTCCCAGTCAGCTAGCCACTTACGCTCTGTACAACCGAAAAGGTACACTTTCTTCCCATAAAGCTTTCCGCCTTCTTCAAATGCTTCCTGCCACACATTTAAAAGTTAATTTTATCAAAGAGAAAATGCAGAAACAGAAAAACTGAGAGCAAAGATGATTTAAAGTCTCACTTCTAGATTAGAGAAGTTCCACTTGAATTGGTATACTGAGTCCAATTGATCCCACTGGCATGAAAACATTAATATATATAAGCAAAAGAACTTACACTTTAACAACATTCGCTAGCAAATATCTAAAAAGCAAATTATCAAACGAACCTCTGTCCCCACTGGGAACACTTCCTTCCACAAATCTTCCTACAAAACATAAAACAAACAATTTCAGTGAGTAGACCAGAACATAGTCAAACCACAAAACCACTTCATACAACACTGCAAGCATACACACTTTTCTTCATTGAAGAGTAATCTGTAGGCATTATAAAAACAAAGCAATAATCACATAACGTAAGAAAACAAAACGCTGTTACATCATCAAATTCCACTTTCCCGATAAAATTTACTTAAAAAATAAAGCACTGAAACCTAATGCAACCATAATTAAAACCTTAACAGAGCTTCTCTAACGTTCTACCATCGTATCTTCTATTTCCGCAAACACAAAACACAAAGTTAAAACTTTAATAATCCTCCTATCTCCTAAATTTCCTCAGCAACAAAAAAAAAACCTACAAATTACTCCAAAGACACAGACTAAACAACAATTTCTCAACAAAGTCAATCAACGCGAAAAAAACACACAATAACGAATAACAAAACAAGTAAGAAACACGAAATTTACCATGTTCCGCTGATCTTCGAAGTATTCGGGTTCGGTTTCAGGCTTGAAGGCCTTGACTCGCTTAGCTCGAGAAGCTTTGCTGGTATTCTTCTGCTGCTGCTGCTTCTCCTGCTGCTCGGCGTTTTCATTGTGATTGTCTTGCGAAGAAGAAGAAGCTTTTGCAGCTGCATCTTCTTTCTGGCTCGCCTTTCGCTTTGCTCCTTTCCTCATTGTAACTGGTTTCTTCTTCTTCTTCTTCTTCTTCTGTGAGAGAAAATGTATGTAGAGAGAGAAAGTAGGGTTTTTGGATAGATCGGAATTTGAATTTTAGAGAGAGAGAGTGAATTTTGCTGTTGTGTTTATATAGCGTTTTTTTTTTTTATAATTTCCTTTTGATTTTGGGCGTGAATTTCACGCGAGAAAGAGAGAGATATATATAATTTCTTATTTTTAATATTCAAATTTTGTACTTTTATTTCTTTAAAGTTAATAATGTTAAGATCTCTAATTAAGTAAAGTATTATATAAAAATACATAATTTATTCATATATAACCATAGACTTTAACATTTTGATTCTTAAGGTTAAAAATTTAATATTATAACTTTTAGGTCTCTCACTAAATATAGACATATTTTATTCATTTAACCAAATAAATTTCTGACCTCAATTGAAAAATTATTCTAACATGAATTAATTTTGAGTAATAGGATCTAAACCTATATAACATAATTCAATAGGGTATTCAGTTATTTTAGAAGAATAAGGACTTATTAAATATAAATAAATAAATAAAGATGTATTTATAAAATATGAAAATATTAGGGATCTACCTGTTATTATTACGTTCTTTCCATTTTTTGAAAATTTTCATAGACGGCGGCCGCCTCTCGCCTGGCGGGTTTGGGGAAAACTGGAGGACGGGGTTCGTGTGTGTTCGGTTTTATTTTTGATAATGTCTGATTGTGGAAAATCACCAATGGTATTGTGACACGTCACTGTCAGAATCTTGTGGATTGTTCTGTGGCCAACTTTTGTTTACTTCCATTCTAGTTTTGTCTTAATGAAAGAGAATATTGATGATAGAATACCAGAATTTTAATTAAAGATAAAATAAATTAAGATTTATCTTATAATAAATTTTATAATTTTTTTATTACTCTTAAATCACAAAAATATTATATGCAACTGACATAAACTCAATACATTAATTCTCAATTGAAGAAAATTTTATAAAAAATTAATTATTTAAAATTACATAAATATATCTCTTAATTCTTGTACATATTTAATAATTGCACATGAATTAATAATATCTTTTATAAATTTCATAAATTATTTAACATTAAAATATGAAGTAAAAACTTTTACCATACAATTAAACACATTACAAGGCAAGTATATATGTGAGTGTTAGTTAATTCAATTATCAATATATCTCAAAATAGTACGAGAGATTCGAGCTATAAATTTTGTTTACATCAAATTGAAGAGAATTTTTATTTATATTATAAAAAATTTTAAAAAAAAACATGCATGCATATGCATGATGAATGTATGCATGGCGTGTGTGTGTATATATATATATATATATATATGAAGCTTTAACACATACTTCCCCTAAAGTTTAAGATTTTAATATTTAGATGAAAAGTTTAAAAAAAAATACACTTACCTCCCTACACTATTAGTTGACCATCTAATTTTATTTATATGACTATAATATCCTTAATTGCTTCTAAGTAAAGTATAAGAAATTCAATTTGTATGTAATTAAAAATAATTTTAATTTATATTTATTTAAAAATTAAAAATTTAATTTAACAATTTAATTTAACAATTTTACTTTATGTGTATTTAATATTTATTAAAATTAATAATTTAATTAATGATAATTTAATTTGATAATTTTAGTTTACATTTATTTAATATTTACTCAAAATAGAAATTTAATTTTTATTCATATATTATAATTATTTAAATCTCAACTCCTAATATGTAAAGTCGTCGTCTTTTTTACTCCCCTCTTTTACAAATTCTCCAGCAATAAGCTATATTTTTTTTATTTCACTAAACAATTTCATAATCTTATCAATCTCACTCTTCTTATAAAAAGACTTTAATATAAGATTTATATTATACACATTCATATTAAATCCACACTTTAATATCAATCTTATGACTCGTAAAGTAAATGTAAATTTTTTGGTTTACACAAAAAATTTAATGGAACTACGCAATGACAAAAAATTAGAAAAAATATTAACATGGTTAAATTACTAATTTTAAATATCATTAAATAAATTTTTAATTTAAATAAACATTAAATGAATATAAATTATAATTGTTATTAATCAAAATTTTAATTATTTTAATTTTTTGAACATCAAACAAATTAAAATTGAGTTTCTTAAACTTTATTTTGAAGCAATTAAGGATATTATGGTCATTTTAAGTAAAATACATGATCAATTGACGGTCCAAGGAAGATAAGTGTGTCTTTTCTTAAAATTTCCATCTAAATGTTAAAATTACAAATTAAATTGTCATTAATTAAATTTTTAATTTTTAAATAAATATAAATTAAAATTATTTTTGATTACATACAAATTGAATTTTTTTATACTTTACTTTGAAGCAATTAAGGGTATTATAGTCATATAAATAAAATTAAATGGGCACCTAATGGTTCAGGAGAGGTAACTGTGTCTTTTCTTAAACTTTTCATTTAAGTGTTAAAATTTCATATATATATATATATGGTTTATTTCTTATCTCATGTTTTTTCGATGCAAGAAAAATATTTGATGTCGTTTTATACTTTAGTTTTTTTTTTTCTTCTTTTGACGTCGTATTGAGTTAAGGAAACTCCCTCTTTTTTTATAGTCTTATTAAAGGATAAAATAAAATAGGTTTCTTTTTTTTAATTTTAAAAAAATTAAGGTAGATAAGTGGACTGAGTTGAATAATAATAAAAATAATAAATGTTGAATACAATAATACATTAATTTTTTTTAAAAAAAAAATGATAGTACATGTATGCACATTTAGCCATGTGAAAGAAGAGCCCTAGTTAACAAATGAAGATAACTACGTCACTTATTATATATTGTTTGTCATATATATATATATATATATATTATTTAGTCGTAAAAATTTGAAAAATTTAAAAAATTTTGATGTCATTTCACTCTTAATTTGAGACTATATTCAAGGTTTTATCACGTTAATTTATGTGAGAGTTTGATTTTAATTTCTTTTGAAGTATATTAATTTGTAATTTACAATGTAAATTTTATAATTATGAAAAATCTAATTAAAATATTTATACTTAAAATTATAAGTTTTACATTATAAATTTTATATTTTAAGTTACAAAAATGTTGCACCTATTCCATTACTAGCGATTCATGTGATCAAAGCTAATGCCCCACCGATCAATTAATATTTTTATGTATTTATATATATAATTTATTAGTGGTGTCACCTTGTTTGAAATTAAGAACATTTTTCCTAGATTTAAGGATTTAAAATACTTTGATATCTATCAATTAATGATATGATTTGTTAATTATAACAACAAATGAAATGGAGAAAGAAGAAAATAACATTTTATCTTTTTTTAAAAAAAAAAATTGATGAGTCGACAATTATTATTATTTTGTTTTTGTTGAACATGATTTATGTAAAATTATGTTGTTAGTAATACTATGATTGTGATCGTTAATTTGAATGATGATAATGCATCTTAAGATAATTAATTAATCCATTAAAAATTGTATTATGAAAATATTATATCTTTTATATATGGTGTATAAAATCATATAGATTTGATTCTATGAATCTAAATTGATTATATATATATATATATATACACACACATACCAAATTTAGATTATCAAAGTGGATTTTCATCATACAAATAATTAGAGTGAGTTTATAAAAAACAAAGTTAGAGATATAGTCGTCAATTTCTTTTTTTGTTATGTTTATCACATATTCATTAAATTTTGTAAGTTATTAGTTCTATTTTATTTTTAAAAAAAAATAAAAAATACTACTCAAAATTTAAAAAATTTAATAGAAACTTAACTTGAGAAATATAATAAAAAATTTAACAAAAAAAAATTAATACTTATATAATTATTATTATTTGTCTTTAAATTATCATTTTTTTAGAGAAAATGCTCGATATCTCTTTCTTTTAGGCAACGGTGGAGTGCTTCCATGGCCTGAGCGGGCCTCGAAAGCTCTGCAAAAAATTTTTAAATTTTTCAATATTTTAGCCTCACTTCTTCAATTTATATATAATTTAATTTTTATACTTTTAAAAATTATTAATTTACCTCTTAATTATTTATAATTTTAAAATATTATGTAATTAACTTTTTTTTTGTTATTTTGACCCCTAAAATTTTGGCTCCCAATTATTTAGTTCTATCTCCACTCCTACTTTTAGCTCTAATATTCTATCACTTTCTATAATTTTGATTAATATTTCATAATTATCATATCATCATCTCCATTTACAATTAAAAGTTGTTTTTTTAAATAACAGGATGATGGAGTATTAATCAAAGTTTAAAAAAACGATAGAATATTAAATCTAAAAGTAGGAGATATGAAATATTCTCACTTTATCCATTATAAGAATATTTATTCATTTATCTAAAATTTCTTATTAGCAGATAATGTTGATTATTTATAATAATAACAATAAGCATGGAGTTCTTTTTTATTTTTTATTCGTTCAAATTAAATATGCATACAATTTTTAAAAATAAAAAATAGAAGCATAGAGTTGAGTTGTCACAAGACATTAGAAGACAAATTGAGAAACTATTAATATTAAGCATATATAGTTAATTAGTTAATTACATATATAATTAGGTGTATGAGTGTTGACTTAAGAGCTAATTTTTCAGGAATTCCAGCATAAAATTCTGACAAGCAAAATCATAATTAACTTTTCAAATTTCTTGATGATATCATATCTCCTTGTGATAATCTTTATTCCTAGAAACTTCATTTTCAAAATTGGTGAAGTTTAACAACCATTATTAAACTTTTCAAAAAAAAAAAGATTATAATAAAATTTAATTTAATTTATTATCTTGATAAGGAATTAAGGATTCATTGCAATTTCTTCAAATATTATATTTTAAAGTATTTTATTTTTATCTCTTAAAAAAAATCTTAGTAGGACAAACATACTACATCATCTATATATTTAATTCAATTAAATTTTGTCATATATATACGTTTTCATTCAAAAATTAATAAATTATAAGAAAGATTATAACAATAAATGAGAAAGTTTAATACATGTGTCATATATTTATTAGATAATCTTATTGGTACAGTTGTACCTAGAATTTTTTCTAATTCTTATAAAAATTATTTGAAAGTTAAAAATTTTATAGAAAAACCCTTTTATATGGCAATTTTTTTTTTAAAAAAATTATGTATGATATACTAACAACATTACATTCTATTCTTATTTATGATAAATAGAATCTATTAAACATAATATAAAATTTTTTATTCAAATTTTGTTCATGAAAAAAAAAAAAATTATTTTGAATGATTTGATTTATATTGATACAATAATTTTTTAAATATACATAATAAATATGATCAATTTCATTAATATGTATTGAAGATTAAAACAAATATTAATATAATTCTATTATAACATTTGGATTTTTCGTTTACAATTCCATACAAAATATAACAAAATCTCAACAACAAAAGTGTTTGTTTGTTTTTTAAATTGAAATTTGAATAAAACTATTTATATATTTAAGAGATGTTTATTTTTTAACTTATATCTAAAAAATTATTAAAAATATTTAAATATAATTAAGTTAAAATTTTAATTTAAATATAAATAATCAAATATGTGAATGAATTGAATATATTATTTGTTAATAATATATTTAATTAATTACTTAACATTATATATATTTATAATTTAATATACGATTTTCAAATTTTTAAAAGATATATGTTAATATATCAATTTTAAATTCTTTTATTTTTATAAATCAAACGAATCAACATTTATATGTTCAGACGTTTAAGATAGAAAAAAAAATATCAATTATATTTAAATTTGGCTTAGATTTAGATAAAAAAAAAAAGCACTAATTAGGAAGGAAATCATTAAAAACACAAATTGTGCATTAAATAATTTCTTGTTTTTTGAAAAAAAAGAAAAAAGAAAAAAGAGAAGCTTTAATAAGCTGACTAGCCGCTTGCATGCATGTTGCAGCCAGCCAAAAGCTTTTTGTCTTCTACTACGAACAGATTCTCTTATAAATATAATACACTTACTGAATGATCAATGGAAAACGCTACCAGATCATCATCGCGCAACACCCACAACACTTTCAGCTAAAAAATGAAAACAAATCTCTGCATTCCGAGGTTAAGATCAGGCAACACCAAAAACAAAAGCAACAAGAGCGTCAGCCTTACTCCAGCAATGACTCTGCTGGAACGCTTTCGGGAAGCTCTTTTCCGTTTGATCATGCTATCAGCTCTCTCCAGAGATTCTGCTACTCTGCCACGTCATCACCACACCAGAACACCACACGTGTCGACGTCCCGATCGTGTTATTACAACTCTGCCGCCGATCCTCATCATAGCGAGGCTGTGGCGGATTGCATTGAATTTATTAAGAAGAAAGCGTTGAACGGTGGGGATGATGAAGACGATGAAGATGATGATCGCAAGGTAAGTGAAGAGAGCCGTAGATCTTGTGATGGTGATGATGATCACTGTGTTGATACCAGCAGTACTGATCAGTTGGGCATACCGGTTACAGTTATGTGAGTGAATTTATAATTAAATTAAGTTCAATAATATTCAGAATTTTTAGAATTATGTATATGTTACATTTTTTTTTTTTTTGAAAAAAATAATTATTTTGGGTTTGCTGAAGAGTGAAGAGGGTGTGATTAGTTTAGTAGTAGGGTGTGAGACGTAGGTTTTATAAAATAGTTTGGTTATGAAATTAATTTACATATATGTACTCGTAAGGCATCGTGTTTTATCATTTATAGTAAAGATTAATACCATATCATGAATCTTTTTATGTTTTAGTAGAAATTCAGTTAATTTTAGATGTTTTTAAAAATTATTTGTAATTTTTCATGAACTTTAAAATCAATTTTTGAAATCATTGTGAAGTACAAAAAAAAACTCTTAGTTTCTGTTGAATAATTATTTGAGTATGGGTTATTTAATATAACTTTTCGGAATTCTTGAAATAAATCTTTTACAAGTAAATATTTTATAAATAAAGTTTTTAATAAAAATATTGTAAAAAAAAAAGGTAGAATCGTTAAAATAAAATAAGAATATATTTATATAATTTTACTTTTTAAAAAAATTTAAAAACTAAAAATTTAAATTTTTTTTAATAGAAGAAAAATAATTTTTTCAATTTCTCAAAACTTTTTTATAACGTCAATCAAATGATAATAAAAAAAATTAAAAGGAGTTTTATCATTAAAAAATCTTTTATACCCATTTAAAAGGTCAAATCAAATAAAATTATAAAAATTCTATCAATTTATTATTCTTATAAATTTTAGGATCGGAAATATTATTATTCACGTAATCACAACATCATCCAACTCAATTATCAAGTTAAACATATTGAGATCTGAACCTTCGCAGCAGAGTGAAAACACAGCTATTCCAAACAAAGCGTAAATGAACCGCGCGAAAATTTGATGCAAGTAAAGAATGTGTCTCTAAGTTATATATATTATAGTCTAATTCTATTTATTGAATAAATGAAAATATAATGAATAACTAATTAATTTTCGTTTTTAAAGCTAGATATGCGTTTGAACAAAATGGAGTCTTCCGATTCTCTTTTCCCCTGTCCTTCTGCTTGCTTTGGCTAAACCAGTGAAAAGTAAACCATCACTTTCTTCCACCATTTTTTTTTTTTTAAAAATGTATATTATAAAATGGGTTTACTGTTCATAACTTCATGTGAAAGTTGACAGGCTTGAGTCAACATTATCCCTATCTTTCTTGTACTGATGTTCTTAGTCAAGAATCTATGGGACATGGTTGGACCAAATTGGCTCAATAATTGAATCTTAAAATAAACATTGATAGCGATCCATTAACTTCCTTTTCTTTGTTCTATTAACAATGCTTAGCCATTCATATATATTCTTTTAATATTTGTCTCCTTAATATGGTGAGTGTGTTCTCAAATGTTACAGGAACTAGGAAGGGGACAAATATTAAAACAACTATATGAATAGCTAAACATTATTAGGAGAAAGTAGGGGAGAGACAACATATAATCTCGCTCTTAGACACCTAGTGATTTAATTCCGTGACATAACAATACTAAACGGAACCTTAATAACTTAACTCAGCCCTTGGAATATGATTCATCTAAGTAAATGAAGAATCCATAGAACACTTCCATGATTCTACAAAAGATCACCTAGGCATAGAAAAGGAACAACCTTACAGTCAGAAGAGATAAACAACAACAAGATTACAACAAAAAGTTGCAGTCAATTGTGCTTGTGGAAACACACAACTGCAACAGAATAATTACATGCCATGAAAAATAGGCTTGCTTCGAAGGCAATGTAAAATGGGAATCATTCATTTTAATTCAATGCATTAAGAGTATGCCCAAGAGCATTGCTGCAAACATATGATATTATAAGCCATGAAAGTGTCGGGGGGAAAGGGCTGACCAGACAGGCAGATTTCAGGAGTCCCCCGAGAAACAGTTGTTCCACAGCAGTATATCCATTCTGCTTGTTGAAGCTCAGTCCAAAAGTGGCTCGGCTGTACTCTACAAATGCACAAATGCAAGCTATACATTTTCTGGTTTTCCAAGCAATGTACTTCAATGCCCAATTCTAGAAGTCAGTTCGATCTACAAATGCACAAATGCAAGCTATACATGTTCTGGTTTTCCAAGCAATGTACTTCAATGCCCAATTCTAGAAGTCAATTGGATCCAATTCCTAATTTAGATTTTCACTCGCTGTCTGTGTCAATTGGTCCTCATCTGAAAGCATTTTCTGCATTTTCTTCTTTAAAACCTTTTCAAAGTTACAGCCTGAAAGTGATAAGATTTGGTTCAGCAGCAATTTAACTCCAGATTCCTGTACAAGTGCATACCTAGGTTTAATTCTCTCTTCCAAACTGTAACCAAAATACTGAGGGAATTTAACCAACTCTGATTTTTCATAATCCATGGTCAAAAAGAACTCCCATTTTGGTATCAAGTTTTCTGTCAAGCTGAAAGTATATAGTGCTCCAAATCTGGAAATCATGGTCCCAAGTTCCTCCTCACTGAATCCTCTTTCCAAGAAAAATTCCGTCACAGGCTTCAGGTTGGCCTCAATACTACAACCAAGACACTGTGGACATCTTTGGAGAAGAATGGAAACGTCAACCCCCAATGATCGGAAATACTCAGTCGTTGGTCTTAACTTGTCCTCAACGCTGTAACTTATAATGTTTGGGCACCGAGTTAAGACCTTACCAATGCTCTCATCTGAGAGGCCCATCTCATATAGAAAATCTACGGTTACCTTTACCTTCTGCCTGCTGTAAGTAAGAAGTGCTGGGAACCGGTGTATAACTTTGGCCCACTGTTTCTTGTCCACGCCCAAATTTTCTAAGAATTTCATGGTAGGTATTAAATTCTCAGAGAGACTAATTCCACATAATTGAGGCCTTTTGCCGAGGATCATAGGAATGTCTGATTTAGGTATCCCAAGATCAATAAGAAACTCAACCAATGGTTTGATTTTTCCCTCCAAGCTGTAGTAGGCAAAAGCAGGAAATCTGCGTGTAATTAGTTTGATCTTCTCAAGATCCATACCAAGCTCTATGAGGTAGAGAACTTGAGGGCGGACATCTCCTTCCAGACCTGCCTCACTCACTCGAGAGATTGCTTTTAGCTTCTTGGGGTCAAGGGTGGAATGGGGTGTAGAAACTGGCACAGCTGGTGTAACTGGCTTTTCGTTAGCAGGTGGTGCATTAGGAAAGTTCTCCACTAAATCAACCAGAATGCCTCCATACTCCTCTTGAAGAGACTCGAGGTAAGGAATCAAGGCGTCCCTGATCTCAAGAGTCGTGAGCTCTCTTCCTGTGACAGAAAATAAAATTGATTACGAGGGGAACAAAATAATAAATATATATACTAACAAGCCGTAGCAAAAGAATAGTAACATGTTGCAATCGAACCTACTAGATATCGAGATTTATGAACAGAATGAAGCCTTGAGACAAGGTGGTCAATGAAAAGGTCTGACTTATTGATAGTTCTTGCAGCAACCGCTTTGCTCAGGCCTTGTTTCTTCAAGAACAAGGTTAACACTGCCTTGGCTTCTTCTTTTTCAGCCACTATCAAGGTTGGATGCACTACTCTTAAGCTGAATGATCCATCTACTCCAGAATCAGCTGTCGTAATATAAAAACACAATGTTAATACTACAAAAGAGAAATGGAAGAAGCGAATGTCCAGAATAACAGCTTCTATATGGAGTTTGATAGCTTAATGAGTTTTTGTTGCTTACCAAACTTTGCTCGGCAAAAGAAGAGTTTCTCGGGAAAAGTAGGTTGAGTCCTGCGGAAAAAAGTAAAAGTGTAATGAAGAGAAGAAGAAGGATGGGGTATTTTGAAGAGTTCATGAATTCATATCATAATCATGCAACATAGCTACGTGTTCTATATGTATATATGTATATATATCATGAACTCTATCAAACACTATTAGGACTCTAGAAAGAAAGACTCCACCAAGTTATTTGACGGGATAGATTGGCTTTCACTGCGTTCAACTCTTGAAACCAGAAATGAATCGATCCCTATTTTTCAAAGCCAAAAAAAAGGCCAATTTGTTAGATAAACAATTACTCCATTCTTAGCCTAATTTTAATGTCTCTTTAACTCATTCAAGATCCCAGCTGACAAGTAAATCTCCCAGAGTAGTTTCACAGCCACAATGAATGTCACAGCCAAAACTCTAATTTATTGTTTGTTTGTTCATCACAAATATATTCTCACCATCTCAATAAGTTTTCTTCACCAAAAAGAAATTCTTTGCATTAAGATGAATCATGCACAAGAACTTTTCTACACAGAAGACAAATGTTTGCTAATTAAGAAATTCTCATTATAGAAGAGAAATTTTCTTCATTCCAGAAAACTTCTCCTTTGTGACAACACCCCATCATGCCTTAGAAAATACAACAAGTTCTCTCCATGCACCAATTTCAATTCTATGGAAAACAATTCAGTGTTTCCGGACACAATCTTAATCCCAGAGATAAATAAATAAAAATGCTCCATTTCAATGCGTGTAAATTGGAAATAAAATAATCATGCATATTTTCTTTAAATATTTAATCTTCCTCCTTCCTAGCTTCAAAATAAATCAGCTACACTTATAAATTGAACAAAACAAACTAAAGTAATTTCCTTATACGGCCAAAATAAATCTTAAGCAGAGCTTCAGGTGAAGTTTCTTCCTACTCCACAAGCAAAATAATAATAATAATAATAATAATAATAATAATAATAATAATAATAATAATAATAATAATAATAATAATAATAATGAAACTACCTATTGTTGGAAAGTGTTCCTCTAAACAGTGGCCAGAGATCAGAAGAACGAATTGCACAAATGGCCTTCATTTTCCAGCTTCAAGAAGTTGAACAGAAACCTACTCAGAAGATAAGACATTTGCTGGTTAATAAAAATAGAAAAAAATAAAGAAATAAAGAAAAATGATGAGAATACTGACCTAACGGAGGACGAGGCAGCGGTTTTGGCGCCACAACGAGCTCGGCTTCACTGCGACTGTGTTCCTTGTTCGCTCTGTTTCGCGTAGTCGCGGTGAGGTAGAAAAGATTTCTTCATTCTTTGATGGAGTTTACATACCACATATGCTTGGATATTATTATAACCTATCCTAAACGAGGGATTTCCTATTCCTATCTACAAGTGATAAGGATATCCATGGATAAAGACTGCTCCCGACATCACATTTTGCACACTTGCTTTTAAACGGAAGAAAACATTTTCATCCCTATACTTTCTCAAAATAATAATTTGTGACATAGTCTCAAAGCGGGGATTAGAAAGCAAAGAATGAGGACTAAATTGCTCTAAATGAACAACCATGTCCTCATTTGTTATTTTATTAAAATTTTTAAGGACAGAATGTTAGTATCCCGTTTTAAATTGTGTTAAATATTTTTTTAAGAAAAGCATTTTATTAAGGTGAAAATGATCAACAAAAGTCTCATTAATTATTATAATATGTGCTCTTAACTTAAATGTTCCATTATTTTTTATTTATATTTGTAAAATAAACTTATGTTAGTCCTAACACAAGTCTACTTTTACATAACACAATTGTAAAATTATTTTTTTAAAAAAATTAATCTCATTTATTATACATTTAAGGTATATATTTTTTTAAAGAATAACCACTACAAATATAAAAACTTTAACTTCTCTCAAACATCAAGCAAAATTACTTAAAATCAATTTAATTTATTTGTTGAATATATTCTAGTTTGAAAAAGGTAAAAGACATTTTTTTTAATATTACAATAATACGGATAATGAATGGGCAGGAGTGTTACTGTACAGCCCTAAAATTGTTGAAGAAGTTGGAGGCATAGGAAGTCGTCCCTCCTTACGGCACAAGCACTAACTTAACTAGGCCCAAAATGTTGGACATCTGTGAACTTGGCACAGCAGCCCAATGGGCCAACAATCTGGGCCAACCCGACGCAAGCAAGACCACGCAATATGTAAAGATATCACGTAAATTTATCGGTTCTACTTTATGAAAGTAAAAAGAAACAACAATAGGTGCCATCGCGAATTCAGGGTTGGGATATTTTGCCATGGTTCCATAGCAACATGTGGTCCTCCAATTTTTACTTTTTTATAAATGAAGAAAAATTATTTATTTATAACAAATAAGTCCTTAATGATGCTAAAATAAATAACTGATACTCTTTATTTAAGCTTATTGCTCTTATGAGAGTCAGTTTGATATGATTTCTCTGTTAATCAAAAGAATTTTTAGATGTTAAGAGTTTTTTTTTTTTTTATGTACCTAGTCAATATTTCATGGTAGTATAAGAAAAGTATTTTAATTTTAGTAGAAGAATATTGGATTTTAGATATTTGAAAGTGGATTTTTTGTCCTTTTTAAAGTGTTAATTTTTTAATAAATACTTGCTTTATTTCAAAATTTTTATTCCATTGGTTAAACACAAAAAATAAAAAATTATATATTAAAATAATTATAAATTTTTTAAAAAATTTATTTAACAACTAAACAACTAATAATTTATTTTCAAAACATTTATTATTACATAACCTACTCGAACAAGCTTTGCTCCACTAAAAAACTTTATATTGTTGTGGTTAAGATTCAATATTATAAGATCTTAATAGAAGTTCAAGTAATGGACTTATTTAGTAAAAATAAAAATGTTATAACCCTATATACAGAAATATAAAAATTAGGGAACTCAAATGTGATAATATCTATTCCAAGATTTTATCACACGTGCATCCCCCACATGTTTTGTTCTGTTTAGTGCCATGTCCTTTTATTATCAGTTTATCACCAGACAATGCCATAATTTTTCCACGTGTGTCCCGTGGAAACCTTTTATTTCGGCGCCATATCACATGATCTGTCTTCTCTGTAATCAACTACTGCCACGTGTTTCTTCCAGAAAGCGAGTAGTGAGAATGCATTGTCATACTCTTTTATCGGAACAAGAAATTGTTTTACGTATTTAAAATTTATACCAATATTATAATATTTGGAAGTGGGGGCAAAAAAAATCTAATTTCAAAATATTAAAAAGCAGTTAAAAATATTTTGTTTTAGAAACGTATTTGATTAGTGCTGATATATAAACAATCAATAATTGAACTAATTTCTAATAAAGAATTGCCCAAAAAAAAAAACTTTGCCAACTTCAATTTTATATATTAATAATAAATTTAAAAACTTTTATACAGGGAAATTTGCTAAATATATTTTAAGTTTTTTTTATAAATTACTTTTAGATACTTCCTTACTTACAACTAGCTTCAAAAGTTTTCAAATATTGATTATTTTCTCTTGTAATATTCACACTAAAGTACTTTGGGACTAGTAATTAAAAGTAATAACAATATAACCTAAACATGTATTGAATAAATTATTTTTATGCGAGTAAAGGAGAAATATATACTAGTGATTATTTTAAATGTTCATATGAAATTATGCACTGAATGATACAATAATATAATTGTAGTGAAATTTTATCGTAAAAAAGTGTTATAAATTTTAAAATATTTCATAATTTAAGTAAAGGAGAATGTTTATTACTCTGTACTTTTTAAATTAATATCCTATTACTTCCTATATTTTTTTAATATTTTATTATTTATCGATTTTTTTTATTTTCTTCTTCAGTTCAAGTAATTTATAAGATGGTAAAATCAAAAATATTTAAAATATTAAAGAATAAAATCAAAATTTAAAAAAAAGATAAAATATTAAAAAATATAAGAGTAATAAAATATCAACTAAAAAAATCTGATAACTAGTATTTTATTTTTAAATAACATTTAAAGTACCAGGGTAATAAAATGTTTGAGATACTTACTCGGAGTGTGTAGTAATGTTATTAAAATTATATTTTGTGAAATGCATTTTTCTAGAAATAATAAAATATTTGTTTTTCTTTCTCAAAATCACTCCCAGAATCTAGATCTTCGATGACGAAACTTCCAACTTGAAAAGGGTCAAAACACACTATTTCAACTTCAACGAGGACCCACTTCCAATAGCAGCCGTAATCCGTGACGGCATTAATGGGCGGCAAAGTTGAAAAATATAATAACATTCAGTCCCCTAATTCTTTATATTTTAACAAATAAGGACATATTCTTTCCATTTATAAGAATTAAGGCTTGACCCCTATTCCACATGATTAAAATGCCCTTTAGTTTTAGATTCTACAGTGTTATCGTTGGCTCATCTATCACAAATTAGGTCCCTAACCTGTATTAAAACAATCAAAATATTTTTTAGTTATAAGTTAAATAATATAATTTTAATTAGTAAAACCTCTTAAAATAATAAGATAGATTTAAAATTTTATCTTTTATTCAATATTGTTAATAAGAGTAAGAGTCGATTAAATTATAAGTTTTAAATTTGTTTAATTAAGTATTCAAATTTTTAGTTATAAAATTAAAAGATATTACAATTTATGTAACTAAAGTAGACAATATCTATTTAGTTGTTACACTGAGATTATTATTTTGAAACTCGTAAGGTTTGGCGAGGGAATTGAGATCCGAGACCTATTTTTTATAACCTGATAAAGTATGTTCTTATTTACTAAAATGAAAAATTTTAGGGATGCCAATGTTATTAGCTCAAAGTTACAAATCCGAATAAGGAAGCAGACAATATCTGATAAGAAAGAAGAGAAATTCGTCTTGTCTTATCGCGAGGACGGAAATGGAGCACACAGCGAGCACTTTGGATGACTGAGAGTTAGAGAAAGAGAATCAAAGTAGGCCGAATCGTAAAAGGGCTATCACCTAAACTCAACTCGTAGTGCGCACGCTGTAGCGTTTGTAACTTTGTATGCGCATGTGAGAATATATCTGTTTAAGGTAAACTTGGGACATTTGATCGAACACATGGTGGGCACATAAGTTTTGGAACTTACCCATCCACAGAAAGAGAAAAAGAAAGAGAAAAAAGAAAAATTTTAAGAATAAAATTTTGGTCTTACCGAATTGATATCTGGGTTTAGATTCCATGTCGTGTTAATTTTGGATTGGCTGATTGGTCACTGAATTTGAATTATTCTGATAAATTCAGTAGCGAATTACATATTATTACTACAAACAATTCGTTCTTACAGAATTTTAGGAATCTGCTTAACTTAGTAATAATTAAATTATTTATGCGAATTTATCGAACAAACTGAAGTGACACAGTATAATTGTATAATGTATTATAAATATAGTTTAAATGATAACGAACAACATTATCATGTGGTAATATTACTTAATATAAATGTGTTTGTATGTTTATTAGAGACATTAATAATAATAGTATAAAAATTAGTTTTATTGCAAAAATAATAATTTTTATTATCCAACTTGAGATTTTTAAGTACAAATACGGTTGACCGAGTTACAGTAAGAGCACATCGAAAAGTCGTTTAACAACCAACTACGGTGGAACTCAGGAAAAACTGTAGGCGCTAGAGGCGTGATTTATGACGTTATCTTCCACGTCAGCATTGGTATATTCAGACAAGGACCGCCACGTGTCAGTTATCAAACTCGTCATCTAGTGCACAAGAAACCTGGAAACCTGGACTCCCGGTTCTTTCGTCCGCTTTTCCTCTTCTCCGACCTTTTGGCGATTGGAGTCCACACTCTCTCGTTAAAAATAAAGATTAAATTAAAATGAAAATAGGTAAAACGTTTTCTCGCTCTACAAAGACTTTTCCGTTTAGCTTTCTCTTTCTAATTTAATGGCGTGTGGAAACCCTAGCACGAGACCGCCGCCTTAGCCATTTCCAGTAATAATTACAACATGAAGATTCGCCGGTCAGTTTTATTTATTTATTTTTTAAAATTTTTTTCTAAACTTGTTTTATTTGATTTACGCATTGTTGAATTTCTTCGTCTTTGAAAGGACTACGTGGATTGAACTAATCTTTTGGCTGTTGTGAAAAATTATTTGATTTCGTTTTATCTGGACGTGAAAGTTGAAAATTTTTATGGTTGTGTTGGTTGTTTGGAAATGAATGACATAAGTTGTTATTTGTTGAAGTGATTGTTGCTAGCATTGATTTGCTATTTTGTTTTGTTGCGGGTGATGAAAATGGAGAATTTTGTTTTGTTTTGAAGAATTTGGTTTTTTTTCTACAAATTTTCAGCTATGGAATGGCTTTTATGTAGCTTGGATTTGTTAAATGGAGTATTGAGTGTTCAAATTTTTGAAGTTTCAGGGTTGAAGCGTGGCGATGGTAGTTTAGATTATTTGGTTTTTGAAACTTCTGTTTGGAGAGGTTCTTGTAAGTAGAGGTTTATTTGACTTTGGAGCAGCTTGGAATTTTAAATTCTGGAAACATAGTTTCGGTGTTGGTGGGGTGAGAATTTAAGGGGTAGAGATATTTTTGTATTATAATTTGCGAATGGCAGAAGACGGCCTACGAATGGGTGGGCTTTCTTCTGGATTGGCCGTGATATTGAATGGTGAGGATGGAAAAGAAAATTCGTCAAAATCACATCTTGTTTCATGTTGCGATGATTTTGGCCATCAGTCTGTGGAGCGTACTCTTGAGTACATATTCAGCCTGCCCAACAAATCACTTGGTTTGTTGCCTTGTCCAGTCGACAGCAATTTAGTCTGCTCAATCATAAAGAATGATTTATTGAAATATTCCTCAAATTCAGATACTGTGGTTGGTAATAGAGATGGGATTTATGTTGTTGATAATGGAAGTGAGCCCCATATTGTTGGCCTTGAAGAATTCAGCATTTGTGGTGACATCAGAATTGTTAACCCACCCTTGCTTGTTGAGAGCTTGGCCATGTTTAGTAGTGTCAGAGCTAACGTTTGTGTTTGGAAGGGGAAATGGATGTATGAAGTGACTTTAGAGACTTCAGGGGTACAACAGCTTGGATGGGCAACTCTTTCTTGCCCATTCACTGACCATAAGGGGGTAGGTGATGCCGATGATTCATATGCCTTTGATGGGAGAAGGGTTAAGAAATGGAATAAGGAAGCCGAGCAATATGGTCAAGCATGGGTAGCTGGTGACATTATTGGATGCTGCATAGACCTGGATTCTAATGAGATTTCATTCTATAGAAATGGTGTTTCTCTCGGAGTAGCATTTTCTGGTATTCGCAAGATGGGGCCTGGGTCTGGGTATTATCCTGCTGTCTCTCTTTCGCAAGGTGAAAGGTCTGTGTTGAATTTCGGGGCTCGCCCCTTTAAATGCCCAATTGCTGGTTACCTTCCCCTCCAGGAACGTCCTCCTGCAAATACTTTTGCTAAACAGTTGCTACAGTGTTTCTCTAGGCTGTTAGGAATGGAGCGGGCTGAGCGTTCATCAGTCCAGAAATCCAGGACACTGAAGAGGTTTGTCTCACTTGAAGAGATATTCTACCCTGTCTCGTATGGGATATGTGGAGAGTTCTTCTCTCTGCTTGAAGCAGATACAAGGAATACAGAGTATGTTGTATGCGGTGTACTTCTGTCATTCTTGATGGAAGTGTTTGGACAGCAAGTGCCGCATGACTATTCCAGTCTGGACAGGGTTGTTGATGTCTTTCTTCGATTTCAGGGATCACATTTGATGTTTGAGCATATCCTAAATGCACTTTCATGTGGTTGCAAAACAGCGTCATTGGTTCTGACAGAATGCCCATATTCAGGATCGTATCCTTTTCTTGCATTAGCATGTCATTTCTTAAGACGAGAAGAATTGATGGTCCTATGGTGGAAGTCATCAGATTTTGAATTCATCTTTGAAGGTTTTCTGTCAAGGAAGAGTCCAAACAGACATGATCTTCAGCGCATCATGCCTTCTGTTTGGTGGCCTGGTTCGTGTGAGGATGTGTCCTATGAAAGTAGCATGATGTTGACAACAACTGCTTTATCCGAAGCAGTAGGCAAGGTATGCCCTCATTATGCAGAATCTATTTTTCTAACTATGATGTTTCATACTTTGTGATTGATGTATGATAATGTATTTCTCTTTTATGTATTTGAGTGTGCCTTTGGTGCCTTTGATCTAATGGTTTAAGATATGGCAATGAGGAATATGAATATGAAATTTATTACTGCATTCAATTGTAAAATGTAAATTTTGAAGTGGAGTAGTGAAGTATGCAAATGTTAAGGTATTGCAGTTATGTGACACCCAAACTACTCATTTATTCTCATTATTTAATTTAAGCTACTAAATTGAAAATAAAGTTGCAAAATTGTTACTTCTGATTGAATGTTTTAATATATTCTTATGATGTGGTGGTGTCTAGATTACCTCATGTTGCTTGGGCTGTGGAAGCATGCATGATTGTAGCGTAGCTGTAGTTTGGTTGTACTTCTAAGAAAATGCAAAACTTCAGCTGTTTTAGGTTAATTTTTTTATTGCATAGCATAAGGGATATGGATTTCATGTGACTTTCTGAAAATTAATCTTGGATGTGAATGATGAACCACCTCAGCTTCGTACATAATATGAGTCAGCTTGGGGATGTGATCTCAGTCATGTCACCCCAAGTAGTCGAACATCTTATGTATAAGCATGTAACAGTCTTTTTCCCAAACATTTTCAGTTGTCAGTATCAATTGAATGCTTTTAAGGATTGATATCTGATGCATGGTCTGCAGTATTTAATCTAAAAACTTGTTTGCTCTGGAGTTTACTTGAATGACTCGTATGGGAGCAATATTGGGTGAATTATCTTCATACTTGGTGCTAGTTGTTTTAATTTTTATTTCATCCATAGCTAGAAGTGTTCCTCTTCTAAAAAAACTATTTATAATTTTGCAGATCGAGGAGAAGCATAGGCAGCTGTGTCTCTTAGTCATACAGTTCATACCACCTGTTTCGCCTCCCCAGTTTCCAGGATCTGTGTTTAGGACATTTATACAGAACATTTTGCTGAAGAACAGAGGAGCAGATCGCAATTTGCCACCCCCTGGAGTTTCAAGTAACTCTGTTCTTGTCTCTTTATATACGGTTATACTCCATTTTTTGTCAGAAGGGTTTGCCCTGGGTGATGCGTGTAGCTGGTTGAAGAGATCTGAAAACAATGGTCGTGATGTTGGTTTTCTGCATAGAGGTGGTCAACAAAGTTTTCCCTTAGCGTTGTTTCTTAAGAATGATTCTTATAGAGCTGACATTTCCAGGCTTGGGGGATCATTTAGTCATCTATCAAAATCTCATCCTGTATACGATCAAGAAGCTGAAGTAATCCGGTGGGAGGAAGGCTGTATGGATGATGAAGAAACTCGAATGACTCATTTAACCGAGCAGAAACCATGTTGTTGCTCTAGTTACGATGCTGATTTTACCAGAAGTTTGAAGTATCCAGTTAGATATATGACTAAAGGTTCACGAGGCCATTGCAGCTCAGTTCCGGATAGGTCTGCACATGTTGCTGCAGAGTGTAGTACAGGAAGTTTGAATGATGAGATAGCAGATAAACCCAGCACCAGTGATCAATCTGAATCTGACTTTGGTTATCATCCAGTACGGCATACAAGGATTGTATCTAGAGAGAGTAATATGTCTGCAGCTACACTTAGAGAGGAGGAGCTTCTGGATGCCTTGCTGCTGTTGTATCATGTAGGTCTTGCACCAAACTTTAAGCAGGTGAGTTGGTTTTTTTTTTTGAGAAGAGGGAGGGGGGGGGGGGGGGGGGGGGTGCGCGCGGGCGGGGGTTGTGGGTGGGTTACTCTCTTAAGATAATATTTCAGTGTTCTTTGTTTTGTATTAAAATTATTACTGGTTGTTTGCCCTTGTTATATCTATTTTGATCTTACTGGTGGTTTGACTTAGGTTTTGATCTGAAATTCTTAAAAATCTGGGAAGTACGCATGCATGATTTATTGCTGCTCTGTCATTTCTGAAGTTCCTGAAATGAACATTTCTTTTGAACATTTTATTATTGTGTGTTTGGTATTCGGCTTCTTGTTTTCATTGCATGCTTCACATTCACTAGCTTTTTCGGTTGCCTTTTGTACCGCCCTAAACAGGGCACATGCAACAGTTTTATAGTAGCAAGTATTTTACACGCACTGGCTTTGGCTTTTTTTTCTTTGATAGTTGTACAAGATCTGAAAGAAATTCTTCGTTATTGTAGGCATCATATTACATGTCTCATCAATCTCAGACAATATCTCTCTTGGAAGAAACTGATAAGCAGATAAGAGAACGAGCTTCCAGTGAGCAATTAAAGCGTTTGAAGGAGGCTCGTAATAACTATCGGGAGGATGTTATTGATTGTGTCAGACATTGTGCGTGGTAAGATGACTGTGAGGAGGAGCCTCTAAGTTACAGTTTCACTTTTTTATTCTTTGTTAAGTCTGTTGACGATTTAAATCTGTCTTTGATCTTGGCCTTCATCCTCCTCTCCACTTTTGGCTTAAGGTTGTAAGGAAATAACGCTTATTTGTTTGGAATAATGTTGCCAAGCTTGTGGTGTGATTCTTTAAAATTCACTATCCTCCATCTTATGCTAGCGATGCAATAAAGACCTATTTCTAAAAATATATGTTGTATTTGTTTGGTTTTTAAAAGCAAACCAAAATGTTAACCGTTATTGGGAGAAAAAAAAAATGTTGAAATGGCAATTTCCCATTTGACTAGAAATCTTTGTTTAGTTTATTGCTTTTCTACAGTCTTCAGACTCAATTTCTCTCTTTATTGTACTTTACAGGTATCGCATATCTCTATTTTCTCGGTGGAAGCAAAGGGGAATGTATGCAACATGCATGTGGGTTGTGCAACTGCTTCTGGTGCTTAGTAAAGTGGATTCGGTGTTCATTTATATCCCTGAGTTTTACCTTGAAGCTCTGGTAAATTTGTCTTCTTCTACATGGTGTATTAATTAATTAGAAATTATTCAGAAACCATATTTTATGAAGTATATGGTAGGTGCACCATGTTTTGATTTGTTCATGTTGGATGTTATAAATCTGTGGTAATTTCTGCTCATCATGAGAAACTCATTAACTACTGAGTTGAGTTTCATATTCTGAGTTTGAGTTTCGAGACATTCTTCGTATGTCCTTAAAAACTAAAGTTTCAATGAGTAAAATGCCCTGAAGCGTTGTATATTTTTGGCTTGAATGTCTGTTGTACCATGTGTGTGCAATGTTTTTCTGGCAGTTCACTTCTATTGCATGTTACCTCAGGTGCTAATAACTACTAACTTGATGACACTTTCAGGTTGACTGCTTTCATGTCTTGCGTAAAAGTGACCCGCCATTTGTTCCTTCAGCAATATTTATCAAGCAAGGACTTTCTTCATTTGTATGTATCATCTGTATCTGTTAATCTTCTTATTCTATTTTATTTTATTTTTTGTTTATGTATGCTGTTTGCTCCGAATAGAGTGAATTTGCCATGGCACAGACATGATTAAAATATGAACATGTGGGTTGGTGTCTGTTGCTGGATAGCATGGTCGCAAAGTCCATAGTGTGTGGTTCAGTTTATAGTTCTAAATAACTTAAGCATGCACATATTAATGAATTTTGGAATGTTTATTGGTGATGTGAAATTATTTTGTGGATTAGTTTTCAGAAATTATCATGTATTTCTAGGTGATAAAGAGTTTGCTTTATTCTTTTCTCTTCCATTTTGTTGGGGAGGCGGGTGTGCAACAATGGCAAAGGGGCACAGTTCATTTTTGTTCTGGAAGTGTACAACTAGAAACTCCTTACAGAAAAGAATTTATTTAAGAAACATTATTATAATTATTCAAAACAATAGGAAATCCATGTTGTGAGCCTGTCAGCTGTCATCAGCTCAGACTTGATTTGTGCTATCACTAAATTTTCAACTGTTCCTCTTATGTCAAGTCTTCCTCATCAAGCAATTGGGTTAATTTTCATTTTTGCAAGACCTGTTACCTTACCTACTTCCTGACTAGCAACCTTTCAGTTAATGTAAAAGATCCTTAATACGGGAAATTTTAATTTCTAGCAACAGCAAATTCATTATATTTCACATAAGTCGATAAGCCCTGCATCATGCTATGCCATACCACTTCTAACTTTCTATGGCCTATTTTTCTACGTCATCAAGTCATAACCAATTTTTACTGATTCATTCTCCCAGTAAATGAAATTTTGCAACCTTCATGACCCGATGAAAATACTGCAAATATAATTGAGAGGTTGAAATGTTCCCTGTTCCTTGTAGATTCTTGAGATATCTGTCACAGTTTGGCCCTAAAATGATTATACATACAACCAATTGCATGGACTTTTAGGAAACTATTGCTTACATTTGCAGTTGAGAAGTCAAAAGGTACATGATCAACCAACTTATACTTCTGAGTTTGGACTTTTTGTTGGTTAGGTCACTTTTGTAGTAACCCACTTCAATGATCCGAGGATATCAAGTGCAGACTTGAGGGATCTTCTTCTGCATTCTATATCGGTCCTGGTTCAGTACAAAGAATATTTGGCTGCTTTTGAGAGCAATGAGGCAGCCACTCTTAGATTGCCAAAAGCATTACTTTCAGCATTCGATAACCGATCCTGGATTCCAGTAACTAATATTCTTTTGCGGTTATTCAAGGGTCATGGCTTTGGTTCATCAAAGCATGGTGAATCATCATCATCATCAGTTATTTTCCAGGTTAATAATGGATTATTATTATTCCTTGTTTTCATCTCTTTTGTTCATTCTAAATTCTGAATGTCGATTTCTTTTGTCCTTTCTTACGTACAGAGACTGCTTCGTGATGCTTGTATTAATGACGAGGGGCTATTCTCAGCTTTCCTCAATCGGTTATTTAACACTCTCAGCTGGACGATGACTGAATTCTCGATTTCCATACGAGATATGCAAGAAAAATACCAGGTATTTATGGTCTCTATCCTAATACATCCTAATACTGTATGCTGTTGATATAACATTTTTATATATTATTGTGTTCATTGTTATTTTCTATTTATTTAAATTCCTCACATGAAACCTTTGGTAAGAAAAAAGTTCTTTTTGCATTTCATGCAGTACATCTAGCATAGTTTATAGGTTCACCGTACGGTGATAGTGTAAGGGGCATGCAATCTGCAAATGAGGATTACAAGAATATGTTATACGAGAATATTGGCAAATATAGATGGATGGTGAATTGATGGGATATGTTATTGTAGATTGATTAAAGGTTCAGGGAAAGATAACTTCATGTTGGGTTGTGCTGGGTTTTAATATGGCAGCATAATAACCATGTCTTGTTGAAGTGTGGCCAATTTACACCTACAAGTTAGAGAAGGTGGCTTGTATTTGGAGTTGAAATGTGTAGAAATTGTTTAAACAAACGACATGGGTAGAGACTACAAGTTAGAGAAGGTGGCTTGTATTTAGGGTAGAAACGTGAAGAAATTGCTCAAACAAATGACATGGGTAAAAATGTGTCCTGCTCTGATCCAGGATGTTGCTTACTGATATTTTCATCTGTATCTGTCATAATTTGCCGCAGTAATTTGTTGTGGAATGTTGAAAAGTTTTAGTTTTGGCATTTTCTGCAATCACTCCAGTCCTTCTGTTTCTTCTTGGTATTTTCTGTTAACTGTTATTAAACATTCTTTTGCAGGTTTCCGACTTTCAACAAAGGAAATGCTGTGTCATCTTTGATCTCTCATGCAATCTTTCTAGGGTTTTGGAATTCTGTACCCATGAGCTTCCTCAAGCATTCCTATCAGGAACTGATACAAACCTCCGAAGGCTAACTGAGTTGATAGTTTTTATTCTAAATCATGTAACTTCAGCAGCCGATGCTGAGTTTTTTGATTTGTAAGTATTTTAGTTAGTGAATTTAAATGCTTATGTGGCTCTATTTGTTGCTGCAATATTTATTACTTTTTCCTTCCCAACTGAACTTTATGGTTCTTGTTTAAATTACTATTGCTATATGGTGGTGACAAACTTTGGCTTGATTGTTGATTGAGAACCTGCAGTTAGGGAATTTATCATGGGTGGCTGATTTTCATCAAATTTGGGTTGCCTGCTTTATCTGCCTGAACTTGTTTTTGCTAGTTCTTATTGGCTTCACTATTTTTCTAATTAATAGCTCTGGTGTATCCATTTCTCATTTTATGCCTTTATGGTATGTGGTTCTGAAGGTCACTGAGAAGACATGGCCAATCATTAGAGAAAGTAAACCGAGGCATGATATTAGCTCCTCTTGTTGGGATAATCTTGAATTTGTTGGATGCTACTGCAGATCCAGAATGTAGAGCACAGAATGATGTTGTTGGGGTGTTTTCAAGCATGGACTGCGCTGACACCATTCACTGTGGATTCCAGTACTTACTGGAGTATAACTGGGTTAGTATTTGTCACTTTAAGCACTTTCTTTCTGAGTATGTCTATGCATGTGTTATGGTGCTGTGTGCGTGTTTGGTATACTTCCTCGACTAGCCAAAAGAGATTTTTAATGTCTAAAGCTGTTCTAACATTTTGTCTTTTTGGTGTTATTTGGTTGTAACTACTATGCTTTGTTGAAGTGTCGGTGTTTACTGAACTTTCCGTGCTGTCAAAGTTATGCAGAAGCACATCAATATTGGAATAGCCATAAATAAGTTGTGTGTTTTAGATTCCATTACTTTAATTCTTCAGGATTACAAAGTATATTTATTTTGTAGGTATTTGTGTATATTATTTGTTGTATGGTTGTGTGATGGTGTTTTATTTCAGTTTTTTCTGGTTCTCTAACGCTTCCAACCTAGTAGAATCTATATCTCACTTGAATGATACCATTTCTTTTACCATAATCTTACCAGGCTGGATCCTTCAGAGGAGATACTTATCTTTCCAAACTTGGCCAGCTAGAATGCTTCTTGAGCCTCGTGCTTTGCCGAATTGAGGCACAAGAAATTGAGAGTACAAGATTTGGTGGAGAAACAGATGCTGATGATGGCATGTGCTGCATCTGCTATGCAAGCAAAGCAGACGCACAATTTGTTCCATGTTCCCACACGTCTTGTCATGGTTGCATAAGCCGGCATCTTCTAAATTGCGTGAGATGCTTCTTCTGCAATGCCACTGTCCTGGAAGTTGTCAAGGTCGATGAGAAAATAGCTTAAACTACGTTCCATTCATTTTTGATTCCTGACAATCTCCCACTGTCCTGGATTCACCAAACTGGCCCGCAGCTGATGAATTGGTTACAGTTTAAGCCTGAACTCTTCATTGGAGAAACGACGCCGTTAAGAGGGTAGTTAATGATGAAATTGAATTGAAAATGCTGGAACTAGAATTGTTTGATTTACAGTGTTTGTATATCTTTGTCTAACAGTGAAGGTGGGTGGGAAAATTGTCATGGGGGATTAAGATGAAGAATTTTTGTAGGGGAAGTTGAGGGCATTATTCTGTAAATATGAGATGTAAATGGCAAAAGGAAATATCTTTCGTTTTCTGTCTTTCTTGTACTGTAAATATAATTTGTATTTCCAGGCATTTAACTAATAATAATTAGAAAAATATTAATCCAGTTATCCTATATTATGGGACAAGATATATCAAAGGATATTGGTACATTTTTTAAATATAACGTAATAATTTCAAGTCAAATGCAAAAGGAAGATTATGCAAGTATTGGAATAATTTTAAATTTAATTGACGAAGTTTCAACTGGTCATGTTTTTTGATTCTTTGAAAGGAACTGGTCGAATGATTTATTTGTCATTGATATCTTGTAGTAAATTGCTTAAAAAGTTCAATTTCCAATAGTTAAAAATATTGTAAATCATTATTTTATTTTAAAAATCTTGTCCGAAGCCCAGAAGAAGCCAGGCCCGGTAGAACTCCAGAAACAAATAACAGTCCAATTCGATGTAAGTCGTGGTAGACTGCGAAATGTACAGAGCCAAAACGACACAAGACCCGTCGTCGTTTGATATCACCACTCAACTCTACTCCACTTCGCTCTCTGGACGGAGGAAAAAATGCTCCGTGCAGCGAACTTGCGAGCGTCAAACCCCACAATCGATCCCAATTCCAGCAAGCACAGCTTCCGCGGACGCCTCGACTGGTCGCTTCGTCGTCCGCCGTACGATTTAAAACTCCCGCTTCGATTTCGACGCCTGGCCGTACAGTCGGAATATGCGTCGTCATCGGAGCCCTCAGTTTCGTCTCATTACACGTCGTCCGTTGGATCATCGTCCTACTCTTCTTCTCTCCAGCTGTCGAGCTGGAACCTCACTCACCGCCACATCCTCGTGCTCAACGTCATTGCTTGCGCGGTGATTAATTACTGTTCTCTCTCTGCTTTCAATATCTCTAATTTTACTTAGAAATTTAGATAAAAGAGAAGTTCAGTCGATATTCATAAAACGGCTTCAGTTTTGTTCATTTAGTTGTTTTCTGTAATTTTGTTAGCTTTTGTTATTCTAGAAAGATTATTTCTTTAAAAGGAAAAAATTACTGTAGCAAACCTATCATATGATGATTTTGAGACATCGTGGTTCTTTGCAGGCTGCAGTTTCAGCAACATGGCTTTTCTTCTCAGCAATCCCAACTCTTCTGGTTGGTAACTTTCGATAGTCTCTAAGTGAGATTAGAAAAATTTTTTTTAATTTTTGATTGTTCAATTTTAGCTTTTTTGATTTTCTAATCTAGGCTTTGAAAAGAGCGGCGGAGTCTCTAGAGAAGTTGATGGATGTGACAAGGGAGGAGCTTCCTGAGACAATGGCTGCGGTACGATTATCAGGCATGGAGATTAGTGACTTAACAATGGAGCTTAGTGATTTGGGGTTAGAATCATTAACTTAATATACTTGTATCCAAATCATTTATAGCCCGTCTTGATAATTGAATCAAACTTGTTTTATGTTTTTTGTGCAGCCAGGAGATAACCCAAGGTGTTAGGAGCTCCACTAGAGCTGTTCGCTTAGCTGAGGAGAGATTGCGGCGGTTAACTAACCTGACTCCACCAGGTTCATAACATTTTGTAATTAAAATCCTTTGCTGTGGGTTGTGGAATGGATTTTGAACGATGAATTTTACTCCATCTTTACTTGATTAGCTTCGGTGCAGGTGGTGGCCAGCCAGAAAACTGATGCAGGAGAACCTGTGGTGGCCAGAACTGCAAGAAGCGTGAGGGAAGGAATTGTGAAGGGTCGCACAATCTTGCAAATTTTTTTCACCCTCACCCAATTCTCGAGGATGGCACTTAACTACTTTGCTAATCGTGCTAAGAAGTAGATTAGTACATATTAGTATAATGGTGAGAAACATCAAACCTTTTTTTGTAAAGATGGTGGGAATTTTATGTTTTTGTTGTTAAACTATGAGATGCCGGGGACCTACTAGATTGTGGTGGTGGGATGAGTTCTCTCCTTTTATCATACGTTTGTAGTTAATTTACTCTTGTTGTCCAGGCATGTAATTAGAAGTTCCTTTTCAGCCAAGTATGTTTATTTCTAACTATCATATTCAGTTCAACAAATATGTTACTTGTTTGATTGGACTTCTTGAAGTTTTTGATATGCTACATTTCAGAAGGTTGTTTTTTGCTGCATTTTAGTGAGCGTTTGTCTTCATCTAGCTGCTTTTCCTGGCTTTAGAAGGCAATTGTTACGTTTGTAATTAGTTGCAGATATTAAGCATATCTGAATCATGCTGTGGTTTGGGGAAAAAAATAATTAGGAACTGTAAATTTGGAATCCTAAAAGAATACTAATGTTGAACTCTTTTTGTCTGTTTATCTGTTTTCTTTCTTTCCCGTTTTTGAATGACGCATATGTGAATTGATTCTCATACCAAGTGACTTTCTTGCCATCAGTGGATGTGTGGATGGTAGTATGTTGTGGGGGAACATCATGGATAGATGATTATAGAGATCATGATTATAAGTAATTTGTGCAATGGGTATTTGCAGTGAAGATAAGACAAGACATTAGGAGATAAGAACATGGATGGAGATGTTTTCGGACATGTAAAGTTTTCTGACAGAACATGTAGTGTTGGCTGATAAAGCTATTAGTGTTGCTTTTTCTATGATGATCAAGATCGTGGAAAGTAATTTAAAGCGGGAAAGGATGAAAGTCACATTTGTAGATTTCCTGCAAAAGCACATTTTGTTTTGTTGGAGAGAAATGTGCAACACAATAGTAAATTTGCTTTAAATATTTTGTCTGCTGGTGTTCAAGATAGATTAAGTTAGCTCTTCCTTCAGAGTTTTGTGATCCAAAGATGGGAAATACTTAGAAATTATTGCGAATCAACTTTTAGCACATGAAGATTGGAAAAAATGGAAATTGCACGCGTTAACTTTTCAGTATTTTTTTTTTTCTTTTCAGAGGTTGAGATGAGGACACTTATGCTCTTAGTCTTAGCTGTGTAAACCCCACTAGTTAGGCTTGCATCTTTGTACAATTTAGGAACTATGATTAAAAATACTTAGGATGTTAATAGTTTTGAAGTCACAGTTATTGTGATATGAAATCCATAGATGTAGAGTTAAGTGAAAGCACAACAATCTCAAACATACCCTTGAAGTTATTTTAAGACTGATGTATTTCTATTGTGTTTTCATGTCATAGTAATTAAAGTGTTTGATAAATATTTATTATATTTGGTAACCAATATTTAAGAATTAATGATTTTAATTTGCAAGTCGCAACAAAACACTAGCAAACGGTGAGCTTCAGTATAGAATATGGATTTTGTAACAAAGTTCAGGGATTCAAGACCAGTCATAGCGCCCGCATGCACCCTTTTTTGTTTTTGGTCAATATTACGTATGACTTATATAATTTACTGATAATATTGAGTAGAATTGTATTGAGAGTGAGAATTTAGAGATTTTACTGTGGTGTACTTTAAAAATCTCCTCATATAATTAATGAAATTTTTTTAAAAAATTAATATAAATTTTATTGTGGTGCATCTTAGAAGTCTTTTCACATAGTTAAAGAGATCTTTTCTTGTGTTATATTGGGAGTTTTAGAATAGAAGAGTTTCATCAGGTGTACACCTATAAATAAAGGTCATATTTTGATCTTAATATATGAGAAATACGTAGAGAATGTTATCGATTTTGTGGCTATGGTGGCCATAAGCAAGGCTGTGAGTGATCACATGCTTAAGTGTCAATGTAAAAGAGATGAATGCAACTGGGGATGGCGGTGGAGAAAGAAGTTCTTGTAATTGTCGTGATATGGTTTGTAATGAAGCTGCTCGTCTTTTCATATCCGAGAAGTATTCTTTCTTTCTTATTCTGCTGCCTCTTGCCTCGGCCTCCCTCTCCCCTCTGTTCAATGAATGAAAGCCTTTTCTTTTCTTTTTTTTTTAACTAGATTCAATAAAATTTGTCTCTCAAAACATGACCTCCACTTACATAAGAGACAGCAGAATATTATATAACATATTGCCTCTCTTCTCAATATTCGTTTCCCAATATTTTTATTTTTAGTTATCAATTTAACCCTTTTATTTCTTAAAAATTTGAGCCATTAGATTTACCTTTGCCTTTCAGACATTTTGACCTCCCAATTTTCTAGTTTTAACTCCACCCCACCCTTGTAGAGGTGTGATAGAAAACCATAAATGAGTCTCACGTACAGATATAAGAACATATATATATATAATTTTCAAATTTAATGTTAGATATTTATATCTTTTTTTCTTTTAAATTGTATGATTTCATTTATATTTATTGTATATATCATTGTTAATATTGAAAAATAGTTACTTTTAATAAAAGCCCCTCAAAGGCGGGAGGAGGTTGAGTTTAATATTGACTCTAATAAATAAAGCAATTAGAAGGTAACTAAATGATAGTTTCAAGCATAATTAAGATTCATTTATTATTCATTCCTTTTCCCATAAAACCAGATTGTCTCCATTAATTCTTTTGCTATAAGAGAGTTAAGGATTATAGGAAAACATTTTTTAAGAAAATAAAAATGTTAACTATTAACTCTTACATGCTAATTTTTTTAAATAAAATTTTATTATGTATATATTTATTTTAATATGAACAAAATATAAATTTCAAATTTTTTAACTATATATATAGAGCTTATTAAGCAATAACAGACAAAAGAAAAGAAATTAAAAAGTAAATAAAAGCCAGGAAAATAATATGTAGAATTTTCCCTTTCAACATATTATCAATTAAAGCTTTCACATCTTCTCCTTTCAGCCATATTTTTTTTCAATTTTTGACTGGCTACAATTAGTCAAAATCTGTCTAGTTACTTCCATTTGATATATATACATCATTAATCATGCATATTAATTCTCATCATGATCATCAGATTCAATGAATGGCTCAGATCAATCGATAATTTTTCACCATAAATTACACAAAATATATCGGACCCAACAAAAGTTCAGTACAGAAATTTAAAAAAAAAAAACTTGCAAATATAAATATATATATATATATATATGTAAATTATTACAGCAGCTCAATTGATTTGTCCACCTCCTCCAGAGCTTTTAGTCGGCCTTGGTGGCGGCCTTCTGGTAATTTTCAATGACCTTGTTGTTGTTGATTCCGTTGAAAATTCTTCTTCCTGCATGAAAGCAACAAAAGGAAAAAGTTACGAACCGTTTGGTGTGAGAGAAAAAGAGAAGGAAAATGAGAGAAAAAAATTCACAGTTGTTTTCATTTCTCTCTCAGTCCCAGAAGCAGAATTTTTATCAGCTGCTGCTTCTTCTTGTTGATGATCTTCTTCTTTCCCGAAGCACTTGTACAAAGCTTTGATAAGTTGTTCAAAGAAGTAACACGGACTGTTCAAATAATAATAATATGTTTCTTCTCCTCGTTTCTTCTCTTCTTCTGCTACTGAATTTTTCATTTTCTTGCTTCGTGCTTCTGCTTCTCTCCTATCTGCTTAGTGCTTCTGCTTTCTTGTGTTTGGTGGTGGTGTTATTTTTCACCTCTTAACCTGCCACTTTATATTTCGAGTGGTTCAAGGGAGACACCTGCCCACTCTGTATTTAATGAGAGTCTCTGAGTGTGTGTGTGTGTGTGTATACATATATATTCTGAAGTTTTCTCATTTCCTGTTGTGGATTTTTCTTTTTCTTTTTAGGGTTTTTCTTCAAAAATGTATTTAATGTGGGTTTAAAGTTTTGCAGTGCATTCCTGCTGTGTTTCTTCATTTAATGATATATTTATATTCCGTCTAGTTTCCCTACGTATTCTTTTATATTAAAAAAATTAAAATACATATAAAATTTTTCAGACAAACTAATATAATTACCATGTATTATTAGCACACAATTTCTTTACCAAGTAATTAATTACTCTCAATGTAAAAAATTGTAGGTTCATAATTTAATAAATATGCAAACATAAGCATGAATCAAGGTTTGATTATTACATTCAAGATTTATCTTAATTGTACTTTGAATAAAATCAAAATTTTCTTATTAGCTTGAATATATATATGTATATAAATGATTCAACTAATTAATTAAATATCAATACATATGCATGCAACGTAAGTATCTTTGTGATAATATTATTATTTACACTAGATAAGCATAAAGCATACATAATTAGCTTGCTGAAATATAGGATTTTTTTATTTGTAATAATTTAATTTTCAATTTCGTCATCTATTTTTGTTGGCTTTGCAAAGACTTAAACAAGACCTAAGACATGCGTACACATACATAAAAATAAAAAATAATAATAAAGTAAACTAGGGGTCAGCAATAAACTTGAGTACTAGTAGTGTGTGTGCTTATTGTGTGATAGATAAAATGAACAAGTATATATATGGACTTTTGCTCTTTGTCTTGGAGTAGTTTGGTAAACCTAATCTAATAAATAAATTATTTCAACCAAGATTCTTTATTTATTTTATATATATATATATATATAACCACTTACTTAAATTTTATATACTTATACTACAATTGCTCATGTTATCCCATGTAGGGTTATAATTGATTGAAAGTATCGAATTACATCGATAAATTAATAAGAAGTATGTTTGAATTACATTATGCTTTAAGCATATAATAAAAAGTTAAATTACACACACACATATATATGTGTTTGTGCATGCGAAGTGTAAAAATATATTTGCTAAAGCAAATTTTTGCAATATAGCCATCAAGAGCTATTTGTCTAATTTGGTACTGAACGAAATTTCATAATTTTATAAAAAAAAAAAAAGGGCCATTTCAATACAGGAAAGGTGAATCTTTCTTTTTTATCTATATATATATATATATATATATATATATATATTACATGATAATCTCGATTTTAATCCATATGAGATAAAGAAAGTGGTTCATCTTTCTTATATAAAAAGAGCCTTTTCAAAACAAAATTGTGAGGCGCATTCAAGACCAAAAAAAACAATTCCTCTTAATGGTCATAGTAAAGAGTTTGCTTTAACAACATATAAAACATAATTAAGTTGAAATTGCACATAATTGATCCTACTTCTTTCCTAAATTATTGTTTATGTAAAGTTAAGAAGTAAAAAATTTATATCCGAATTGTATAAAATAAATCTAGTACACATATGTAACAAAATTATTAATGAAGTCAATTGCAATGATGAATTATGAAGTGTTAGTTGGATTTAATTACAAACTACAATAAATTATGTAACGAAGCAAGCCTAACGACATTAATGAGTCACGGGCTCTACAGTTATATATATACACGTACAAACTATGTAATTATGAGTTGGTTGGTAAAATAGAATCTCTCTTATGGATAAAGTTTTATAAATTTTTTAAAAAAAATTTATATATTTTCGTGTACATTAAAATTAGTCTTTTATTAAGAGTTTATGGAAGAACTAATAACCTATTCCCATTTTAAAAAATTGTGAGATATCTATTCTCACATGAATTAAATAAAAAAGTAAATTTTTTTAGAAAAAAAATCATCCCAAGAATCTTTTAGAAAAATTCAAACTCAAAGAGTCCACCGCCCAATCAATAAAATAAATTATATATTAAATGATAATATTTTTCGTGATCATATCAATAATATTGTCTAGTTTATCATAACTTTTCATTTTTTTTTCAAAAACTTGCATAAGAATGAAAATCAATAATAATTTATATAAGAATGTTAATCAATAACAATTTATATTTAAAGAGTCTAGTTTTAATATGAGTAGCTTTAATAAAAATTTTATTTAGAGGTAGAATGAAAATATTAAATATTAAATATTTATTAAAAAAATTATTAAATCTTAGAGTTAGAATTTTCTATTTATTTTTATTTATGAAGTCTAATGTAAATTTATAATTTTTTACATTTTGGGTGTTGCTTTTTTTGGCTTTTGTTTAGTTTTTTCTTTAGCCCCAAAAAATATATAGTTTAACACCTCTTTTTTAAATTTCCAAAAATAAAAAAGGCCTGGAATTTGATTGAATATTTAATATTATCTAACAGATCATACTGTCGAAAGAAGTACCATTCTCATTTAAAATTCATAGCACAATACCAATAATTTTACATTATAATTTTGAGTTAAATGTCATCAAAAGAAAAAAAATTTAAATGTAATTCATTGCTTGATTATATATACCAACTTCTTCAAATATGATCGCTCAAATGCAACTCAATTTGTGTATAATCAGAATCAAAATATTCTAATCAAGCTTCCTATACAAAACAACAAGTAAGACTTTTTTTTTTTTCTCATAAAAAAATTTTATATAAAATAAGTGGATTAAAATTTACATAATAAAATGAATGCTATCTATCTTTTTTTTGTTCTGAATTTGAAGAAGAATTATCACAATCCAAACCTAAACATTTGAGAAACGCGACTCTAGCAAGCCTGAAATAATGGCAGGGATGGTAATTAATACTGCTAGCTGCTGCTTTTCCAGAAGTGCTTCCCCTTTCAGCTGTTGTTGTTGTAGTATTAATCTCTTCTACTCTTCTACTTGTCCTTGTTGCTAATATTTCTCCTTTTATACTTTTAGCTTCTCCTCTCTGCATTTGAGATTTTATCCCACAAAAAAAAAAAAAAAAAAAGAAAAAGTATTACTACTAATAATCTCGTCATGCATATTATATATATAGTATATTACATTGAATTCAACAACTTTCTTATAGCTAGATAAAGTGCTTTTGTCAAAAGTAATTCCTCTTGTTCAAATTCATCCTCATTCAATTAAATTTAGTAAAACTGAACAATTACATTAAGAGTAAAATGATAACTATTCATCTTAAATAAATAAGTCCTTGGCTAAATTGGTAAAACCTAACTTCAGTATTCAGAGGACCAATGTGGTTAAAACTTGAAATTATAGGGGTAGTGTGGACAGTTTACTTCAAATCGAGAATTTATTTGATAAAAGTGAACAAACTATTATACTATATACTTGGTTAAAATTTTTGTTAACCTTAGGGATAAAATTATAAATAGTAATTTTCATAAATCAATTATAACATTAATATAATCAGAAGTGTGACAATTATAATATTAGACATTAAGTTCATGCCATTCTGGATAATTCACACGTGTTCAATAATTTTGTCAGATTACTGAAAAAGTTTATTCAAAGTTTTGAAAGTTTCAACTTTCAATCAAATTGGACCAAATTTGACAAAATTTTAATTTAATCACACAATTTCAACAAACTTAGGCTCCATGGTGTTATAGCTGCTATGAAATAAAAGTATTATGTCAAAAATTAACAGAATGAATGAACGAGTCCTATCAAAAGTTAATTTTTGAAATATATTTTTTTAACTTTACTTTAAAAGTACAGTAAAATCAGTATCATATTAGATTAAATTATAGACACATAAATTTTATTAGAGGAAATATTTTGATGAATTGAAGTTTTTTTTTTTCATTATCTAGTTTAATATTTGGGGTAATTTTGAAAATGAGTAAAATAGTTTTTAAAATGATATGTTTAAAGTTTATTTTTCAAAATAAAAAATAATGTTTTCAGATAAAATTTTTGAAATTTAAAATCAAATTTAATAAAATTTGTTAAAAATATTGTTCTACATTTTTAAGCACAAAAGAAGGATTTTGATATTATTTTGAAGATGAGTAAAACAGTGAATATGAGAAAATAATTAGAATTTATTTTAAAAATGTGTTTTACAATTTAAATAGAAATTTTAAACATCGTGAAAGCTCCTTTTTTTTTTTGTTTTTCATTTTTAAAAAATGTTTTTGAAAATTACATCCAATATGAATGATTATAATAATTGAATAACCTGAGAAAATGATATCAAATAAAGTTTTCCATTGCCACCACACAATTACTTTAAAAAAGATAAAAAAAGAAAAGTTTTTTTTGTTGTTCCACAAAATAATTATGCAAGCGAACTTAATTTTGCTAGTTGTTTTTGTTTTCGTTGTTTTTTGTTTTCGTTTTCAAAAAAGAAAATTAAAAACGAATATGAAAAATGAAATATTGATGCGTCAAAGATTCGTAAAAGTAAATCTTCTGGTCGTTCATTCAATTCAAGGAAATCGAATGACAACGATTTTTCACGACTTTACAAGGAAATTTCTGTTTCCCTTATAAAGTGGCTGACATGATTAGGCCGTGTTTGGAACACTAACTCCTCCTGAAAGCGCTTATCCACGTCATCATTTTTAACTTTATTCGTGTCCTTTATGTATTTATTTATTTTTTTAGAGTTGTCGGTATTATTAAAATATTGAAACTAATTTTTTAATATCACCTTTTTGGCATATTTGATTAAAATGAATCAAATTGCTTTGAAACAGAAATTAAAATTTTGTAGAAAACTCTTAGAATTAGGAAAAAAATATAACAAAAGAATTAGTGTTTAATAAACAATTACATCGATTTTTTCTTTTTGAAATTATACAATGCAATTAATGTGATGTTACATAAGAGGGGTTGAAATGGGCCTTTGTGGAAAGCACTTTCAATTGTTTTGTTAGCTTCTACGGAAGCACTTCTAACCCCCCTTAGATAATACTAGCTTAAAACGACAATAGGAAGTTAAAATGAAAAAGCAAACGGGACCAAACGCTGCCTAAGAACCTCAACAAGTTGCGTGAATACAAAGACATCAAACCAAATATGTCGACAAAAAATTAAACAATTCATTCACTTATTCCATTTTTTTAAGTTTTATTTTTGTAATTTCTCGGAAAGTTTCTTTCAGCCAGAAGCTTAGAACCTAGCTAAAACTGAAATCCATAAATAAAATAACAAAATCACGCTGTCCCATTTCATTATTGCGGCCAACAAACAACGAAAACAAATTAAAAAATAAACATAGAACTTTCTCTCAACATTTTCTCGGCAACCAAACAGAAAAAGGGCAGGAAAAAATCCGTACCTGGGAAGGCTGCAAGCGATTTGTAACAGTCGTATTCTGCTTGTAAACTTGTTTGTTCATCTGGGATTGCTTCGAAATATTTGAAGAAGAAGAAGGAAAAGAAGTGGAGTTATTGTTGTTATTGTTTTCAGCAGAGAGATCTAGAGGGAAAACACTGAAGCAATAGAGAAGAATCATCAAGAGGAGGAGAATAAAGATCTGGATCCATATCAGCCATGGGATTTTGAAGGTTTCTATGTTAAGTTCTTCGCCGAAATCGAGCATAGTCTATGAAAATTTTACGGTGGGTTTGTATGAAAATCTAGAGTTGGTTGTTTGGAGGGAAAAAAAAAATTTACAGGAAAATGGAAGAGAAAGTGAAGGGTGTGAGTGTGGAGAAAGCAAAAACGAGCTGAAGAGAGAGAGAGCGAGAGAGAGAGAGAAGCTCTTCAGGTTTTGAAGAAGATGAAGATGGAATAACTTAAGTACGTTAGTTTAGTTGGTGAAAATCATACACGTGCACGCGCCAACTAGTGCGCGTGGCAGTTTTTTATTAAAATCGTGTATATAACCCAAAACTTGCTAAAATTTAATGTAAATAAGTATGTAAATAAGTAGAGGTTTCAAGTAAATTTATTATTTTTAATAAAGATAACAAATATTTTATATATAACCCACACTTCATAAAATATAAATTGTGTAAATAAGTGTTAGATTTCAAGTGAATTAATTTATTTTAACAAAAATTTTATATATAACCCATATTTTATAAAATATAAATTGTGTAAATAAGTATT
This sequence comes from Azadirachta indica, assembly GCA_022749755.1. NCBI lineage: Eukaryota > Viridiplantae > Streptophyta > Magnoliopsida > Sapindales > Meliaceae > Azadirachta > Azadirachta indica. The sequence continues at coordinate 7,177,292 of CM040447.1, forward strand.
GTTTAGAGTAAATCAATTTTCTTTTAATAAGTTGAAGTTTAGGATTAATTGCGTAAGATTATGTGATAAAAAGAAACTCTTACTAAGAAATAGTAGGAGTATACTTAGATGAAATGTTTGGCTATATTAATAATTCTTTGCTCTTAGCCTAAGTGCTAGTCGCCATCCCTACATTAAAATAACAATAAACTAACCAAAGCAAATAATTTTAAATAGCCAACCAAACTCAAAATATACACACACATAATAACCCCATCATTTATTAAATATTAAATTCTTTTATTTTTTTATTATTATTTTTTGTGGTTGTAGATTTTGTGTTTTAGTAATAAATTATTATAAATAATCTATATAAAAAATATATTTCAAACATGTTACCATATTTTTCCATGTTCATTCATTTTAGTAATCATCACAAATAATACCCTTATGGCCCCATTTTAATTATACACAAATTAATTAACTAAAAAGGAAATCATAAAATCTTCAACTGGTAAACCTTTTGACTTAGTAAAATAATTAAAAGTCAAGACTGATTTAAATTGTACTTTTTAGTTTTTTCTTTTACTAATAATGTCAATCTTGAATTTTTATCAACTTGAAAAGTGTGGATTTGGTCCTTAACATCTAAACAAATTCAGTTTGATATTAAGATTTTTAGTGTAAATAATTCGGTTAAATATCTAATGATTAGGTTGTTGAACAGAGAAAATCATGATTAAAAATCTATAATTCTTAAATTTTAAATCTTAATCCAAAAATAATCTAACAAGTATTTTATATTATTTTGTAAAAAATAAAGAATTAAAAAATACAACTCCATTTTCTAACTAAGAATATATTTTACGTGATTTTGTATTTTTTAAATATAAAATTCAAAATATTCAAAATATTCTCTTATAACATCAAAATTTTGTTCAAAAAATAAATAAAACATAGAGAATATTATTATAAATAAAATTAGGATATATTTTATCTCTAAACCCTTTTACAATAACAAATTAGGAGAAAATTTAGTAATTTTAGAATAAATCTACTATTTCGTTGTTTCTTAATTTCATATATATATAATCTCATAATTAAATGTGACAATTTATGACACGACACTATTATTTGATAGGAATTTGATATTATTAAATAGAATTAATTTATAAAATATAACGTGAATAATGATCGAGTTGTATTTGTGCCTAATAATTAATAATTGTATCATATTTATATTTGATTTTTTTAATCTATTTATTTATTTAAGATATAATAATTAAACCAATAATCGTATATATTTAAATGAATGTTGTCTACATAAATGAGTTATACTTAAATTTTAAAAATTTGATGCGAATAATAAATAAATTATATCTGTATTAAATTACGTATAATTCATTTATCCGAGCTACCTCCCTTGTCTGTAGTTATTATTACTTCAAAAACCTATGTCTTAATCTGCTGCTTTAGAAAAGTTTGGGACTAAAATGTTATTACTCTACACAAAATTTTATGGACAAATGAAAATCATTGACAACTGGCCGTGAAAGTCATTCGCTGGGGGAGACGCGTATAGGACCGCTTCAGAGATTCGACGTGGAGCAGTGCATAAGAAAGACAAGGCTGCACGTGCAATGCCAGCTATGGCGATCAAATCCAACGGCATTTATTTAGTTTGATTCCGTCAGGTCAAGATCAGGTTACATCAATGGCCATCAAACATCAAGGATTATCTGTTTCTGTATGAATTCAATACAAACAAATAATTCATTGGCGTAGCGGCCGTAAAAGTTTTTCCCTCACTTGGCAGGCACGTGAGCTGGTTCAAGCTGGACGGTGGGTCCAATAAGTTTCCTAGTGGGGCGGTGTTTTGGGCCCCGCTTTTGAAAGTTGCAAATTACCCATGCACGGGGCCCACCGGAGTCTGTCTAGCCACCATGCTTTTGTAAGAAAGCGAGATTTATATTTACATTTAAAATTATAATTTCATTAAAATTTTAATTAATTCATTTTATTTTGGAATTTAGTTACTTGATTTTATAATTCACAATTATTATAATTTATATACATATATATCACCTTCTTATAAACTTTCTTATTTTTCTAATTTTTTTATCATTTTAATTGTGAAATTTATTTTTTCTTTCAAAATTACATTATGACATATTCGACATCTTTCTTGTAAATTTTAAGGTTTATATTTATCTTTTGATAAATTTTTTTAAAAATTTTCAAAAAATATATTATCATAAATTTAGTAATCTTCTCGTGAATTCGGTAACTTAAAATTTATACTTATATTTTAATGAAATTCATACTTACTTTTTTTTTTTTTATTGGTAGTTAGAGAATTTAATATTTTATTTTTATTTTTTGTCCACATGCACTTAAATTGTAAAAAAAAATTATGAAATTTCTTAAAAAATAATTATTAAAAAGACATGATCACAAGTTGTAAATTTGAGAAATGTGGCAGAAATTGGAGCTTAAATCAAAATCAAAATTTGCATGCTTCCTTCGAGGGAAAGTGATCTTCTAAGTCAAAGGAATTCTCTTATAATTAAATTATACCAATAAGGGTGGTCCAATTGTGAAGAAGAAATTAAACACAAGGGAGAAATTTAAGCACTTGTGTTTGTTATGCTAGGAGGTTGCAGAAGCACTTTTTAAAAGCTTGAAAGTGCTTTTTGGGTTTTAAAATGTTGAATAAAGAGAACAAGAAGCATGTGACTTTCTGTGGTAAGTGTATGCTACGTGTTGCCTTGTTCTTGCAAATAACCTTTCTTTCTTTTTTCATTATTTTTTGATTTTGGTATGAATATTTCATGCTTTTGATCGTTTTTTCCTCTCAAGTAAAAGTCATTTTCTTCCTTTGTATATTAGAGATTAGTATTCTTTTTTTATACGAATTTGTATACAAATTTTGAAGAAACATAATTAAAAACATACACATTTTGATAATAAATTTATTTTATTCTTCCGGATAAAAATTCTGTTTCGATTATAAATATTTAAACTAGACTTTAAACTAAATAAATTAAAATTGTTTATTTATTGTTATAATTATTAATTTTTTTTTGCTAAAATTTTTACTAGAATTAAGTTACTCTATATTATTATTTTAGTTTATTATGTATAAAATTTGTATTCATCAAAACTTAGGAATTTAGATTATTTAAAATTTTCAGACTTTATTAAAGAAATTAAAAGGATTTAATAAAATTTTCTCAATCAATTTTTTTCATAAACTTATATCAAAATTAAGGAAAAGAAAACCAGTTAGATCTGAGGAATATTGTTGCATATATATAATTTATAAGCAGTTAGATTTATTCTCCAAGCTATTAACTACTTTGTTAATAATTATTTTTAATTTGTTACGAAACTTCTTCTCAATTATCCCTTAAACATTCCCGAAATGCCTTATTTATTGGCAAGAAGAATTCTATTCTCGTCTCAAGCTTTAGATGATTATAGAACTCTAGTTTTATATTCCATTATATATACAATAATACAATACAGAAAAAAAATTGTAAAGGTAGAATTACAGTGCAACGACTATATGTTATTGCATTTGTTAAATTAAGAAGTATAATTTTGTGTAATTAATTAAAGAATAAATAATTAAAATTACAATGGTGAATAAATCTCTTGCCATTCAAATAGATGAAAAATAAACTGTCATGGAAAATAAAAAACATGAAAAACTGCAGCAATTACGTAGGTTAAAATGCTATTTTAAGAACAAGTCAATAAAAAATCTGTTACTAATAATAAGGCAAGAGCTTAGGATCATCTCTCAAAAATTAATCCAAACCCACAAAATTTTTTACCTAACTTAACAACATATTCCTTCCTTCTTGGCTTTCTTTGTGTCTTTTCTCATGCATGCATGTTGCTCTCTCCATTCCTGTGTTCATTCACGTCGGTTAATGGGGGAGCCAAAACCTAATCATGCCGACGCCTCGTTAAAAGACGATTCTCCACCGGAACCAAGCTCTGCCGTACCTCCAACACCTGCAGTCGGGGGCAAACCGTCATCGTTGGTGCAACCATCTCATAAGAAGAAGAATAAACCTAAGTTCTTTCGTGTCTTCCGCTCTGTGTTCCGGTCATTCCCCATCGTCACTCCCGCCATGTGCAAGATGTCGGTTGCCCCCGGTAGCTTATCGGAAAAGGGTAACTCGGGTAGTGGTCGGAAGGTCACCGGGACGTTGTTCGGGTATCGAAAAGGTAAGGTAAGCCTTTCTATTCAGGAAACCCCTAGATGTCTACCGACGTTAGTCGTTGAGCTTGCCATGCAAACAAATGTGCTACAAAAGGAAATGGCCTCAGGAATGGTGAGAATAGCTCTAGAATGCGAAAAAAGGCCCGAAAAGGAAAAAATCAAGCTATTAGAAGAGCCATTGTGGAGTATGTATTGCAATGGGAAAAAGACTGGATATGGCGTTAAAAGAGAAGCCTCCGAGGAGGATTTGCATGTCATGGAGCTTCTTAAGGCGGTGTCCATGGGCGGCGGGGTGTTGCCGGGAAACTCCGACGCCGAAGGTCCTGATGGCGAGTTGGCATATATACGGGCCCATTTCGAACGTGTCGTGGGCTCCAAGGATTCTGAGACATTATACATGTTAAGCCCAGAAGGAAATAATGGGCCCGAACTTAGTATATTCTTCGTGCGAATCTAACATGTGGGTTTAATCGTTACTAAACTAACACGTGGCAATCACGAATGTCGTGAGACCCATTTGATAGTGATTTGTAAATTTAGGTGCGACAAAATAGAGAAGAAAATCACAAAGCTGGATTAAAAAAAATCCAATGATATGTACCAAAAAGGGTAAAGGAGAAAAATTTTACTGTTTTTATGATAATTATAGGAGTAATTAATTTCTTTTTTATTTGTGGAATTTATAATTTGATTCTTAATTTTGGTGCATAATTAATCGTACGGTTGATTGTGGTAAGAAAGGAGAAAGATTTTAATTAAACTTTTATGAACAACTTCTAAGAATTCTAGCAATTTAATTTTATCAAATTTTGTTTGATTTCAGTAATTTAGGCTCAATTTCAATTGTAAAATCATGGATTTTGATTCAGAATTTTGCAAGGATAAATACTCTTATAATTTCAATTGGCATATAATAATAAAAATAATTATTTATTATGATTTCATTAATTATTTTTCAATAGCGTGATTGTCTGATTGACTATAAAACTCATATTAATTAATCATTAAACAACTAATTAATATTCTTATAACAGCTATACCAATTATTTGAAATTAGTCAACTCCAAAAAAAAATAAAAATTTTTTTTGTTTTATTTCTTCAACCACTACATAAATGTAGACTAAAATATAAATTCAACCTCAAACTTGTTGTATGTGAACTACATCAAAAATTTTGACCAACAAAACTAACAACTTAAAAAATAATTAATGTACTAAATTAAAGAGAAATTGAAAAAAGAACAACAAAAAAATTAAAATATTTTGAAAGCATTTTGTCTCTAAAATTTGAATAAATCTTAATATTTGAATATAAATGATATATTTATTATTTTCTCTCTTAATATCTGAATATAAGTGTTAAATTTTTTTTAAATAAAAGAATTTAAAAATTAATTTTTTTACATTTATACCCTTATAAAATTTGAAGATTAAATTAGCAAAGTTGAGAAAAAAAAAAAAAGTTCATTAAATAGATTCATACATCTTAAAATATAAAAAAAAAATATAAATAAATTAATTAAGTATGAATAATTTTGACGATAAAATTTAATAATCTTGATCAAACATTTTACTCAATTTAATTAAAAGTGTCTGAAAATTCTTATTAAACTAAAAAAATAAATAAATTTGATGATCTAGATCAATATAATTCAGCAAAATTAGTTATTTAGTTTTTAAAAAGAAAAAGAATAACACAAACATGCACTCATAATTTTGTAGCCCCATTCACCGACTTTTTAATAATTAACAATGGAGTCCTTCAGGTCTTCATGAACAATGAACAATTTTTATCTTGTTTCCAATAAAATAATAAATACTTTTTGAACTTATTACAATATAATATTCAAACCACATGGGCTGTAACCTTCTTGCTTTCCATGACCAAAAATTTCCATATTCAAACATTCATTTTCCATATTCAAACATTCATTATTAATATCGGAGGTTTCAATATTTCAGTCGCAGATAAGAAGAAGAAGAAGAAGAAGAAGAAGAAGCTCATAAAACTCATCAATGGAGAAACTTGTTCAAGATCTGAAGAAAGGGTTTTTCCATCTCATTGAAGCTTGCTCAGGTAGCTGCAGAAAGAATAAAACTTCTCAAGGTAAGTGAAGAAAAAAAAATAAAAATAAAAATAAAAAAAACAAGCTTGCTCAGATTTGTTTTTACTTTCTGTTTTCGGAAGTTGATTTGGGATTTTTTGTTTTTGTTTTCTGTTTTTATTAGATAGAGATGAATATGAAGAAGACAGCGGGATTGAATCTGAAGAGGTGAGTTTTTCTTATTTATAATAAATTAGAATCCTTTATATTCACTCAATTTCTTTTCTCTTTTGTTAAAATTTTTAAATATTTTTTAAAAAAATTAAAAATTTAAAAACAAATTTCAGAGCTAGATTGTGAAGTAAACCCTTTATAATTTCATAGCAAAATATATATATTGAATTATTGTATTACTAATGAGAGAGATAATAATATTCAAGTCCCTGAGTTCTATATTTTCGCAAAGCACAATAGAAATTATCTACTTACAACAAATAGGTCCCTGACTTCACTTGACTTCTATTCTAATGATGAAATTATTCTTTACAATATTGAATTTTAACTTTGATCACGTAAGTATGCACTTAATATCTAAGGATTTTTCTTTTAATTTTTAAAATATTACAAAAATATAACTAAAATATTGCGACGTTTAAATTTTAAACATCTTGTATCATTATATGAAATTTTATGGCCTACAAGTATTTTAATTATTTCAAAAACGTTAGATTTATTTGTTACAAATTAGAAAAAATTATAATTTTATTATTAAAAAATAAAAATTTAAGAATACAATTATCATCACTACTATGAGATGTCGTTCATATTAATATTAACAAAACTTTGATTTTAGTTATATATTTTTGAAAAAATAAATTAAAAAAAAAGAATTATAGAAATCATATTGTTGTTGATTTGCAGGAAATAACGAAAACAAGCAGAGGAATAACGCTCAACGCTGTACGGGGCCCAAGGCGGCCCAATCCCAGAAGGCCCCCTCCTCAGACTAGTTGAAAGCGAGATTACAATTTCATTCTCTCTTCATAATTTTTCTTTTTCAATTTTGATTTTTGTTTTTTGGTTTTGTATTTAATGTTGTTGGAGTTGAAATAAATGTTTAAAAACTTTATAATAAAGGCATTAATTACAAAATTATGTGATAAAAAGTTTAATATATGTGTATACTTATCATTTCCCTTTTGAGTTTTGAGTTGTATTTAAGAAATTTAATTTTTTTTTTTTGCTCGTTAAAATGATGAATCAATTTCAGTCATTCAGGTATTTAAAAAAAGAGTTTATTTTATAAATTAATAATAATACTAATTTAGTAATTATAATTATATCTTAAAAATCATAATTTTTACTTTAATTTTAGATACAAATATATGAAAATAAAAAAAATTAATCTAAAAAATAACAAAAAGAATACTTGGTGGCCCCACACCAATAATTGGATACCACAGTCCACAAACATCGCTCTCGTCTCGACACGTCAACCATCACCACCAAAAAATCCCTCGCTTTTTTTATAAGACGGCAGCCCGGTGAACATAATCCCAATACCACCACCCTTAAATGTTAAAAGCAACCTCACCTCACATAACCTCGCCACGTATCCACTGGACCCCACACCACGTACGCCGTCACCTCACAAAACAGTGCCCTACGTGGATTCTTAAACCACCGCGAAGAACCAACAAAAACCCAAGATTCGAGGAATCTTTAATCTTCCTAATATTCAATAAAAAAAAAAAATCGGCGCGTTAATTTTTTTCTCTCTCTCCTTCGATGGCGTCGCTGGCGCGTACCATTCACTGCCGGCTGAAGAGGGAGGTGCCACCGGCGGGAGTGGTTCAGGTGCAGCAGAGATCTGTTGTGAAGACGATGAGCGAAAGCGGTGGCGATCAGAGCGGGGGCGGGAAGAATATCATGCTGCAGCCGCGTTTGTGCACGTTGAGATCTTACGGATCGGAGAAAGCTGGGGTGATCAAGACAAAAAGGGACGGCGGCGGAGATGAGGTGTCGCCGTTTTTCGAGATTTTGTCGGAGTATATTGAGAGCTCGAAGAAGAGTCACGACTTTGAGATCATCTCCGGCCGCCTTGCTATGGTTCGTTTATTTCATTTTAGCTTTTTTTTTTAAAGTTTTTATTTTTATTTTTTAATTTTTCACTGAAGTGCATGCTGAAGCAAGAGCCAGGAGTATCATATTTTTTAATTAAAAAATTATTTAATCAAATATCATCGTTTTGATCAATAATACTAAATTTTGTGATGCTGCAAGTTTTAATATTCATCGTGTAATTGTTGAAGGAAAAAGAAGTGCTAAAAGAATTGTTTCAGATTTTGAGATTTAAACCAGTGGACAAAAGAATTTGATTTAGGAACAAAAGCAAGTGAATTATGTGAAACATTTGGCAACGCTTTTAAACTAAAGAAGCTATCTTTGAAGAAAGTGTTTTTGATTGTTGAAACAGAATCACTTTTCTGTATTTGGTTTATGTAGCATCTCTTTTCATATGGAATACAGAATGCTAAAGAGATTTTAAGCTTTCTGTTTCTGCCTCTGCAGATTGTGTTCGCAGCGACAGTGACAAATGAATTGGTAACCGGAAACTCTGTTTTCAGAAAGATGGATATGCAATGGATTGCAGAAGCAGGCGGCGTGTGCTTGGGAGCCGTGGCATTTGCTGCCACTTTCGCTTGGTTTTCCAGCGCTCGCGCTAGAGTAGGCCGGATCTTCACCTTAAGCTGCAACACTTTCATTGATTCCCTGATTGATCAGATTGTCGATGGCTTGTTCTACGAGAGCGAGCTCAGCGACTGGTCCGATGAGATTTGAAGCTTAAGGTGAATCAAAAACTTCAGCTTTTGTATTATGTATAGCAAGAAAAATTTGGGTTTGCAGAATTTTGAAAGCTGTATAGATATACAACAAATGCTAGCTATAGGAAGTGTAATATGCTTGGTATATTTTGTTTTGAGTTTCTGGGCAGTATGCAGCAGCTTTAATTATCTGAGGCTGCAGTAGCATTTCCATAAATAAATGATTTTGTGATGATCATTTTTTATGATCCAAACTGGGAAATGTGAAACTTGTAGAATATATTTTGGGCTCTGTTTTGGTATTAAATTCTCTTATGGTATATGTTTGAAAGCAGTTGTTGTGAAATACAAATTTTACATGTTCAATATTGATAAGAAAAGAATACGAGTTTTATAAAAAAAATGGGTGTTATTAATTTAATCAATGTTTTAGTTTTATATAGCAGATATTACATGTTATACAATGATTTGATAAATATATAACATGTGAAGCATTCTTTTGTAAGATGATAAAATTAAATTAAAGTAAAATTTTGTTTTTGAAATAAAAATTAAAGTAAACTTGAATTTACGAGATTAATTTATTGTGAACTAGGAAGGAAGAATTAATGATCACGTCTTTACATGATCTCATCGTTTAAGCTAGAAGCTATTTCCACATGATACAAACTACCTTCATTTTTTTTTTTTTGGTGGGGGTAAAAATGAAATGTTATATTTTACTATTTTAATGAAAACAATTATTTTATTAATAATTAATGAAAAAATTAACTACAAATATTTATTTAATACAATATAATAAATTATATAATTAAATTAAATATTTAAACTGTATCATTTTAAAAAGCACTAATATTTAAACCTTTAGATATGTTCTTTTATATACGTTAAAATAATAACAAAATTTATCGTATTTAATATGAATATCTCTAATTACTTTTATAATATTAAATTTGTTCATCATAATTAGAGGTGATTATTTTTGACACCATTCATCAAGTCAACACGAAATTAATAAGTTTGAATTAATTAATTTAAAATGATAGATATAATTAATAAATAGGTTATAATAATATGTTCTGATTAATAATTTGATCGAGTTTAAAATTAGAGGTTTTGATACATAAATTCATTTATAATACGATTAACTATTTAAATAAATCTTTTATACTAACTTCTTGGTAATTCAAATATTTATTTATATTTGTCACATTTTAAAATTCATTAATTATACTTTTAATATTTTAAAAAGTATTTAATACTATTTAAATTAAAAATTTATCAACATTTGAGTAAATAATATTACAAATATTTTTTAATATATATTAAAGTTTATAAAAAATTATGTTAAATGACTAATATGATTATGAAATGAGTTAAATTCGGGTTAGTTTAAAACTTATTATATTTTTATTGATACGATACTAATATAATATGTTAATCAAATTGTGACCTCTAATTACAATAATTAAATATATAATTTAATCTTAAAAGATATTTTAATTATTTTAATATAAATAATAAACTTATTTTATATAATTAAATAAATAATTTTCTTACACACAAAATATCAACGAAAACTTATATAAATAGTTCAATGTAATTATATGTATTCAATAAAAATATATCATATATTTAAAAATTTTTATTATCATAATATCACTGTTATAATTAAATAAAAGTTAAAATTAATTAATTTCAAAATAAAATTTAAGAGTTGTACCAATAATGTTATACGACCGTTCTACGTAATACTTTCTTGTTCTTATCTTTAAAACTACCTATATTGTTAGAAACATAATAAAGTGGTTTAATAATGATCTCGCGGTCCTTTTTCTTTTTCTGACCTTATTTCTAATTAATTTTAGTATTGGACTAAAATATTAAAATTGAAAAATATATATATCTAATTTGTTATTTTATTCAAAGTTAAAGAGATTACAACGTTAATTACCCCAGTAATCAATAATTATTATCTTATCCTAACCTACCTGTAATAAAGCGACCCCGTAAACAGACACGTGATTGCTTGCATCGCAATCGGAAGAAAATGCTTCTCTTGACACTGTAACTCACTCATCCACTTCTCCCTCTCTGTAACAACAATCATTTCAATTTTCAAATTCTTTATGTAAGTTCCATGGCCTTTGCGGCCTTCTCTGTCATTCCCTCCTCCTCCTCCCTTTCTCTCTATCCAAAACCTTCCTTATTTCTCACCGCCAATACCGCCACTATCTTCTCATCCTCCCTTCGTTTTACCGCCAAAATGAGCCGCGGTTCGGTTATCTCTTCTCTCTCCTCAAACGCTGCCGTTTCTAGTGTTGTTTCCGTTGGCGAAGACTTGCCTGCTGACTACGAGGAGTGGTTGCCGAAGCGAGATCCGAAGGATCGGAGGAGAGCTGGCGTTTTGCTTCATCCGACGTCGTTTCGTGGACGCTACGGTATTGGAGATCTCGGTGAGGAGGCGTTGAGATTCATTGATTGGCTTCATGAAGCCGGTTGCTCCGTCTGGCAGGTCAATTTTCTAAACGCGCTGTTTCTGTTGAATTATGTTGCATTGTAAAAGATTAATTGTTTTTAAACATTTTTATAGGACTGTGTCTCTGAATTTAAGGATTTGTAATAAGTGAATTGAATATGAATTAATGCTGCAGGTTCTGCCTCTTGTTCCTCCGGGAAGGAAGGCCAATGAAGAGGGATCACCCTATTCAGGCCAGGTGATTATGCTTTTTAATGGTGTTGTAGGTTATGATGTTTCTAAATGCAGCATAAAATTTTTTACTCACTTCAGTTTCCATATCGTGTTTGAAATGCGAGGGAATTGATTATTCTTGTTCAGGAACTTGAAATAGTTTGGCAGGAATTAGCTAGTGGAAGTAAATGAATAATTACGCTTTGACTAGTCGAGTTTATCAAGGTCTTTAGATTTCTTGCTTATCTTCTATATCTTGGTGAAGGCAATTCTCCTTTATGAATGCTTTCAGGATGCAAATTGTGGTAACACACTCCTGATTTCTCTTGAAGAGCTTGTTAAGGACGGTTTACTAGCAAAGGATGAACTTCCCCAAGCACTGTGAGGAATCTGAAATCTGTGTTTATAATGATGTTAAGTGCATATATGTATCCTTGTTGTTCGTGTTTTCTGATTACTATTAAATGTCTTTAATGCAGTGATGCTAAGCGTGTGAATTTCTCAGCTGTTGCTGACTTGAAGGATCCTCTGATAGCTAAGGTAAAGTCTTAGGAGAAGCTTTTCTTTCTATGTTCCTTCTTATTTTTGTTTTTTCTGTTATGTCTATTGAATTTCATAGAGGTCAGAAAATACTTGGCCCACTGCATATGAATTGGTTAAAATTTTAAATTATCTAGTTAAGTTCCTTCCTCACGATTCTCTCCTAACTCAAAAATCAATTATTGGGACACTGTAGATTTTATAGAATGATTGCATAATCATTAGAGTAAAACAAACAAGCTGCCATGTCACAAGTAATTCACCTTCTGCCCTGAACTCAAATTGTTTAGTACAACCACTTAACAGAATTGCTGTCCTGCTGCACTGATACATCATCGCTGTTATGAAATCTGCACCCAAATTTATCTTATGCTGGTCCTTTTGTTAGGCTGCAAAGAGGCTCATCCTAAGTGATGGCGAACTCAAAAGTCAGCTTGAGGATTTCCGCCGGGACCCCAATATATCAAGTGAGTAATTTCATTTATTTATTTTTTATCTTTTTTATTTTTCTTGGTTGGGGTGAGCTGATTTTTTTTTATCAATTAATGTAATTGCATTTTTATGCTTGAAAATCCCAAATTCAAATTCCTTTCATATGCTTGAATGTGAATATATTGGACAATTAGATTTATCTTTGGATAATAGTTGTCTGGATCTCACTCACCGGAAGCTTTTGTTGTGGAATTAAGTTTTAATTTTTTTTTTTGAATTTTGTAGGCTGGCTTGAAGATGCAGCTTATTTTGCTGCTATAGACAATAGTCTAAATACATTCAGCTGGTATTTTTGGCCCGAACCTTTAAAGAATCGCCATCTCTCAGCCCTGGAAGAAATTTACCAATGTAAACAGGATTTTGTAAGAACTGGATTGCTCTTTTGTCATTTTTATTGGTTTCTACTTTCAAAAATTTTGTATTTGATGTTAAAAGTCCTAACGTTGTATATGTTGCTTTCAATTTTTTGTAGATTGATCTATTCATTGCCCAACAATTCTTATTCCAAAGGCAATGGCAAAAAGTTCGTGACTATGCACGAATGAAGGGAATCAGTATAATGGGAGACATGCCTATCTACGTAGGTTATCATAGTGCAGATGTTTGGGCAAATAAAAAGCATTTTTTGCTGGCGAGTAGTTTTTCAACTTATTGTGCGAGATTTTAATTATCTAACTCTGCTTCCAAATCATTCGATCCTTGGTGCTGGTTACTAACTTTAATATTTGTTGGGCAGAACCGAAGTGGTTTTCCTCTTAAAGTTAGTGGTGTCCCTCCTGATGCCTTCAGTGAAACTGGTCAGCTATGGGACAGGTTTGTAGTAATTTCTTTTGGTACCCAGCAGGCACATTTGGTGATTAAAATGTTTTCAAAAATCTCATTAATATTTTTCTCACAAGAAAAGCCATCTTTTCATTTATTCAGTATCTTGAAAGAAAATTAAGAAATTGTGTTCATATGAAAGTATGTAACCTGTGAAAGAACAGATTTTCTCCTACCACAGGCATAATTGTAATCAGGTGTACATGATGATATTCTTGTATTTCTACGTATCTTTTTATTTCATTTCCTTGTCCTTTTTAACATTATTTTAATCCTTTGTGGTTTCCTATCAAGCATTGAACTGAATGATTAAGGAAAGCAAGCAGATAAGCAATGATATCACTGTACACCCAAGATTATAACACTTTCACATTAGCTGCAGAGAACACCAAATTCTGCTGGATATGAGATGAGAGCGATGCTTGATACCTGGATAATGTTACCTAGACCATGTTATATCTAAAGTTGGTTCATATTTTGTTCTAATGTTGGTGTAATAGTTTTTAGCTGACTGATTAACTTCACTGTTTGACTTAAAAGCCCTCTGTATGATTGGAAAGCCATGGAGAAAGATGGATTTTCATGGTGGATTCGCCGCCTACGACGTGCAAAGGATTTATATGATGAATTCAGGATTGATCACTTTAGAGGATTTGCTGGCTTTTGGGCTGTGCCATCTGGTAAGATGTTACTCAATTAGACCACTTGATGGTTGTTGCTCATGTATGTTGGACTATATTACATAATCCATTAAATTAATGTGCAGAAGCAAAGGTTGCAATGGACGGACGATGGAAGGTTAGATTTATGTAATTCTAGAGTGACATTCAAGTTATAAGTTTCTTGAATTATCACACAATCAATCTTAGATATGATTTTGATGACAGTAGGTGGGACCTGGAAAATCCTTGTTTGATGCCATCTCCAGAGCTGTTGGAAATATGAATATAATAGCAGAAGATTTGGTATGTTTTATCAGATAGGATCCTAACAACTGAATCCTTGAGTGTTCTTTTTCTCTTGCCATAGATTGTTTTGGCTATGTTTGAATTGTATTACTTGCTGACAGTTGCTAATCCCTGGAATTCTGACATTAATTTTATGGTCCTTCACCTTCTAATTTGTTTGGTTGAATGAAATTTGATCCGTCCATCATTGAGTTTTTCTCCCTGTTTTGCATGGGTTTGGGATTTTGCATCTGTTGCCGATGCTTACAAAGTCTACATGGGTCAGGAGATGAACAAAATTTAATGTAACATGTAGTGATAACTCTGCATGGATCAGGAAATAAACAAAATTTAATGTAATATGTAGCGGTAATTGGTATGTTAAGCTAGCTATGCAAGCATTAGACTGTATTCTGGAGCTGTAGATGTTGTAAATTTAATTGAAGCAAGATGGTGAAAATATTGATAAAACTCACATTTATGGCTGATTCCATGTATTGGTTCAGCTACATAACTATATTATGGTTTAGCGTACACCATCTATCAGATTATGGTTTTAACAGTAACTTGTTTTTCCTTTTTTAAGGGCTTTATATTATCAGTTTAAATTAATATCTTCTTCATGGATGATATAGATAATTGATCTGACTTTAGATTATATGTTGTTGGTCACCATCAATAATTGTTGTGATGATTGGGTAGCTTTGCTCATGTAATCTTATTCATGATTCATTGATTTCTTCTGCTGATATGTTCCCAACTCTTTTATCATCATGTGACAGGGAGTTATTACTGAGGATGTTGTTCAGCTCAGGAAGTCAATTGGGGCACCTGGAATGGCTGTTCTCCAGTTTGGTAAGAATTAGTTGTCAATTTAAGTATGTGACTGGCATTTCGATTTATCATCTTCAAGTGAAATTCTGAAGTTTTCTTGGTTTGTAATCCCATTCTGTCTTTTATTGATACAGCTTTTGGAAGTGATGCCGAGAACCCTCATTTGCCTCACAATCATGAGAGCAATCAAGTTGTCTACACTGGAACTCATGATAATGACACGGTAAAGATCCTTCTATTCCATGTGCATAACTGTTCTTTGACTTATATGCAAAAATAAGGGGAAAATGGCATATGATTTGGAGCATTTTTTCACAATCTTGAGCACAATCAAGTTATGTAAACTGAAATTCACAACAACAGAATCAAATGTATATAATGTGTTCTTTAACTATTATTGAGATGTTTATTTGATTTGACCTAAAATTATCTTATGTAGATTATTAAACACGGGCAACTTATAGTCGTCATTTATTATTGTAGATCCGAGGTTGGTGGGACACCATAAAGCATGAAGAGAAGTCCAATGTGAGTATTTTCCTTTCCTTTTGATCTTATATGTCAGATGCATTTAAATAAGGTTTTATGTTCTGTAATTTATTGCAAGGTAATTATTATTGTAGGTGCTGAAGTATCTTTCTATAAGTGAAGAAGACGACATCTCTTGGGCACTCATCCAAGCTGCTCTGTCTTCAGTGGCCAGGACTACAATAGTTCCTATGCAAGATATCCTCAGGCTTGGGGCTTCTGCCCGGATGAACATTCCTGCAACTCAGGTAAAACATACACATAGATGTAGAATTTGTCCAGAATCACTGTTGATTGCGGCTTGGGGAACAATTCAGTTGGAAATCTCTAAGTTCAATCAACATTTCAGCATTGATAGGCTCTACATAATCTCAAGGATTTTTCTACCTTCCAACATATGCAACTAATATTTGCCTCTTTCATTTTATGTTTCTTAATTCAGTTTGGAAACTGGGGTTGGAGGATCCCTAGTTCAACAAGTTTTGATTGCCTGGAGACAGAAGCAATGAAACTGAGAGATCTGCTTTCAAGGTATGGCCGCCTGTAAGAATGCCCGAGAATTTTCGATATCCAAGAAATGTATGAGCATAATTTATGTATGGCAATATCACTTTTATGAATAATGACCTTGTCTGACATAAGGCAAGATTTTGCAGTTACTATTTATTCAATGAAATAAAAGGTTCTTGCTGTTAATTAATTCAAGTAATATGCTTTTTGTTTACTGGCATCATTTAGCTTCCACAATTCAGGGAAAGGGTCAAAGTCAGAAAAGTGCATGTTAGACATGCAAACCTACTGATATTGAGTAATGTTCTCTATTATTTTGATGATATCTTAATTGATTAAAGGGTGAAAAGGGAAAAATTATTTTCCTTATTGAAGTTTAAACCTTCTGGGAATTGCGCATGTCAGTATTTTGTTACAGATGATAATATCACTCAATAAATCTGGGTTTGTTTCATTGCATATTTTCCTGGGATCTCAAAACAACCATGTTGCTACAGTGAATTGATTAAAAGCAAAATCATTTTGTTAGAAGTCTATACATTTTCAATACATTTATATTTCCATAATCATTTTTACAATTGCCATCCTGGCATTGTTTTATAATTTGGTAAGTCAACAGAAATATCTACTTTTAGATGAAAAGAAATACATTTGAAAACTGAAAAAAACAAAAAAAGAAGAGATAAGAAAGTAGGCAGGTACAAATATAAAAAATACGATTACCCGTAGGCCCTTATTGTGGAACTATGCAGCATTCTCAATTGCTTGAATGCACTCTACAACAGTTGCCTTCTTTGACATTGCTGCCATTAGTGCGTCATGAATGACTTTGTTAGTTTTCAGTAGTGATGCAGCAAACAAAACCTGCATCAACATACCCAGCATCAGAATTCTCTATCAACATGCATTAAAGTTGTTGATGTGAAAAGTTTCTCTGCAACAATCATCTAATCCTCGGAACTGATATTCGATTTGTAAGAATCAAATTTGCAGTCAAGGAACTTACTGCCCATCTGGTAAGATTTTGTTGCTGGTCTTTGCTAAGCTGTGGTTTGCTTCTATTGATAAATCTCTGACAAAAAGAAATGCAAAGATAGTAACAATTGTGTTGTAAACATCAAGTAATATTGGAGAGCTTGATCAACAATTGTGTTGTAAACATCAAGTAATATTGGAGAGCTTGATCATGGGTGATGGATTATAAACCTGAAGAGTGAAAAGATCGGCAGATTGGCCGACTACTTTCTCATATTGTAAACCCTCTGCAGCAAGACCGGCCATTGCTACGACTGCTAACCTGAGAAAAATTGCAGCAGTTTAATATCATCAAGCGACTCTAAATTTCCAGAATGATCTCAACGACACAGTAAATAGTTTGATCTAACATTTTTTCTTTTCGTTCATTTTCTTTCAAATGGGTACCTGTCAAGTTCCTTAGCGTCAAGCTGCCCACCGTATATCAATTTTTCTAGCCTTTCGTCGATAAGATTGACATTCTCTTTTCCGATATCCAGTGAATAACCGAGGATGGGGAGGCCGAGCAAATATGCAACTACAATGGACAGAAAACACCATCTAATTAGCAAGCAACCATAAAATTGTAAGCCGTGGATTGAAATTGAATACAATTCATAGTTAGTGAAAGTACTTAAGAAATGAGCTGCTTCGTGCCTCCCGACTCTCTCCTGATAATCGGGAAAAAATGAAGAAAAGCCTTGGATTGCAGCTTGAAGAAGCCTGTAACAGGAAACGAAGAGAATAATTTTTTATGCTGAGCATCCGTCTATAATTTATTAACACTCATCTACAAAATTAAACTATAATCTTGATAGCTTTATTACTTCAAGATTAAAGAAAACAAAGACTTTCAGATTAATTTACTTGATATCTTACCCGGGCGAAATGCTCCCAATGGCCAAGACTACTAAAGAAATGCTACCAATTAAGTATGGCAGAAAGAAGCCCCAGTCCTGCGCAAATGTACGGCTCGTAAATAACAGAGAGAATTCCATGAATTATTCTAATTTATGTGTTGCTTTACAAGTAACTGCAACACGATGGGTATGCAATAGGAGATTAGCAGACACAATGCTTGGAAGATGAAATGAATAAGATTACTTTAATTTAACACAACAAAGCGAGAAAGGGAAGAAATTGAAGTTACCCCGGGAAGCTGGCCAGCAAGAACACCCAAAAACCCCGTTGTTCCCACCACTGTGAAAAGAAAAGCTGCCTGTATTACTGAAATGCATCAAACATATGAACAATGCTTTGAAATTTTATGTAATAACTATGAATAAATTACTATTAAGTTGAGTTTCTGTGAGGGCTTTCAATGCTAAATTGGAAGAGGAAAAAGAAACGCCATGTTGATGGCTTCCTAATCCATTTTAAGCTGAAATTCCTTCCTATTCATTTGAACACAGGCAGTGTGCTATAAATAGATAACATTACAAATTGCATAGAAAACATTATGCTTATTAACACTAGTAGAGTAATAGACTTACATCATTTCTGACACTTGGGATGGCCAGGTTCTCGGCGTTTTTTATTCCGAGGGACGTCAGCTCCCGGAGAGAAGTCTGTTGCATAAAATTTTGAGTCAAACTAAATATTATCTAAATATGCCAATATCTATGATTATCTATGTACATGTATGCATGGGTTTGCAGATGTGGCAAATGTTTGAGTTGCACTTTCGCAGAACTTTCAGTCACTTTTAATGGAGACTGACCGTACGGCGTGAGACGTAGGGCTGAGAACTCCATTTCTTTGCCCAACCCACTTCACTCAGCTGATCAAGAGCTTCTTTAACAGCAGTACTATCTTTCTGCAACAAATACAAACGAGTCAAAAATCAAATGAAAGTAACTGAGAGAGCACGAAATTGATTATCAAACATGTTGTAAAAGTGTACATTATTGCAATGAATCAAGCTATTTAGACCATTATCTGACTGTTCGGACTCGTAACAATGAAACAGAAAATAAAATATCATCTAGTTATAAGATTTAACAGTTAATATAAATGAAAAATTCAGCAAAGAAATTAAGAAAAAGAGAACCTTAGCAATGGCGGATTCGAGGGTTTTCAGATCAACAGTACCAGTAGCAGCAGCAGAAGAAGAAGAGGAAGATGATCTGATTCTCGGTTTGAAGGTGAAGCACTTTTGAGATTTATATGGAAATGAAGTTAATGCAGCATAAGCCATTTATGACTATGAAGAAGCAGAGGAAGAAGATAAGGTTTCCTGGGTTTAGCGCGGGAGTGTCAGTTATCAGTTATTGACTTGGTTTTCTGAGAATTATATTTTACCACGTCACCCGATTCTGAGTTTTCTTTTTTTAATTAAAATTTAGTAACCTAAAAAATGTTGAGAGTGGGATTTGAACCCACGCCCTTTCGGAGCAGAACCTTAATCTGGCGCCTTAGACCAACTCGGCCATCTCAACACAAATGCTTTGAAACTACAATCTTTAACAATTTATTGTAATCTATTTTAAGTTGGGTTGTTCATCATAATAAAAATAAAAATAAGTTAAGACTTCAAGATTCGATCAAAATAATGCTTATATATTTGTGTAATTATATAGTTTATTTGATGCAATATTTTTTTAATTGATTAGTTCAACTGATGAAAATTTTTGTCTCGAGTTTGAATTTTGCTTACATTAAATTAAGGAAAAGCTATATAACATTTAAAATATTTGATATTATATTTAATTTTATTCATTTATTTATTTATCTAGTAATATGTATATTATTATTATTATGGGATAAAAATGATAAAAGGTTAAATAATAAAGGTCATAAAAAATTTGATCTATAATTAATAATTATACCAAAAATGACCAAATAACTCTATTTTTATTTAAATAAAACTTACTTTTATAATTGTTTGTATTCATAAAATTACTTTTAGTAAAATGATAATATAATTATTGCAATATTACAATTCATAAAGTTTTTTCATTATATTCCTTAAGTTTTATGTTAAAAATTTTCAAGTCATAAATTACATTTTCTTAAATTTCTTTTAAAAGTAAAAATTATATATATACCTCCAAGGTTTGGTTAAATGTACACTTTACTCATACTGATTTCAAAAATATATTCACAAAAATTTCTGTTTATTAATTTAATATGTTAATCTCAACAAATATAAGAAAAATATGGTTTATTATGATTAATAGTGTAATACAATAACTGCAATAGAAAATGAATAAAATGTTCAAATTAACAAAATTTTTTAACAAACTAAATTATACAAGTATTTTAAACCAATAAAATTAAAATATCACTATCACTATACTTTAGGAGTGTAAATAACCTTCAATCAAAAAAATGTATAATGTGTAAGTTGAGGATCTAATGAAATTCTTGAGATATAATAAAAAAATTTTAAAAATTAACAAAAAATTTAGTAAGTTATAATATTAAGCTCTAAATAATGATAAACTTAACCATCGGCGTGGGTTAGTTAATAGAAATAATTGATTCAAATAATCATGTTAATGTATTATAAACCGAAGATAGTAACAAATGATAAAGTATTAAATATGATGTTATAATATAAAGAATTCATATGATAATTTTTTCATATAAATATTTTAAGAAAATAAAGAAATCCTTCTCAAACAATGTGAACAGAATTGGAAACCTTACACCTCTTGTATCACTTAAGGAAGTTTTACCAACTAAATCAAATATGACCCAAAATTCAAATAGTAATTTAATTTTATAGTAAGATTACATATAAATGGTCATAATTTTGTCCTAATTGAAATAAATAAAATAAAGGAGTAATTTCACATACCTTTCTTGAAGTTTATGAAAATAACAAGTAGATAGAAAATTTGTAAAATTTATAAGGATTTCCTCTACTAGTTTGCTACAGTATTTTCATGTAGTTGACCGTTTTAAAAACACTAAATGTTAAATGATTAAAATAACTTCATCAACACATATTAATGAACCATAATTCTATTATTATTTTTTACCTAAATATGATTTTCCTTGAAACGTTTAACTTACTGACCTAAATATAGTAAGAAAAAAGTTATAATATTTTTTATTGTTGTTGAAAAATGAAAGATTATGATTGTTGTTATTTAAAAATAGCAAGAAAAAATAACTTTTATTTTTTATTTTTTTAATATTATATTTTTATTTTTTAACATTGAATAATAATATTATTTTATCATAAAATAGAAATAAAATAGTAATAATAAGAGAAATAAAAATAAAAATTGATTTTTTTCTTGCTATTTCTTAACAACAACAATAATTATATCCAATTATTCAATAAAAGCAAAAAATAAATTAAAAAATATAAGTGCAAAATAATAATATAATAAAATTAAAGATAACAAATGCATGAATTCTAAGTGTTATATTTGGGTGAGAAAGTTAAAGAGTATAAAAAAAAAAAAGAGAGCATGATTATGATTCCATAATATCTAAACTTTCACAACTTCTTTCTATTTTGTTATTTCCGCAATCCTGAGGGAGGTATGTGAAAATATACCTAAAGAAAAAGTCAAGTCATCTGTTGAGAGTGGGATTTGAACCCACGCCCTTTCGGACCAGAACCTTAATCTGGCGCCTTAGACCAACTCGGCCATCTCAACCTGATCATTGTGTGGGTTTTACAAACAATTATTTGTACACGTGTATGTTGTAAACTTCACATATAAATTACAAATTTTACGAATTTTTAAAATAAATAATTATTTTATTTTATTTTATTATCCAATTGTTAAAATCACATCATCTTTTGGAATAAAAATTAAAATGCAATTTGAAAAGTTTATACAATAATGTATATAGTATCCATGCCATTCTTAAGAAGTTATTTAGTTAGATGAATAAGTTTTGTATCAAATCATTTATAACATAAAAGAAATTAATGTTATAAATTTTATGTTTGAAATTACAGAAAAAAATGTAAATACACGTATATTATATCATTAATATTTTTTGTCTAAATGCTTTAAATGGCGAGGAATTTTTTAGTGAATCAAACATCTCATGTTACATATTTCACCATAAAAAAATTATTATAACAATAATTAGTAGTATTAGAAATAATTAATTTTAATCAAATATATAAATAACAAAGAGAATTAGCTATTTCTAATTATAATGCATTGCTCCTGCTTTTTATTAATTATCAAAAAAAGAGTAATATATTTTTATAGTTTTTAAAAATATTGATTGAATTTAAATAAATAATATATATATATATATATATAATTAATGTCCAACATTAGTCTATCTATTTGATAAACTTGTTTGTTGTATATACTCGAAAACTTTGTTGCTGTGTTTGGCATCCAAATTAAATCGTCTCAGATATTATAATATAATAATATATACAATAATTAATTGTAGCCAGTTCACACATTTCCAAAACAATGAAGAATGGTATTATGAAATCAGGTGGGCTGCTGTAAATCAATGGCTTCTTCTTCTTCTTCTTCTTCTTCTTCTTCTCTCGAAGTCTGAAAACAAAGGAATTGAAATTTGAAAACAGCTCCTACCAACAACATTAACGAATGGAAACAACATCTCAATCAATTAATTAATTAATTACTTGTCTTCTATTTATGGCGCCCAACATCGTTCATAACCAGTAGCATGCAGCCTATTGTAATTCACCTTTGGCACACACTTCAGCCCTCTCTTCATCGTCTGCAGATTCTATAAATGTGGTCCTTCTTCTTCTTCTTCTTATTTTGTTTTCTTTTTCAATATTAAATTAATAAATATTATATACATTAAGAGTTGAATTAATTCAGCTGCTGCAAGTGTTTCTATCCTAACCCTAGCTATATACATATATATATATATATATATATATCATTCTGCAGTAATTAATACAAGACTCCGAAAATGGCGTCTTTCAATCTTCCTCTTTCTTCAATTTCAACAATCACCATTTCCAAAGCTACTTCCACTCATTATTATTTCATAAATGGCCCCAAATCCCTTAAGAACCGCTGTGAGTTTTCTGTGCGCTATATATATTTTGGTTACTCTTCCAATTTTCTTCCTATACACGTTCCAACTATCCACAGATTAGTTTTAATGTTCCTTTGATTTGGTTTTTTCATTAATTAATTTTTTTATAATACAAACTCTTTTTAAATTTTTGAATATCATTTAGTCGTTAATAGAGCAGACTATTTAAAAATTAAAAAAAATTATTTTATTTTCAATTGAAAGAAATTTAAAATTTAAAATTTTAATAATATAATTAATTTCTTTAAAAAATGAAATTGTTTAAAATATTTTAAAATAAAATATTAAAAATTTGTGTAAAGTAATTTTATATTTTTTTAAAATTTTTTGTGACAAGAAAATAATTAATAAATTTTTATTCAAAACTCGTATTTATAAAAATTCTACAATATAAAAAGTTTATTCTAAAAAATTTCATTTAAAGAATTATATTAAACAAATATTTAATCTCTTATTAGTTTGTATAGAGTTATTCAATATTTTCATTGACACTTTACATTTACACTTGGACGTAATTATCACAATTTTTTTCTTTTAATTATAGTGCTCAAAATTTTAAGATGTAAGCGATTATCCAATTTTTTTCTCTATATATATATATATATTGTGTTTACCACTTGTTTAAGATTAATTATTGGATTTATTTTTATTTACACCAAAAAATTTATGTTCAAAATGTAAATTTTACATTAAAATTTTGAACTTTTGTACGTACATTGTATTTCAAATTTTATATGATATATAAAACACTGAATAGAAGCGCCAAAATAACCCATGCCTAATCTCGACACCGGCCATTGACTATTCTTTTGCTTTCGACCAATACTGATTTCATTTGCCTTGCACCTGTCTGTTGTTGTTGTTGTTTTTGTTTTCCAGCAACAAAAGCTGCACACAACAAAGAAAACACTGCAAGCAAAGCAAAGCAAAACAAAACAAAACAATCTCCACAACTCAATCAATATTTCGCCCTTCTCTCTCTGTCTCTCTCTGTCTCTCTCTCTCTCTCTCTCTGCATGCATGCACGCATATTTTTGTTCAGCTCTTTCAGTCTTAATTTCAGGCTCCCTCAGAACCCCAAAATAAAAATAAATAAATAAATAAATAAATTAAAAAAAAACGAATCCTTAGACGGAGAAAAAGAGAAAGACGTAACTGATCAAATACAGAAAATAATTACCATTTTCACGTGGTTTTGTTGCCCATTTTCGATTCCCGTGCTTCCTCTCTTCTTTTAATTTCCATCTGACATCCAAAACGACGTCACTCTCACTCAGCTGCTGCTACACCACACCACACCAAACCTCTAAGGTTTCCCCTTGCATTAATGTATTAATGCTGACTACGTCTTATTCATCATCATCGATCCTTTGATCTTCCCCTCTTCCATCCCTGCCGTTTATTTTCTCTGGTCATCGTACACTGTTTGAGAAATCGTACGTACCTTCTTGTAGTTGACGACTGCCGTAGCTCGATCTGCATGTGTTCTGACAATATAATTTATTTTATTTTATTCATGTAAGAAAATATTATTGGGGGGAGAGCCAAACTGGTTTTAATTTCAGAGCAGTGCTTTGCTTGCTTGCTTGCTAGCTGGGTTCTGGTTCGTTTACTTGACTACTGCTTCCATCTTTCTTCAGGGTTGAATGAATGAATGAATGAATGAATGAATGATAATGGAACTACTTTTAGACAGCAATGAAAACACTGCAGGAAAGTAAAATAGGGTTTTCACATGTAATTCAATTATTCGTATCCATCAACAGCTCTCTCCACTGTTCCAAATTTCTCTGCATTGGTTGAAGCAGATTTTTTCTGGGGATTAACAACTGAGTATGATAATGGTTGTTTTAAAAGCAGAAATCACTTATGCTTTATATATATTTTTACGTATTTTCACATTTTTTCTAATATTTTTTTAAGAAAAGATTTGATAATTACATGTCTAGTCTAGCCTTATATATTAATAACTCAAAAATTATTTTAACTAATATTTAAAAATTACTTGTAATTTTAATTAAATATAAATCATTTTAGACATTAATAATCAAATATATGAATTCATATTGATATTTTTTTTAATTTATTATGAACATAATGAGTACTAGTATTGTCAAATTAACGAATTCTAAGATTGACGACATTCTTAAAGTAAAATTTTGTTGAATATATATTTCGATAAGTATTTGAATAACGGGTTAAAGAATAATTAAATTTAAAGGGATTATTCAAATTAAATTATACAATCTTAATATCACTATCGAGGTTCATTTTCTAATCTGAATTTATTTTTTAATGTTATGTATCTTATTCTTAATTGTATGAGAAAATTTATTCTTTTTATTGGTTTAAATTTTATTGATTACTCATTTTAATCAATTCACTATATTTCTTCTAGTAAAAGCTTATATTTTTAAAAAAATTTATCCAAAAATATTTTTAGATTGCATTAATGAATTAACATGGATGTAAGTTTATGACTCAAAGTAACGGATGCTAATTCAATTAAATGAATTTTAACAAACACCAAGATGTTTTAAATTAATTAATTAATTGATAGATTGGCTACATTAAGGCTCAGGCATAAATTAGGGTTTAGGAATTAATACTATTTAATGAATACTTATAATATGTCGAAGACACAATTTAAAAGTCAATTCTAACAAATACACACAAAATATAAATAGAGTAGCCCTTTGTTTTCATGAGTCAGTTGAATTACATAAAGAGTGTAATGCAATTCAAAAGTTAGATCATCTCGATCCCCTGTCCAATAATTTATATAATCTATCTAATTTAAAGTTTTTATTTCAATAAATTAGAATATTTTGAATAAAAATGAAAAAGCTCACTCACGAAATACTATCCATTTATTTTCTGATAAAACTCGATGATCTGAAAAGGTGAAGCATCTCCCAAGCAAAATGAAATTATGCAAAATGAAATTATATGTTTGCCCAAATAGACATTAAACTAAAAATAGTAATTAATTATCATGCATTACTAAAGTATACGAAATAAAAGGAAACACAACAACCAAATTAAAACCAAAATTGGAGCATTGTATGCCACAACCAACTACAAATTTTCATCGTTAATTACTCTTTTAATCCAAATTTTTATAGTAAGTAACATTAAATAGATATAGAACAGTACTATAACTGATACTGCCTCATATACAACATATTGCCCTTAACATAAAACCCTAAACCGAGTAATAACAATACTCAAAAATTAATTGTAAAACCTAGCTACAGATAGGTAGTAATTTCATTTCATATCATATCATATCATAAACCCTAAATTTCACTGCAATTGCTCTCCATTAATTAATTAATAATACTTCCTTTCCACAGCTACAGCACGCAGAGGGTTCTTCATTTCACAGGAAAGCTTCAGAATCTCGCTCAGATCAACCGGGTGGTTAGCTTTGTCTTGAACCCACTGGAAACGGCGCACCAAATGAGCCACCCAGAGGCTCACGGTGGCTAACCCCAGGTTCTTTCCTGGGCAAACCCTACGCCCGGCTCCGAACGGGGCTAGCCTGAGATTCCCACCCCGGACGTCGACGTTTTCGGTTAGGAACCTCTCCGGTTTGAACACGTGCGGATCCTCCCAGACGTGGGGATCGTGAGTGATCGCCCACATGTTCACCATCGCCGTCGTGTTGGCCGGAATCACCATGCCGTTGCTCAGCTGGACGTCCGTCGTGGACAGACGGGCCCAGGATAAGAGTGGGCCCGGTGGGTGGACCCGCAGACTTTCCTTGACCACTGCCTGTAAGTAGGGTAATTTTTCCACGTCAGCGTCCGTAACGACGGTTCTGTTTTGTAAAACGGATTCGAGCTCGGCATGCAGTTTGGCTTGTACTTCGGGATTCAATACCAACTCGGCCAAAGTCCACTCAGTTAACAGCGCCGCAGTATCAGTTCCTCTGAAAATCATCTCCTACAAACCAGAAAAAATCAAACTCAGTGGGTCAACTCAATCGTATAACGAACAATTTAACCAACAATAATTTCACGCATTATTATTACATACCCATAAGACCGCAATCATGTCATCTTCTTGGAGCTTCTCTTCGCCGTCTAAAGATAACAGAACATCCACAAAATCAGAATTATCAGATATTTTAGCTGACTCACTGAGTCGTAGTCGATGTTCTTCGATGATGTTTCTGACGAATTTCCGGACTCGGGGGACGAGTTTCAGGCAACGTTTGTTTATACGAAAGGCATCGTAGAAGAAACTCGTCCATGGAAGATAATCAGAGAAGTTGAAAGCACCTAAGAGCTGGAAACCTTCGTTAACCATGTCTTTGAGCTCTTCGAGCTGTTTGCTGTCAGTGACGACGTCGTATCGTCTGCCGAAAACGCTTCCCATAATATTGTTTAAAGCAGCGAACTGGAGATGTTTCCTTAAAAAGACATGACCGTTATGGTTTTGTTCGTCGGTTATGTTTTTCAGCATGGTGTCGCAATCAAGCTGGCGGCCGCCTTCGTGGGCGGAAATGCGCCGGGGAGAGAAAAGGTGAGACGAAGCGATTCTTCTTAGAAGTCGCCAGTAAGCTCCATTTGGCGCGAAGCCGATAGCTCGGCTGAACATGAGGCTCTTAGCGGACAACTTGATGGGACGGTCCGCAAAATGAGGGGAGGTCAAGATTTCTCGGGCAGTGTGAGGATCGGAAGCGACGACGACGGGAGTGGAACCAAGGCTGAAAGCCATGAGCTGAGTGTTACCTCGGCTCCAGGCCATGGCGGCGAGAGAACGATGAGCTAAGCCGCGACTCAGAGTAAACAAGCTGCCGAAAATGGGGAGACCCCTCGGGCCAGGAATCGAAACACGACCACGTCGGTTTTTCCCGTCTTTCCATGCAATTCCGCCATTGGAAAATGCCCAAGTGAAGACAAGAACCGACAGGAACGCAACAAAGAGAGAGAACAGAACATAACCATCCAGAAGATTCTCTGAGCCTATGAACGCTGGTAGAGTGAAAGCCCACCAAGTTTTATCCTTTGTAATCAAACCCAACTCCATTGTTTCGGATGCAGAGCAAAGAAAAACGAAGAGAATATATATGCAGGGAAGAATTTAATGCAGGTGTCTCCTTTTTCCTGGTTTCTTGCGAGAGAGTGATGAAAATAGTTAAAGGGAGGGAGATTTATACAATGATTTCACGTGGAGAAAGGGAAGGAAAACGATGGAGGTTTGCATGAAACAGAGAGATAGAGAGAGTGGGGGAGGCGTTATGAGTATTGAAGAGCACAGAAAGAAGGAGCAAGAGGGGTGTATTGAATGAGACCATAGATTTACTGCGTATATGTATATAAATTTTGTAGGGAAAGAGAGAGAGATGATGAAGGAAGACAAGGAGGTAACGCTTGATTACTGTTGAAGTAACGCATTGAGAGCTGTGACAGTTTGAATTTTCAGAGGGAGAGAGAGAGAGAGAGGGAGAGAGAGAGAGAGAGAGAGAGAATCGTGAATTCGTTTTGGATTTGGGTCGGATAAATTCAGAGTTACAGATAATAACATTCAGGTCCCCTATGTATCATATTTTTATTATAAAGATACAGTCTTTTTTTTTTTCATTTCCTTACGACAGGTCTCATTCACACTTCGGCCAAAGATTTATTATGACTAATTAGATTAAGTTCAATTAAAATTGAGTTTAAAAAAATCTAAATTAAGTAGGTATATTGAGATCAAATTCAACTAAAGTTCATTTCGATTCTAAATACATAAAAATAGCTACTCTTGTTAGATTTTTCTTATTTATGTATTTGAAAATGAACATTATCCTAATTAATTGACCATTATATATATATATATTATAAATATTGGAATCAGTATTTATTTAATTTTGTTTATAAATTATGGTTTAATAGATCTTATAAGTATATTGTAACCAATATCATTATATGTATGTTGGTTGCAAATTAAATTTCAATGAATAATAATAATTTTTGACAATAATGGTGGCTTAAAAATTTTATTCTATAAAATGGAGAACGATATTAACATTTTAAAGATGGTGAGAAATTATAGAGTTTTTCTCATATGATTATTATTAGAGAAAATAATTTTATAGTTGCTTTATGAGTTTTATATAGAGAGTGCCCCTTATAAAATCAAGACAATATTATATATTGAAAGTTAAATTTCCATAAAACCTAATTGCACTAATATATTATCCTAAGTGTGCGAAATCTTTCCTTTAAGATAATGTTTTAGCAGGTCTTACTACATATTTACAAAATTGTGTATTTTTATTTTTTGATTAAAGCATCCATTAAAATCAATATTTCCAACAACAACCACATGAATATAATTAAATGGTTAAGTTTAAATTAAGATTAAAATAGAGGAAGGTGAGTACCATAAAATTAAAAAACAATTTCTAATTTAAATTTATACTAAAATAACATCATTGTTTTTATAATATTAAATTTTGAGGCTACATAACATCGGGAGCATGTAATTTAATATCAAAGATTATAAATATTTTAATAGGAACTAGTTAGGTATTTATTTGTTGTAAATGAATAAATTATATTTTTTTTTGTGAAAACTAACAATTTAGGTATTTAATGTCATTGTTTATGTTAAGGTAGGTGATGTATAACGTTTTTTCTTCGGGCAACCGTTATGCGCACAAAAAGAACTTGTCTTGATTTGTCGCAGTAAGGGAAGGTGATGATCAGTATTAATTTGGTTAATTATATAAGTAATTTGGTTAATTATATAATGATTTTATTTCCTTTTAAGAGCGAGTTCATTAGGTTATGTAATTGTGTTAGTTATTTTACATATATTTCTTCATTTATGAATAGGACCTAATTACTAATTAGTCCTTGTATCGTTTTAATCTTATAGTATGCTTATAAATAAATCAATTAATATTTATACATAAGACATGAAAAAAAATATTAAATTCTAAATTTTGCATATTATTTTTGAAAAAAGAATATTTATAGAGAGAGAATAATCGAGAGTATTATATTTTTATACATATATTTATCTTTTTTTGTAAATGATTGGTTATAATACATTAATTACATATTTTATATTCAATCTCAATAATTAGAATGGTATTAATTCAATAATTTTTAAATAACGTAAAATATATATATATATATGTATAAAAATATGGAGTTCTCGATCTTTTTGATATATGTATATAGTATATGTATATAGGTAACCCATGAATGAAGACATGGAAGTAGAACAAAAGGTTAAAGAGGAAGGAAGTTCAATTAATTTGAGGCAAATTGATGAAATTCAATGGATTTTGCATGAGAAACAATTTTGGGACTCGCATCTCAATAAAAATATAAAATCAGAGGGAATTAAGTAAAAGTGTTTCCTAAATTTATTATCGTTCTGAGGGCGCACACAAGAAATTATTGGTTCTTTGTTTTTAAGGGGAGCAAAGCAAGATAACGATTGCATATATACGGCTGGGAACCTTCCAACCAAGCCTACCACCTCAATATTAAGTACAAAGGTACAACGTACCTATACGCTTTTCAAGTTTTTTTCTTTCTTTTCATATATATATTTATATATATATATATATATATCGAAGGGATTCAATTTTATTTTAATCAACCGGCTTTAGCAAGAAAGATTATTTTTTTTCTAAGTCAAATGGTTGATAGTGAGATCTCGAATCAACATATTGGTCTTACAGTATATTTTAGTATCCTTTTCCTTTTAGAATTAGTCGTAAGAAGCATGTTTGGTTGGTAAATGACTTACCTTTTAGTCTTCGACTCCCTCAGTCACTATGAACGCCCTCGACAGATGCAATGGAATATGTACATTTATCTCTCTTGACTTGAACCGTGATTTAGCCACGTACTCTAATCCTCTGAACTACTGGCCTCGTCCAGTCTCCATTGAATATGTTCCCGAAAGTACTCTTAAAAAAAAAAACTTTCCTCTCTTCAGCCAACATATGATAATAATACAAAATCCGTCCGAAGTATATGCTAATTGCACCTTTATGATATTTGAAGGTTGGTGTATTTAGAAACAAGAGTAATCCATTTAGTAATTTAAATGGGCCGAGTCCAAAAGAAAACGTACCATAAATTAAAAACCAGAAACTAATAGCAAACTTGCACCAACTGCCACTCTGCGTTCACAGACCGAATATTTACTCCTCCCCAACAGCCACCCATGTGCGCCGCCGCCGAAACTTCGTCCGCCTCAGAAGAAGAAATCCTAATCCCTTCACTCCCAAACGATGTCGCTTTAAACTGTCTAGCACGAATTCCGCGTTCTCACCACCCAATTCTCTCCTTGGTCTCCAGACCAATCCGCTCTCTTCTTTCCTCCTCGGCCAATCTCCTCTACGCTACCCGCTCTCTCCTTAACTCCACTCAACACTTCCTCTACCTCTGCCTCCGCGTCCCCGCCAACTCCTCCCTGCTCTTTTACACACTCAACCAAACCCCACATTCTCATAAAAATTACATTTTCACCCCTATTCCTTCCCTCCCTTCTCCTCCCCTCATCGGCTCCTCATTCGCCGTCGTCGGTCCCAAGATTTACGTTTTGGGAGGGTCGATCAATGATGTGCCGTCCCAACACATGTGGGTTCTGGACTGCAGGGTCCATAGGTGGGAGAAAGCTCCCAACATGCGCGTCGGCAGGGAGTTTTCAGCTGCCGGAGTCATTGGTGACAAAATTTATGTTATTGCTGGATGTTTGGTTGATACATGGGCGAGAGCGAGGAATTGGGCGGAGGTTTTTGATGTAAAGGCTCAATCTTGGAGCTCGGTTTGTAGCGATATAGTATATCGTGAGAAATGGATGCACGCAAGTGCGGTTATAGATGATAAGATATATGCTATGGGGGACCGGGGTGGGGTTAAGTTTGATCCAGGAAAATTGAGTTGGGAGAGTGTGGAGAGTGAAATTGATATGGGGTGGAGGGGCAGAGGATGTGTCGTGAATGGAGTTTTGTATTGTTATGATTATTTAGGGAAGATAAGAGGATTCGATATGAAAAGAGGGAAGTGGAAAGAGCTAAGAGGTGTAGAGAAGGGTTTGCCGAAGTTTTTGTGCGGAGCAACAATGGCAAATTTGGGAGGGAAGTTAGTGGTTGTGTGGGAAGGAAGTGGAAGGAATGCGAGGGAAATGGGGCTTTGGTGTGCAGAGATTGAGGTGGAGAAGGATGGGGACGGAGAGTTGTGGGGAAAGATTGAGTGGTCAGGTTTGGTTCTATCGGTTCCTAACGGTTCATCAATTGTGAATTGTGTGGCGGTGACATTGTGAGAGTTTGGAGGATTTATGGGTATTGGATTCTTTTGTTGCTTCATTGTTGCTAGTAGCTATTATTTTTTGTTATTCAATTTAACTTTGTGTTTGCATATTGTTGTTTTATGTATTGGTGTGTGTTTGTTTTATGATAATTTGTTGTTAGGCGTGGTATATGAGCTTCTTTTGAGGTGATTGAAATAGTTAAGAATGCCTGAATTGGTTACTAAATGATATTTATATTACCAAATCTTTCAGAGTTACAGCTGAATTCATAAAACGAGCTATATGATAATAATTAAGATTGTTTTTGCCATATTTATTGAGCATGATTGACTGGTGCATATGTTCTATTGATTTTAGAGTTTAGCTTAAGAGTTTTATGTTTACACTTAAGTCGTAAAGTATGTACTCTATTATTTGCTTATGCTTAATCAGGGATGACCAATTATATTTCTTGTTTTTCCTTCCAATTGTAGCTTGCTGTTGTTCATTATCTGTGAGTTTTTACTTCTTTGTTTTTGCTTTTACCAAAGGATGCTGTTGAAAATAGCTTTGAGTTAGACCATACTGTACAATGGATATCATGAACATTCAGTGTTAGAGAGGTTTAATTCCCCTTGGTTTTCCTGAATACTAAAGTTTACAACATTTATTAGTAGTCCTCAGTTTGTAACCCCAGTGCTGGTACCAAAGGATTTTTGGGTTATCAAAAGAAGAACACATTGTGAATATTTTAATTGGTAATTTTCTCACCACATTAGGAATGTTAACTGCAAAAGATAACATCAGCTCTGCATTTCTGAATGCCAGTACACTGCTTAATCATTTGCTGATTCTCCATTAGGATACCCTTATCTGATTTCATTTTTATTCTTTTGTAACTTAGAGATGAGCAGAACATTTCTTTAATCTTTTTTATTTTATAGTTTTGCAGAACTCAGGATGAGATTTTCTTGTATACGGTTCAAGAAATACCAAGCAACTCTTTTCTTGGTAATCTAATCTCGTGGTTTTATCATGTAATATTTTAACATTATCTAGTATTTTGCAAGGGACTTTTTGTTTTTAACGTAGTTAAATTTGATATTTTTACTAGATCTTTTAATCAGTAAACTTAAATATATGAGAAACGACTCACCACTTCCATAACTTGTTTTGATAGCTAAATTATTAGTCACATTTATTTTCTTGAGTATTGTTAGATCCCGAGTAATGCTATTTTTCTATGTTTAGCAAGAAGAAATGGAAATGAGCTGAGCATTAATCCGATATTTGCTCAGCAGCTGCTGGTATCTTACGGAGGATCTGAAGAGATTTCAGGTCAGGTGACTCTCTCAACATCAGTAATAAGTTGAAAACAAAAGTAATTCGACTCTTTCTTCGGTGATTGTTTATATGTAAATTAGGGCTGTCCTTTGCCAAGTTTGTTCTTTGTATATATATATATATATACAAAGTACTTTGGATTGCTTATAGGTTCAAATAATTTATTACTGCTTGTAATCAAATTATTTGTTGAATACTAGCTGTGTGACATTTACATTTTCAAATTCTCTTATGTAAATGCTGTGTGTTTGTATATGCATTTGTTTTAATCCGGCTCTCTACCAGATGTATTTGTAATGCGTAAACTGTAGCAAACCCTGTTTAATTATATTTAATATTTTTGCCAGTTATACAATTTAGATTAATTAAATTGAAATTCTTGGAAATATTTTTTACTGAACATGTTTCTTAGTTCATAGTTATGAAGTTTTTGGTTTTAAAAGACAATACCAAACGTGCCCCTAACAAAATGAAATTCCTAATCCCAGTCAGGGTAGACAAAGTTGTTTGGCAGGTAAGCGAGCATTGCAAGAGTGCGATTACCTGGAAATGATTTGCATATTGATTTGGTTGATAGTCACCTTCTAAAATATTTGAGAGTATTAATGTGACAAATGACATAATAGAATCTGATTATTACAACTACAATAAAAGAAAATTGACAAGAAACAAATATTGATGAAGGCGGCTGCCCAATTCACTGGCTTATTATCTGACCTTAAGAATTTAATTTAAAATTAATTGTCAATTACACGTTTCAAAGGCAACCAAAATACAGTTTCATGAATACACAAGAACAACTCCAATTACCCAAAAGCTATACAAACTTCCATCAGCCGAAAACTTTTTTGACTCTAGCGAACAAAATCTTGGTGCTCCAAGAAACCTGAAGTTGATCCGGCTTTATCTTAGAAAGGTTTGCAAGTAGAATGCACGAAGACTCACAGGGAACAATGTACTGTCTCATTTTATTTGTGTAATCTTAATACACAGGTGAGATACAATCTCGTTTATGTGCGTAACTCAAGACGATTACTCAATAAGATTAAAAGCTTAAGTAGCATTATACTCAATAAGATTAAAAGCTTAAGTAGCATTATACCACCCTGTTACGTACAAATGCATCTTCATTGGTACATTACTACTCTGTGCTAAACCCTGACTAATATGAACGTAAGGATAATTAAGCTACATCCACCACCAAAACTAGGAACATCAAATACGCAATATGCCTAAATAATGAAGAAAATCGTGAGAAGCACCAGAATCGAAGCTTTGTTAATATCTGGCAATTGCCATTCCGTCCTCTTCCTTCAAAAAGCCCTCGATTTGTTCAAGTGCCTGGGAGGATGTGAATTCCAGTTAGCTGAGCAATATGCTAATCAAAGAGCTATAACAGGACAAATGGGTGGATAGGAAAGAGAGAAGATAGCTTAACAAGTGCTCGTAAAAATACAGGACTCATTTCAAACACTTTGACACAATTGTCTAGCTGTTAGTGAATCTGTGTGATTGTGTTAAAGAGAGATAAATATAGATAGAGACCTCAATTGCGATAGTTACGGGTGTAAGACTGGATACGTCTCTGTGACCTAGTTTGGCGGCAATATCTGCACCAAAGAATTACATATTCAGAACATTCTACAGCAACTGCATCCAGTGGAAAACAAAGATGACAGTGTGTGATGGCATTAAATCTATGTAATTAAAATACAACATAAAATCGTTTAACCCTGGAGAAAATCAAGACAAATGTTAAATGGAAAATTTAACCGAAGGGCTGAAGCGTACTTACTTTCCAAGGAAACCCTAGCATTGGCATTTGTATATGATTCACCTCTTTCTTCCCAAAGGGTAGACAGACGATTCAAGGCCTGCAAGAAAGTTGACGGATAAAACACACACCAGGAATTAAGACTCCAGTTAACATCCATCATTGTAATACCAAACACAAAGGAAAGACAACTAATTATTATGCAGGACAAAAAGACTACCTTTGTGTATGCATCACTGGAATCAGATTGATGCAGAAGGGGGCGTGAATTAGTTCCTACAGCTGCAATTCTCTTTGCCAAGGCTTCTAAAGGTACATCTAACCAGACACTAATTCCCTTCTGCATATATCTCCTGATGAACAGAAAATGCATCTTAGTCAAAACTGCAGACCCAAAAAGAATCCAATCACAGAATCTGAAAAATAAGAAACTTAGTTGTAATTCTATTTATACCAGTTGATGGGCCGTGTAACAGCACCTCCACCAGTAGAAACAACAAGTCGACGCATCAAAGACAGCTTCTGCAGTATCTCAGTCTAACAGAAGAAGAGCAGTAGATTTAGAATGGAAGGCAACAAAAACTTGGATTACTGAAATAATTAGTTATAGTAGATAATTACAAAAAGGCAGCAAATACAGGTGCCATTAATTAGTTTGTATCTTTCTCATTATAAATACTGTACATCTATAAGTTCTCCCAAACCAGATTAAGAATAAAGGTAATTTCAGGTAGAACTGCTCAAAGGGAGAAATTGAAACACTAATTTTAACATGTGCACAGAATGGCAATATATACAATGTTTGTGTAGAGAGAGAGAGAGAGAGAGAGCTCCCTATTCCTAACTAACCTCCTTCTCTCTGAAAAAACCTTCTCCATAAAGCTTAAAGATGTCAGCAACAGATGTTCCCTCCACAGACTGTTCAATCAAGGTATCACTGAAGCAACCACAAAATTCATACAGTCCAGTTAATATTTAACCACAACAAACAAGCTTATCAAGTCAACATTTTCAAGGTAAAAAATACACAAGCAGGCCGTGGTGCCACTTTCACTGGTTAACGTTGCAAGTATACAACAGAGAGATGTAATGTCCCAAAAGCAGATGAGATCATTTTCCATGGTAGGCACTTAAGATATTTACAGCTATTCATTTTATGAAATGTCTTGAGGTTCTCAGCTGTGACTCGGATCTGTTTTTCCAACATTAAAGATTTCAGTAGATTTGGAAAAACAAGGAAAGGGACCAAAAAATGCAGTAACTTTGATTCCAAAGTATATAATTTTACACCTCCCAATCATTCCCATGTTTGTTTTAAATAAAAATATTTTGTGACCAAAACCCACAAGTGATGTATAATTGCTGGGCAAACCTGTCGAAAAATGAATAATCAAGTACTCCAGACAGAATCTTGCCAACAGTTGTTTTTCCAGAGCCCATCATTCCTGCATTTCAGAAATTACATAGTTTAACTCCCCAAGCAATTAGTTTAACCACTCAGGTAATTATATCATTTG
This sequence comes from Azadirachta indica, assembly GCA_022749755.1. Classification (NCBI taxonomy): domain Eukaryota; kingdom Viridiplantae; phylum Streptophyta; class Magnoliopsida; order Sapindales; family Meliaceae; genus Azadirachta; species Azadirachta indica. The sequence continues at coordinate 7,214,650 of CM040447.1, forward strand.
CTATCTCAATTAAAGGAAGGACTTAGACAAAGAAACTGACCAACAAGATATATACAGCGTCCATTTAAATATGGCTCAATCTCTTGTGACTTGTTCTGCAATTTTATTAACATCTAGTAAGATATGTACATAAAGCTATCTTGGATGAACAACAATTTGAACTCAGTTTTTCAGGCCTTGGAATTTAATTCACATCTAGCAAGAAAAGATGCTAGAATGATCAAAGAAAAGGAAAAATGATCTCATAACCAGACTTCCAGGGGCCAAATTAAAAATCACAAATAGAAATGGTTCTCTACCTTTAAAATTAGATCTTCTTCAAAAGGAGCTTGAAAATTTGCAGATTCCAAGACTGAAGCTGCAAAAATGACATTTAAAGTAGACTTACAGTACTCATATGAAAACGCTTAAAGTTAGTAACTACACCTGATCACACAAACAGACAGAGAGAGGGAGAGAGCAATAGAATGAATTCCACTCCAACCTTATTCATGCAACAATGATAACTCGCCATATATCATGCCATTTTATAATCTCATGAAACTGGATTACAAATTATAACATATTGAATCATACTATTGAAGTTCCATATAAATGATTTTAACACATTTTTTTTTGTGATTTCAACTGAAACAAATCAACACAAAATCAAATAGCAGTTGAAATAACCCTTTATCTAGCATTTTGGTCTGCATTCTATAAACAACATAAATATTATTTCGTTTTCTCTTTATCCTAGAAATCTCTGTTTTAAGGTCTTAACGCAGCCTGCAATTGTAAGTTCTCAAATTTTTATTATGTATTTCAACCTTAGGGGATTCCAGGTTTAAGTTCTTTCCTTAGCAATCTATAGAGTATATGAATTCATACTAAAAACAGCATTAAAGAGAGGAAATTCATTGGGCAACAAGACCACTTCAATGAACAGAAAATGTTATACTTGCAATTCAAATTTCAGCCAAATTCTAAACTTTAGGACAAGTCTGACCTCTAACATACCTAGAATCCTAAGCTTTTAAGTGACCCTTAAACTCAGCATCCCACTACTATTACTACTACTTGACCAATCTATGAGTCAACATTGGACCTTCATATGTATCAGTGAGCAGTATGCATCAGTCAACCAAGATCACAATCTTCCATTTCTAGTTTGTCTTTTAATTAAATTTTATATACATAAATATACATATGTATGTGTGTGTACATATCTATGAGCAAGATCAAATGAAACTAGTTCTAACATTCTCTTAGCTTACATTACTCAATAACTTTCTAACACATACACTATCTGCCAATTTAACTGACTTTCCATCAGATTATTTGGTGAACAAAATACAATGAATAAATAAATAAACACCAAGTTTTAGCGAGAGTGCTCATTTTTTCCACACGACACAGTAGCTTTGGCTTCAAAGTCAAAGCAGACAACGTCTCAATCTCAAACATAGGTTAAAACAAAAAAACGACTCCAAGTTGATTATGGATTGTGTTTTCATAATCTAGAAACTACGTCCATCACCACTCAATCGAATAAAAGAATCAAATCAGTAAAAATATGTGCATATAAGCGTAAAAGAATTGCTGGAATACAATGTTAACTACCTCGAACGTTCTTAAGAGAGGAGGAAGCCTTCAATGAGTGGGATCTATGCCAATTTGAAGCCATATTTGGCCCCATGTGAGCTGAAATCAGTACTTGAAACGTCTTCTCTTCCCTCATTCTCCGAGAAAATCGAACAGAACCACTCAATTTTCTAGCAAACTTCTCCGAACCAATCCATGTCGGATATTGTAATGTTTGCAATACTTTAGCCTCCATTATTCACCACAAAACAGCTTTATTGCACCGATAACTTAACAACCTATAAATTAATTACAGTTTTATTTAATTTCACTGCAAAAATAAACACAAGAACCATTGTTATTCAAATATTAGTCTATTGAAATCAAATTTCAGATCCGATTACTTGAATTTAACACCAATTAACAAATTCTAATAAAAGAAATCCGTATGCGCGTACCTTAGAATACATCAGAAATGCTCTGTTTGAATGCTGAGAAAACGCAGGAACATTTCGAAACCAGTTACTCCTCGATTTTCTCCACAGCCAAACGGAAAATAATTGATTATTTGAAATTGAAAGAAGGAGAATGAGAATGTGAAACAAGTTTCAGAGGCAGAGTTGACTCAGTAGAATGAACGAGATTTCAGCAAGGCGTCTGCTGCGCTCGTTTTTGCATTTGGCTGGTTTTCTTTCTAAGAGGAGTCTATATAACGGCAGGCTGGAGTTCGGTGGTTCAAGGGGTAATAACATTTTTATCCCTGAACTTTGTCAAAACAACATATCAAGAGATCATGTTTTCAATTATAACAATTTTATCCCCGGCATGGCACGTGACAAATAACATAATATATAATTAAAGGTACAGATTGATTTGTTAAAAAAAAATAAAATAAAATAGTTTAATAGGCCGATTTAGTGGTTTAGAAATTTAAACGGCGCCGAACCGAAATGCAACCCAACTTGTACAGTGAGGGATGGCAAAATGGGTGGATGGGATAGGTTAGGCAGGTCTTTCTCTTTTTTTGTGTTGTTTTTATTTTTTAATTTATTTTCTAATAAATTTAATGGAACAGAAAAAAATTTACATAAAAAAATATATCCTCCATTCTCACTTATCTTTCCTCTTTTTGTACTAAATACTAATTAAAAAAATTAATTATATATGATAATATTATTTATATATAATAAATATATTAAAAATATAAATTTAATTATTTGATAGGATAAAAATATAATAAATTATAAATTTTTTTAATTGAATATTATCCATGTACATAATTTTATTTTACGAATAATATATATATATATGAGAAATGGGGTAAGATGCGTTAAGTAGTATTATACAGTTTTCTATCTCATTAATAATATGAGTATTAATTTTCTCTTATTCTCTACCTTATTCATTATTGCATTATTTTAAATTTATTTCATTTAATACTTGTTTAATTTGTTTTTTTATTGACTAAAATTATTTTTTTAATCATATAAATTTTTTTCAAATTTTTGATACTATTTTGTTGACATTAAATAAAAATTTTTAAAAATTAAAAAAGATATTTTTCTTCTATTAAAAAAATTTTAAAATTTAAATTTTTGATAGTAAAATTTTTCTAATTTTTTTAAAAAATAAAATTATTTAAAATATTTATATTTTATTTTAAAATTTTATATTAATTTTTAAAAATCAAACATTAAAAATTATTTATTAAAATAATTATGTAAATTTTTTTAAAAATTATTTATATCAACAAACTATTAATAAAAGCTTTAATTAAAAAAGGTCTGGGAAGTCACATTAAACGGACGCTTAGAATGATCCAGATGGATAGTCAAGAATCCTGTACTTACAAAAGACTTTCTTTGGTTGATTCCACACCACAATATATTTGTTCCATTAAAGTTTCAATATATGTATATTGACAATTGAAAACAATGTCATATTTCAAATAGATTTTTTTTAAGCAAATTTTTTATGATAAATTTTTTTTTTATAAGTTTTAATAAAAATTTATTAATTATTTAATTATGATAAATAACTTTTAAAAGAATTATATAATTAATTTAATAGATAAAAAAATTAGCTAGATTATAAAAGAATCATATAAAATTTTAAAAATAAAATAAAAATATCTTAAATAATTTAACATTTAAAAAATATAAAAAATTCAACAGCCAAAATATAAATTTCGAGTTTTTTCTACTAAAAAAAATTTACTTTTTTAATTATCAAAATTTCTTTCGATTGAAACCATATAAAAAATTGGAAAAAAAAAATTTAGCTTTAAAAATATCTTTTGATTAGGGAAAAAAACTAGACAAAATGTACCCAGTACCATAAATTATTTGAAAATAATATAAAAAAATCTAAATTTTTTTGGCCATAAATTATCAGCAAACAGCATTTATTTATTTATTTATTATTTTGGTGACAACGAAAAGACATCTCCCTTCACCAACCAAGTGTTCAAGGGGTTGGTAGCTGAATCCCCGAGGCGGTGGGGACAGGTGAGAACCGGCTTTCGACTTCACTTTCTTGGTAGTTGTTTGTGTTTCTCCTGCTTACACGTGTTAATTTTACTGTAGAGTTTTGCATGGGATTATAACATTCGAATCCCTGAATTTTTATATATTTTTTTATTTTTTCAACTAATAAAATCTTTTAAAGTGGTACCAAATATGAAGGATTTGAATTTTATTCCAATTAAATTAGAGAGACATTTTGAGTTAATTTTTTATAATAATATTTAAAAAATAAATTGTTTTTTTATACATGAATTTTGATTAAAATAAATAAATTACATCTTTATTTATGAAAAAATAAAAACTATAAAGATTTGACTGTTATCATTCGATTTCTATACCCAATAATTCTTAAATTTTAAAAAAATTTAGGTTATAACAAAAAACTCTTGACTTGAGTGGTTGGTTTTAATTGAGTGACAAATTAAGAGTCCTTCTAGTTATGACAGTTGGTAAAATTTAATTAAAATTATGTTCTAATTCTCGATAATTGATTATAGTTAAAAAAAATGATGACCCAAATCTATATAATAAAACTCGTAATATTTAAAAGTAAAATTGGCAAATTATATTCTTATTTCATCAAACACAAAATTTAAATATTTAGAATGGTTAGAAAAGTACTAGTTAAAATAATTGTAAAGATCTACTATTTATAAATGTGCTATTCATTTATTATAAAAATTTTGAAAATTATTCTACTTATATCCATATATACTTACATATGTTGCTTTCAACATTAATTAAAATTTTACCTTTATTTAAAAAAAAAGAATTATATCATATTTTATTTGTCTATTAAAATTTTGAACAGACCAATATCATCAAATTTTAATTCAAATTGTTATATATTTGATAAAATAATTATAATCAATACATCAATAATACGGTATTTTAAATTGACAACATATTTAATAACAAAAAATATAAAAAAATTATGTCACAAGGTATATGATTTTCATATGCCAATTCCAATTGCAGTTATTTATATAAATAATGATTTGTTTTGTATACCAAACAAAATGTCGGTAATGATGAATAATCATTTGCAATTTATTTTTACGTTTTGATAATAGCATGATTAGTTAGTTGATCACCTTGATTTATAGATGTTATAAGTTTGGTAGGTGACACATGACCATGTAAATAAGTCTTCATTAGTGGGTGAACTTGAAATTGACATCCATTATAAATTAGTATATAGATTTCCATTTTTCTAAAAAAAATAGATTTTATATATATATATATATATATATTACTCCTAATTAATAACAATAATATTAACCAATGTTATATACTTCAATCAATAAAAATACTAAACTTTTGATATCATACAAAAGGTACTTAAAATTCACTCCAAAGATAAAGAGTTTATACTCATATCAGAATTCAAAAGGAATTTAATTTATATTAATAAATATTTATATCAATATATATATATATATATCAATGACATCAAAATCAATTCTAAATCTAAGTCATTTTCAAATAATATGTTGACTAACCCATTTCAATCCATATTGTTTTAAAAAATCCCTTTTTAAAATATAATTGTTCTTTTAAAAGTTCGCCCACCAATGGACAAGCAATTTAGTGGCCATTCGATGACCAATTATAATTCACAATTATGACCATATTATTATTATTATTATTGTATAATTTAAAAAAATTAACATATTATATGTATTTATAATTCTTAAATATTCTGTATTATTAAAATTTTAAATTATGATCTAATCAACTAATTAATGTGATGATATTATCATTAAATTAGTGCTACTATGTTTCCTAACACCAAATCATTTGATAATTGATAAAATTTTTACTTTTTTTAAATCAAAGTTGATAGTATGATAAATATAGCAACCAAAAAAAATAAAATAAAATAAAATGAAATAAAATATGAAACGCTGCATGTGCATATTTGCAGTAAGTGCAGCAAGCCGATTGCACGTGATGCTATTTCTCCTAGCACATTAAAATCCAAAGACCAGCGGCAGCACCACGTGACTATTTTTGCTGTGGTGCACTTGTGGTCGCGCGGACCGACCAAACCGGGTTTTTAACGGATGCAATGAACCCACCTACCTGTTTTGGCTCTCTGGTTTTGCTTTTATGGACCCTCTAACGTAAAATTAGGTTTTGTTGTGAATAGCGTGCACCCAATCCACGTGGTCAAATTTTTTACATAACTTTTTAAAATATCTCATATTAAAAATATATATTATTTTTAAGAATTTAAAAGAAAATTTTAATATCTCTCTTTTTTATATTTCTCTAAAACTAATTTTTATAAATACGTAAGTTGCTCGTTAGAGTAAGAGATTTACTCCTGTTTCAGTGAAATTTTTTCTTTTTCTTTTATATTTTACTTTCTTTTTTTTATTCCATATAAATTTACATCTTAATATAAATTTATGACAGTATATTTTTATTTTAAAGTGATTTTTTTTTCTTTAACGGTGGCTTATCTCTACCTATATTTAGATTTAGGGTAATTTGGTTAGTTTTTACATATTTTCTTTGTTTGATATTATTTTCATGCAAATTTAGAAATTTAAAATTTTATCTAAAGAAATCAAAGGGAGTAGAGTTTCAAATTTGAAAGATTTTATATCATCTCAAGTTGTTTACAGCAGATTTACTGCAGCAAAGATTAGAAAAATCAGTTAAACTTGAGGATAGTCAAGCTATAGAGCTATGGAATAGCTCTAAATCAACGTATTTTTGTTTAGTTTAAAATACCAAATAAAATATATTCAAAATCTTTTCTTCTTGATCCTTAACGTGTATGTGATTTGTGTATTTATTCTATAACTAATCTTTGTAATACTATATAAAGTTGGCATAAATCTGCAAGATTCTATATTCTTCCATTTTTTTATAATGTAATGAAGTTTTCTGACTCTATAAAAAAAAAAATTAAAAAAAAAAGCCTCACACCACTAATGTATTTTTACGTCCCTTCAACTTCTGCCTACATATATTTAATGCATGAATTGAATAAGAGTATTAAAATAAAATTTTTAAGGGAAATATTGTGAAAAGGGCATGGATTGAAAAAGAGTATTGAAATGAAATTGCCTACCCGTCTGAACTTCAGAAAATTTGCACTTACACCCCTAAGTGTTTTACGACTTCATATATATAGAAATGTGTGTTTAATTTAAACATTTTATTTCAGCAGTTTATTTATAACACGTGTGTATTTTTTCTTTTGTGAAAATTGGTATTTTAGAATTATATATCTATAAAAACTCTTATATTAAATTTATTATAAAATTTTTTTATTAAAAAATATATAAATTATTTTCACATAAAAGAGATATTACGCTAATTAAAAATTGAACATATTATATAATCGTTGAGGAAATATATATACCGGTAAGTTAAAGTTATCATTTTGAGAGGTCGAGATAAACCTTAAAAATAAAAAATAAAATATAAAAAACCTATTTCAAATAATAAAATATTATAAAAATTATTATTATTATTTTTTTACTGGAAATGAACCGTGGTCACTCTAAAATTAAAGTAATTCTCTGTTGAATATATATCATTACAATTACAAAATTATACTTAAACCGATTATAAGCTAGTAGGACTTTCTAATATATTGTGAGAATTTTCTAAAATTTTTGGGTATAACACTTTTTATATAAGAATAGATTTTTGGGTATTAAGTATCTATAATAAGTAACTATTTAATTTTTTAATAGACATCTAATTGTATAATCTTAATAAGATTGTAATATTTAAAAAAAAAAATGTCTTCGGGCTCTAATTTTATTATTATTTTTTAATAGGCCACGATGATTGTGGAGATAAAGACAATTCACCTAACCCTTTCAAAAAACTACAACAAAATATATATATATATATATTCACTCTTTTTAATATACTATTTATTTTGAGAAGAAAATATTATTCGTAAAATGATAAAATCTCAGTTATTAGTGTAATTAAAAGATACTCGCTTATTGTGATGGAAGTGTCACCGACTGGCTTTAAATTTAAAAATTTTATTGTTATAAATTCCAAAATTTTCTTCTTGTCTTAAATTTATTTATAACATTTAGTGCTATTAGCAAAACTTAACAATATTAAATGCTTTTATTGTTAGACCCTCAATTTAATGTGAAATAGCCTCAAATAAGTCCTTATTGTTTATTATTGCGATAAAATATTTCCCCCAAAAATTCTAATTTTCTTTTTTAAGTTTACTAAAGATATTATTTAATTACGATATTGCTCTTAAGTCATTTATTTCTTGGTAACGAAGAATTTGAGATAAATTCATAAATCTACTTGTTACCAATAAGAAAGCAGAATGGGCCAGACCGAAAGCAAACTAACTTCTAATGTTTGGGCTGGGCCAGATGGTAATGTTTCTGTCTCCCAGCCAATCTCTGTTACTAGTAGACCGTTGAAAACGTGGTACAGCGGCGGCAACATTTGAATATGATTCTGCGATCATGCTCCCGCCGCAGAATGAGCAATTACCGCCAATTATTAACTCACAGTCTAAGCCAACAACGTTGTTACACGATCAAGAAAAAACATTCCTTCGGTTTCTCCATACCTTTAATTTCTCAACAAAACCCATCTCTTCAATCTCATAACCTCCGTGTAAAACGGAGTGTACTAGCCCACATTTTGCAACTTCGTGTAGCGGATAGCTGCGAGCGTGTTTCGGGTTACAAGCAAGTTCACGCGCAAATTATTGTTAGTGGGTTAGAATCTGATACTTTTCTTTCGAACGTTCTGATGAAGAATTATTCGAAAGGTAATGATTTAGATGGTGCACAGAAGTTGTTTGATAGGATGTGTGAGAGGAATATAGTTTCATGGTCTTCGTTGCTTTCGATGTATACCCAACATGGTTATAGTCGAGAAGCTTTGCTGGTGTTTATTTGGTTTCTAAAAGGCAGTGATGGGAGGCCAGATGATTATATTTTATCAAGTGTTCTTTGTGCGTGCACGCAATTGCGCGAGGATAATGCAATTGCGTGCGAGCAAGATAATGCGGGCGAGCAAATTCATAGTTTTGTTACGAAAAGCGGTTTTGATCGAGATGTTTACGTGGGTACATCGTTGATGAATTTTTATGCGAAGAATGGGAGTATAGATGATGGAAAATTGGTTTTCGATGGTTTAGTGGTCAAAACTGCTGTTACTTGGACTGCAATTATAACAGGGTATGTCAAAAGTGGGAGGAGTGATGTGTTGTTGAACTTATTTAATCGAATGAAGGAGATTGATATTGTTTATGATAAATACTTGCTCTCCAGTGTGTTGAGTGCTTGTTCGATGCTGGAGTTCGTTAAAGGAGGGAAGCAAATTCATGCTTATGTGCTGAGGAGAGGAATGGAAATGGATGTTTCAGTGGTTAATGTGCTTATAGATTTTTACGCGAAGTGTGCTAGAGTGAAAATGGCCAGGAGGATTTTTGATGAGATCAAAGTAAAAAATATTGTTTCGTGGACTACGATGATTGCAGGGTATATGCAAAATTCTTTTGATACGGAAGCCATGAAACTGTTCTCAGAGATGACAAGATTGGGATGGAAGCCTGATGATTTTGCTTGCTCTAGTGTTCTCACGTCATGTGGTTCAGTCGAGGCTTTAAAGCAAGGGAGGCAAGTGCATGCTTACTCGATCAAGGTCAATCTCGAGTCTGACAATTTTGTGAAAAATTGTTTGGTTGATATGTATGCAAACTGTGATTCATTGACTGATGCGAGGGGAGTTTTTGATATCCTGGCTGGTCACAATGTGGTATCATATAATGCAATGATTGAAGGATATTCAAAACAGGAGAAGCTATCTGAAGCATTGGATCTTTTTTGTGAGATGAGGCTTGGGTTTGTTCCTCCAGGCCTCTTGACATTTGTTAGCCTCCTTGGATTATCATCTTCGGTTTTTTCCTTCGAATTAAGCAAGCAACTTCATGGTCTCATCTTCAAATATGGGTTCTTCGATGACGTATTTGTAGGAAGTGCTTTAGTAAACGCTTATTCCAAGTGCTCTTCTATTAAGGATGCCAGACTTGTGTTTGATGAGATGAATAAGAAAGATATTGCTGTGTGGAATGCGATGCTTCTAGGTTATACCCAACAGTCGGAAAATGAAGAGGCTCTCAATCTCTACCTTAAATTACAGTTATCGAGACAAGGACCTAATGAGTTTACTTTTGCCTCTTTAATCACTGCAGCCACTAACCTAGCAAGTTTAAAACTTGGTCAACAGTTCCATAACCACCTCTTAAAGCTGGGTCTGCACTTTGATCCATTTGTCATAAGTGCACTTATAGATATGTATTCTAAATGTGGAAGCTTTGAAGATGCTTATAAAACTTTTGGTTCCACAATTTGGAAAGATGTCGCTTGCTGGAACTCCATGATCTTTTCTAATGCACATCATGGAGAACCCAAGAAAGCCCTTTTGTTGTTCAAAGAAATGACGAAAGAAGGATTAAAGCCCAATTATGTCACATTTGTTGGTGTGCTATCAGCATGTAGCCATGCAGGACTCGTAGAAGATGGACTCTGTCACTTTGAATCGATGGCTGGATTTGGAATTGAACCGGGGATAGAACATTATGCATCAGTGGTTTCTCTTTTAGGTCGTGCTGGTAAACTATATGAAGCAAGGGATTTTATAGAGAAAATGCCAATAAAACCAGCAGCAGCTGTGTGGAGGAGTTTACTTAATGCATGTAGAATTTTTGGTAATATAGAACTGGGAAGATATGCAGCAGAGATGGCAATTTCCACAGATCCAACGGATGGTAGTTCATATACTTTACTTTCAAATATTTTTGCATATAACAGTATGTGGGCAGATGTCAAGACAGTGAGGAAGAGAATGGACCTTGACAGGGTGATGAAGGAACCGGGTTACAGTTTGATAGAAGTGAATAACTAGGCCCATGCTTTGTTGCAAGAGACAAAACTCATCATGAGACTGATCTAAGATATTAAGAGGGTTGGTTATTTGGCTGGTACTACCTTGCTTTGGTCAAATGACTGAGGATAAGTTGCCGACAGTAGCACTAGAAAGCCAAAATTTTGAGCTCTTGACTTGCCTTGTAATGAATTTTTGTTTGAAGCAGCTCTATTCTTGATCTTGAGTGGATATTCTTCAGGAGCACATCGACATTTTGGACATTCTGGCTGAGTGTTCATGTAGTTCACCGGTGCATGACCCGTTAAACCATCCAGTTTGGTTTATTCCAAGCAGTTTAACATCTGCGCTGAAGTGCAAAAGCAGTGGCATTTCTGCTCTTTCTCAGGTTTGAACCACTGCAAAGGTGGAGAATCTGTGGACAGACACACGGTGATGAGGTACACAGTCCATGGAAATCATTGAAGTTATTTTGACTGGAACTGGATCATTAATTTGTGAAGTAAATATCATCATATTTCCGAAAAAAATTCATGTTATCTAACTTATGCCTTAGAAGTGTTTGGATTCTAGGACTTGCTTGTTATTTCTTCTTCTTTTTGTTCACATTCTGGTTATTATGTTTTCTTTTCTGGTCCTCCTTCTCACCCTTTGTGTAATATGCAGGGAATACAAAATTCGTAATGCTGATGTTACTCTGATGCAATAAGATATTCCAAGAATCTATGTCGTAAACAAGATTGATCAGATTAGCTTTGAAGTGTTGGAGATTTTGGATAAACTTCCTCATTACTAACCAGTTAGGTAAGTTCTATTTCAAATTTCCCATCTTTTTGGTAATTGTTATAGTCTTTTCTCATTAACCTCTGTTTATAGTTCCATTTAAAGTTTCATGAATGATTATTATAAACATGGATTGTAAAGAAAAACAGAAATTCAAGAAGCACTTTTCACTTTCAATGCAGTAACCATCGATCAAGAGGATCTATCCTTGAAACCTTTCAAGAAAAAATCCAGAAATATATCTTTGTTCAAGGCTACAATATCACAGCTCTGGAGGTACTCATTCATTGGTTCAGACACAAGATTTTGGTCGATGAGATTGTCCAACAGGCACCAAATCTTCGACAAGCATTGTCTGCATTTTCTTCATACCTTTCCATCAGAATGCTTCTTACTGCTTCCTCGAGCCTTTTCATGTCAGTCTGATCGTCCCATGTCTTCTCATCTGACAGAACCAATGACTTGCTACCTGCCAGATTCCCAAGCATTCGGTGCAGCAGCAAAACTACCAGAAAAACGCTCAAGAACACGCAAAGTTAAGTCCTCACAATCAATAAGAAAATGGCTTCTGCTAAAATCCTACAATTCTCTCTATGAAGGCAGTTTGTTAATAATTGTAGTAACGTCTTTATGTTTCCTTCAGTTCTTAATTGAATGGGAAACTTTTGCAATTTTTACACCCAAATGCTTTTATTTCGTTGGTACTTGCTTTACAATTTCTCAGATGAAATTAGGATTTAACAAATGAATTCTCAAGTGGTCTTGTTTTCCTTCTTTGATACCACTTGCATTATGAATTTGTCTAATTCACAGAAATAAGCAGTAATTAAGAATTAAATTATAATAACTTAATAAAATACAGTTGAAAATCGCTATCATTTACAAGTATTTTTATCTGTCTTTTGTGATAAAAATTTTAGCACGTTTAACCTAATAATCAATATATTTTGTTTGAAAAGTTACTTTTGAAGTATGTGACAAGACACATTTTTGATTCAATAGTAAAATCTTTTATAACAGTAAACGAGTTCTGTACTTAAAATCTCCACGTAAAATTGGGACAGAGTGTGGTTTATTCATATTCCCTTAAAAAAAATTACAATAAATATATATATTTTTTTTAACCGCATAATTTTTTTTTCTGAAAATGAAACGTATTTCAGTGAAATTAAATGGGCTTTAAATATCTTCGGTCCATGGGCAGAAAGCAGGTCCAAAACGGCAATTTGAACGCAGCCCAGACTCCTAACTTAAAATTAAAACCCTTGCCTTCTCTCTTTTCTGGCACCTTTTTCTTCTACCTCAAAACTCGCTAAACTGACAAGCTATTCGTCACAGTTCAATCTCAACTGTCCGTTCGCCGTGATCTGATAACCTCTTTACGGTGCAACAATGGCGACCGTGATGCAGAAAATCAAAGATATCGAAGATGAGGTAACTCCGATTACAAATTTAACTAATTTTGAATCATGTTTCGTTCGTGAAAAGAAAAATGGTTATTCAATTACCCGAAATTCTATATCTTTTTAATTGAAATTTTTTTTTTTTTGTTGAAAATTGAGGATAGAATACGAAACATTTGGCTTTGCTTCTGTTTATTGCAGATGGCCAGGACTCAAAAGAATAAGGCTACAGCGCATCATCTTGGCTTGCTCAAGGTATTTGATATTTCTGCTTTGTAGTCATTTTTCTTGCAAATTGTTGTATAGGGAAAATTTCATTGGGGTCCTCTTAGGTTCTATAAATTTCCACTGTTAGTTTTATAACTTAGTTTAATATAGATGGCCTTTAGTGAAATATAACCCTTTTGTTACAGGAAATATATGTAGTTTTAGTTCACGAAGAAAAAAGACATTTGATTGGTAAGTGTGCTCGGTCAATAATTTGGAAAGCTCTGGAGAAATCCTGGTCTACTGTTGTATTTCTGGTGATAAAATAAGTAATTTGAATACCCCAAGGGACGTCAGTGAAATATATCTTGTGGTTAATCATATGAGCATTGATCTTCTGAAATTATATATATATATATATATTTATGTATGCATGTATCTCAAATATTTATTCTATTTCTCTTATAAGAACAGGTGTTGCTACATATTTCATGAGAATATAATTGCACTTTTATGTTTTGGTCTTGAAAAAAAATGTTTGTGTGGCTGCTGTATAAACATTTCATCTTTTACCTCCTGGCACGGTTTTAGTGCTAAGATTGGTTGATGTGAATGATGGCTTATATATAATCTTTTGTTTTTCAATTGTTTGTGAGTGATGTTTCCAGAAAATATGAAGTTAAATTTGCTCGATCAAGTTTTTTCACGCTCCCCTGTTTCATATATCTTGCAACTTATTAATCTGAAATTTATACTTGCATGCATAGTTTGTAGAGTTGTAACTTATACATATAATGATATTTTAGACTCAATTTCATGGTTTGTGTTGTTATTAGATGAGAAAAATATGTTTGAGTAAGAAACATCTGGGCTGAACATTAACACTGGTGAAGTATGCCTGAAGGTGATGGTGTCGCACAACGTTTCTAATATTTCATTGGTTTTGGAAATAGACATTTGAATCTATTTCATATTTGTCCCTTTTGTGTTTTCGTCATAATGTATATAATGACTTGTTCTATAGAACATATAATGACATTTTCTTAGCAGATGTTCTGGTGATTGGGTGGGGGAAAGTGTATTTGGCATCGTAATTGTAATTGAATTTGATCTGGTTGATTGACTTACTGCTTAGTTGAAGGCTAATGTGAGACTGATTTTCTTTCTAACCTGTTGAAGACAGTGAAAACCTAATTCCTGAAATGTTCTACTTATCCTAACAACTATTGGGTATGGGTTAGAAATTAGTCTCTGACTTGGTCTTAGATCCAGCTCCTTTTGATTTTTGTTCACATTCAACTCTTGCTGTTCACTAAAAGATTCTTTGATTGTGCTGACATGTCATTACTTATGTATTGTTAGGCTAAACTTGCAAAGCTACGAAGGGAGCTCCTTGCACCTCCAGCAAAAGGAGGTGGTGGTGCTGGTGAAGGTTTTGATGTCACTAAAAGTGGAGATTCCCGAGTTGGTCTAGTCGGTTTCCCCTCAGTTGGGAAATCTACGCTTTTGAATAAATTAACTGGGACATTTTCTGAGGTAAGGAATTGTGGTCTGTGATCTCATAAATATGTTCTTGTTTTGTATTATCCATGATTAATTGAAATGAAACCAGCCACCCAGTACATTATACTTTATCTATACCTCTTCAGTAAAGACTTGGCTTGCATCCCGTGTATTAATTTTGATTCTACGTCTCTTGTATGTTGGGGTGGGAATGATGATATGAAACTTGTTCTATAAGATTTCTGCTTCTGAAATGTTACCCCCATCCTTTTTGGTTTACAGGTTGCCTCATATGAATTTACTACCTTAACCTGTATCCCAGGTGTGATTACATATAGAGGCGCCAAAATTCAGGTACTACTATTTTTACTTCTTTTGTTTGAGTGGTGGCAACAGAATCCTTAAGCTAGTTTTTAGTTGAATATTGAATCTTTTATCAAATTCAAATTCATTGATAGATATGTTAGGTCCACTGGGATTTATACATTAATCATTGTGATAAGCTATGGATTCCGATTCATATCTCACATAGAGGAATTAAATCATTTGGAGGGGATTGATGAAAGATAAAACTGTCCATTTTAAAACCCAATAATCCTCAATCTTACTTTCCAAGTTCTTATTTATTATTTAAAGGCACATATGATGTTTCTGCTATTATAATTGGCAGTTGTTGGATCTCCCCGGTATCATTGAGGGTGCTAAGGATGGGAAGGGTAGAGGAAGACAGGTAAATCATCAATATATTTTGTCCTCTTAATCATATTTTGTAGAATCTCTTTGGAGCGTCGTTCCTCTCTCTCACAACAAAAATTTGTTGCATACAAATGTCATTCAGAATGATAATTGGTTATTGTTGTTATTGTTGTTCTTGGTTGTGACCATATTTGATGCTTTTTAGTGTTGTATACACTGGCTTTGTGGTTGATGTGTTGTGCAGCCCTCTATTCACAGAACAACTGAATCATTTTGGTGGGGATAAAGCAAAAGTTTTGTGGAAGTTATGTTGTTTTCACCTTTTTTTGTGGTGATTTGGCAAGAAAGAAATAGAACTTGTTGAACATTAGCTGGGAAGATAGTAAATATTTATGGGATATAGTTCATTTGCTAGCTTCTCTTCAGACATCAGTGACAAAGGAATTCTGGACCTTTTATGAGTTTAATTGGGAAGGGGTGTTGGCCTAAGTTTGAATGTCCTGATTTTCAGTTTCGTGGATTTGTATGGTTGGATTATATTGTTAGTCTTTTGGTATTGAGTGGCTAGTTTTCTTTTTGTCTTGTTTTGAGGTTCTGCCCAGGCAGATCCTGATTTTTATGGACAGCTTCTAATCCTCGCTCTGTTTTTAATATAATTCAAGTTGTGTTTCTTATTGAAGGAAAATAATGAAAATAATAGTTCTACTTTTAACATAGACCTTCTTCTCCCTCTCTCTTTTGTTTGTTTGTGTGTGTATGTGTGCATGTGGGTGTGGAGATGTCGATCTAGTTGCTTACTTTGCATTATTCCAGTTCATGTGCATCCTAAGATCTTTATGCACTCAAAATCAGTATATTCAAGAGTTGTGTCTTTGTGATTCAGGTTATCAGTACTGCCAGGACTTGTAATTGTATCTTAATCGTTCTTGATGCAATAAAGCCCATTACACACAAACGCCTGATAGAAAAAGAGCTCGAGGGATTTGGCATAAGGTAATATGAGTGCCTTTAAAATGTATCCCTGTTCTCAGTTGCTGCTCTGGAACAAGAGAAGTCCTTCATTTGACCCCTTTTTTTTTCCCCTTATAAGAAGGAAATTTCTTTACCTTCCCAGATAATGCTCTTCTTTGATTTCATGCCTCCACATGTTCAGTTTTATCTAGTTTGATGCTCATGCTAAATAAATTTTTAACATTTGTGCATACTAATTTTATGAAATTTGAACCGATTGTGTGTACTTAGTTTTTGTCGTTTCTTTTTCGTCGTCATTATAATCCTAAATAAAATTTCTCAACATCATCAATTGTAATCTGCTTTTTGTTTATATTTGAACTTTTCCTTTGAAGCAACATGAGTTTCAATTGACTGGTTTGATAAACATGGCATGCTGCCAAACAACTCATGGATTGTACCATTTATCATGGAATGGGTCTATATAAGGATAGCAATCAACGTGGAACAAATATAAGAATGACAATGATCTAGGTGTTTTGGGGGGAGTGAGATTTCAGTTTGAAATTGATCAGATTTAGGGTTGAGTTTCAACTATCATCAAATACACTGCTTTAATTTTATATGTTCTGATTGTTTTGATTGTTTATTCATATTATTATAACAGGTTGAACAAGGAACCACCAAATCTGACATTCAGGAAGAAAGATAAAGGAGGTATTAATTTTACCTCAACAGTTACCAATACACATCTGGATCTTGACACCGTGAAGGCAATATGCAGTGAATACAGAATTCATAATGCCGATATCACTCTGAGATATGATGCAACTGCTGATGACCTCATTGATGTCATCGAGGGCAGTAGGATATATATGCCTTGCATCTATGTTGTAAACAAAATTGATCAAATTACCCTTGAAGAGCTGGAGATTTTGGATAAACTTCCTCATTACTGTCCAGTTAGGTAAATTATTATTATTGTTATTATTTTTTGTATTTCTTCAGTTCTTTATAATTGTTTTAAGTCTTATCTCATTAATCTTCATACATTATTCCATTGGATGTATCATGAAAGATCACTATTCTAAAATGTGGATTCTCAAATTAATCTTGATGCTATCATCACATTGGCATTCTCTTCTAAATTAATGATCTCATTAAACTGATATGGCACGAAGTATGGTGACATAACAATATATGACTGTGTTTAATTGGGTCTGACTGTAATGCATGCCTTAAAAATTCCATTGGTTACCGGTCTTCTGCCTTAGTATTGTGTATCAAGTGTAATTAGATCCTGATATCATTGGTCGTATTTTCTAGTCTCAGTTCTATGGTTTTACCTTACTGTTTCTTGGTACAGTATTTTCATGTTATGCTTTGAACTTTCTCCCACCATTTTTTTATTCATTTATTCTGTTTACCTTGACCATTGTACAGTGCTCATCTAGAATGGAACCTTGATGGCCTGCTGGAGAAAATATGGGAATATCTTAATTTAACTCGCATATACACAAAGCCCAAAGGGATGAATCCAGACTACGAAGACCCTGTGATTCTGTCATCTAAGAGGAGGACAGTTGAGGACTTCTGCAACCGAATCCATAAAGATATGTTTAAACAGTTTAAGTAGTGAGTATTCTTTACCAAATGCTGCAAGGCATCCACAATGGACACCAAAAGAAATTCATTTTCGGCACTAGTTAAGCTGAGAATATCTGGTTTTTTATGTTTTCAGCTCTAGTTTTTGTTCTCTTTAAGTCTTTATTACTTCATAGTGAATATTCACTCTGGAAAACTGTTGCAGTGCTCTGGTTTGGGGATCAAGTGTGAAACACAAGCCACAAAGAGTTGGCAAGGTTGATTCTGTAACCTGATTCTTGTGTTCTCAGTTTCTTCCTTCCGTCAAACATTGTAAGTCCATCTTTATTTTCCTAATTCATCTTAATAAGCATATTTGGTGCATTGTGCTATCCAGGAACACGAGCTTGAAGATGAAGACGTTGTTCAGATCATCAAAAAGGTGTGATTCTCAAAGACAGAAATTCATTGGTATATTGTGAGAAATTTTCTTCCCGATATCTTCTTAGAATGTAAGGAGTAATATCCTGTAATGAGATTATTAGGTAGACCCAAGAGACAGCTTGATGTGTAATTAAGCCATTTTGTGGTCAAGCTCTTTGGTTGTGATCCATGTTGTTGCCTGGTTAGAAGTTTATGGTAATTGTTTGTGTCTCACTTAAAACAAGATTGGATGTAGAAGAATATTAAGAGAACTTGGCATATTTTTTCGCTTTCTGGACTTTGCCCTTTTTACAAGTCTTTCGTTATTCTGGATGTCAGTCACTCATCCTTTTGTGAGAGAGGCTTAATATGTAAGATTTTCAAAAGGTGAAGTTGCGTTTGTACTGAATTAGAGTAAGAATTTTTCCCAGTATTATTTGAAGGATTTAATGCACGAAGCTCAATACAATTTTTTATTATCAAGAAATTCCTATATAATATGATTGTATAATTGATTGATTTAAAATGAATGTACATATTGTTCTAGGATTTGTTTTCTAGATTATGTGATGATATTAAAAGTTATAGAAAGTTGAACAGAGTATGTATATGTGTATATGTATATATATATATATATATATATATATATATATATACACGCACACACATGTGACTTGGCAGAATGAATTATCTTGGAGTTACAAGATGTGAAAGTATAACATTCATGCTCTCTTGTAATTTGATTTTTAAAAAAATTAGTGGATAAATGTCGCTATTTACATTTCTGATGATGGTAAAAACCTTTTTACATTGAATAATTTCAATGGTCAATCATGATGAAATACAATTATATTTGTTAAATTATACATATATTCTTTAATGTGTTAAGGGGTGTTATCACATAACCTATATTAAGTATTAAAGTTATAATATCAATTACCAATCACAATATGGTCAATGTAGATGAAAACCTAGCTAACAGTCACAAAAAAATAATAATAGAAAATGTGTGTTTGACCATTAGTTTTGATTTAGGGATCTTCAAGTCATATGGATTATATTATAGATAGAGGCTTGAATATCATTTGCCCTTCATAGAAAGCAACTTTAAGCTAAAGGAAAGTGAGAGCTAATATAAAATAGCAGATAAAATAAAAAATGAAATATCTCTCAAAATGAATGCTTATTCTAGCATGATTTATGATCTTAAAATAGCATAGCTATATTTTTCTCATTTTTACATTTTTTTAGTACTATTCTTTTTCTCATATTTACTGAACTGTTTTCAATGCTTTATTTTTTTTATTAATTTCTTTTAATTATCAAAGGTATGAAATTTTCATTCAATCTTTATCCTTCCATCATTAAAAGACCAAAAATAAGATCCAAATTACATCTAAATTCTTATTGGAATTTCATTACATGGCAATAGAAGTCAATGGAGGTCCTGAAGATACAGAAGGATAAAATAAACTAGAAAAGACAAAGCAACAATATATGAATTGTTATTAATTGTTTCCATCTGAAAACAGTGATTAAGAGAACCCAATCCCAAAAAAAAAAAGAAAGAAAGAAAGAAAGAAAGAAAGAAGAAAGAAGAAAGAAAAAAAAAGAAGTTAAAAAAAAAAACAAAAACATACAAAGGAAAAAGAGAGATTCAACTCCTTTTCTTTCACATTATAATATTACATATTAATAAAACTTCAGAATCCATGTAAAAATTGGTTTGCTTGAATTTCATCTTCATGCTTTCACACAACAGTTGAAGTAGCTGAAAATGCTCCTCCTTGTCTATCAAAAAACAAAAACAAAATCAACTGGCAACATTAGTAAGAACAAAGAATAAGTTTATCCAAATCGAGAATCAAAACTTTGAAAGTATTACAACAAAAAAGCAAGAGAATTATGAATCATCAACAAAACATATTATGTCATAACTTGCCAATCATCCTTAATACAATCCTTAAAGCAGATTACTTGTGTGTTTTTGTTTTTGCTGTTTGATTTTTCTGTGGACAGAATGATATATAAATTGTATGGCTGAAAATATTTGTTACATGTGCACCACTTGCATTTGTTATCACCATCAAGTACCCAAAAAAGAAAAAAGAAAATTATGCTGCCAAGTTCCATCTTTGTTAGGGCACAAATCTCTATCATTCAAAACAATAATTTTTCAAAAATTATAAAAATATTTAGATCCTGCAAACCCCGCATGTTTGATCAGAATCAAGCACATTTTCAGACTCACATGCAACCATTACCAAGAATTGCAAGAATAATATCTTGCATATAAACCAGATTTTGTTGTACTAATTAATACTAAATCTTAGATTTTTATACTAAGAGAATATCAAATACTACGCGGCAAGTATGTCGTAAGCTTTGAATAATCAAGAAATGAAAAGAAAAGAAGAAACTAGAAAGAAAGATTGACCAAATCACTATGGACTTAGTTGTATTGTGCATTGAACTGAGCTATATAATAATTTCGCTACTTTCTTCTCACAAACTTGAACTTTTCTTCGCGATAAAGTAAACAAAAAGTTGATGAAGATGTTTAATATGCATTGCTCAACCGGCCCAACACAACCAAGTTGACAAAGTTTCATCGAAAATATGCAAAGATACTAAAGGTTAGTTGCTACCTACTCATTAGCAAATGTCGACCAACAAATTTAATACCAACAACTAAGCAAATACCCCACTCTTATACACATAGCACATGTATGTGACTGAAATTATTATTGTTTATTATGTCTATCTACGGATTAAATTTCACAAGTAATTCTTGTGTACTTGCATTTCATCCAAATATGTTGCCCACAAAAACTATGCATTCGAAGGAAAAATTGTATGAGTTTGCTTACACCAATCAATCAATTCTCGCCAACCTTGTCAACAACCTACATTTTAAATTTAAGGTGTTAAATCAGTTTGTTTAGGCAACGTCCGTTCTGTTGTCTAAAATCTGAATGACATGTTTGATTTGATTAATTGATTGTATCACGTTAACAAAGGATTTGTTAACGTGATATAGACGATCTTATATAAACCTTTCTTTTAGTGCAATATAAACAATCTTTTTCCTACTTGGCATGCTTGTATAAGACATTTCCTATCATTTACAGAGACTAAGAATCTTACTGTTGGAGAGTGGTGGTGGTGTCTCTGGTCAAAATGGTGTTGCTGATCATCACTACTGTGGCTGTTAGTAGTGCTGGTGTTACTAGGAGCAGTTGGATTAATGAAATCTTCTTCATTTCCAAGACTTGCTCTTGACACATCCCTCTTGTTTTGCTTCCTCATTTCTCTGATTTTGGAGAAATCCAAGGAGTAATCAGGCAATTCTCCCTTCTGGTCCCAGTCCCCAAATTGTGGCACTGATAGCCATGGAGCAATTTTCTACACAAAAAAGAATGACACATTAATTACATCCCAAAAGAATCAATTTTTTAATGAACACAAGTGCTTAATTTGAAAGTAATTTCCATCATAATCTGCAGAACTAACATTGACTCTCATTTATGCAAATGTTGAACTTAAAAGCACTTTCCAATTATTATGACCTCCACAACAACCATCATTAATTCTCATTTATGCAAGTGCTGAACTTAAAAGCACTATCCATCATAATCTGCATAGCTGCCATAATAAATTTTCATTTATGAAGACGAAAGCACAAATTCAGGCAAAAGTAGTGTTAAAAGTTGCACAATGGTCAACGGGGATATCTATCTATGTATTTTTTTTAAGTGTTTTAAAGATTTAAAGCTGCTTGTAAAGAACTGAAATCTGTGGATTACGGATTCAGGATTCGTGTCAAACAAGAATAAAAGAGAAGAAAAAAAAAAGGGCCATTAATACGGCGATTTACTGACACAAAACCCAAGATCGCTGAAGAAAAATAAGGTTAAAAAATTTGGGAGGTGGCAGCTTTGACTGTTTCTCTGCTTTGACAAAGTGACATGACTGCTTCTTTGAATGTCTCAATAAAGGCTTAAGAAAAAAAAAAAAGTAGAAAGGAATTTCACTTTTTAAGACCAAAATAAAGTGAAATTAACCAACAAAAGTTACCCACAGAAATAAAATTCTAACTTTTGTCTGCTGATTTAACAGGATTCTTGAAATTTTTTATAAAAAGGCCAAAAATTTAAAAATAAATAAATAAAGCAGTTCAATATGAATAATTATGATTATCCCAACTCAAACTGACAACTGGAGACTCATTTTTTTTTTCAAAGATTGAATTTTTATTCATTTAAAGTTTGAAAACAGAGTGGAAAACTTAAACCCATCGCCGTTTGGCTGCTCAGAAGGAAATTTTTTCCTTCAAAAAGTGAAAAAAAAACAACCAGAAATCTTAGCTCTTTCACAGACAAAACTCATCAGAAGTTGAGAAGAAGTCAGCTTAATTTGAAATAATTTTTGCATATCTTCTCTTCTTCATACTTCAATTACTTTCTCTTCCATGCAACAACTCCAGACAGCTAGTTTTCCGATTCATTTCCATCGACTTTCCTAAGAAACAAACACCCTCAAGACAAGAAAAAGTCACACAGAGAGAGAGAAGGAGAAGTCAGAAGTGTATACCTCCTTGCGATCTTCCATGTGATAATAGAAATGCAAAGAGAAGCTTTAATTTTTTCAAGTTTGAAACAGAAATCTCAAAAGCTCAAAGCTAAAAGCTTTAAGTTAGAAGAAGAAGTGATGGAGATAACAAGAGGGAAAGAAATAGGCGAAGATTTCAGTACATATAACACGATAAATATAGAGCGAGAAGTGCTTTTGAATAGCTTTTTCCTTGAAAGTACTTTTCAGCTTTTTAACTGAGAATATATAGAGAGGGAGAAAGCAAAGGGCAAACTGTATGAAAACTTACAGCACAATGACAGCACGATATAGATTCTGACATTTCATGCAAGCAAGCAAAGCATAGCAAAGCAAAAGCTAATACCCAGTCGTTCTTTTGAATTTACCAAAATGGATTTGTTTTTTCTTTTATATTACGAATTTGCCACTCTCGGACACGCTTTCGGCTTGCCCTCTTCTGAGGCGTTTTCCTTTTAGGATAATAACATTTAACTCTCTATATTTTCAAATTTTACATATAAGAGCCATTTATTTCAAGTATGTCCCAATTTGGTTACCATTATTTAACAATTGAATTGCCCTTTAACATTATTTCAATGTTAGGTTACGTAATCTTCCATTACTTTGAAGAAAATTTAATATTATAAGATTTATTTAGTCATTCGTGGGACACGTTACGATATAACTATTTAAATGTTGATTTAGTCTTAATAGTCGATGAAATATTGATTTCAACAAAATTCCTTATCTCTTTAATATTATGTAAATAATTTTGTCATTCGTTAATCATTTTATGTTATTAAACATTTTTTTCAACCTATATTCGTCATTCGTTAATATTATCTCTAAAACTATAGATCACTGAAGAGATATGAAGAAAAACTCTTCCAATATTAGTCATTTTCTTTGACTTTCACTCTTATAAATAAAATAGTATTATATATCGCACAGCAATTATATAATCCTCTTATAAAAACTATCATCTTTTGTTATAATTTTTTAATTTTTTTTTATAATTTTTAAATTATTAGAATATGTCTTAAAATTTTTAAATATAACTCATAACTTAGTAATTGTAACAAGATAAAATAGAGGATTGTAATAAAAGAGTTGAAAAAAAAATATGTGGTATAAAGCATGTATCAAAACGTTACTAGTTATTTTAAGAGGATAAATTATGTTTTAATTGTAAAAATAGAAAAAGTATTGGATCGGGATGTTATTACTCCTTCACATTTTTAAAACTTTTGGGCGGCGCGGCATTATCTGCTTTTGCCAGCTGTCCGTACCCTCCCATTATCCACGCGCTTTGTCTTAAAACGATTAGGTTCATGCCTCTTCTCTACTTTATCTATTTATTTACTATTTCGATTTTCTCTCTATTCATTTGTTTTTTTTTTTAAGCTTAATATTTTAAATTGTACCTATTAATATTTTTTTATAAATATTTTACATTTACCTTTTTAAAAAATTTTATTAGGGGAATTAAAAAAATGTTAAAAGTATTTTAAATCATTCTTAAAAATATTAAACAATTTTAATGCTCAAAAAGAGGTTGGATCCAAGGCTTTTAAGCTAACTTGATGAAGAAGATATTTATCTTAATACTATATTTTTTAGTAGTATCATTTAAAAAGATAAAAATTATGATATTATTATTTCATATATTAATAAATATCAAATCTTTTCGATATTAATTTTTAATTTTTTTAAAAATAATTTATTTAATCAATTACACCTTGTTTTTACAAACTGATGTAATATTACTATATAGTTACATATATTCCTATAATTAGTTAATTTTACTCTTATAAACAATAAATGATTAAAAAATTGGTATTAAATTTTAAAATTAAAAATTCTCAATTTTTATATAATAAGATAATGGATAAATATTTTTATTTTATTTTATTAATAATATGAAAAGACATTTTTACGTCCAAATAACATTTTTGGACCGATTAAAACTTTAAAAAAATAAATAAATCTTTATTTATTATAGAATATGGCGGTTTACTTGTAATATTTGTCAAATATTTTGACTAAAATAATACAAGCATGATTAATAACTCATAAAGATAGTTATCTCCCACCAATCAAGCCCCGAAATTTATATTAATTCTACACGTTTTATATATATTTTTTACTTTTTCAAAATATATTGCATCAATTATCATAAGAAAATTGCAAAGCATCATCATTAACCTAATGTTATATGCATTATTTTAAATAAGTCCTTGAAATTTAATAAAATTTTAATAAGATTATAATTTATCAAATTATATTACATAGGTCTCTTCTTTTGATGAAGATCAAATTACCCCTCACTTATTTCATTTTAACTTTTTTTTATTATAAATATGCAAAATATATAAAAAATATTAATAAATAAACGAAACTCATTGTTTATTAGATTAAGCCACCCACTAGTAGTTTAAAGGAAAGATGTTTATTTTTCTTTTAATATGGGATGAAAAAATTTCGAATCTTTTATTGTATTATATAGATTTTTCTTAAATTAGAAGTCGATTTGGCTCAAATTAGGAACAAATTTCTATGAGAAACACAAAATTGACAACAATTTTAACTCGCGACACCTAGTAAATTTTTTTATCTAAGTAACGCCAATTTTGTAACAATCTCGATTTAATTCTTATCTTAGATAACTCAAACAATAAGTGTATTATTCTTATTTCTACATTATTGTTAAAATTTAATAAAATTTAGAAACTATTAGATTTCAAATAAAATGATAACAGATAAAACCTATATAATTAAACTAAAAGCCATTGTGATAATTTCATCAAAGATCAAAACCCTAATTAAATTAAATTGGGAATTATGAATCTAATTAAAAATTTAGTAAAATTTCATAACCATTCTTTAATTATTTTGCAAAATTTGGTCATGCAAATAGGTGGTGAGTTTGGAGACATATGATTGTTCTTATTAAGCCTCTATTATTGATTTAATCATAGTTTTGGAAGCACTTTCTAGCCTCTGCTTTATCACACAATTATATAATAAGAAGTCACATTCCATCAATTCATTACCTTATTATTTAATTACTGAAAATTAATTAAAATAATAAGCAGAACATGTGATAGGGAATATCATTTAATCTATTAATTATTCTAGATTTACGTGATTTTTTTTAAAAAAATGTAAATATTATTGAAACATCACATTAACATTCTGGCTTTTAAGTCAAACAAATTGTTGCTTTGTTTTGTTCAACTTTTTGAAACTTTACATTATTCAAAAATTCAATGCAATAAAATAATAAATCAATCTTTTTTGATTGATTTTGACATATCTATAAATAATATTAATAATCTGGTTCTTATATGGTTAGTAAATCAAATTATTGGGTTAAAAAAAAGTAATATCAATTGTCCGATTTAATTTGAAGTCAAATTAATATATACACATATATATTAAGGTTTGGTTAAGTAGAGTTGGCTTCTACTTAAAAAAATTTAAATAAAATTTTAAAAATTCATTTAAAATTGTAATAGACTAAATTATATTATAAACACATCTTTAATCCATACAAGAGGGGGCCCCAAAGTATCGGTGGCCCTTGATGTTTTGCACATCAATTTGGGCCTTTAAAGTATTCTCCATAGCCCATAACGTTCCTTTTTAGGCCTTAAATGTAACTAGCGGCTCTGCTGATGCCCTATCAACCTTTAGTTTTATTTGATTTGTAGAAGCCCAACTCAAGCTTCCCAAGCCACCAAGGCAAACAAAGGCCATACTGAGAAGGGCATATATTTGAAACCTACATAACACATAACTCTTACCTATTGTGATAGGAGATTATTTTTATAAATTATGGATTTATCCTGTATCTTTGTGTGTGTAGATCTTTGAGATGAGATACAATCGATTATATTTAAACTTTCAGTAATATTCTAATTATATATTAGTAATACTCTCTAATTGTAATGCTAGTAGATATGATTGTATTAAAAAAAAAAAAAACTCAAACCTTCCAAAGGATTCCTAATCAAGTTTGGAAGAGACAAGTTCTATATGTGACATAACTTCTTACAATTATAAGATTTTTCATTAAAATGTGAATAAATACTCCTCTTTTTAAAAGTAGATATCGCAAACATTATTCTTAAACATTTAAACGATATTACAATTATTAGAATTTTTAGTTCAAGTAGATATTTAAACTGCCACAACTATCAGAGTTTCTAATTTTAATAAATATCTGATATAAATATTAATAGATATAATATTATAATATTAAAAAAAATTCCTAATCTTCTTTTATTGACAACAATAGTGTTAAAGAAAAATAAAAAATTTAAATGAGACAAGCACATTTTATTATTCATATATTATATTAAGCTATTGACGGTGGTAATTATTTTTCTAATCAAAATCCCCAAACCCAGAGAAAATGTTAAGCCCATTTGCGCCGTAGGGAGATTAAGGTGAATTAAGGAGATAATCAATAAAATTCTAATCGTCAAAAAAGAAAAGGATAATTAGAATGCATCTTTCGCTCTCGAATTTAAAAGTGTAGTGAGGCAACAAGAAACATGTCTTTAGTTAATAAAACTATTAACAAGTATTTTTTTTATTTCACATTTTTATACCTAAAATAATTTTACAAATAAAAAAACTGTTACATAAAACAATAATAACGTAATATCATATGATAATATTTCTTATCATAACATGAATAATTTTAATAAATAAAAAAATTATTTAAAATTAATAATTAAAACACAATAATTGTTAATTTTTAAAAAAGAAAATTGAGAAACATTATTTCTTTTCTTTTTATTTAAAAAGGGCGAAAAGCTCACAAGGTAAACACGTGGATGGACCGTAATCTTGAAAGTGATTACACGTGGCAGTAAAGGAGAAGAGAGAATCACCCACAGTATTTTCGGCCAAAGGAATCAACACCACAGGTCTTGAACGGGCGTTATCCCTCTTTTTGTTTTTCTCTCTCTAAAGCCACAAATATTTAACAATATTTTTGGACCATAAATTAATTAATAAAATAATTTACAATTTCTTTTAATTTAAATAATTGACAATTTCTTTTAATTTTTTTTATTTTTTTTTAAATACTGAACGTTATAAAAGATATAAATTCACGCTTACTAATTTTAATAAAATTATCCCTTTTATTAAAAAATTTCATAATTTTATTATCAGTTAAATTATTAATATTCATATGGTAAAAAAAAAAATCTAAGAATTTATAGAATTAAAATTAAGTTTACATTTATAAAAGACAATGAACTACAATTTGATTATGAAATAAAGAAATTTATAAAAATTAAAAGTTAAAAAAAATTAAAATAGAAAAAAAAATAATTATAAATTATTTATTTTGTCTTATCCTTAATTTAATTCCTAAAAAAATTAAAAAAGAAAAATGAAAACACACACGCACAGCAATATCTACAGACATTCATGGATGGGCTGAGACTCTTGAGAGCGGAAGAGTTTCTCTGTTTTCCTTCTTCTTCCACGTTGAGAGAAAGAAAGTTATCAGAGAAACTCACAACTTTTTACCCTCCCAAAAATCCAGAATTTTCCCACCGCTTACCTCACTTTCCCGCTATCCAAGCATGGATATAACCACCAACCTCCACCGTCTCGGCCTCAGGTCCTCCTTCTTCACCGGTTTCCAACCCTGTCTCAGACCATTTTCAGCCTCAAAATCCATCACAAATTCAGCAAGAGAGATAAATTTCAACAAAAAGCGAAGACCCAGAATTTATTGTCAGGTTTCAGCTGCCACCGTTGAAAAATCACTTACACAGGCTCAAGATGACATCGAGTCATTGTTTTCAACCGATTCGACCGATGATTTTGAGAACAAAAAGCGTGGAAACAAGCAATCGAATACGGGTGCGTCTAGTGTTTCTTCGGGTGTGAAGCTGGAGAATATAAGCAAGAGCTACAAAGGAGTTACTGTGTTGAAAGACGTTTCGTGGGAAGTGAAGAAAGGAGAAAAGGTTGGGTTGGTCGGTGTAAATGGAGCTGGAAAAACGACCCAGTTGAGAATTATCACAGGACAGGAAGAACCCGATTGGGGTAATGTTATAAAGGCGAAACAGAATATGAAAATTGCATTTTTGAGCCAAGAATTCGAGGTTTCAATGAGCAGGACGGTGAGGGAAGAGTTTATGAGTGCTTTCAAAGAGGAGATGGAAATTGCAGGGAAATTAGAGAGAGTGCAAAAGGCTTTGGAAGGTGCTGTGAATGATATGGATTTAATGGGGAGACTTTTGGATGAGTTTGATTTGTTGCAGAGAAAAGCACAGGCTGTGAATTTGGATGTGGTGGATGCTAAGGTTAGTAAGCTGATGCCGGAGCTTGGGTTTGCACCGGAGGATGGAGATAGGTTGGTAGCTTCTTTCAGTAGCGGGTGGCAGATGAGAATGTCGCTTGGAAAGATTTTGTTGCAGGTATTTTATTTGCTGTTTAATTGTTGGATTATGAATAGTTTTTTTTGTTTATCAGTTTTATGTTTACTGTTGTTTGTTGCTGTAATTAATTGCCTAGTGGCTAGTGAATACTTCCGATGATGATTATTATTTGGAAAACTTGATTAGATTTAGAGATGTAAGCAGAGCTTTTGATTGGGGAATTGTTAATTTCATGAAATGATAATCTATGGTTAATAATGTTGGACAATTTATCTTTGAAGTTGTACAACTCTCTGATTATTGTTTTTGCTACTAACATCATGCAACTTGAGTTAAGCTATGTTTGGAAATGACATGTTGTGGCTTGCAATTGCTGCAAGATGAAGTTACTTTAGTATGAGTGGGAGTGCCCGTGGTAAAGATTAGCTCCTAGTAAAGTTGGTTTTTACTAACATTGCAGTTGCTGTGATTTTACCGTTAAGTAGAAGCATAAAAGTTCCAGACATACTGTTAGATAAAGTTGCTTATGGAATGTTTCACTATGCAGTTGATCTTTGACAGTCTCTGACAGCATGAATAGTTTATAAACTTAACTAGAGCATGTGAGCAATATTCATTGATGATTTACATAGATGACGTGTATTATTATGTATAGACTACAAGGTTGATTGTTGAGATATGTTCCCATTTGCAGGATCCTGATTTATTGCTTTTGGATGAGCCTACAAATCACCTTGACCTTGACACAATTGAGTGGCTTGAAGGTTATCTTGGCAAGCAAGATGTGCCAATGGTTATCATATCTCATGACCGAGCTTTTCTTGATCAGCTGTGTACTAAAATTGTGGAAACTGATATGGGTGTGTCCAGGACATATGAGGGAAATTATTCTCCGTATGTCATGGAGAAGGCAGCATGGATTGAAGCTCAGCATGCGGCATGGGAGAAGCAGCAGAAGGAAATTGAGCAGACAAAAGACCTAATAAGTAGGTTAGGTGCAGGGGCGAATTCTGGACGTGCTTCTTCGGCTGAAAAGGTAAAATGAGATATTCTGTTCTTATGAATAGCTGAGATATGTTATTTTACATCTTTATGGAATGTGTTTATGGTAGAGCAGCATAATAACTTCTGATTGAACTATCTGAATCCCCCGCATCTTTTTGGGAAACTGTAGACAGTTTAATGCCTGAATTAAGTGATTAATGGATTCTTTATGTCTTTTTTCTGCCTTCTTCTTTTTAACTTGATTTCTTTTGAGCTTGTTAAAGGCTGGTATTGTACATGGTAATAGGTTACTCAGAGTTATTGTTTACTACTGATTCTTCTGAGGTGCAATCTATTTTTTCATTTTCTTGACGCCTCCATTTCTAACTCAGTGGTTTTTTCATCTCTTTTCTGGGTAAGGACAGAAGCTAGAGAGGCTTCAGGAAGAGGACCAAATTGAGAAGCCATTCCAGAGGAAACAGATGAAAATTAGGTTCCCAGAGCGTGGAAGAAGTGGGAGATCTGTTGTCTCCATTAAGAACCTGGAATTTGGTTATGAGGATCAAGTGAGTTGACTTGATTACACAAGGAATCGGAAGCTGGAGCATCTTTTGTTAATTGTTACCAAGACATTTTAGTTCTCACAATGTTTGCTTTGTGGGGCAGTTGCTGTTTAATAGGGCAGATCTTACAATAGAGAGGGGAGAAAAAATTGCGATTATTGGCCCAAATGGTTGTGGTAAAAGTACTTTGCTGAAACTGATTATGGGTTTAGAGAAGCCAAAAAGAGGTGAAGTTCTGCTTGGGGAACATAACGTCCTACCAAACTATTTTGAGCAGAATCAAGTATGTTGCTTTCATTGATGCCATGCCTTTTTTGTTTAATCCAATTATCTCCTTTAACATTTATTTGACCTTCAGAGCCCTAATTGAGGTTAATTGACTTTTCATTTAGGCTGAGGCACTTGATTTGAATAAAACAGTACTCCAGACGGTAGAAGAAGTTGCTGAGGATTGGAGACTTGATGATATCAAGGGACTCCTTGGCCGTTGTAATTTCAAAGCTGACATGCTTGACAGAAAGGTTTCCCTTCTGAGTGGTGGTGAGAAGGTAAGATAAACTTTCTTACTCTTATGCAGCTTTCACTAACAACGTTGCACTTTCAATCTTATATGGAAATCGCTTTATTGTTTGATGGACATTTCGTTAATATATGAAGTTCATTTTGCTATATTAGTATTGCATATACTATGGCTAAACAAACAGGTGAAAACTATGTGGAACTGTTGTGATGGTCCAATCAATTATTGGATGATTTAGAGAGTTAAACCCATCATCACAGTTTCTCTCATAGCTCTTAGAATCCTGAGTGATTGACAGATTTTGTTTCTCTGTTTTCTATTTTTCGCATTCTGCTGTTGTGCGGTTGAATTCAAGAATGTCTCGATCCCAAAATAATTTTGATGTTTTTACACGATATAGACTTTTGTCCTTAATTTACTTATCTTGAATCAGTTCTTTGTAATTTGAATCCATAGCTGAATGATGCATATAACACCTATATGAACTACTTCTTTTTGTCATGTTTCCTTTCATGGTCATCTGTCAGACAAAAGACTTGCGATGCTTTCCTTATCTTTTTGCTTTGATTCTCTTTGTTGTCTGATTTCATTCTACTTTTCCCTGTTAAATTCAGCATAATGTTAAAATCTAATGCTGTCTTGCTTTTTCTTTAGGCACGTCTTGCCTTTTGCAAATTCATGGTAAAACCATCAACTCTTCTTGTTTTGGATGAACCAACTAATCATTTGGATATTCCTTCGAAAGAGATGCTTGAGGTTAGATTCTTTTTAAATTATTTTCTTTTGTACATTATACTTTTTCAGTCCATCTTAAATAATTTGTAAATATATGGCCACTTAATTATTTTATCAAACTCATTGTTCAATCAGGAGGCGATAACAGAATACAAGGGTACGGTTATCACAGTGTCCCATGACCGATACTTTATAAAGCAAATAGTCAATAGAGTAGTGGAAGTTAAAGATTGCAATTTACAGGATTATGCTGGCGATTACAATGTATGTTTCACTTATCTGTCCCCATGTCTTTTTAGCATGTTTTTTTTGGTTTATTCTATGTGGTTACTTAACTCTTTGGAATGTCAATGTTCACAGTATTATCTAGAGAAAAACCTTGATGCTCGGGAAAAGGAACTTGAACGCGAGGCAGAGCTTGAGGAAAAGGCTCCTAAAGTTAAGGCCAAATCCAAGATGTCAAAGGTAAATTTTGACTCTTTGTTTACTCAAAGTTCGAGATTGATGATTCCAAACTTTCTCACTTGCCAATCTTACCTACTTGTTCTTGTATAATAAAAACAGGCTGAGAAGGAAGCTCGAAAGAAACAGAGAATGCAGGCATTCCAGGCGGCAAAACAGAAATCAAAAGGCTTGAAAAACGCCAAGAGATGGAAATGAGCGATGAACCTTAAAAAACTTTTGCCAAACATCATTTGTTGCTAAACTGATTTTCAACAAGCACAACTCTAGGTGGAAACATTGGCAATGGTGAGTCTGCAAATTAAGGGTCTCTGCTGTATATAATTATGTATAGGAAACATACTGATTTTGTAGTTGAAAAGGGCTGAAATGGGAAATCTACGGTA
The DNA here is from genome assembly GCA_022749755.1 of Azadirachta indica. NCBI lineage: Eukaryota > Viridiplantae > Streptophyta > Magnoliopsida > Sapindales > Meliaceae > Azadirachta > Azadirachta indica. Next base: position 7,247,844 of record CM040447.1, read on the forward strand.
GAAATTTGTGATGTTTTTTTGCTCCCCCCTTGGAATTTCTGCCTCAAGGAGCTGTAACTCAATTACTCGAGGCATAATCAATAGAAATTGTATTTTAGTGCCATTTTCCAGATCTTTTTTCTCCTGAATGAAGTGGATTTAGTAATAGCCGTAAGCATGAAGTGCCATAGATTAGGTACCATTAATCTTCAATTAATTAACAATTGATAAAGCATTAAAAAGAATGGTTATACATGTAAGGTTGGATTATAAAATTTGTGTTGCAATTGATGTGATAGACTTACACTGCATTCATATTGACAGTATGAGTATGAAAGGATAAGTAGAAAATTGTTTATACACAGATTTTTCCTGCTTAAAGAGTTATGCTATCAATGAAAGAAGCTAATAAAGCCATATGTGTTACACAGAATGAACCAATAACCTAACAAGAAACTCTAAAAACTAACTTTCCATATGTTACTTTGGAGGAAAGGAAAACAAAACCTAAACAAATGGTATCTAGTTTCTTTTCCTTGTTCTTTTGGAAACCCTAACGGGGACTTTAAAAATCATCTTGATGATTGGGCAGAACAATATCGGGAACCTCCTCAATATCCTCTGCAGGCTGATCGTATGAAATGCAAATGTAAAACAAGATCGTGTGGAAAACCAATTAAGACAGGAATAACAGAAAAAAAGAGATTAGACTGTACCTTCCATAATTGCAACAGACGCCATAGCAAATAATCAATGATCATAACCAAGCAAAAAAGCTTGCCAGCCCAAGCACCACATGAGAGGTACCTAAAATTGTTACATCATCAGCAACTGGATACCATCTCAATAGTATGAAGGGATTTGCCAAAAATTTTAGATACGAAGAAAAAATATCATAAGAGAAACATCACCTTGATCACTTAAGGTACAAATAGTTAACTATAATCAAGGTTATCTTTTATGGACTATTGTTTAGCAGCAGCGAGAAGATTTTTAACACTAGCAATATTGCCCAAAAATAGGAAATATTTTTTTGTCTTTTTCAAAATATAGATCAGATATCTGCCAATTGCAAGTTCTCAAACAAAGACTAAACATATAGTCATCATAACATGTATGTATGAGAATCATTTACAAGATGAAAACTTTCAACAGCATACCTCGAGAGTCGATCTAAGAGATTTTGGTTGGGGCATTTTAAAGCACGGTCATACACAATCTCTGTTCTTTTGGCAACATCATGCCAATTGTAGAGTTTTTTCATCTGGGAAAACATAAAGGAACAGTTGGCATTATACAAAAGGTCAATTCTTTCAAAAAGATTCAGGTGAGTTGAGTAATTTACTCACACGCTCATGCATTACTTGTGGATCAATCCTAGGGAGTATAGATATTGCCTTCCTGATTGCCAGTACCATATCAACAGGATCTGGTTCAGCAAGTACAATCATGTCATCTGGTAAAACCTATAAGTAGAGGAGGGAAAGTTTAACTCGCTAACATCTTAAGGATTTCCAGAAATTAAATAATTGTAACATGACATTCTATGATACATTGATACTACAAACAAAAATGAGAAGGCACAATAAAGCAACTCATGATACATGCCTCTGGGACACCTCCCACACGTGTACTGACTGTCAATAATCCACAACTAGCAGCCTCTAATATGGCAATGCAAAAGGCTTCTGTCAAAGAACTGTTAGAGAGGTACTAATAAATCAGTCGAAGCATTTCAGCGAGAACAAAAATAAGGTGTCCATAAAGTTGGTATGGTGGCTAAATGATAAAAAAATAACAGTAACAATATGAAATCAAATTAGAGGTTCACCTGTTTAAGAATATATGGCCAGAAATCAGGACTGATCGTACTTGTGCGTGTGGCACAGCCCCCAACATCTCAACTCGATCTTGAAGAGAATGCTTCTCTCTCATCTCTTCCAATCGTACGCGTTTAGGTCCATCTCCTCCAATGATAAAGCAAACCTTAAAAAATGTTTCCAAATGAGACGAGTTCAAAATAACTTTCCATAATGCTATGTTGAACTATCACTTAGCACTTTTGCCTTTCAATACATTACAAATAAAATGAAGAAAAATTGAATAGACTACATCCAGTCATATGCGGCAAGCATCCTACATTGGGATGAACTCGACAGACTTCTGGAATTACTTCAACAAGCAAATCAGCACCCTTACGATAAACCAATCTGCTAATCACAACAATAATAATTTCATTATTTCCGGGTCGCTCTGGGGCAGGTTTGAACATAGCAGTGTCCACAGCATTTGGTATTACAAAAACCTTTTCAGGTGGCAGCCCTGAACGTAGCACAGTGTTTTCCTTGCTTGTGTGAGAAACACAGATAGCCTGGCTCACATCTGCTAAAGTGAACTGCAATACTTTGTTCATGTGTATGCTTCCCACATCAGCAAATCCATAGAGAGAATGGTCAGTAAATACGACTTTATATCCCATAGTGCGTGCATGCATCAAAGCTTCATGACAAAGGGTTGAGAAGGCTTGATGCCCATGCACCAAAGATATTTGTTCTCGAATAAGGATTGTCCTTATAATTGGAAGAGTCCCATAAAAGGTTGGTAATGTGTTTTGCATAACAAATGGTCTCCATGGTACATAATAAACTTTCAAGCCGCCTGTCATGTATCTCACACCAGAGCGATTCCCATAAGCATGAGTCATAACCACCACCTGAACAAACATGTAACAAACGGTTCACAAGACGATTTAAAATTATATCTAAGAAGGAACTGGTGTGTGATTTACATATTGTGTAGGTAGTAGAATATCCAGATAGTTGGCAGGAAGACGGTTACTGGAAGGCTGGAGAAAACATGTGCAAGAGATAGCAAAGATACAATGTAGAAAGCAGTTTTAAATCCTTTATCCATGAGATAAATATAGGAGAGAAAAATTTAGGAAGGAAATGAACAATAGGGATTAATAAAAAGAATATTTAAAAAAACGTTTTATGGAAAAGGAAATTCCTGTTCATATTTCTCCTCTTTGTGTTAAAAACCAAAACTGAAACAAAAAAATTTTCATTTGCATTTCTATCCAATGTATTCTTATTTGTTTAATTTCCCCAACCAAAGAGGAGAGAGAGACCAATTCAACAAATCATTCTCTGTCTTTACTGAGGCCCGTATATTATCATAGGTGGCATTCAAGATATCCAATTGAACAACATTCTCTAACCTTGTGGCCAAGCTTTAGCAGGCATTGTGACAGATAATAAATATGATTCTCCACACCACCAAAGTTAGGATAGAAAAAATCAGAGACCATCAGAATTCTGTGCTTCTTATTAGCCATGGGTCGAATCCCTCACCTGCAATAAGAATGATTTTCTCTCTTTGAGATACGATTCATCCATTTTGCAAGAAAGAAGGAAAACCATCAGCAGATAGAAATGATTACTGGAAACAAGTTAATATTACATGAAAACAATTGCTAATATCACACAAAAACAGCAACAGCACAGCCCTGTTTACTGATATTGACAACGGTCACACTGCCAATTTCCAGAGCTTTGTTGTCTATATTTGCAAGGAAGCAGCTTGAGAATAAAGTTAGATCAAAACAAAGACTGCTGTGCACTGATAGAATTCCACTCTACAAGCTGACTTGAATTGGCAAATCTTATAACATATACGGTCCAAAACACAAGAAAAAAAAAGCCATTATATGCATTCCCTTGTGAATTTGCAGATACATTAGAAAAACAAGTGATGTGAAAGAAAGTTCAGAGCATAATTGGATTGAGCCACGCAGTTCCTTGATCCGTGACTCTGTTACTGGCAGCAAAATCATCGAACAGACGAAGAATCTCGATCTCCATTACTCTAAATTCCAATACAAATTACTAATGAAACTACCAGAAATGAAGTATCAAATCATATATTGGTGAAAACTTAAATAACTCAAATCCATTAATTTTCGGGACAATAATCCAACCTTCTACGAAACGAACCATAAAAAACCGGAAAACAGTGACATCAAGCTGCTAGATGCTAGAACGACGTGCAGTGGACCCAACGGGAGACCGGCGAACTCGAGCGGCGGACTCTAAGGAAACCGGCGGAGTTGTACAGCTATACCCATGAGTGACTGAGTAAGCAAAGCGGAAATGTATTTTGGGATGTTAAACATTAGGTCCCTACGATTTAAAGAAAATGAAAAATAATGATATGTTCGTATTTTTAAAGTGATAAGTCCCTGTTTAAATGTTGACGAAGAAGGGGACCTGTATGCTACAAATAATTAAAAATATGCCTATTGTGTTACTTTTATAAAATTCAAGACGTATACGTCGTTCTCTCATTTTAATTTTTTAAAATATTTTTTGTTTTATATTTTAGCTTTTTAAACGGCAGAATAACTAACATTAAATAATTTTTTTAAAAATGTCAAAATTATAGTGAACTAGTTTATAAATATATTTTTTTTGTAAGATAAATATGACTATATCACGCCATAATTTAGAAGGACCAAAAAATTTGATAGTGAAAATAATATGTAAAAGAAAAAGAAGAATTAAAAATGCTCCAAACGATGGTGCATAATGGCAAAACGTCGTCGTTTCTTTAACCAAAACCCGCGCCCGCGCCGCCTTGAGTTCAACGAAAGCCAGAAGGGCGACTCAGCAGCTAGGCCTTCACCGTTCTGAGCAGAAACTGAAGCTGGTAAATGTATGTACTGCGAAATCGAAGGAATTTATTTTAATTAAAAAAATAAAAATGGAAGTTTGACTCTTCAAAATTATTGCAGAAGGGTAAAGTTATGGGTAAAGTGATTCTAGGCATGCCGGGAGGTTGGGCGGACGATAATCGTGAGCCGTCTGATCATTACACTTCAAAAATCGGCGGAATACCTGTAAGTAATTTAAGTCCAGTTCTTCGTTGTTACTAATTGTCAATATTTCTTTTTTAATTGTTATTATTTGGAAATTTAAGCGTTGGTTTTGGATTATTTACAGGATTGGCCTTTTCCTTTGGAAGATTTAAATTCTAATCTGCTCGAGTGTGGTGAATGTGGAAGTAAACTCTGTCTTGTTTCTCAGGTTTGGAGTTAGGATCTAAACTATGTTGTTTAAATTTTTTAGCGTTTTTGGAAGTGAAGTGATTTTGGCATTCTTGAAAGTGCTTTTTGGGATAGAAAAAAAAGTACTTTTGACTGAAGCACTTGATAGATGGTTTTGTATAGAAAAGCTTTTCTGTAAAAAGAACTTTTGAAATTTTTGATGGGTGTTTTTTTTTTTAAGAAAAAGAACTTTTAGGTGATTTTCTAGGAAGTGTTTGTAACCAAAAATGTTTTGTATAAAAACATTCTCAAAAACAACTTCGTGTTATTGAGAACATATTTAATTATTCATGGTTGAATTTTGGGAGTGCTTTTAGCATTGTTTGAAGTGCTTTCTGGGGTTAAAATAAGGTACGTTTGAGAGAAGCACTCGACAGTTGATTTTCTAGTGAAAGAGTTTTCTTGGGTAAAAAACTGTTGAATGTTCTTGATGGCACGTTTTCTAGAAAGGCAGTTTTAGGTAATTTTATTCATAAATGTTTTCAAATAAAAATTCTTTCTACGGAAACATTCTGGGACACAAGTTTAGTTTGTTATAGAAGAATATATTTTTTTTAATTCTTTGTATTCCAGGTTTATGCTCCGATTTCAAGTGAAGCTATAAGGATTGAAGAGCGGAATGTTCTTGTTTTTGGATGTGTAATGCCAAAATGTGGGAGCAGTCCACTTAGGTCTTTATCAAGATTCTCTTTCAATCTTTTTGTTGAGGAAATACAATTGATTACTGTGATTTGTTAATTTTATACTGTCATTTCTTTGTGATATATGCAGTTGGCGAGCTCTTCGCATTCAGAAATTAGATAATGGGAAGGAATCATGTAGTACCTTTCAGGAAGCAGTCCCTCCTGATGCATCGGTTGTCTCAGTTTCAAAAACAAGCTGGTGGGATGATGAAAATGATGATGACGATGATGATGTGGACTTGGAGGAGTTAGGTAGAGCACTTTCTGAAGCTGCAAGTTTAGCTTCTAATTCTAAGAAACCACAGAGTAGCCAGCATTTGAAGACCGTTACAAAGCCGACTCCTTTGAGTCAACAGACAAGAGTGGTTGATGTGGACACACCAGGTATAATTGTTTTGCAGAAGAAATTTCTCAACATCTAATGCCAATGGTGCTCTGATTCTCTCTTAGTTGCTATAAGTTGCAACATAATTCTAAATTCATTTCCGCTTGAAATCTAATTACTGCATGTAATAGTTAAGCCAATGTCTTCAAACTATGGCCGCTGTCCTAAAATTTCTGTTTGTTCATTTTGTTTCTATGTACAGTTGTGCCTTGCTTTTACATTTATACTCAGGAAGATCCACTCTCCAAGGATGTTGCTTCTATATGTTCAAACTATGCTTCTCTTTCCCTGAAGGAGAAACCAAATGATGTTGATTATCGTGTGCAAGAAGAAATGTGGGAAGAGGAACGTTATGAATATGATAAAGCTTTGACTGCTGACAGGACTTACCTCAAGTTCAAGAAACAGTTGGATGCATACCCAGAACAATGTTTCAGGTATCAAGTTTTTGGCAACAAGAACTCTAGTTAGTGGAGAATAAAACGATAGCCATAGCTATTACTAATTAGTATGATTGCGTAAAAGTGTTTTGAGGGTTTTTTATTTCTTTCATGTGTTGTTTCAATTAAACAAATGTCTGCCAACGTTAGGAATTTGAAGTCTGTGTTTCATGGAATTACATAGATCTTCTATTTATCTATCTACATTCAATCTTTCAGTTTCTGACCCTTTGCGGTTGTTCGGGCTATCATTTTACATTTATGTTTGTTTGCTCAGGTATTCATATGGCGGGAAGCCTCTTCTTGCTGCGGCAGAAGTTGGAGATCCTGGGAGCTGCAGGCTATGTGGTGCTTCAAGACAGTTTGAAATGCAGCTGATGCCGCCATTGATATATTTTCTACAAGAAGCAGTGGGTGATTGTCAAAACTATTCTCTGGAAAACTGGAACTGGATGACACTTATTGTGTATACTTGTTCCAAGGCAAGTCTTTAACTCTCTTCTCTGTGTTGCTCTGAATGATAAAACTTTTCTTTCTCGTATGAAGAAACGGGTTGATTGACTAAGGAAGGCCCTCATTTTCCCGAACAATATTAATCCCCTATCCCATTTCCTGCCTTTTATATATATATATATATATACCTGTTATATTTCTGAATTTAAATGATTTTCAATTCAGGACAGCTTGTGATGCGGCTAAAGCAAATATGAGAGTATTTGTAGCCCTGTTTTAATAAATGCTCTCTCATAACAATATATTTATCAGTTATTAAACGTCTGAAAGTTGTTTTTCGAAATTACAAATACTTATTCGGTACTTCTTACTTTTAATGTTGATTTACAGAGCTGTTCCGACTTGGTTGATGATAAAGAAACGTCCAACAAAGGAGGCTGGATGGTGACAGAGGAAGCTGTTACAGTACAATTTGAAAAATCTTTGGATGAATCTGCTCAACTTCACTATTTCTCCTGATACACAGCGTTACTCATTAAACTCAGGTACTGCATGCGACTGACTTCGTCATTTTCTTTTTTGTTTTTTCAAAAGTTAAATTTTTATATTTGAGTGCTCAATTGATAATACTAGTTTCACTAATTCTCAGAGCATTAAATGATTAGCTGATTTTTTAAATTAAAATTAAATTGTATATTTATCAATCTATACTCTGTAAAAAACTCTGATTACCATATGAAAGGTTAATACTTTAATCAAATATATTCATTTTCATTTCTTTCCGTTAAGAACAAAAAGAAATCTACGAGTCCCTAAGTTAATTTCAATTTATTTTCAGACTCCTACAAGAACAATAACAATTTATTAATTTTTTTTAAAAAAATATACATGTACTTAATTGGAAAACATAAGATGATAATTTAACTTATTTCATAAATCTTCTCCCATTTAAATTTTTATTAAACCTAAATGTTAGTTGTTAATTTAATAAAATTCACCTAAAAATGCAAATTTTATTATTTTTAATATACGTTACTAAGTCTGTGGGATAATTGCTTAAAATGTGAAATGTATAATCGAATAACTCTCTGAAAAAGATAAAACACAGATGATGTTTCATAGTAAAAATGATAATAATGAAACTACAAGCAAAAAAGAACAAATATATGTAAAGAGAACGTCAATTTTTTTTTATGTGAAAAACCTTAAAAGGGAATAAAATTACGGGACAGTAGTCCAACATTAATTTTTACTATGTATAAATACTAAGATTACATTCAAGTTCTTTTCTTAAATTATACCAAAAACTTATCATACTAAAAAAATTAAAAAATAATTTGTTTTGGTTTCGCCACTAGAACACAAACAAATTATCACATGAATAACACACTAATTGGCTTGAGCAAAAAAATTAAAAATAAAAAATAGAAGGAGGATAAAATAAATAATCAAGGGCAAAGGGAAATTGAAGAGGTTAGCAGCTCCCAAACGTGGCCTTATTTATTTCCAGGATGACTGCAAAATTGTTGTTCATAGCAATCCAATGAACCTACAGAATAGAAGAATTATTGGAACTTAATTTGAGAATGAGACAGTTACTATGTAATTCAATGTTTAAATTTATTATTATTATTATAAGTCAAATAGTGCTCGATCCATTTGAAATTAAGTTTCAAGGATTACTATTACATATTATTATTATTTTAGAAATGCAGGGTGACCTCTGTTTCTATCAATTTATGCCCTGTTTTCCAATCAAAACTGGATGTGTGTTAAAGTTGAGGGAGAAACAAAAAATTTAATTTGTTTATAATTAAGATCATAAGTGAAAAGAAAATTAGATATTAACAAATAAATAAATAAATTAATTAATTAATGGAATTAATGGTACATAAAAAGAAAAGAAGAAAGCTTGATTACCTGCACATTTAATTAATTTGTTTGCAGTTTGGTGGTTAGATATGTAGTGAGTTAACTCAAGCTTCATCGCCTATTGCACACAGAAAGTCAAAACATGAAATTAGAAGAAATTGGAAAATATAGATGGTTCATTTCCATATATCTTCAAAATATATATCGACATTGTAATTATATACAATTGATAATATTCAATAAAAGAAAAACAAAATATAATGTTGACAGATTATAGATGGAGAAGTACGTAGGTACCTCGATAGTCACCTTCCAATTGGATCCACCGACCTGCAATTTCAATATTAGGGATGTGAGCTATTTTTGGCCATTCCACACCCTTATTGTTTCCGCATCTTTCTTCCAAATGAGGACAACCCAAAATTTGCAATTTATCCAATTGCATCCCTTCTGGCAGACACATCAGACTTTCGCACGCCAAAATAAAGAGATGTTGCAGAGTGGTAATGTGATTAATCCACTTTGGGAGACACTCCATATTTTCATCCCAACAAAATTGTAAGTACTGGAGGCTCCGAAGGCCTTGCCATTGACAATCATCAAATTGTAAATCAAGTTGGTCACAGCTTCCAATTATCAATTTCTCCAAAGATGATAGATATCTTATGCATTGAGGCAGCTGAGAAATCAATCTTGGACTTCCTGTAATATCAATTTCCACAAGAGAATTGAGTCTTTGCAGCAACTCCGGTAGAGATTCTAAATCATCAATATATTTAAGATAGAGAGACTTTAAATTGGAGAGAGCAGGAGCAGAAAAGGCGGAATAAGAGGTTGACGGCCCTGCTGCATCTACATTTGCATTACTCTTCATCTTCATTGTCTGTTGCAGTGTCTTCGTGCTTGTTTTATGCAAAGTGAGTACTTCCACAGCTGGATACAACGGCATGCAAGTCAACTTAGGGCAATCCCAAATAGATAATTTGGAGAGACGAGGAAATGAAAGGACTACTTCTGCCTTTTCTTCTTCTTTTGTCGTTGTTGTTGTTGTTGTTGTTACTTGATCATCATTTATCTTCCACCATCCTTTCAGTTTCTCACACCCATCAATTGTGAGCTCCTTTAGCGATGGGAAGAATGTCGTTGGTGATGGTGTGGAAGTAGAACTGTCACCAACTCTGTCTGATTTTGATACGTACTCCAAATTGTCCAACCAATAAAGAGTCAAGGAAAGTAGAGAAGGTAATTGATCCAACGGCGTAATATTTTGGAAGCTTCTACTATCAGATATTTCAATTTTAGATAGATTGGTGAAGGATGGCATGCAGCCAGAAAACATCACACTCCCGAGCCCTTCTATAAATAGTCCTTTCAGATTGGGGTGTGGTTTAAGGCCTTCTACCATCATTCTTCCACCTTCAGTCTGCCCTTTTAACCATAAGGACTCGAGATATTGCTTCCCTTCCAAGTTGGCCTCAGCCAAATTAAGATTTTCCCCGTCTCCCAATATTTTAATTGTTAGACTTCCTCTTAACTCGTTCAGTCCGTTTAATTCCCTCAATGCATTATTTTTTCCATCCCTCTTGCCTACTACAAACAATGATAACCTTCGAAGACCTGTCAACTGCCCCAATCCATGTGGCATACTCGTGAGAAAATAACAATCATCAATCACAAGATACTGGAGACTCACCATTTTCCGCATATCCCTCGGTAACTTTTGGAGACTTTCACATCCATAAAGATTAAGTGTTTGCAAATTTATAAGTTTTGACATTGAATCAGGGAGTTCTTCGATAAATGAAATCTGTGAAAGCTCAAGATATCGTAAATGCTTCAATTTACCAATTGAAGTCGGCACTTCTTTTATTCCACTGTCATTTAACTTCAATGCACGCAAACATCTAAAACTTGATATAAATTTACCGAGATGGATGTCACTAAGATAACTACTACTACACAATGGCAAAAATGTTCTTAAACAATTTGCTTTGAGCATTGCAGTTGGGATTTTCAATGAACCTAAACTAGGATCAAATGAAATGTGGCGACAACTCCTCTCATCAACAATATCTCCATCACTTGTTATCATTTTACACTCACTTCCTACAATCAGTTGTGCGAGATCATGCATAAGATCGTGCATCTTGCATGTCACTAATATTCTCTTTCGAAAGTAGTCTTCTTTTTCTCTTAAATCTTGAAGAAAAGACCCTGAAAGTAAATCCATAAAATATTCATTGCCAACATCTTCTAAGCATTGGTTCTTTTTTGGTACACCAAGAAACCCTTGTGCCATCCAAAGCTGAATCAAGTTCTCCTTCTCAAATTCGTAATCTTTGGGAAATAATGCACAATAAGCAAAACATTGTTTCAGTTGTGGAGAAAGACCATCATAACTGAGCTTAAGTATTGGTAAGATATCCCCCTTACTTTGATCTATTTCTGACAATTCTTGATCTCTAAAAGTCATCCAATATTTTTCATCTTTGCGATATAGTAAGCGTGCTATAGTCTTTATGGCTAGGGGAACTCCGACACACTTTGCTACGATGTCCTTTCCAACTGCTACAAGTCTCAAATCTTTTGATTCTTTCCCTTGTTCAAATGCAATTTTAGTAAACAAAGACCAAGACTTGTCATTAGTTAGGCCGCCCAAGATATAGATTAATGGAGGCCTGGACATAATATGAGCAACTCCTTCACTCCGAGTAGTTACTATTATTTTACTTCCTTTGGCACCATTCCTTAACAAAGTTTCCAAATCAAGCCATTTGTCAAGATTATCGTTCCATACATCATCTAAAACTAGAAGATATTTCTTGCCATCAATTTGTCTACGGAGTTCTTTCTGCAGACCCTCCATTTGCCAATTTTCAGTATTCTTTCCAGTGTCTATTGATTTTAAATCTTTTCTACAATTAATTTTGGAATAAAATCATCAGAGACGCACACCCACATTCTTAATTGAAAATGGGTGACAACCTCCGCAGCGTTATAAATAGATTGAGCAAGTGTGGTCTTTCCAACACCCCCAATGCCCACAATGGAAATGACAGATACATTATTCTCTGCATGAACTCTTGAGTCCAACAAAAGTTGCATGATTGTTTCTTTATCCTTTTCCCGCCCGACGACATCTTCTTCTGGTACATAAGAGTGTGTCTCCCTTTCTCTAATATAATTATTCATTCCTTTCCCACTATAAGGTTTCAAACCGAGGAATCGCTGATCACTTATAATAGCGTCTAGTCTCTCCCTAATAATCTTAATTTTGTGACCCATCTTAAGACTATACGCAATTTGGTTAGATTTGGAGAAGAAGATGCGTACCTCTTTCGCCATCTTGTGACCACTCATCAACTCTTTCAGCTTAAGTTGAGTGCAGAAATCATCGAGCAAATCATCAGCATCGTAAACTGCATCTTTGAGCCTTCGAAGCAAGAGTGTCACAGCATCATCACTCTTCTTCGGGTTGAACTGCTTCTCGGCATCACGAAGAACACCATTGACAGTCTCAACAGTGCCCTTGAGTTTCAGAATCTCACCTTTAACACCGCAGGACAATTGGATTTCTTGCAAAGCTCGGGATCCCAAAGCTTCCAGAATTCTTCCTACAGCATCAGTCAGAATTCCTTCAGCCATTTCTTAATTTCAAAACACAACGTGTAAATGCTTTGTGAAATCGGTTTCAGAGGAAGCAATGAAAGAAAGATAATTGTAAGATTGTAAAAGGAAATGATCAGATCAGAGATTGCTAAATTTATAAATCATCTTTGTTTGAGAGTGATGAAGAAGACATACATCAATGTCTTAAGCATCAATTCAAGCATATATGGAACAAATTAATCAAGAAACCTGAGGAATAACAGCGACTATATCAATTAGGAACGGTTTACAATAATTAATATTCCTTTCCCGCATTAATAAAGTGAATTATAGAAGCATACATCTCCTGCAACAACAAGCATCGAATTACTTCAACTCCAGTAAAAGAATATATTATTAAGCCAAGCATTAGGGAATTCAAAAAGTAGAAACGATTAAAAGAAAATTAAATAGAAAAGAAAAAGCAAAGTATACATCAATAATTTATTTCTTAATAATACCTTTATTTTATTAATTTATTACTAACCTTTAAATTTTAAACTTTATTTAATCCTTTTTTTGGTCTGTTGCTCTTTATTTTTAAATACTCGAAACGATATTACAACATAGTTTATGTTTTTATTTAAATTTTTATCAATCTTAATATCATTCAAATGATTTATTTAAAAGTTTTCTTTAATAACAAGACTATATAAAGAAAAAAAATTCATTTATTATGCAAAAAAATTAAATATTAATATAATTTATTAATAATTACTTTTCTTATAATCTATTGTGTTAATATGATTAAAATTTTATATAATCAAAACTTTCAGATGATAGAAGTATAAACATATATAATACTTTAAAAAAGTATAGAGATGTCAAAATGTTAATTTTTAGAATTTTTAATTTTGTAAAAATATTAACACCTTTAAAAAATAAACATATTATTTAAATTTAATTTTTGTCAAGTTTAGATTTCAACTATATATCTATATATATATATATATTTCAATATATATATCTATATATATATATATATATATATTTCAATTCCTTTCTCTGCGCAATTGGAATCCGAAGGTGCCATAACGGAGTAGAATGAAAGAAGAGATAAGGAAGAAGAAAGGAGAAAGAAGAAGAAAAAAAACACACAAAGTTTATATTATAATTTTTTAGATAATTTTTGGGATTATTAAAGCACATAATATTATATACCTAAAGTATGGTCTCCAGCTAGCTAGCATTATATTAATTTTTATTTTTCAAATATGCTTCTGAATTCATTATCCACTCGAAAGATATTCCATACTTTTATGAAACTGTTGCAATTGACAAATTGGGCATAAAATTAAGGAAATGATTGATCATCTAATTAAATTACTTAAGTTCAAGGTACACAAATATATAAATTAATGAAATCGGTTTGAAAGATAGAAAGATTATAAGATTGTAAAATAATATGTCTAATAGTTACCAAACATATAAATTTCTTTGCATGAGAGTGTAGAAGAAGACATACATCAATGTGGTGTAAAGAATTTGTTACTTCAGCTTGATCAGTTAAATTTCTCTTAAATCTAATTAATGTTAATTGCTAATTTAATAAAATTTCACCCAAAAGAATGCAACACAAAAAATCTCACATTAAAATTTCTATGCATAGAAATCCATGAGATGTCATTCAAGTATTATTTGCTCTAATTTAATTTCAGATGTATATTGTCCAGATTAGTAAGAGCACAAATCAACATCTTTTAATAATTAGCAAGTCAATTTTCACAATAATGTATCATTTATAATTATTATACTCTAACCAATATGAGATAATTGCTTAAAATATGTAATGTAAAATTGAATAATTGTAGAATTCTTTTTCTTTTAGATAAATGTGCATATTCTCAGCTAAATACAAAAAATTTTATCCAAAGCTTCCCATTAATATTTGAGTTATGGTAGTGTACAATCTTTATTTTATATTGAATGTAAAAAATATTTTAAATGATCCAACAGTCCGAATGCAACTACTTTATTGACAGTTAGATTATATTTTAGACCATCCAACAGTCAATACGCAATGACTATACCATATTGTCATTACGATATGGTCATACCTTTAATATTTTGGGTTTGAACTTGTGAAAGTTTTTAGATAAATATAAAAATATGAGATACATGTGTATATTTTGGATAAATTTAGAAAATATAATGTGATTTTTGAAGTGGACATCTTTTTTTTTTTTTTAACTCATTAATCACAAACGGGAAAGTTATCTATTTTAAATATAATTTTATTTAATTTCTCTATAATTTATATACATCTTCCATGAACCATTACGCTTCTTCGTTAGAATAACTAGAGAGGAAATAGGAACTGTGGCTTATATGAGTGACTCTAACTGATAACATCTTCATAATCAGTTTTTTAATGTCATATTTCCAGAAATATGTAGGACTGATATGGTTTACCGAGACATCAATATTTTTACGTTAAAAACTCAAATATTTGTAATCTAAATGAAAAATTCAAATAATAATATAATAATAAAAATAATGAAACTGCAAGCTAAAAGTAACAAATATTTGTAATGTAAAGGAGACATCAATATTTTTACGTGAAAAACTCAAAAGGGAAAAAATTACACGACTGTAGTAAGATATCAAGTTCCACTAGATAAAAATAATAAGATTACATTTGAGTTCTTTTCTTAAATTATATTAAAGAGTTATCACACAAAGAAAATGGTATGTTTTATTTCACTAATATGACACAAACGAACGACCACATGAATTGCACATTAATTGGGTTAAAAAAAAAAAAATAATAGGAGGAGGAGAAAATAAATAATCAAGAGCAAGAGAAATTGAAGAGGTTAGCAGCTCCCAAACGTGGCCTTATTTATGTCCAGCATGACTGCAAAATTGTTGTTCATAGCAATCCTATGCACCTACGGAATAGAAGAATTATTGGAACTTCATTTGAGAATGAGAAACTTAGAACTTAATTTGAGAACGAGAAACTTACTATTTAATTCAATGTTTAAATTAATTATTATTATTATTGTTATTGTTATTATTATTATAAGTCAAATAGTGCTCGATCCATTTGAAATTAAGTTTCAAGGATTACTATTCCATATTATTATTATTTTAGAAATGTAGGGTGACCTCTGTTTCTATCAATTTTTTGCCCTGTTTCCCAATCAAAACTTGATGTGTGTTAAAGTAATGAGGAAAAAACAAAGAAGACAAATTTAATTTGCTTATAATTAAGATCATAAGTGAAAAGAAAATGAGATATTAACAAACAAATAAATAAATAAATGGAATTAATGGTACAGAAAAGGAAAGGAAGAAAGCTTGATTACCTGTCCATTTAATTTGTTTGCAGTTAGGTGCTTAGATATCCCGAAAATTTATCTTAAGGTTTTCCCAAAATTTACAATTAATCAAATTGTTTCCGCAAATTATTGTGAACTTTTCATTCAATAATTTTATTTTAAATTTTTCATTGTAAGTAATGTGAAAAATTTATTGATTGGATAATAAACTTCTACATTTTTTAAAATAAGCTATTATCTCAATTTTTTAACCCAATTAACAAAATCACATATTTGTCATAGAAAATTAAGAATTTTAATTAATATGAATTAATTAAAAAATAACAATCTTTTTCCTCAGAAAAAAAAAAGATTATGTTCTACTATAATAATGAAAATAATGAAATCATAAACAAAAAGTAACGAATATTTACATAAAAAACACCAATTTTTTTATGTGAAAAATCCTAAAAGAAAAAAAATTAGAGGACAATATTCCGATATCAACTTTCACTATGTATAAATAATAAAATTACATTCAAGTTCCTCTTTTGGACTATACTAAAAGCTCACCTATTAAAACTATAATTTGTTTTGGCTCATTACTGTAATACTAAATAATCACATTAAATAGGTTTAACAAAAAAAAAACAACAAAAATAAACAATAGAATGATAAATAATCAAGAGCAAGAGGAAATTGAAGAGGTTATCAGCTTCCAAACGCGGCCTTATACATGCCCCGGATACGTATATTTTGAGAAGCTCCTCAAGATGACTCCAAAATTGTTCTTCATGCCAATCCAATGAACCTGCAAAATTATTGCTTCCAAAGAATTATTCGAACTTAATTTGGGAATCAGATACTTACTATCCAGTTCAATTCAATGTTTTAAATTAATTAATTTCCTCTGTTGAATTATCATGATTATTATTATTAAATGTGATAAGTCAAATACAGACATGCACTTAACAATGAAAACTCAATTAATTACTCGTAAATGATATAATTAATTACCACTGCTTGATCCATTTGAAATTAAGTTCCAAGGATTGTTATTATATTCGGGAAAGGCAGGGTGACCTCTGTTTTTAGCAATTTATGCTCTGTTTTCCAATCAAAACTGGATGTATGTTAAAAGTTATGAGAAAATTTTAATTTGATTATAATTAAGATCATAAGTGAAAGGGAATTAGATATTAACAAACGAATCAAAAGAATTAAAGGTACAGAAAAAGAAGACAAGAAAGCAGGATACCTTCACATTTGTTTACTTTGGTGCATACACAGTGAATGATACTATCTCCTTATGTTCATGCGCCATAGTCTATTGCACACAGAAAGCCAAATATTATTATTATTATTATTATTATTATCAAGAAATTAACTACAAAATATATAGATAGATTGCAGATGGAGAAGTACGTGCGTGCGTACCTTGATAGTGACCCTCCATCTGTATCCACCGACCTCCAATTAGAATGTTGGGGATGTGAGCTATTTTTGGCCATTCCACACCCTTGTTTCTTCCACATCTTTCTACCAAACGAGGACAGAAGGAAATTTCCAATTTATTCAATTGCATCCCTTCTGGCAGACACATCAGGCTTCTACACTCGTCAATCTCGAGATGTTGCAGAGTGGTAATGTGATTAATCCACTTTGGGAGACGCACCATATTTTCAACCCCATAAATATGTAAATAACGGAGGCTCCTAAAGCCTTGCCATTGACAATCATCATCATTATCATCATCATCAAATTGTAAATCAAGTTGGTCACAGTATCCAATTGTCAATTTCTGGAGAGATGATAGATATCTTATGCATTGAGGCAGCTGAGAAATCAATCTTGGACTTTCTGTAATCTCCATTTCCACAAGAGAATTGACTCTTTGCAGCAACTCCGGTAGAGATTCTAAATCATCAATATATTGAAGATAGAGAGACTTTAAATTGGAGAGAGCAGGAGCAGGAAAGGCGGAATAAGAGGTTGACGGGACTGCTGCATCTATATCTGCACTAGGGTTCACCTTCATCTCCATCATCATTGGCTGTTGAAGTGTCTTCGCACTGGAAACACATAAATGGAGTGCTTCCAAAGTTGGATAGAGCGGCATGCAAGTCAACACAGGGCAACTCCAAATATACAATTGGGAGAGACAAGGAAATGAAGCGATTGTTGGTATCTTCCACCATCCTTTCAGTTTCTCACAATTTTTAATTGTGAGTTCTTTTAGCGATGGGAAGAATGTTGTTGTTGATATGGAAGTAGAACTATCACCAACTCTGTCTGATTCTGATACGTATTCCAGGTTGAATAAGAATTCAAGACTTAAGGAAAGCAGAGAAGGTAATTGATCCAACGGCGTAATACTTCGAAAGTTATGACTCCATGATATTTCAATTTTAGATAGATATGTGAAGGAAGACATGCAGCCAGAAAACATCACACTCTCGAGATGACGTATACTCAGTTCTTTTAGATTGGGGTGTGGTTTAAGGCCTTCTACCATCACTTTTCCATCTTCAATCTCTCCTGCTAAATATAAGGACTCAAGGTATTGTTTCTCTTCCAAGTTGGCCTCAGCCAAATTAACACTTCCCTCGTATCCCAGTACTTGAATTGTTAGCCTTCCTTGTAACTCGTTCAGCCCGCTTAACTCCCTCAATGCATCATTTTTTTTATCCCTCTTACCTAATACAAACAATGATAATCTTCTAAGACCAGTCAATTGCCCCAATCCATGTGGCATACCAGTGAGAGAATAACAGCCATCAATCATAAGATACTGCAGGCTCACCATTTTTCTTACATCCCGTGGTAATTTTTGGAGGTTTTGACATTGCAAGAGATAAAGTGTTTGCAAATTTATAAGTTTTGACATTGAATCGGGGAGTTCTTTGATATTCTCGTTTCTTGAAAGATCAAGATAACGCAAATGCTTCAACTTACAAATTGAAACGGGCACTTCCTTTATATTCGAATTGTTTAAGTTCAAGGTACGCAAATACCTAAAACTTGATATCAATTTACTGAAATGGAAGTTTCTAAATTTAGTAAATATACTCAATGGCAAAAATGTTTTCAAACGACTTGCTCTGAGCATTGCAGTTGAGATTTGCAGTGAATCTAAATTAGGATCAAATGAAATATGGCGACTTTTCTTATCAATCTCAATATCTACATCACTAGTTACCATTTTACACTCACTTCCTACAACCAATTGTGCGAGATCATGCATAAGGTCGTGCATCTTGCATGTCACTAATCTTTTCCCTCGAAATATGTCTTCTTCTTCTTTTAAATCTTGAAGAAATGACCATGAAAGTAAATCCATCAGATATTTATTGCCAACATCTTCTAAACATTGATTCTTTTTTGATGCACCAAGAAACCCTTGTGCCATCCAAAGTTGAATCAAATTCTCCTTTTCAAATTTATAATCTTTGGGAAATAATGCACAATAAGCAAAGCATTGTTTCAATTGTGGGGAAAGATGATCATAACTGAGCTTAAGTATTGGCAAAATATCCCCTTCTCTTTGATCTATTTCTGACAATTCTTGATCTCTAAAAGTCAACCAATACCTTTTATCTTTGTAATAAAGTAAGCGTGCTATAGTTTTTATGGCTAGGGGAACTCCAGCACACTTTACTATGATGTCCTTTCCAATTGCTACAAGATCACTTGAATCTTTTGGTTTCTTCTCTTGTTCAAATACGATTTTTGTAAATAAAGACCAAGACTTGTCTTCGCTTAGCTCTCTTAAGTCGTAGATTAATGGAGGACTGCTCATCATATTAGCAACTTCTTTCATTCTAGTAGTTACTAATATTTTACTTCCTTTTGCACCATTGTTTAACAAAGTTTGCAAATCGGGCCATTTAATATCAAGATTCTTATTCCATACATCATCCAAAACTAAAAGAAATTTCTTCCCATCAATTTGTTCACGCAGTTCTTTTTGTAATCCATCCATTTCCAACTTTTCAGTTTCCTTTCCAGTTGCTGATCTTAGAATCATTCCTACAACTCTTTTGAGAGTAAAGTCATCAGAGACACAGACCCACATACTTAATTGAAAATGGGATTTGACCTTCTCAGCATTATAAATAGATTGAGCAAGTGTGGTTTTGCCTACACCCCCAATGCCAACAATGGAAATGACAGATACATTATCCTCTACATAATCATTTGAGCCCAACAGAAATTGAATGATTGCATTTTTATCCTCATCCCTCCCAATAACATTTTCATCAGGTACAAAGGAGTGTGTTTGTTCTCTCTCTGATATATTATAATAATTCACTCCTTTCTCGAAATTGGGGCTGAAACGAAGGAATGGCTCTTGACTTCTAATAAAATCTAGTCTCTCCCTAATAGTCTTAAGTTTATGACCCATCTTAAGACTATACGCAATCTGGTTAGATTTGGAGAAGAAGATGCGTACCTCTTTTGCCGTTTTACTACCACTCATCATCTCTTTCAGCTTAAGTTGAGTGTTGAAATCATCCAGCAAGTCATCAGCGTCATAAATTGCATCCTTGAGCTGTCGAAGCACAGCTGTCAAAGCACGATCCTTCTTTTGGTTAAACTGCTCCTCAGCATCAAGAAGAACACCATTGATAATCTCAACAGTGTCCTTGAGTTCGCGAATCTCATCCTTAACGCCGTAGGCCAATTGGATTTCTTGGAAAGTTGAGGATCCCAACACTCCCAAAATTCTTCCTACAGCATCAGATAGAATTCCTTCAGCCATTTTTTGGATTTCTTAATTACAGTGAAATTGCTTTCAAATGAAAGTTTGAGATCAGTATTACTGAAGACTGCAAGATTTTAATAAGAAATGAAACCTCATGTGGGGTAAGCGGATTGCAGCTTGCATACACATCACTCGGCAGCAGGCCTGGCCAACACTTTTTATTTATTATTAATATCATTTTCAAACTTAAATTTTTATGGTGCGTAGAATCCCAGAAAGCTACAAATCGAAAACCAAACGAGACGTTTATCAAACGGCTGGCATACGTATACATAGTCAACAATACATTACTACTCTTGGCCAAATAACAAATTATGATAGACTTGAGTTGATTTTAACATTTTAATTCTTATTTTTACGTCAACTCTTTAAATAGTGATAATGTATAAATTTATGCTCACCGATTGAATTTAAATAAATATCTTATACTATTTATCTTTAATATAAAATATAAATATAAAAATCCTAATCTATTACCTCTATTACTACCTTTCTTCCACTCCTTTCTCTAAATATATCACCACTATCATCATCCTTATTTTTTTTTTTTTCTTTGTATCATTTTTTCCGCCATGACCATCGCCATCACTTCATCAATATATAAATAAATTATGAGACAAAACTAAAAATAACCCAAAATATATAATTCAGGTGGTATGATAAGCCATAAATTTAAGCTAAAACAATTTTGTTACAATAAACTATAATGAGCCATAATTTAGTAAGAAAAAGTTTTTAGCCTTTCAAAATAAAACAATTTTATTAATATTTGTTCACAATTTAACCTTATGGACATGAAAAATAAAAGAAAACCTTTCAAATTGTAACGTGACGGTAACGTATTAAATGCGACGTTGTTTTTGGGGCATTTCATCAAACAGTTGATTCCAACACTTAGCTCGTGGAAAGTTTCAAAATGTTGCCCTACATTTTCAAACTTAATTGATCGAAAGAAAAAGACTTCATTTTTTTTTATATGGTCATTGGTCACCCATGTGCTTTCCTTTCTTCTTGTTAGCTTTCGCATTTTGAAAAATCTTTCCTCCAATAAAATCCTTTTATTGATAAATGTTTTCAAATAAAAATTCTTTCTACGGAAACATTCTGGGACACAAGTTTAGTTTGTTGTAGAAGAATATATATATTTTTTTAATTCTTGGTATTCCAGGTTTATGCTCCGATTTCAAGTGAAGCTATAAGGATTGATTAAGGAACTGGTTAATTGATTAAGGAAGGCCCTCATTTTCCCGAACAATATTAATCCCTTATCCCATTTCCTGGTTTTATATATATATATATATACCTGTTACATTTCTGAATTTAAATGATTTTCAATTCAGGACAGCTTGTGATCGGGCTAAAACAAATCTGAGAGTTTTTGTAGCCTTGTTTTAATAAATGCTCTCTCATAGCAATATATTTATCAGTAATTAAACGTCCGAAAGTTGTTTTTCGAAATTACAAATACTTATTTCTGTACTCCTTACTTTTAATGTTGATTTACAGAGCTGTTCCGACTCAGTTGATGATAAAGAAACGTCCAACAAAGGAGGCTGGATGGTGAAAGAGGAATCTATTACAGTACAAATTTGAAAAATCTTCGGAGGGTCTGCTCAACTTCACTATTTCTCCTGATACACACAGTTACTCAGGTACTGTGTGCGACTGACATCATTATTTTATTTTTTCTTTTTACTTTCCTTAAAAGTTAAATTTTGTATTTGAGTGCTCAATTGATAAAACTAGTCTCTCAAATTCTCAGAGAATTAAATGATTTGCTGATTTTTTAAATTAAAATTAAATTGTATATTTATCAATCTATACTCTGTAAAAAACTCTGATTACCATATGAAGGGTTAATACATCAGTCAAATATATTCATTTTCGTTTCTTTCCAATAAGAACAAAAAGAAATCTATTAGTCCTCATGGTAATTTCAATTTGTTTTCACACTGTTACAAATGCAATAACCATTTATTAGTTCTCTGGAAAAAAAAAAATATACATGTACTTAATTAGAAAATATAAGATGAAAATTATAACTTATTTCAGAACTCATCTCACAAACAAATTTTTGTTAAACCTGAACGTTAATTGTTAATTTAATAAAATTTCACCTAAAAGAACAAAATTTTTATAATTTTCATAATAAGTTACCACCTTGTTTCACTATTCAATTGATAAAAATGATATCTTTTGATTTGTGATAGAAAATTTGGAATAATTATTATACTCTAAAAAATATGATATAATTATTTAAAATGTGTAACTGCAATCAAATAATTGTGTGAGAAAGAAAACAGATTATGTTCCACTCTCATAATGAAAATAATAAAATTACAAGCAATAGGCATCGAATATCTGCAGTGGGGGCAGAAATTGAACCTAACAGTCACGAACTCTTTTATTATTTTGAAAATTTGTGAAAAGATTTTCCTAAAATTTATAATTAATCAAATTGTTTCTGAAAAAATATCTTAAACTTTGCTCGGAAAAATATGCATTAAAATTTTGATGATATTATACATCTTTCATAATTATTTTAAAATTTTCGCTTTAAGTGATATAAAATTTATTGATTGAATTGAATAATAATATTTTATAATTTTTAAAATGATTTGGTATCTCATTTTACTATCCAATTGACAAAAACCTTATCATTTGCAGTAAAAAATTTAGACTAATTGTTACATGTAATAAGTATAACATAAGAAGATAACAATTTTTTTTTTCTCTGTGAGAAAAATTAAAAGATTATGTTCTAACTTAATAATGAAAATAATGAAAATAATAAAATTGCAAACAACAAACATTTACGAAGAGATAAATTTTTTACGTGGAAAACCCAAAATGGGAAAAACCACGGGATCATAATCCGATATCAGCTTCCACTATTTATAAATAATAAGATTACATCAGAGTTCCAATTTTTAATTATACTAAAGACTTAATACATTAAGAAAATAATTTGTCTTGGCTCACTACTACAACACAAACAATTCACATAAATCACACAACAAATGGGTTTAACAAAAGAAAATAAAAAAAAAAAAGAGGAGCATAAAATAAATAATCTAAGAGCAAGAAGGGGAAATTGAAGAGGTTAGCAGCTCCCAAAAGTGGCCTTATATATGTCCAGGATGACTCTGAAATTGTTCTTCGTATCAAATCCAATGAACCTACAAAATTAAAGAATTATTGGATCTTAATTTGAGAATGAGAAACATACTATCCAATTCAATGTTTAATTTCCTCCATTGATTTATTATTATTATTATTATTATTATTATTATTATTATTATTATTATATAAGTCAAATACAAACAAGAAATTAATTATGAAAACCGAATTAATTAACTCATGATTGATATAATTAGTTAATTACCACTGCTCGATCTATTTGAAATAGATTTTCAAGAGATTATTATCATTATTATTCCAGATATGCTTTTAGCAATTTGTGCCTTGTTTCCCAATGAAAACTGGATGTGTTAACAAGTTATGGGAAAAAAAATTTAATTAAGATCGTAAGTGAAAAGGATATTAGATATTATCAAATAAATAAATAAGTAGAATTAACGGTGCATAAAAAGAAAACAAGAAAGCTTGATTACCTGCACACTTAATTTGTTTGCAGTTTGGCGCTTAGATATATGTAGTCAGTCTTATGATATGATGCCATTAACTCTATGTTTCATCGCCTGTTGCACACAGAAAGTCAAAAAATGAAATTAGAAGAAATTGGAAAATATAGATGGTTCATTTCCATATATCTTCAAAATATATATAGACATTGTAATTATATACAATTGATAATTTTCAATAAAAGAAAAACAAAATATAATGTTGGCAGATAGATTATAGATGGAGAAGTACGCGTACGTACCTTGATATTGACCCTCCAATTGGATCCACCGAAGATCAATATGAATACTAGGGATGTGAGCTATTTTTGGCCATTCCACACCCTTGTTGTTTCCGCATCTTTCTTCCAATTGTGGGCAGAGGATAATTTTCAATTTATCCAATTGCATCCTTTCTGGCAGACACATCAGACTGCTACAATATTCAATAGCGAGATGTTGCAGAGCGGTAATGTGATTAATCCACTTTGGAAGACACACCATATTTTCAACCCTATAAAATTTTAAATAACGGAGGTTCCTAAGGCCTTGCCATTGACAATCATCTTCATCATCATCATCATCATCATCACATGGTAAGTCTAGTTGGTCACAGTCTCCAATTGTCAATTTCTCCAGAGATGATAGATATCTTATGCATTGAGGCAGCTGAGAATTCAATCTTGGACTTCCTGTAATATCCATTTCCACAAGAGAATTGACTCTTTGCAGCAACTCCGGCAGAGATTCTAAATCATCAATACGTCGAAGAAACAGAGACTCTAAGTTTGAGAGAGCAAGAGGGCAAAAGCTGGAAAAAGAGTTTGACGCTCCTGCTGCATCTACGTCTGCATTACTCTTCATCTTCATTGTCTGTTGGATTGTCTTAGTGTTGGAATTCCAAAAATCGAGTACTTCCAAAGTTGGATACAACGGCATGCAAGTCAACCTCGGGCAATTCGAAATAGAAAATTTGGAGAGACGAGGAAATGAATGGAGTACTTCTTCCTTTTCTTCTTCTTTTGTTGTTGTCATTGTTACTTGATCATCATTTATCTTCCACCATCCTTTCAGCTTCATACAATACTTAATTTTGAGTTCCTTTAGCGATGGGAAGAATGTTGCTGCTGGTGGTGGTGTGGAAGTAGACCTGATACCGACTCCGTCTGATTCTGAAACGTACTCTAGATTGTCTAGGGAATAAAGAGTCAAGGAAACTAGAGAAGGTAATTGATCCAACGGCGTAATATTTCGTAAGTTACGACCATGTGATATTTCAATTTTAGATAGATGTGTGAAGGAAGACATACAGCCAGGAAACATCACACTGTTGAGAAAACATATTTTTAGTTCAATCAGATTTGGGTGTGGTTTAAGGCCTTCTACCATCGTTGCTTCTAAACATTCAGTGTTCCCTTGTAACCATAAGGACTCGAGATATTGCTTCTCTTCCAAGTTGGCCCCAGCCAAATTAACACTTTCCTCGTTTCCCAATAGTTTAATTTTCAGTCTTCCCCTTAACTCGTTCAACCCGTTTAATTCCCTCAAAGCATCAGTTTTTCTATCCCGCTTCCCCACTACAAACATTGATAATTTTCGAAGACCAGTCAACTGCCCCAATCCATGTGGCATACTAGTGAGAGAATGACAATCATCAAGAGTAAGATACTGGAGGTTCACCATTTTTCTCATATCCCTTGGTAATTTCTGGAGGCTTGAACATCTACAAAGATTAAGTGTTTGCAAATTTATAAGTTTTGACATTGAATTAGGGAGTCTTTTGATAGCTCTGTTATATGAAAGATCAAGATAACGCAAATGCGTCAACTTACAAATTGAAGCTGGTACTATCTTTATCATTGAATTTCTTAAGTTTAAGGTATGCAAACCCCTAAAATTTGATATGAATTTACTGAAGTGAAAGTTAATAAAATCAATATACAAACTCAACGGCAAAAAGGTTCTCAAATGACTTGATTGGAGCATGACAGTTGAGATTTTCAATGAATGTAAATTAGGAGCAAAAGAAATGTGGCGACTTCTCTCATAAACATGATCTCCCTCACTTGTTACCATTTTACATTCACTTCCTACAACCGATTGTGCAAGATCATGCATAAGACCGTTCATCTTGCATGTCACTAATCTTCTCCCGTCATCTTTGTCCTTCTCTTCTTGTAAATCATGAAAAAATGACCCCAAAAGTAAATCCATAAAATATACATTGCCGATGTCTTCTAAACATTGATTCCTTTTTGATGTACCAAGAAACCCTTGTGCCATCCAAAGTTGAATCAAATTCTCCTTCTTAAATTCATAATCTTTGGGAAATAATGCACAATAAGCAAAGCATTGTTTCAGTTGCGGGGAAAGATGATCATAACTAAGCTTAAGTATGGGCAAGATATCCCCCTCGCTTTGATCTATTTCTGACAATTTTTGATCTCTAAAAGTCAACCAATAGTTTTCATCTTTGCGATAAAGTAAGCGTGCAATAGTCCTTATGGCTAGGGGAACTCCAACACACTTTGCTACAATATCCTTTCCGATTTCAACACGTCTCGGATTTTTGGATTCTCTCCCTTGTTCAAATGCAATTTTTGTAAATAAAGACCATGACTTGTCATTAGTTAGGCCTTTCAAGATATAGATTAATGGAGGGCTGGACATAATATGAGCAACTTGTTCTCTCCGAGTAGTTTCTATTATTTTACTTCCTTTTGCACCATTCTTTAACAAAGTTTCCAATTTGAGCCACTTGTCAAGATTATCATTCCATACATCATCCAAAACCAGAAGATATTTTTGGCCATCAATTTGTCTATGCAGTTCTTTTTGCAGACCATCCATTTCTAATTTTTCAACATCCTTTCCAATGTCTGCTGACTTTAAAGTCTTTTCTACAATTCTTTTCAGAGTAAAATCATCCGAAACACACACCCACATCCTTAGCTGAAAATGGTTGACAACCTCATCAGCATTATAAACAGACTGAACAACTGTGGTTTTTCCTACACCCCCAATACCGACAATGGAAATGACAGATACATTATTCCCTGCAGGGTCTTTTGAGTCCAACAAAAGTTCTGTGATTTTTTTTTTATCCTCTTCCCGCCCAATAACATTTTCGTCACATTCAAAAGAATGTGTTTGTTCCCTTTCTGATCTATTATAGTAATTCACTCCTCTCTCGTTGTTGGAGTTGAAACGGAGAAATTGCTCTTGACTTCTAATACGATCTAGTCTCTCCCTAATAATCTTAATTTTGTGACCCATCTTAAGGCTGTATGCAATCTGGTTTGATTGGGAGAAGAAGATGCGTACCTCTTTTGTCGCTTTTCTACCACTCATCATGTCTTTCAGCTTAAGTTGAGTGTAGAAATCATCCAGCAAATCATCAGCATCATAAACTGCATCTTTGAGCTGTCGAAGCAAAATTGTCGGGGCATGATCCTTCTTCTGGTTGAACTGCACCTCAGCATCAAGAAGAACACCGTTGATGATCTCAACAGTATCCTTGAGTTTCAGAATCTCATCTTTAACACCGCGGGCCACTTGGATTTCTTGCAAAGCTCGGGATCCCAACATTTCCAGAATTCTTCCTAGAGCGTCAGATAGAATTCCTTCTGCCATTTCTTGGATTTCTCAAACGCAGTGAAATTGCATTCAAATGAAATTTTGAGACGAATGTATGTTATGACAGGTATATTGTAAGATTTATTAATAAGAAATTAAAGAAAGATTGATTGAATTGAAAAGATTAACTTTAATGTGGGATACTACGCGCACTGCATTGATCGCATAATTGGTCTTGACATCTGGAGCCCGCCTACAATTATTATGTCACCACCAATTACTCTTTCAGACCTTCCACATTGTAACTTTAAGGCCAGCATAATTAAATTAAATTATATAGATGCATTGTAATTATTATGTTACTTCAATGTTGGCGGTAAGCCATTGGTGATAATAAAATTAAAGCTAAAGCGACCCTTGTGCTTGCTTAATTACTTTTCTACAAAGTCAAAGTTTGCGGCCTTGATGAAGAGCTAAAAGTCTAAGAGTCTTCACTTGAATTTCAGATATGTGAACCTTATGGAATCTACAATTTTTTTTCCCAAAAGAAAATGGAAATAGAAAATAAAGGAACAGATCCTCCGTCGTATTCGAGGCATTTCATCGAACAGTTGATACCAACACTTTGCACGAAGTTTCCAGGAAGTTGAAAATGCTGCCCCTCATTTTGAAACTTAATAAATTGAAAGAAAGATTTCAGCTTTTCCTTTCTTATTGCTAGCTTTCACATTCTGGAAAGTTTTCCATCCAATAAATTTACAGACTATTATAGTATTAATGAAGTAAAATGGGGTGTTATTTTATCTTAATTCAATAGTTTAGAGAACTAAATAATATACATTACTCTTTCACACTTCAAATAATCAAAATCCAAAGAATTAACATATAATTTTTGACTTAATTAGCTTGCCAAATGATTGTTATATTAGGTACTAATATATCACTTGTTCATCTACCTAATAAAACTAGTTTCTAAAATTCTCAGAGAATTAAATGATTTTCTGAATTTTTTAAATTAAAATTAAATAGTATATTTATCTCTATATTCGGTGACAACTCTGACTACCATATGAAAGGCTAATACTTTAATCAGAATGATTATATTTGATTTCTTTCCAAATCAAGAACTGACAGAAATCTAAGTTAATTTCAATTTATTTTCAAATTGTTACAAGAACAACAACAGTTAGTTAATTTTTTGAAAAATTATTAATTAAATTATTAATGAAGTAAAAAATGGGAGGTTATTTTATTTAAGGCGAAGAATTGTGACTTAAAATAAATTTACATCGAAAAAGTGTTGTAAATAAAATAAACTCAAGGGCGCTGAGGCGAGCATAGGAATACACAGGGCGAAAGCAAGAAATGAAAAGCATTAAAAAACAAAAAAGTGAAGTTGATACCGAAATTTTATAAACAACTTATAACTTAAGGGGTAAATTGATAATGTTGAAAAGCATTGGGGGCCAACATGAAAACAATGTAAAGCTAATAGGCCAAAGTCTTAGAAACAGCTCATAAATTAAGGGGTAAATTAACAAGTTTTTTAAAGGAAAGGGACCAAATAGTAAAATCTAATCTTTCGGTTAAAATGATAAATACTAAAATTTAAATTTCTCCAGGCTTTAATGTAGCTCTGCCGGTGAATGTCTGATTAATTTGGTGGTCTACCAAGCATGTTAACAAATGCAAAAATTAACTATAACACTTTTATAAAATTCCAATAAGCAAAAGTTGGACTTCAAAATATTCTTTAGATGGGTGTTGGAAGTAGTGAGCTTTTAACTCAGATACAATTCAGCCTAGACACAAGCCCAGGCAAAGGTGCAGCTCACAACTCTTTCATCTGGAAACATACAGCTTGCAGTAAAGGACAGAGAAAGAGGCAGCAACAGGTACACAGAACAGCTCACGCGGGAATCAATTTGTGATCAAGAAAGGTGCAACAGCCGTTTTTTCTGAAGATTGTGAAGTAATCCTCTAACATTATGGAATCAATTCAAATCAAATCTTCATACATAAAAGAATCTTTCTTAGTTCTCATTTTTAGCCTTCTTTAAATAAAGACGATTTTGTCAACGTACAAATTCATAATTTATGCTTATGCATATGAAGCAAACGATGCCAATTTCGTGATTTTAAGAAGCACTCTGTTTCTTTCAAAAATAATTCAACAAATTGGTGTTAGAAACTGCCAATCATTTTGTTTATGATAAAACACAATGCAACACATGAAGGGTTATAATATAACAACAAATATACTCTACACTTGTCTATCAGTACCAACAAACAATCTGCATATGTAGGTCTACATTGAGAAAATCCAACGGGACATTATCATACAACTAATTAATCTCTGCATTGTCATTTGTTAAGGCGATATGTAGGAATAGCCAAGAGGTGTTTGGCCCTAGGAGTTACAAGACTAAACTCCTCTCTCATGTCCAATTCTCCTGGTAACATTCCATCCGGAAGTTCCCAATCAAAGCAATGCACAAGCTGCGCCAACACTTGCTTGACAACGGTGAGTCCCAGCTGCAATCCAGGACACCCCCTGCGACCAGAACCAAACGGCAGAAGCTGGAAGTCCCTTCCACGAAGATCAATATTACTGCCAACAAATCTTTCCGGGAAAAACTTATCAGGTTCTTTCCAGGCTCCAGGATCTCTCCCGATTGCCCAAGCGTTGATGATTACTCGCGATTTCTTTGGAATGTGGAAGCCATTCACTGTGCAGTCTTCAGCAGATTCGTGCGGAAGAAGCAATGGTGCCACAGGATGAAGCCTGAAGGTTTCCTTGACAACCATATCTAGGTATTCCAGGTTGTCCAAATCTGATTCTTCGACCATTCTGTCTAGCCCTACAATGTTTTCTAACTCTTTTTGTAGTTTTTTTAGTAGTTCAGGATGTTTGAAGAGTTCTGAAAGTGCCCATTCGACAGCAGTTGCTGAAGTGTCCGTTGAAGCTGCAAGCATGTCCTAAAAGAATATGTCCAAGAATTAGAGAAAATACCAAATCCATTTTGGAAATCAATTTCAGAAAATACTATTAATAAGCAAATTTGATGCATAATTACCAAGATTATAGCTTTGATATGCTCTCTCTCAATCTTATACTCGGTTTCTTCCGATCCCACAAAACTCAACATCACATCAACAAAATCCTTGCTTCTGTTTTCATCCTTACACTGAATATGTTCTTCAATAATCTTCTCAAAGAATCCATCAAACACTTTGGCAACAGCTTTCATTCTCTTTGTCAGCCCCTGAAGATCAAGCCCTGCAATCTGAGGAATATAATCTCCCAAATTCGGAGTGGCCTCCAACGTCAGTCCCTCATGGATCACAGCCTTGAACCCTCTCTCGTCGAATTCCTCATCCGCATATTTCTTTCCAAACACCATTCTACAAGTCATATCAGCACTCATGGAAGAAAGCTTGGCGCTGAGATCAACTGCAGCACGTGCTTGAGCCGCCTGTTTGATGCAATCAATCAAAAGCTGAAGCTCTTCTGTTCTAATGAACTGAAAATAATTTATCTTCAAGCTGCTCGTCAGCTCCAGGATGCAAATTTTTCTTACCGTTCGCCAGTATGATCCGTACTGAGCAAAGGAGAAATTCTTCTGCCCGTAGAAAATATGCTTGGAGGCCTGAAGAGGAGGCCGGCTGGCAAAGACGAGGTCGTGAGTTTTCAGGAAAAGTTCAGCTGCTTGAGGGGAAGAGACAACAATTGTAGGCATTAAACCTAAACGCAAGTGCATAATGGAGCCATATTTTTTGGCAAGTTTATGCAAATCTCGGTGAGGAAATTGACCTAGCAAATGAAGGGATCCGAAAATTGGAAACCCTCTTGGACCTGGAGGCAATCTCTTGTTGTTTGGATTTTTTTTCCTGGAAACTCTTGCTCGGAAGAAGAACAAAATTGCCAAAAGAGCAAGTGAAGTCCATAACCAAAACATTGTGAAGAAATTGAAGACTATAGTTCTCGGCGGTGAAGATGAAAGTGATGATGGAAGTGGGATATTTATTCTTATCTTTTGCAATTGAAGACACAAGAAAAAATCAAGCAGGGAGATAAGTTCAATGTACACACACACCCACACCCACACCCACACCCACACCCACACCCACACACACACATATATAACACGTCACTACCTGGTTAGGTTAGTTTATAGTACAGGATACGCAACTTTGAGTACTTGAATTCTCTTAATTTTTTTATTAAATTTTTAATTAAGTTATCTATTCTTTTCTTTTTTCTAAAAAAAAAATAATGTGATTACATTCATAACATAAATAATGAGAGTTTGGTAACTGTTATTAAGGATTATGAAAATTTATCATCTAGTTAATGAATGTTGCATCATATATCTCATATTATTTGAAATGCAAATTTTGAGATGTATTAGTATAGTTCTTCCTTTAATTATAACAAATTAAATTTGATAATTCGAAAGTTGATTAAGGTCGAAAGATTAACTTTTATGTGGGTTCCTACGCGCACTGCATTGATCGCATACTTGGTCTCCACATCTGGGGCCCGTCTGTAATTATTATGTCACCACCAATTACTCTTTTAGACCTTCCACATTGTAACTTTACTGCCAGCATAATTAAATTAAATTACAATGGTATTGCAAATTTTGATAATTTGAAAAATGATTTAAAATTTTAAGAATTAAAAAAAATAGAAAAAGGTTAATATATTAAAAAATGAAAAATATATCTACTATACAAAATTCAGTAGAAAATTAACCTGGAAAACTTGCTTGTTTTTATATGCTTGAAGCCAAATGAGACAACGAAATTGAAGATGAAAGACAAAAAGATTGTGACATTTTTTTTTCTTCGTCCGAATGGATTTGATTACAGGGAATTGAAATCCAAACAAAACTATTTTTTTTTTCTAATTTTAAGTTTTTATTATGTGCAAAAAGATTCTAAGTGATGCCAGAGCAATAGGAAGAGTCAATTGAAGACAAAATTTTACTTCAATTACTTCTATATAAATCTTAAATCATACATAACATATTAATAATTAAATTCTGCTTCGGAAAAAAGAAAGACTAATATATGGTTTAAAATGTATTATTATACAAATTTTGATGCTTTTTAAAAAAAAAAAATTGGGTAGCGTGCTAGCTAGGGGAACTCCAACACACTTTACTACGATGTCCTTTCCAATTGCTACAAGTCTCGAATCTTTTGATTCTTTCCCTTGTTCAAATGCAATTTTAATAAATAAAGACCAAGACTTGTCATTAGTTAGGCCTTCCAAGATATAAATTAATGGAGGCCTGGACATAATATCAGCAACTCGTTCACTCCGAGTAGTTACTATTATTTTACTTCCTTTTGCACCATTTTTTAACAAAGTTTCTAATTTGAGCCACTTGTCAAGATTATCATTCCATACATCATCCAAAACTAGAAGATATTTTTGGCCGTCAATTTGTCTATGCAGTTCTTTTTGCAGACCATCCATTTCCAATTTTTCAACATCCTTTCCATTATCTGCTGACTTTAAAGTCTTTTCTACAATTTTTTTCAGAGTAAAATCATCCGAGACACACACCCACATCCTCATCCTTAGCTGAAAATGGTTGACAACCTCATCAGCATTATAAACAGACTGAACAAGCGTGGTTTTTCCTGCACCCCCAATACCGACAATGGAAACGACAGATACATTATTCTCTGCAGGGTGGTCTTTTGAGTCGAACAAAAAGTTCCGTGATTTTTTTTTTATCCTCTTCCCGCCCAATAACATATTCGTCACATTCAAAAGAATGTGTTTGCTCCCTTTCTGATCTATTATAGTAATTCACTCCTCTCTCGTTGTTGGAGTTGAAACGGAGAAATTGCTCTTGACTTCTAATACGATCTAGTCTCTCCCTATAATCTTAATTTTGTGACCCATCTTAAGGCTGTATGCAATCTGGTTTGACTGGGAGAAGAAGATGCGTACCTCTTTTGTCGCTTTACTACCACTCATCATGTCTTTCAGCTTAAGTTGAGTGTAGAAATCATCCAGCAATCATCAGCATCATGAACTGCATCTTTGAGCTGTCGAAGCAAAACTGTCGGAGCATGATCCTTCTTCTGGTTGAACTGCACCTCAGCATCAAGAAGAACACCATTGATGATCTCAACAATATCCTTGAGTTTCAGAATCTCATCTTTAACACCGCGGGCCACTTGGATTTCATGCAAAGCTCGGGATCCAACATTTCCAGAATTCTTCCTAGAGCGTCAGATAGAATTCCTTCCGCCATTTCTTGGATTTCTCAAACGCAGTGAAATTGCATTCAAATGAAATTTTGAGACGAATGTATGTTATGACAGATATATTGTAAGATTTATTAGTAAGAAATTAAAGAAAGATTGATTAAATTCAAAAGATTTAACTTTAATGGGGGATAGTAAGCCCGCTGCATTGATCGCATAATTGGTCTCGACATCTGGAGCCCGCCTACAATTATTATGTCACCACCAATTACTCTTTTAGACCTTCTACATAGTAACTTTACTGCCAGCATAATTAATTAAATTACAGATGTATTGCAATGGTAAGCCTTGGTGATACCAAAAATAAACCTAAAGTGACCCCCATGTGCTTTCTTAATTTTCTGAAAAGTCAAAGTTTGTGGCCTTGATAAAGAGCTAAAAGTCTAAGAGTCTTCACTTGAATTTCAGATATGCGAACCTTATGGAATCTACAATTGTTTTTCCCAAAAGAAAATGGAAATATAAAATAAAGGAACAGATCCTCCGTCGCATTCGAGGCATTTCATCGAACAGTTGATACCAACACTTTGCCCGAAGTTTCCAGGAAGTTGAAAATGCTGCCCCTCATTTTGAAACTTAATAAATTGAAAGAAAGACTTCAGCTTTTCCTTTCTTATTGCTAGCTTTCACATTTTGGAAAGTCTTCCAGCCAATAAATTGACAGATTATTAAAGTATTAATGAAGTAAAATGGGGTGTTATTTTATCTTAAGGCTCAAATTTTGACTAAAAATTGTGACCATAAATCATCTGATCTTAATTCAATAGTTTAGAGAACTACATAATATACATTACTCTTTCACACTTCAAATAATCAAAATCCAAAGTATTAACATATAATTTTTGACTTAATTAGCTTGCCAAATGATTGTTGTATTAGGTACTAATATATCACTTGTTCATCTACCTAATAAAAGTAGCTTCTCAAATTCTCACAGAATTAAATGATTTGCTGAATTTTTTTGAATTAAAATTAAATAGTATATTTATCTATATTCGGTGACAACTCTGACTACCATATGAAAGGCTAATACTTTAATCAGAATGAATATATTTGATTTCTTTCCAAATTAAGAACTGACAGAAATCTAAGTTAATTTCAATTTATTTTCACACTGTTACAAGAACAACAACAGTTAGTTAATTTTGTGAAAAAAATATACTTGTAATCAATTGGAAAACATAAGATGAAAATTTTAACTTATTTCATAACTCATCTCACATTTAAATTTCCGCTAAACCTAAATGTTAAATTGTTAATTAATAAAATTTCATCTAAAAGAACGCAAATTTTTTATAATTTTCATAATAAGTTACTACCTCAGTTCAGTATCCAATTGATAAAAATCATATCACTTTTGATAGAAAATTTAGAATAATTGTTATGCTTTAATCACTGTGAGATGATTACTTAAATTGTGTAATGAATAACTATGTGAGAAAAAGAAAGGGATTGGTGATGCTGAAAGCTGAAGTGATCCATCTGCTTTCTTAATTACTTTTCTGAAAAAGTCAAGGGCCTACAATACAAATTCTAAAGTCTCTCTGTCGTTTCATCGAACAGTTGATACCAACACTTAGCACGAAGTTTCCTGGAAGTTGCTAACACTGTCCCAATTTTTGAAACTTAATCAATTGAAAGACTTCAGCTTTTGCATATGGTCACCCATCAGCTTTTCTTTCATGTTGCCAGCTTTCACATTTCCATCCAATAAATTTACACATTATTAATTAAAGTATTAATGAAGTAAAAATGGGGGGTTATTTTATTTAAGGAGAAGAATTGTGACTTAAACTTGTGACCATGATGTTAGGGAAGACAAAATGATGTAAATTTCGCCGCTTTGAATAAGTTACTATTTATATAAATAATATTTTACATATATAAATAGTATATATATAAATAAATAATAATATATGCATTAAATTTGTTAAAAATTTAGACTCAGCAAATTTACCTACTTTCTTGATTTACTATTAAACAAATGTTAACTAATAATTGAGAAAAAAAGTTGAAAATTATTATAATTACATAACAAAAGAATTTACGTGAAAAATTTTAAATCAGAAAAAAATCACAAGTTCTTAAAAAAAAAAAAATCTATTATGTAATAAATTTATATAATTATATAATTTTTCTCTCAAAATTAAAAATTTAAATACACTCTCTCACTGAATTGTCTAAAAAAATATTTTCATACAAGTATTTTTATTTAAACTATTCTACTTACAAGAATAAAATAGAATTTAAAATAACATGCTTAAACCATTTTGATATTCCTATGAGAATCTCTAAAATGAGATTTCTTTTGCTTGTATTTTCTAAGCACCAAAAAACCTCAATTGAGAATGGAAAAGAGAAATCTTAGAATAAATTATACCATAAATTACTGCATCGAAAAATCAAGTTTTTAAACTCTTTGAAAACTAATTCCAGAAGCACAAAAATTCTTCAATTTATCACAGACTTGTATCAATTTCTTTTTTTTTTTGTTTTATCTTTTTCAACTTTCAATTGCGAGTCCCATCATCAAACATGATGAACCACCACACATAAATCATCTTATCTTAATTCAATAGTTCGAAGAACCACATAATATACATTATTCTTTCACACTTCAAATGATCAAAATCCAAAGTATTAACATATAGTTTTTGACTTAATTAGCTTGCCAAATGATTGTCATATTAAGTACTAATGTGTCACATATTCATCTACCTATTAAAACTTTGTTAAATGCATATTTAATTTAAAATTGATCAATAAATAATAATAAGATTATATATATACAAAACATGATTTTATTAAATGATATTATAAAAATAGTCGTAGATAAAATTTCAAATGTTTTCAAATTTGGGACTAATAATCATGAATATACATTCACGTTTCAAAATTTTCTGAAACTCAAAATTTTTATAACTCAAATACATCCTAAATTTAAATAATTTTATTAATCCTCATACAAAAGCCTAACTTGCGAATACACATATCAAATTGTGGTAGAATTATAAGATTTATTATTTTTTTTAAAATAAGCTACAAATCAAAATCCAAAGTGACAAGACATTCATCAAATAACTAGACGACTTTCAATGATTTTACTTTTTCTGTTTAATAGACATAATTTGGGCCCTGCTGACACATGGTCTGGGGTTTGCTTGAGGCCCAACTTCTTCAACATACCTAAACGAAACACAACTATGACATAGGTTTCAGTTATCGAATCTACTATATCCTCAAATATAATCCCCTGACATCATGAAATCAGTTCAAATCAAATCCTCATGCATAAAAGAATCTTTCTTAGTTCTCATTTTTAGCCTTCTTTAAATAAAGACGATTTTGTCAACGTACAAATTCATAATTTATGCTTATGCATGTGAAGCAAACGATGCCAATTTCGTGATTTTAAGAAGCACTCTGTTTCTTTCAAAAATAATTCAACAAATTGGTGTTAGAAACTGCAAATCGTTTGGTTTACGATAAAACACAATGCAATACATGAAAGGTTGTAATATAACAACAAACATACTCTATAATTATCCATCAGTGCAAAGAAACAATCTGCATTTACCGGTCTACAATGAGAAAATCCAACGGGACATTATCATACAACTAATTAAGCTCTGCATTGTCATTTGTTAAGGCGATATGTAGGAATAGCCAAGAGGGGTTTGGCCCTAGGAGTTACAAGACTAAACTCCTCTCTCATGTCCAATTCTCCTGGTAACATTCCATCCGGAAGTTCCCAATCAAAGCAATGCACAAGCTGCGCCAACACTTGCTTGACAATGGTGAGTCCCAGCTGCAATCCAGGACACCCCCTGCGACCAGAACCAAACGGCAGAAGCTGGAAGTCCCTTCCACGAAGATCAATATTACTGCCTACAAATCTTTCTGGGAAAAACTTCTCAGGTTCTTTCCAGGCTCCAGGATCTCTCCCGATTGCCCAAACGTTGATGATTACTCGCGATTTCTTTGGAATGTGGAAGCCATTCACTGTGCAGTCTTCAGTAGACTCGTGCGGAAGAAGCAATGGTGCCACAGGATGAAGCCTGAAGGTTTCCTTGACAACCATATCTAAGTATTCCAGGTGGTCCAAATCTGATTCTTCGACCATTCTGTCTAGCCCTACAATGTTTTCTAACTCTTTTTGTAGTTTTTTTAGTACTTCAGGATGTTTGAAGAGTTCTGACAGTGCCCATTCGACAGCAGTTGCTGAAGTGTCCGTTGAAGCTGCAAGCATGTCCTAAAAGAATATATCCAAGAATTAGAGAAAATACCAAATCCATTTTGGAAAACAATTTCAGAAAATACTATTAGTAAGCAAATTTGGTGCATAATTACTAAGATTGTAGCTTTGATATGCTCTCTCTCAATCTTATACTCGGTTTCTTCCGATCCCACAAAACTCAACATCACATCAACAAAATCCTTCCTTCTGTTTTCATCCTTACACTGAACATGTTCTTCAATAATCTTCTCAAAGAATCCATCAAACACTTTGGCAACAGCTTTCATTCTCTTTGTCAGCCCTTGAAGATCAAGACCTGCAATCTGAGGAATATAATCTCCCAAATTCGGAGTGGCCGCCAACGTCATTCCCTCCTGGATCACAGCCTTGAAACCTCTCTCGTCGAATTCCTTATCCACATATTTCTTTCCAAACACCATTCTACAAGTCATATCAGCACTCATGGAAGAAAGCTTGGCACTGAGATCAACTGCAGCACGTGCTCGAGCCGCCTGTTTGGTGTAATCAATCAAAAGCTGAAGCTCTTCTGTTCTAATGAACTGAAAATAATTTATCTTCAAGCTGCTCGTCAGCTCCAGGATGCAAATTTTTCTTACCGTTCGCCAGTATGATCCGTACTGAGCAAAGGAGAAATTCTTCTGCCCGTAGGAAATATGCTTGGAGGCCTGAAGAGGAGGCCGGCTGGCAAAGACGAGGTCGTGAGTTTTCAGGAAAAGTTCAGCTGCTTGAGGGGAAGAGACAACAATTGTAGGCATTAAACCTAAACGCAAGTGCATAACGGAGCCATATTTTTTGGCAAATTTATGCAAATCTCGGTGAGGAAATTGGCCTAGCAAATGAAGGGATCCGATAATTGGAAACCCTCTTGGACCGGGAGGCAATCTCTTGTTGTTTGGATTTTTTTTCCTGGAAACTGTTGCTCGGAAGAAGAACAAAAGTGCGAAAAGAGCAAGTGAAGTCCATAACCAAAACATTGTGAAGAAATTGAAGACTATAGTTCTCAGCGGTGAAGATTAAAGTGATGATGGAAGTGGGATATTTATTCTTATCTTTTCTAATTGAAGACAGAAGAAAAAAACAAGCAGGGAGATAAGTTTAATGTACACACACACACACACACATATATATATATATATATATATACACGTCACTACCTGGTTAGGTTAATTTATAGTATAGGATAGGCAACTTTTTGAGTACTTGAATTCTCTTAATTTTTTTATTAAATTTCTAATTAAGTGATCTATTCTTTTCTTTTTTCTAAAAAAATAATGTGATTACATTCATAACATAAATAACGAGAGTTTGATGAATGTTATTAAGGATTATAAAAATTTATCATCTAGTTAATGAATGTTGCATCATATATTTCATATTATTTAAAATACAAATTTTGAGATGTGTTAGTATAATTCTTCTTTTAGTTATAACAAATTAAATTTGATAATTTGAAAAATGATTTAAAATTTTAAGAATTAAAAAAAATAGAAAAAGTTTAATATATTAAAAAATGAAAAATATATCTACTATACAAAATTCAGTAGAAAATTAACCTCGAAAACTTGCTTGTTTTTATATGCTTGAAGCCAAATGAGACAACGAAATTGAAGATGAAAGACAAAAAGATTGTGACATTTTTTTTCTTCGTCCGAATGGATTTGATTACAAGGAATTGAAATCCAAACAAAACTATTTTTTTTTTCTAATTTTAAGTTTTTATTATGTGCTAAAAGATTCTAAGTGATGCCGGAGCAATAGGAAGGGTCAATTGAAGACAAAATTTTACCTCAATTACTTCTAGATAAATCTTAAATGATACATAACGTATTAATAATTAAGTTCTGCTTCGGAAAAAAAAAAAGTCTAATATATGATTTAAAATGTATGATTATACAAATTTTGATACTTTTTTTTTTTTAAAAAAAAATTAGATAGCGTGCCCAAAAAACGTTAATTAACTGATCAGCTTTTAGTTAGATGTTGGATGTTGCATCCAACCTACTTTTAGTAGCTGTTTTTACTCAGATGTTCCATCCAACCTACTTGTAGTAGCTGTTTTTAGTTAGATGTCAGATCTAACCTACTTGCATTAATTTTATTGTCGGATCAAAATTTGCTAAGTATTATTGTTTCAAACATTTTTTTAGTTAGATTATTATATTATTTTTTAAAAAATTTATGTTCATAGAGATTAAAATTTACTTTTACACAAGAGAAAAATTTGAAAAAAAATTAGGAAACCATTTAAAAATATGCTTGCACTTTTCATAGCTATAGTACTTTGAAATAGTTTCTAAAATTTTCTGACCTATAAAATGTTTAGAATTTAAATTCTAATTACTCTACTAATAAAACTTTTTAAAAGAAAATTAGGAGTTCTTCACACTATAACTAAAAGGAAAAATGTCCAAGCATTTTCTTAAATTAAAAAAAATTAAAAAATTAATTTATATTTATATAATATTTAATTTAAATTGTCAAAATGTCACCACCACATAAGAATCTAAGAGAATTATTGTAAGTATCAATGTATATTTTATGAAAATATTTTAATACCATTTTTAGAATTAATTTAATTTTATCTTGTCTTCCTTGCCTTGTAGTATAACAGGATATGCTGATAGTGAAAATGACCGAAACCCATACATAAATAACCTTATTTTTTTTTAATTATGAATAAATTATTATAATATTATTTTCAGCTTTTAGTTTTAGCTGGCACGAAGATAAGATTTGTGATACCAATTTCTTCAGTTTGACTTCTAGTGTCTATATTTTAAATCTTTTTGTATTTTTCTTAAGAAAAAAACAAATCTTGTTTTAATCTTTATCCTATTAACATTTGCTCTTGAAACTTTTGTATCACTTAAAGAAAATTTTTAATTTTTTTATGGAATTCTTAATTATAAAATTGATATTTGATCATATTATGTTGATGTTGCAATAAATTTAAATTAATTTACTCTTCTAAGTAGTAAAAATGTATGACTTTCTATAAAAACAAGTATCATATAATTTTGTATTGAAGATAAAATTTGATTATTCGCTTTTTTTTTAATAGAAACAGTTCTAAAAAGTCACATATAAATTGTTTTTTGAAAAATATTCTAAATATTTCTTTTAACCCAGGATGTATATTTTGTTTATTTGGTCAAATACTTAAAAGGAATAAACGCAAAAATACTATTGATAATTATTAATTCCCAAAAAAATTACAAATGTTGTGAGATGAACTCATAGATTTGCATTTTGTGTCAATTAATTATATGTTAATCATATTTTGTTTGTCGCTAACAAACAGCTTGTGGATCCGTGGCGCAATGGTAGCGCGTCTGACTCCAGATCAGAAGGTTGCGTGTTCGATTCACGTCGGGTTCAATCCCCGCTAATTTTGGAATTTATCACTTAGGAAGGGTATATCGGTCTTTTCGTTGTGATTTTTTTTTAATCGTTAACTCACCTCTCAAAAACTCTCTATATTTTAGAATAACCCACCTCTTTTATCTTTTATTCAAAGCACTCCAACTTTTATTTTTTTTTAAATATCAAAGCACTCCAATTTTAAACCCTACAAAAATAAGGCTAATTAATATCAGCCGGTCTTTTCACTTTTGGTTGATGACATTTTCTATAAACTAGATAGGTTAATTATTTCACGTTCTGTTAGTTTATTCTTTACAACTTAAACATATTCGTACATAATTTTTTTAAAAGATAATATATAATTAAATTTATGACGTGTTGTGTTGTGTCATGTTAGGTTATAAATTTTTTTATTTTTAGTTTTTCAATTTATTTTTGAAATAATATTTTGTATATTTTTACATTATAGAAATTGTTGATTTTTACTTTTATTCTAATTACATTGAATTTTACTTGTATAAAACTATAACCATATATGTTGTAATTTTTTGGATTTTGAAATTATTTTAAAATCTTTTATTTAATTACTTAAACATTTTGTGCTAGTATGTGTACTTACCCTTCTATTTTTGAATTTAAAATATGAGCCTAAATCAAGCTTATACGAAGCTACTCGTATTTGCAGTCGAAGCTCTGCTAGTTGTAATCAATAATGCAGTTAGTAAGACTTATAATTATTATATATGTGAGGTTCACCGTATTTAAGTGTGAATAGATTTTTTTTCACATATGAGGGATATATTATCTAAATTAGATGAAATTATTCGAGTTATGTCATATACGATTTTATCATAAATTTTTGATAAATTTATAATATAATATTAATAAGTTATACATGTATATAATATTAAAAAAAAAATCAAACTCATTCGAACTCTCGTACTATGTCGTTCTATTATTTATTTAACAGTCTCCTTTAACCTTTCGACAAGTGTACTCAAACTCCCTAAAACTTCATTTTATTGTAACATGACTCAAAATTTCGGAATTGCTTTCAGTCAAGGCCCGTCCTTTCCAAAATTCACTAAAATCCATCCGCATTGTAATACACTCCCCGAAAAGAACTCCACACCAAACATGGGCTTAACAAATTTATCACCTCACTCTCTGCAACTCTCCGCACTCTCTTCTTCTTCTTCTTCATCGTTGTTTCCCCAAGGCTCCTCTAAAAATCACAACTTTACCCTTCCATGGCTTCCTCTCAATCTCAATGCCCGACCCTCAACCCGGATTTTCAGCGTCTCGACCCGACCCAGAAGGAAACGGGACCGGAGCAACGAGGAGGCGGAGACACAGGAGCTGGTTCGAGTTTTGATGAGAAGTTTTAGCGACAGAGAGCCGCTAGTGAAGACGCTGAATAAGTATGTGAAAGTGGTGAGAAGTGAGCACTGTTTTCGTCTCTTTGAAGAGCTCGGGAAGTCTGATAAGTGGCTTCAATGCCTTGAGGTTTTGGTTCTTCTCTCTCAATATTACCTTTTTTTTCTTTTATTAATTTTATTCTTTTGTAGTTTTTGGCTTTAGGATTCGATGTGTAGTGGGTTACTTCTGCTTGTGTTATTGTGTATGTTTTCTTTGTAATTTGGTATGTGAATTGCGATTGAAGTTACTTATGGTGTGCTTTTGAAGTACTTTTGGCACGAGTAATAGCACTTTCGAATAGAAAAGGAGTTATGTATTCTTGTAATGCTCTGTTGAACTAGACATAAGTGACATTTGGATGAAAAAGATTTGACTGTATTTTGGGAGAAGTGCTTTCATGACTAAAATTATAGAAAAAAAAAAAATGGAAAACTTGAAGGTTTCTTTTTTTCCTTTTATAAGAAGCACTTAGGGTGTTATTGTTTAGTAAGTTTGTGTTTCTATTTGTAGATCTATTACAACTTTATGGTCGTTAAAAGTATGCTTACTTGTGCCCTATTCACTAACATAGCTCCAAAAGCACTTTCAAATAACAAAAGAGTTATGTATGCTTGTAGTACTTTTGTTGAGATAGACAAAAGTGCTTTCTGGATATACGCACTTGGATGGAATAAAACAGGAGAAAACAAAAGTGCTTGAAGATATTCTTTTTCTTCTTTTCTGTGAAGTACTTAGTATTTGAATTTTTAGAAAGCATTTCATGCTTATGTTTGTAGTGCTTTTGTTGAAACAGGCATGAGTGCTTTTGGGATGAAAATGATTGGATTGTGTCTTAGGGAAGTACTCGGGATAGGTGAAAAACTGGGGAGAAAAAAGTATTTCTAAGTTTTTTTTTTTTCCTTCCGTTCTTTAAGCACTTAGTGTCTGATTTTCTAGAAACTGCTTTCTTGTGCTTTTACATAAAATGCTTCTAAGCTCCGTCAACACCTTTAGTTGTGTTTGTATTTTCATTTTACTCCTTATACTCGTTAAAACGTATGCATAATTGTGCCCTATGGTATAACTTTATCATCAAATTAATATTAACACATAGCAATGCAATTTAATGAATGTTAATCTATGATCATCTTGAGTTGAGTGAAATTTTGATTATTTTTTACAAAATTTAATCATGATCTTGTAAAATAAGCTAGAGCATAGGCATATTGACGCAGATGCTGGCATTGCCAATAATGGATTAGTTTACAGAAGGAAACAGTTTTCATTAACTAAATATTGCATGTTCAGGTGTTCAGATGGATGCAGAAACAACGCTGGTACATTGCTGATAATGGTGTGTATTCAAAGTTAATAACGGTCATGGGAAAGAAAGGCCAAACTAGGATGGCCATGTGGCTGTTCTCTGAGATGCGTAATAGTGGATGCCGGCCTGATTCCTCTGTTTATAATTCTCTCATCACGGCTCATCTCCACACCCGAGATAAAGCAAAGGCATTGGCCAAAGCAATCGGTTACTTTGAGAAGATGAAGGGAATGGAAC
Organism: Azadirachta indica; assembly: GCA_022749755.1. NCBI lineage: Eukaryota > Viridiplantae > Streptophyta > Magnoliopsida > Sapindales > Meliaceae > Azadirachta > Azadirachta indica. The sequence continues at coordinate 7,292,506 of CM040447.1, forward strand.
GATGCAAACCTAACATCGTGACATACAACATTCTCTTGAGAGCTTTTGCTCAAGCTTGTAATGTAGAACAAGTTAATGCTTTGTTCAAAGAACTTGATGAGAGCATCCTTTCCCCTGATATCTATACATATAACGGTGTCATGGATGCATATGGAAAAAATGGGATGATAAGAGAAATGGAATCTGTACTTTCTCGCATGAAAAGTAATCAGTGTAAACCTGATATTATTACATTCAATGTGTTGATTGATTCTTATGGGAAGAAGCAAGCTTTTGATAAGATGGAACAAGCCTTTAAGAGCTTGCTGCGTTCCAGAGAGAAACCGACACTGCCGACATTTAATTCTATGATCATAAACTATGGGAAAGCAAGGCTTCAATGGAAAGCTGAGTCTGTTTTTCAAAAGATGACAGAAATGAAGTACACACCCAACTTCATCACATATGAGAGTCTCATTACAATGTATGGGTATTGTGACAACATTTCTAGGGCGAGAGAAATATTTGATGAGCTGGTTAAATCAAGGAAGGAGATGAAAGTTTCAACACTAAATGCCATGCTCGAGGTTTACTGCATGAACCGCTTGCCCATGGAAGCTGATATGCTTTTTGATAACTCACGTGATATCAGGGTGACTCCTGATTCATCAACATATAAACTTCTTTATAAGGCCTACACAAAAGCCAATATGAAGGAGCTTGTACAAAAATTGATGAAGCGTATGGAGAAAGATGGTATAGTTCCAAATAAAAGATTCTTCCTTGATGCTTTGGAAGCTTTTAGTTCCTCTGTGGCTAGTTCAGAATCCGCAAATGCCAAAACTGATTCAAGTGGTTCACTGGCAAAGACTTAGATTGAAATATTAAACTTTATTCGTTTGTGCATTCTTCCTATTCTTACCAATTAAGTTTGGGTTCGAAAATCAGAGCTTGTATAGAATAGGGATAGTTGGCAGGTTGGCCCCTGGTTTAGTGCTGTCAAGTTGAGTGCTTGACCACCTCTGATCTGGTATGTACTTCTTCATTGCAATAAAAATTGCAACCAATATAATTCAGAATATGTTTTATGTCTAGTTGTTTTTAATTTATTGGATTTTGAATCATTTCAAATTGCATCTGCTTACTTTTCTGTTTACATTCACGTCTTTGCTGCTGAAATATTGTTCTCTTCTGATGAAACTTGGAAGCATCACAATTTGTACTTGATGTACCTTTGTGCCATTTAATATTTTTCTGATAGAAAATGGAGGCAAACCTGATTGTATTCTATTATCTTGAGTGTTTGTTAAATGGCAAGCTTTCCTTATGATATCGATTAGCTTTTGGCAGCAGTAGCAAAGGCTATGAAAATGGCAGATTGTCGTTCAGTGTGGAAGGAGTTTGCAAGCTTGAAATTGAATCAGGCACTTGGTGTTCGTTTCCAGGATTGACAATCCTGACAAGAACTGTCTATAACATGGAAATTCAATCGATGAGATTGATATTGCATCCGGCAGACATTTAATTTGTCCTGTATTTTATTTATTTCTGCTACAAGATGTTTTGCGATGTTGCTACAATGAATTTTGTTTGCTAATTTCGCCAAATTATTGCTAAACGGTAATGAATTGACGTGGCAAAAAGCTCTAATTCTTCTATATTAACTGATGCAGGGGAAAACATAAATGCATGAATTGTTAATATACAACACTGATTTTAGCTAAAGATGGTTAAAGTAACAGGAAATTGGGAAAAAGGAAAAGAAAAATGTACAATCTCATGTACAAAATGTGGAAGTACATTAAGACCAGCCTTGAATGGGGAAATAATTGCATATTCCTAGATTGGGATCAACCTTCTTCTGATTCTGCAGTCAAGAATTTGCACATCAGAGCAAAACTACATACAAAGCATACAGTCATTATTTTGTTTAGTTTTAGCTTTTAAAATTTTTCTTTCTGGAAATCTTGTCCCAATGGAGCTTTTTACTTAAAATTATCAGTTGTTCGGTTATCAAACACATAGTGAAAAATTGTGTAAAGCATTTTCTCTATGAACAGTAGTGATATCAAGAGCCAGAAAGAGATGAATTTGCTTAGGTAAAAGCATACCGTGTATGGCTTCCATGTTGTCCTCCTTGTAAACACCAAGGGGAGAGCCATGAACTGAAAGAAGCATCTCACCAGGCTTAGGCAGCCTTATAGTTTTGGGTGTCATCCCAATAGACAGCCTTTGGCTGGTCGCCTGCAACAATAGAACAGCCATTTTAGTCACTTTAGACGTCAACAGACCTCTGGAGACTCCATTAGCTTACCCCAAAATCATTTGCAATTTTTCGTATTGATTTTCTTAGTTACCATAAAAAACTAATTTAACTACTAAATTATCAAATGTACAAAGTTTTTTTTCTATCAAGGGATCTTTTTTCAACTCCAGCATATCAAAATGGAGTGTACAGATACTTGGGAGATTATTTGCAGCCAAATCAAATTTCTCAAAATCCAGAACTGCAATATTAGATGTATTCTTTTTGAATGAGCTTAATAAGTTTCTTTAATTGTTTGGCCCTTCAATTGGGTTAAAAGATTAAGGAAAACAAGAATACACAGAAGTGATTTAGTGAACATTAAGGCTTAGAAGACAATAATGTTATAAAGAATTGATAAAGATACTAACCCCAGGCGTCTGGAGGCTACTGTGCATTCCAAACATATGAAAATCAGATGGCTCCTCCAAAACCTACAAGAAGGCAATGTCAAATTTGGAGACAAAGGGAAAAATGAAAGTACAGTCAAAAGGTACTCAAGATATGATCTAAAGAGTTGATTACGTGAAAGGAAATTCTAAAACATTAAAAATCTTCTGTCCAGGATCAAGGATGCTTAGCATAAGGATACATCACACGTGCTTGGTTCAACATTCTCATCTTCAATTAAGCGGCATTTCAAGAGGAAATCCAATAAGATATATATATATATATATATATGCATACACACACACATTTATGTATACAAAAAGGAGAGTGAGTTCAAGAATCTCTAAAATTTTGCAACTTTAAGCTACAACTTATTTCCTAGAAAGTTAGGCGGGAGACAGAAAAAACATACAAAGTCTCTGATCTGCAGATTATCAGCACCTAGAAGGCTTGTTTTCACTGCCAAGTGTAAGGCAACAGTATGTCAAACACAGTAACGAAGAAGATCCCAAGTTCAGTACTACGCATAAAAATTGCAATAAATTCAATATCACCTGCTTTGCTTGGTAATTCATAGCCACTAAAAGATCGAAGAGCAGAGCAGGAAGGATATGCGAGGGACATTCGGCGTAGGAGAGAAGCATGTAAATCTCTTCCATCAGCGTTGTCCATAGATAAATTACCATCGTTATCTTTCCATTGCACGTCTAACTGTCCATTTTCTTCATCTCTTACAACTGAAAGATTTGGAAGGTTTTCTTTGAAAAATTGGAGCACCGGGGTTTGCAGCTGTTCCTCATTAAAATATGAGCGGAGCAAACGCAAACCAGTGAGCGTATGTTCAATTTCCACATCACGAATTGCTCTAACCGCAGCACTTTGTCTTTCGACTGAAAAAAGGAACTGAAGTGAATTATAAAAATGAAAAAAGGAGGGGAAGGATTTGGCAAGCTTGTAACTTTGCATTAAAAAGAAGAAAGACAAAACGTTGTTAGCTACAAAACTTCGATTAAAGAACAAAATTTCAATAAAGAGATAAAAATAAACTAGCATTAAGACAATACAGTTAAAAAAAAAAATTGATAACCAAGACATTACATATTCGATAAGAATCTGTCAAAATGAGAGATCTTTGACACTAAAAGTTCTTCTATTCCAACATATAGTTTCTTTCCATCCATTGAACCATGAAACAAAATCATAAGTAGAACAAAAAACCTCTTAAATGAATTTCAGAGTGGCTCTTATTGAGCCACAGAACCAACACGTTCCTTCCCTCATAATCTCAAACAACAACAGCCATAATATTCATAAATCATAAAATCAAAAGATTCATTCGAATTCTCATCGCAACCCCCAAAAGCACATAGCTTAGAAACCATGAAAAGGAAATACACGCAACCAAAAAAAGAAAATTTGTGAATTTTGAATTATACCTTCTTGTTTCAATAATGCAGCCTCTTTATCCTCAATTTCTGGCTCCTTCACCTCTTCTGCGTCTGAATTCTGTTGTGGTGATGACAGTACAGCTTTCTTAACAGCTTTTCTTCCTCTTCGCTTCGCCATTTACACTAATCTAACAAAATTTCAACTTTCAATTCAAATTACCTCAACTAATTTACGAACAAATTACGGGCACAAAAATCTTAAAACAGCAAGCTTTGATTTTGACTTCTTCTCTTTCCGATTTCGTCTAATCTAGCAATACGAACAACTTCGATTTCTTTAAAATCGCATCAATTCAAGTAAATTACAGAGAAATCAAAATCAGTCGGCAAAAAAGACTCGCCTCTTCGTCGGTGAAAAACCGTAACGACGGCGTCGAAAATTTCTGTGCTCCGGCGTCGTTTTTCGGCCAAATGATAGAGAAAATGCGGATCTTTCTTCTATTACTCCTTCCCTCTTTGTAAGTGTTGAGCGGGAATTCACAATTGCCCTCAATCTGCAAATTCGATGTTTGAATTTTGAGCAATCCGGTCGGGTTTTGGTTTATCGGACTTGGGTAGAAAGCCCAAAAGCCCATCCATTTATTCTTTTGTTAAAAGAGAAATTGTATTTAATTGTAAATTATGTTTGTTTTCTTTTCATCATTTTTCTTCTTCTATTGTAATGAGTAATATTACATAATATTTTTAATAACCATGTTCTAATGAAATTTTATTGCTTCCAGAGTGAATTTTTTCTAATGTTTATCTCAATTACCAGAAAAATAATAAATAAAATCGGCAAAAGATCAATCATTCAAACAATCAAATTTGAACATGATCATCATTGATATGTTGAAATCTACGATTTACAAATAAAATATGATCGAATTCATTCATTTGTGTTGAATCATTTTGATATATTTGACTAATCAGATTTATCTTTTCATAATTGGATTTTGTGTTCTAAAAAATTTCATTTAAAATGTGTATCTCTATATTGGTAGGTACCCTAAATAGATGCCTTTAACTTATAAATTTGATTGATCAACAATTCATAAATGTTTGATTTTATAAATTTGTAGTGGATAATTTTATAATGGATGATAAGATATAATTAATAAAGAAGATACAAAGAACAACTATATTATTTTGATTTTAATGAAATTATAGTTATAAAAAATTATAGATGACATTTTTATGAAAGTTTTTAACTGAATGCCAAAAGAAATTGACTTAATAAAAAAAGGAAATAGAAACAAATTCTAATTTACTTCATAAAATATTGGGGATGGTTAAGACAAAATTATCATCTAATCACATTTGACCATTTCTAATATGCCTGTTTTTGTTATGGGATAATAACATTATTGTCCGTTAACTTTTGTAAAACAATAAATGGACAAATAATTTAATAATTTTAACAAATTAGTCCCTAAGTTTTATGGATGGTAATGGGTTAGGTTTGGGGCAGGGATTGCCCATTCTCGAACTGGTCCCATTTGGGCGAATTTGCTGTTGAACCTGCCCCTCCCTTGATTTGAATGAAATGGGGTCGAAGCCAACTCGTTCCCATGTCTAACTTGCTCACTCGGCCCCATTTTACTTTGTTTGACTAAGATACAATATCCAAACTACAGTAAACTACAGTATCTAACTGATATTACAAGGCCTTATTACAGTATTGGGTTAAGTTTTTGGGCAACTATAGTACCTTTATCATAAATGAGTTAATATAATATGATTACTTGAATAGTTATCGCATTAGAAATAAATTCATGTGTAAAAATTTTTAAATTTAAATTCAGTAGTTGACACGGTTATTACTTGTCATGCCCATGGTCACCCTTTTATTAATTGTGTCATTTTTTTTCAAGTCAAACCATTTATTCTCAACGAATTTGATGCGTCGTGACTTAAATTGTCACTTCTAATTGTTAGGGACAAAAATGTTAAGATTGACTACACTATGTCCTAACTTGTTATTTTGTTACAAGTTAGGCATGCAAATATTAAAACTCATTTTTTTTTTGTTTTTTGCCTACGATAATGGATTATGACTTTTCTTGGATTTTATGTCAAAGCCATCGCAAAATTTTCCAGTAGTCGCCTGCCGCGTCTATATTATATTGGACCGGTTGATCAACCCACGTTAAAATTTTCCAAAGAAAACCAACAAAAAGTCAATTTCCAATGTGTTAAAATTAAAAACCTAAACAACTTGGTTCAGAAAATAAGCCGTAGGAGATTTCAAGGAACCTAAGAAAAATAAACAAAATTAATTTCCCCCTCTATCTTTCATGATTTTGACTCATGATGATGATGATCTGACGGCTATCGTATGTCGACCTCTAAGATTTTATCCCTTGACCATATATAAATAATATTTCTGGGCAAGTTGACTTAAAATTTTCTTGTAAACCCACAAACTCTGAAGCGCAGTCAGCCTAAGTTTCATTGTTTTTTGTGCTAGCTAGTTGTTGTTCAATTCAAAACCCGAAATGGGAGCCAAAATGCGGCGAAAGAATTTTGATATTGTTGATCAATTCAACCAAGTACAGCAAGGGAAGATGCGTGCGTGCATGCCTTTCAATTAGTTGGCTCAACGTGGGAATATTACGCTATAAATAGAGGAAGAAAATGAGGAAGCAGAAGCATAAACATAAGCATAAGCATAAACAGAAGAAGAAGAAGAAGAAGAAGGAGAAGGAGAAGGAGAAGGAGAAAAGAAAAGGAATATGTTGTGTAAGAATTTCTAGCTCTATTGCATGTCTTTTTGCATGGTTGGTTATATATTGGTTAAAACTTAATACTCTAATCAATTTTGTGCTCATTTCTTCTCGTAATATTTGCATATATGTCTTTGTTGCAAGGCTGGTTATATATTCTTTATCAGTTTAGGGGAAAAAAATTAATAATTAAATAAATTAATACCTACATATAATAATATAAATATTACAGAATAATTATAAATATTATGAATCTGCATATTAGTTCTAATTAAAAAGTAAGCTACAATAAGCTTTTGAAGTGATCCCACCTCTAAACATCATATAAGTTTTTAAATTCATATGTAAAGTATCTATATTAAGATTTATAAAATAGATTTTTGTTATACTTTTAGCACACTAATTTTCAAAAGTTAGAATTTTACCTTTTAGTTTATGAACTGTTCTTAAAATTAGTCCTCCAACTTCATTAACATTAGAAACCCCCAATTTTCCATTTTTAACTCCCGCTTGCATCTAACTCTATTACTATACTAGCTCAACTCTCATTTCTCAAAAACAACATTTTATCCAATATTATATACATATCTTATTTATGTAAACAAATTAAATTATCACGTTTCTTAATAACTCGACGTAAAATTTCAGACAGCCATCGTCCTGACGCTTGGAACTTAAAAACTCTCTTTGTTTGTCGATGCAGCTACTTCATTTTTACAGCCCCTCGCCGTGTTTCTCCTATTTTCACTGTTGGCTTCCGCTTCAAGCCTCAACAATCCGAATGACAGACGCGAAGTGATTGCTGCACGTAACGGTGTTGTTGCCACCGATGATGGCCGATGTTCCCAAATAGGGGCAGATGTGCTCAAGGAAGGCGGTCATGCTGTCGACGCAGCTGTTGCTTCTGCTCTTTGCTTGGGAGTCGTCAGTCCCGCATCAAGCGGCCTTGGTGGTGGAGCCTTTATGCTTGTTAGGCAGAACAACGGCAAGACACAAGCATTCGACATGAGAGAAACCGCCCCAATGCGTTCTTCCGCTGTATACTCAAAATTCTTCAACACACTTCCTTTTTAAACAATATATATATATATAGATATGTATATATATATGTTTTTGCTGAATATTGATCAAATTCTTGTGTCATTATTTCTCTTCAGAATATGTATCGTGGAAACGATACTCTAAAGAAGAGTGGTATCCTCGCCGTAGCAGTTCCAGGGGAACTTGCCGGCCTTCGCAAAGCTTGGGAACAGCACGGAAAGCTTCCATGGGAAAGGCTTGTACGACCAGCTGAGGGTCTTGCTCGAAAGGGATTCAAGGTTTCTCCATTTCTTCGGTTTCAGATGGAGAGAAGCGAATCAGCCATCTTGGCAGATGAGGGACTACGCAAAGTTTTCACATCGAACGGTAATATCTTGAAGCTTGGAGGTATCTGCCGCAACACAAAACTAGCAGATACACTCAGAAAAGTTTCAAAGTATGGCTTGAAAGCATTTTACAATGGATCGGTTGGTCTTAATTTGGTCAGCGATATTCAGAAAGCTGGAGGAATAATTACAATACAGGATTTGCGTAGATACCAAGTGAAAGTGAGACAACCAATTATAAATAACGTTTTTGGCCTTCAACTAATTGGCATGCCGCCCCCTTCTTCCGGAGGTGCTACAATGATGCTAGTAAGTGTATCACCGGGCTTACTTGACCTTATGTTTCATCAAAAATGTTTAATCCTAATGTAATCTTTTCGTTTCCCTGCCGCAGATGTTAAACATTCTGGCTCAATATGGAGGCTCTTCAGGTTTGTCCGGCCCCCTGGGTATCCACCGCAAAATCGAAGCTTTGAAGCATAGTTTTGGTGTGAGGATGAATCTTGGTGATCCTGAATTCGTCAATGTTACCGAAGTCTTATCCGATATGCTTTCTCCTCGTTTTGCAAGGATGTTGAAAAGGACTATACGTGACAATATGACTCTAGATGCAAGACTCTACGGCAGCAGGTAAACTTTACACCATTTTCGTCCATTAGTTCTCCATTCTATCTATTTATTTGCTGTAAGAACAACTTATGATCCTTAATTTCTTCCCTACAGGTGGAACCAGATCGATCACCATGGAACTAGTCACTTGTCAATTGTCGATCAAGAGAAAAATGCTGTCTCCATGACTTCTACAGTGAATGCATTCTTTGGGTCACACATACTATCACCAAGTACAGGAATAGTCCTTAACAATCAAATGGATGATTTCTCCATCCCTACAAACGGCAGCCAAAATCTTCGCCCGCCAGCACCGGCTAATTTTATCAGACCAGGCAAAAGGCCATTATCATCCATGACACCCACTATCATATTGAAGGATGAGAAGCTTAAAGCTGTCATGGGTGCCAGCGGTGGAGTCAATATTATTGCCGGAACTACAGAAGTTTTCTTGAATCATTTCATCCACAAAATGGATCCTCTCTCCGCAGTCATGGCTCCGAGGTTCTATCATCAGGTTTGTACCTATCTTAAATTTCATTTTCCCCTTTCGGATGCATTATTTAAAACTAGCATCGAGCTCTTTAATCTAATACATTCTTTCCTTTTGGTTCTTCGTGTAGCTGGTACCAAATGTAGTGATGTACGAGAACTGGACGTCAGTGATCGGCGATCACTACGAAATGCCTGCCAATGTTCTAGCATTCCTTAAAGAGAGAGGCCATAATTTGACGACCTTCACAAGTGGAGTTATTTGCCAATTTATTGTTCATGAATTGGAATACTTAAAGGAAAATGAAGGTGTTAGAGCACTTGTGGGTGTTAGTGACCCAAGGAAAGGAGGATTTCCTGCTGGTTTTTGACATTGTTGAATGATTCGATATTGAACGAAGCAGAATTGTTTCCTCTCAATCCAAGTTCGCCAACACCTCCAATTCATGAAATAATTGGCAAAGTACTCTTAAGAATAAGGCCTGGCGCATTCCAATAATTTTTTTTTTCATTTCATTAATTATTTCTACGTAAAAATTCCCAAGCAGTATATGTGCATTCATGTATATTGTATAGGATTCATTTGGGCTACGTTTGCTTTTCGTCTGCAACTGTAATTCCACCTTCAAGTATTTCATTGTCATTTACTTCAAGTGCTGTGTTTTCTTCGTTCAATCTTTTCTCTCCTAGTACTGTAAATTACTTAATTACCCAAGTAAACCTTTTCCCATTATAAATGCAATCCGGATCAACATGATTTTGACGGATCGGACGACTATCATATGCCTTCAAATAGATTGTGACTAATGCAAAGTGGATGAGAGACAAAATTGGCTCTTTACATGCGAAATGAGACGTAGGATGGTATATATACATATGATGATTCCTTTAAAAGGAATAAGAATTTAAAACAAGCCAATTATCAAAAAGTCTAACACTAGGATTATGACATCTCCTGTGATTCATACTTAAAAAGTAAATAAAACAAACAAATTATGTGTGAAAGAGCAACCCATTTTTAACACTCAAAAAATAGTAATAAATTAAAAATAATTTAATGCTTAATTTACATTATACATAAAGACCTAAAATGATATTAAATAACTCAATATACTTTCTAATTGTAATTTAATGTAAATAGAGTTTGAATTTCATATATCTTATAACAATATAAGAGATTTTATCAGTTAAATTGACACAACTAATAATTTGATTCTAGCATATTATAGTTTAAATTGTTAGGTGTTATTATTTAATGATATATACAAATGTTATTAGTGATTAAATTATAATAGTAATAAATTTTACATATAATAATTTGTACATTAATTTTTAAACATGAAAATTTCTTGTCTGCCACTATGCTGCTTTTCGCTGCATCTTCGGTGGAAGCAAAATTTTATTTCTAGAATATATAATTTGATTCTCATCCAAGGGGAAGTGAAATGAGCAAATTCAATTTGGTTTAGTGAAATTATCGTACCATGATGTGTAGCGAAAAATATGTTGGTAAAATATGCGGTATAAAATGAGAAGAGTAAATCTAGATAACAAATATTACAAATATTACAATTAAACATTTGACTAAAAAAATTTATTACTAACCAAAATATTATGGACACATAAATTAGTCGAAAGGTCTATAATATTAGCAATAACAAGTCTCAAAATATATATGATTCTATTAATGATAAGTCAAATAAAGTGTCAACATCATAATCCTAAGAAATCAATGGACAATAAAAGCTTCACCAAATTTGCTATGCACATAAGCCTTCAATTTTTCACAATAAATTATGGTGAGTATTAAACACAGTAAATATTTAGTTTTTCAAGCACAAAAAATATGTAGTATATATAATGCATATGCATAATATGCCATGTAATAAAATCCATTAATATTTTCAAGGGATGCATATCATGGAACCACTTTTAAACTTATGCATAGAATCATTTTCAAACTTGTATATATTATAAATCACTTTCGAATTTTCGTTTTTATTTTGGGAGGAATATTTTCAGTCAATACTAAATAGGCATCCGATACTGTTAAGGACAAAAATGATAAGATTTACAAACCTTATGGTAACTTGTTATTTTATTATAAGTAAAGGATACAAATATTATTAGCCCTTTGTTTTTGTTACAATAATTATTTTGACTTTTGACTTTTGACTTTTCTTGGATTTTCAATCAATTAGTCAAGGCCATGGCAAAATATTCCCTTAGCCGCTTCTAAATCACTTTTGAATTTTCATTCTTATTTTGGTAGGAATATTTTCAGTCAATACTATTTAGTAGCACTTTACTTACGATTTATCATATATTGAACTTAAGTCATTTATCGAAGAATTTTCTTACATGGGTAAGCATAAATGGAGGTAACAATTCACACATATAAGGGAATGCTCATGCCCAAAGGTAAGAGTCAAACCTTTGCCGAAATCATCACTAAGTCCTTCGAGAGGCACAAATATATCAAACATGAAAGCATAGACTCAAAGTCATAAAAGTACTTAAATATCTCCCCCATATCATGTCTCACATATACTAAAACTTAGGAATGATCACACATATCAAAATACTCCAAACATATTAAATGGATTATATATTTTAGTATACATTGTAAAATAAATTTTAAAATATTTAGAGTATTACCTACTTCAATGTTAATAAATTTCATTGTAAATAAAATTGAGTACTTTTAAAATATAAAAAAATATAAAATAAATTTATTCAATCATAAATGAGTTAATATAATATTACTTTTCAAATAGTTGGTGATGTAATGAACGGGTTTATATGTCAAAAAAATTTAAAATCAAATATAATACAATTATTATTGTCACATTCCTATCATCCATTTACTAATTGTGTTAAGGTTTTTTACTCAAATCATTTATTTGCATCAAATTTGCTATGTCATGACCTAAATTGTCATCCGATACTGTTAAGGACAAAAATGATACGATTGACAAACCTTATCGTAGCTTGTTATTTTATTATAATTAAAGGATACAAATATTATTAGCCCTTTCTTTTTGTGACAATAATATATTTTGACTTTTGACTTTCGACTTTTCTTGGATTTTCAGGGCAAGTTGATTTACAGTTTTTTCGTAAACCCACCAACTTTGATGGGCAGTCACCGTAATTTTTATTGTTTTATTTGTGCTAGCCAGCGTTTGTTCAATTCAACACGTGAAATGGGAGCCAAAACGCGGTAGAAGAATTTTGACATACGTTGATCAATTCAACCAAGAACAACAAGGGAAGATGCGTGGGTGGCTTTCAAGCTGGCTCAACAAGGGAATATAAAGCTATAAATAGAAGAAGAAAATGAGGAAGCAGAAGCATAAGAAGAAGGATTAAGGAGAAAAGAAAAGGAATATGTTGTGTAAGAATTTCTGGCTCTTTTGCACGTCTTTCTTGCATGGTTATATATTTGGTTAAACTTTAATACTCTAATTAATTTTGAGTTCATTTCTTCTTGTTTATCGGTTTTAAAAAAAATTTAGTAATTAAATAAATTAATACCTACATATAATATATAAATATTATAGACTAATTATAAATATTATGAATCTGCATATTACTTCTAATAAAAAAGTAAACTACAATAATTAGCTTTTGAAGTGGTAGGTGCTACCTCTAAACCTCACATAATTTTTTTAATTCATATATAAACTATTTACATTTAATTTATAGAATAGATTTTTATTATACTTTATCTTGCTAACTATTAAAAGTGAGAATTTTACCTCTCAATTTATCAACTGTTTTTAAAATTAGTCCACTAACTTTATTAATAATATTAGAAAGCCCCAATTTTCAAAATTTAACTCCCGCCTGCATTAATTCTAACACTAGTACTATAGTAGCTCAACTCTCATTTCCCAAAACAACACAACACGAACCATTAAAAGCTATCTTTGTTTTTCGATGCAGCTTTTTCATTTTTACAGCCAGTCGTCGTGTTGCTCCTGTTTTCGCTGTTAGCTCCCGCTTCAAGCCTCAACAATCCGAATGACAGACGCGAGGTGATTGCTGCACGTAACGGTGTTGTTGCCACTGATGATGGCCGATGTTCCCAAATAGGGGCAGATGTTCTTAAAGAAGGAGGTCATGCCGTCGACGCAGCTGTTGCTGCTGCTCTTTGCTTGGGAGTCGTCAGTCCCGCATCAAGCGGCCTTGGTGGTGGAGCCTTTATGCTTGTTAGGCAGAACAATGGCAAGACACAAGCATTCGACATGAGAGAAACCGCCCCAATGCGTGCTTCCGCGGTATAATCAAAATTTCTCAACGCAGCTCCTTTTTAATAACAACAAGGATATTTATGTTTTTGCTGAATAATGATCACATTCTTGTGGCCTTATTTCTCTTCAGAACATGTATCGTGGAAATGATACTCTAAAGAAGAGTGGTATCCTTGCCGTAGCAGTTCCAGGGGAACTCGCAGGCCTGCGCAAAGCTTGGGAACTGCACGGAAAGCTTCCATGGAAAAGGCTTGTACGACCGGCTGAGGCTCTTGCTCGACAGGGATTCAAGGTTTCTCCATTTCTTCGGTTTCAGATGGAGAGAAGCGAGTCAGCCATCTTGGCAGATAAAGGACTACGCAGTGTTTTCACATCGAATGGTAACATCTTGAAGCTTGGAGATATGTGCCGCAATACAAAACTAGCAGATACACTGAGAAAAGTGTCAAAGTATGGGGTGAAAGCATTTTACAACGGATCGGTTGGTCTTAATTTGATCAGAGATATTCAGAAAGCTGGAGGAATAATTACAATACAGGATTTGCGGAGATACCAAGTTAAATTGAGACAACCAATTATAAATAACGTTTTTGGCCTTAAAATAATTGGGATGCCGCCGCCTTCTTCCGGAGGTGCTACAATGATGCTCGTAAGTGTATCACCGCACTTACTTTACCTTATGTTCATACAAAGTGTTTAACCACAACGTAATCTTTTTGTTTCCCTGCCGCAGATGTTAAACATTCTGGCTCAATATGGAGGCCCTTCAGGTTTATCCGGCCCCCTGGGTATCCACCACAAAATCGAAGCTTTGAAACATAGTTTTGGTGTGAGGATGAACCTTGGTGATCCTGAATTTGTCAATGTTACTGAAGTTGTATCCGACATGCTTTCTCCTCGTTTTGCAAGGGCGTTGAAGAAAACCATACTTGACAATACGACTTTAGATGCAAGACTCTATGGAAGCAGGTAAACTACGCACTAATCAGATTTACACCATTTTCATTCATTTATTCTCCATTCAACCGATTTTTTTGTGTGTATGAACAATCGATGATCCTTTCTTTCCTACAGGTGGAACCAGATCGATGACCATGGAACCAGTCACTTGTCGATTGTAGATCATGAGAAAAATGCTGTGTCCATGACTTCCACAGTGAATGGATTCTTTGGGTCACAAATACTATCTCCAAGTACAGGAATAATCCTTAACAATCAAATGGATGATTTCTCCATCCCTACAAACGGCAGCCAAAATCTTCGTCCACCGGCACCCGCTAACTTTATCAGACCAGGCAAAAGGCCATTATCATCCATGACGCCCACTATCATATTGAAGGATGAGAAGCTTAAAGCTGTAATGGGTGCCAGCGGCGGAGCCAATATTATTGCCGGCACTACAGAGGTTTTTTTGAATCATTTCATCCACAAAATGGATCCGCTCTCTGCAGTCATGGCTCCGAGGTTCTATCATCAGGTTTGTACCTATTTTAACTTTCATTTTCACCTTTCGGATATATTATTTAAAACTAGCATGGAGCTCTTAATCTAATATATCTCTCTTTTTGGTTCTCCGTGTAGCTGGTACCAAATGTGGTGATGTACGAGAACTGGACGTCAGTGATCGGCGACCACTATGAAATGCCTGCCAATACTCTAGCATTCCTTAAAGACAAAGGCCATAACTTGACGATCTTTACAAGTGGAGTTATTTGCCAATTTATAGTTCATGAATTGGAATACTTAAAGGAACATGAACGTGCTGGAGGACTTGTGGGTGTTAGTGACCCAAGAAAAGGAGGATTTCCTGCTGGTGTTTGATATTGTGGAATGATTCGATATTGAACGAAGCTGAATTGTTGCCTCTCGGTCCAAGTTCTCCAACACCTCCAATTCATGAAATAATTGGGATAGTCTTAAGAACTATATACAACACATAGTGCATTTCAATAATTCTTTTATTCATTTCATTAGTTATTTGTACGCAAAAATTTCGAAGCAGTGTATGTGTATTCATATATAGGATTCATTTTGAGCTACATTAATTTGCTCTTCATCTGTAACTGTAATTCCACCTTCAAGTAATTCATTTTCATCTACTTTAAATGCTGTGTTTTCTTTAATTCAATCTTCTCTCTCTTAGTGCTGTAAATTACATAGTTACCTATAGTCGTGGAGTTAAGGTTAATGTTTTGGGAATTAAAATATAATAATCTAAAGTTTGGAAGAGTCAAAATAATGAAAATATAATTTAAAAGATTAAATTAAAAATTTTTATCCGAAAGCTTCGAAATATGTGTAGGGCCCCTGCAAACATTTGGTTTTGACCTATACAATACGATCAAATAGTTTCAAGATTTGCGTTAATCTATATGAAAACTTTCTTGCATTTAGTTGGAAACATTAATATTTAGAGAATTCAATATATAAAAACATATCAATTTTACTACAATAATTTAAAATCACCGAATATTTTAAAAGACCAAAATAATTGAAAACATTTAATTTTGTAGATGAATTAAATTTCAAAAACATGATAAAATCATTAATTAAATAAATCCTTGTTGTTAAACTAAAATTTTCAATTTGGCAGTTGCCCACAATTTCTCTGCAAACTAATAAATCATACTTTATACATATATACCTCTTCGTAAAAGAATTTGTAAAATGCAAACACATGCGTTCACACGCAGAGGCACAGGGATATGTGTGTTTATTATAAACAAATGGATATGTTTTCTATAAACTATCTTGAGAGATTTATGTACCTTTTTATAGGAAAAATAATTTATCTTTATTCTATTGAGCTTAATATCTCTTACCTCTATTATTTGAAAAGATATATTATCACATTCCTTTGGTAAGTTTTGAGATTATATCACTTGAAGAAAAACAATAGAGATTGTATCCTCTATGTCCCGTATAACGCTAGTTAACAAACCCCAAATAGCGAATTCATTCAAATATCCCTAATTATTTATCGTTCATTAAAAATAATTTTTTTTATAATACGTACCTATTTTCATCTTGTCATATATGTTACCTAATTCAAGTATACCAAATAAACAAAATGACTATAGAATAAAAGATAGAAAAATTAAAATATTGATTTGAAGAATATTTTTTTTTTTAATAAACATTCTCCAAATGAAATACTTAGGGACATATATTAATAAAATTGATTAAAAAAATTAAGAAAAAATAACAAATATAAAATAAGGGATATTATCACATTTTTCTCCCTAAAGTTTGAATTGTATCATATACATTTTTTATGGTGTTAGTCAACTAACTGAAAACAATGAATTTACTCAAAGACCACTAATTATTTATTTTTCATGAAATTTTTTTCTTTTTTGCAATACATACTTGTGTTATTGTGTCTGTTTTCAGCAAATGCTTGCTGGCAGTTTTCCTACTGCCGTTTTACTTTTGCTTTGTTGCTCGGTTGCTTTAGCAATCTGCTGGTAGGCCTTTGTGCGAATGCTAATTTTTGTTTTGTTTTTTAATTTTATAAATTTTTTCCAAGCTTTTGCTTGGAGAATTAAAAAAAAAAAAAATTAAAGTGTAGAAAGTAAATAAAATTAATGACTATAAAATAAGAAATAAGAAATTAAAAATTAAAAACTTGATTTGAAACATAATTTCTTTTTTACATTAAGTAATCTCTAAGTGAAGCACTCATAAATATATATTAATAAAATTGATTAAGAAAGTAAAAAATATATAATTTTTCCTACTTCCCTTTCATAGAGTGTGTAAGAATTTGGAAAATTCAAATTTTCTTCTTCAAATAAAATAAAAAATATGAAATAATAGTTGATAAGTGTGTAAAACACGCATTTATCATTCACTCTTAAACTTGATTTGTTTGTTTAATCCTCAAGCCTCATTGTTATTTGATGTGTTTTAATTGTATTGTACATAAAATGAGAAAACTAGCCATTTAAAGTAAATTCGGTTCGAAAAAAGAAGATGCTCGGGTACCAAATTGCAAAAAAATCAAGAACCAAAATGCAAAACAGTTGGAGACTAAAATGCAAAGCCACAGAGACCAAATTGCATGAATTTCAAAATATGATGAGGAGCTGTACATGGCGCGACAGCACCATGCATTCTACCCATGGGCAAAATGCATGGCACGACTGTGCCGTTAAGAAACACGGTTGTACCATCCCTATTGATAACATTATGCTACTGCACCGTTTAAGCATTCCTGCACTTGATGGGTTCATTTAAATGTCTTTTTTTGGGTTAAATCTTAAACCTTGGATGAGTTTTAGATGGCTTGATTTGGGAAAACTTAGGGTTATATATTTTGAAGGTTTAGGGAAGAAGGCAGCCACTTTTGGAAAAGGAAAAGTTTGGAAGAAAAGGAAGGTAGAGATAGAGAGAAGCTAGAGAGAGTTGTTTGGGAAGAAAAAAGCTCTCCAACTTAGTTTATCTCTATACTCTTATTTTATTAATTGTATTAAATTTATCATTTGTGAATATTTGAATATGTTGAGGATGATTGAACTTCAAAATGTTAATTGTGAACACTTTTTTGTGAGTTGTTAAATTTAATACTCAGGGCACTGATTTAATCTTTTGAAAACATCATGTTCTGATTGTTATGTTATTTTTTATTAATATAACTATGTTGCATGTTTATCAGAAACTTAACACGATAAATTGATTGGCCATTAATTAATTGATTTACAGACTAATAAGTATTGAGAAATATTTATTGTGTTTAGATCAATTGATAAACACCACAAATTGCATATTGAACAGAGATGTATTAATGTGGTTTGTGTAGTAGGTTCAATGATTATTACTGTTCGTAATACATTTTCGTTTATCTTGCATTTACATAGAAATATAGTAAGCGTGTAAATGAGAAACAGATTTGATTAATCTCGAGAGAAACTGTCGAATAGGTTAGAATAATCAAACTAGCAACATAGAGATTAATTGGGATAACATAACATGAGAAACTAGATGTAAGTAAATTGAGTTAAATCATTAGCCCTAAATATTACTCTCATTGAAATTTCCTTTTCTGATTGTGTGTATTAGATTGTAGTTATTTAAATTTTTTTTAATTTTTCGTATTACATAATTTTCAGTTCTTCAAATAAATTTAAGAAAAACTATTTTTAATAATTAATCAGCTATTACTCTTTGTAAGAACGATACTATACTGACCCTATATTACTTGTATGCGACAACGTACACTTATGTTCGTCAAATTCCACAACAATGATATTTTACATATTTACTCTTACACCTATCGGTCAAATGTCATTATAGGGAATATAAGTGATATATTCCTTATAATGTTTATGTAATGATATAATTTTAAACCTCAAGGGAGAAATTTGATAATATCTTTATTAAATAATAATTTTTTACGCTTTTACTCTTACCTCTAATAGTTACATGTAGTTATAGGGGAAATAAATAATACATTTCCCGTAATTTTTATCTAAGTGATACAATCCTAAATCTGAAGGGAGGAATGTGATTATAATATATTACATTCTTACTTTTTTTAGTTTTACTATTAATTTGAAATTAAACCCGACCAAGTCATTCAATCGGTTTTGTTTTTATAGATATAAAAGAAGACAAATATGAAGACGCTTAAAAATTGGTCCATAGATGTTGGGTTGTCAGATTCATGATCAAACTAACACACTTACAAGTGATACTAAGACCTTAATTTGGTGGCTCAAAATAAAATTTTTGCGAAATTCTAGAGCGGTGTTGTTGTCACACTAACAAAAATTCTTCATATTACAGACGCCGAGAAACAAACACAACAATAATAATCATACCCTTTAATGTCATCAAGTGCATTATTATTGATGTAGATACAAGAGAGATACATGAAGGAGACGTGAATTAATAGGACAATTAATATGGTAACTAACTCATTGAGTTGGTCAGCATAAATTATTTACTATAAGTTTCTTGCCATAAGCCAAAGAGCATTCTTCTTGTGCATTGTAATACCAGGTAGGACATCAAAATCCAAGTTTTCCTTTTCCATTCCACCCGGCATTTCCCAGTCAAATTTGCAAAGAAGATTAGCAAGTGTACGTTCTATAATCACTAATCACATAAATATTCCTGGACATATTGTTCGACCAGCCCCAAAAGGTATAAGCTTATAATTTTGTCCTTTCAAGTTGATATAACTAACCACGAATCTATCAGGATCAAATTCTTTTGGTTTATCCCAAGCTCCCGGGTCTCATCCTATTGCTCATGCGTTCACATAAACAATTGTTTTGGGTGGTATTTCATACCCATCTACAATGCACCTTTCTGTTGTCTCTCTTCGAACTAGTAGTGGTGCTGGTGGTTGTAATCTCATTGTCTCTTTCACTACAACTTTAAGATATTGTAATCTCTGAACTTCATCTTCATCTATAAAGCCTTTGTTTCTGATTACATGTCTAATATCTTCTTGAGCTCTCTTCATTACTCTGAGATTCTTCATTAGGTATGTCATGGCCCAAATTACAATAGCTGCGCCTGTCTCAGTACCACCAGCAAATAAATTTTGCAAATTAAGAGAAAAACAATACACATGAGACTATCGACACAAGGATAATCATCATTGATATGTTCAAATCTACGATTTACAAATAAAATATGATCAAATTCATTCATTTATGTTGAATCATTTTGATATATTGGACTAATTAGATTTATCTTTTCATAACTGGATTTTGTGTTCTAAAAAATTTCATTTAAAATGTGTATCTCTATATTGGTAGGTACTTTAGATAGATGCCTTTAACTTATAAATTTGATTGATCAACAATTCATAAATGTTTGATTTTATAAATTTGTAGTGGATAATTTTATAATGGATGATAAGATATAATTAATTAAGAAGATACAAAGAACAACTATATTAATTTGAATGTTAATGAAATTATAGTTATAAAAAATTATAGATGACATTTTTATAAAAGTTTTTAACTGAATGCCGAAAGAAATTGACATAATAAAAAAAGGAAATAGAAACAAATTCTAATTTACTTCATAAAATTTTGGGGATGGTTAAGACAAAATTATCATCTAATCACATTTGACCATTTCTAATATGCCTGTTTTTGTTATGGGATAATAACATTATTGTCTGTTAACTTTTGTAAAACAATAAATGGACAAAAAATTTAATAATTTTAACAAATTAGTCCTTAAGTTTTATGGATGGTAATGGGTTAGGTTTGGGGCAGGGATTGCCCATTCTCAAACTGGTCCCATTTGGGCAAATTTGCTGTTGAACCTGCTCCTCCCTTGATTTGAATGAAATGGGGTCGAAGTCAACTCGTTCCCATGTGTAACTTGCTCACTCGGCCCCATTTTACTTTATTTGACTAAGATACAATATCCAAACTACAGTATCTAACTCATATTACAAGGCCTTATTACAGTATTGGGTTAAGTTTTTGGGCAACTATAGTACCTTTATTATAGGAATTTTTAGGTTAAACGGGACAAGGCGAGATAGAAACTGCAATCCTAAAACTTACTCCAATTTTCTAACAAGGTTGAGTTTTTAGGCCTTGAATTTGCCCCAATTTTCAAACAGATTAAGTTTTTAAAGCCATAAACCTGTCTTAAATGGGATGGAGCCAGGCAGGGCGGGGACTCATTGGTTTGAGGATTTTTGCGATCTTTACTCACTTTAGCTATATCTCAGTTATACTACCAGTAAAAGAGGTAATTAAGATTAGTATCTTTTATTCATTTTATGTCAAATTAAAATAATTCAAAATCAACCCATTTAATAATTGAGTCGAGAATTAAAACTCACTCGATACAATTTTTTTTTAAATATTTTTGATAGGAGTAAGAAACCTTACTCACGAACATTAAACCTTTATCTCGTATTGTTACTCAAATTCAAGATAGTCGAAAGTGTACTGCAGACCATACTTGATATGATTATTAAACAAATTAAGTAAGTTATAATTATATCACATACTTGATATTTTTTATATTTTTGATATATATGCTAAAATATATTTATAATATTTACCAACTCAAATGTTAATAAATTTTATCCTAAATAAAATTGAACACTTTTTAAAATGTAATAAATATGACTTAATACTTTTAAAATGTAAAAAAATATAAAATAGATCTATTCGCTCATATATGAGTTAATATAATATGATTACTTGAATAGTTATCGCATTAGAAATAAATTCATGTGTAAAAATTTTTAAATTTAAATTCAGGAGTTGACACGGTTATTACTTGTCATGCCATGGTCACCCTTTTATTAATTGTGTCATTTTTTTTCAAGTTAAACCATTTATTCTCAACGAATTTGATGCATCGTGACTTAAATTGTCACTTCTAATTGTTAGGGACAAAAATGTTAAGATTGACTACACTATGCCCTAACTTGTTATTTTGTTACAAGTTAGGTATGCAAATATTAAAACTCATTTTTTTTGTTTTTTGCCTACGATAATGGATTATGACTTTTCTTGGATTTTATGTCAAAGCCATCGCAAAATTTTCCAGTAGTCGCCTGCCGCGTCTATATTATATTGGACCGGTTGATCAACCCACGGTAAAATTTTCCAAAGAATAACCAACAAAAAGTCAATTTCCAATGTGTTAAAATTAAAAACCTAAACAACTTGGTTCAGAAAATAAGCCGTAGGAGATTTCAAGGAACCTAAGAAAAATAAACAAAATTAATTTCCCCCTCTATCTTTCATGATTTTGACTCATGATGATGATGATCTGACGGCTATCGTATGTCGACCTCTAAGATTTTATCCCTTGACCATATATAAATAATATTTCTGGGCAAGTTGACTTAAAATTTTCTTGTAAACCCACAAACTATGAAGCGCAGTCAGCCTAAGTTTCATTGTTTTTTGTGCTAGCTAGTTGTTGTTCAATTCAAAACCCGAAATGGGAGCCAAAATGCGGCGAAAGAATTTTGATATTGTTGATCAATTCAACCAAGTACAGCAAGGGAAGATGCGTGCGTGCATGCCTTTCAATTAGTTGGCTCAACGTGGGAATATTACGCTATAAATAGAGGAAGAAAATGAGGAAGCAGAAGCATAAACATAAGCATAAGCATAAACAGAAGAAGAAGAAGAAGAAGAAGAAGAAGAAGAAGAAGAAGAAGAAGAAGAAGAAGAAGAAGAAGAAGGAGAAGGAGGAGAAGGAGAAGGAGAAGGAGAAGGAGAAAAGAAAAGGAATATGTTGTGTAAGAATTTCTAGCTCTATTGCATGTCTTTTTGCATGGTTGGTTATATATTGGTTAAAACTTAATACTCTAATCAATTTTGTGCTCATTTCTTCTCGTAATATTTGCATATATGTCTTTGTTGCAAGGCTGGTTATATATTCTTTATCAGTTTAGGGGAAAAAAATTAATAATTAAATAAATTAATACCTACATATAATAATATAAATATTACAGAATAATTATAAATATTATGAATCTGCATATTAGTTCTAATTAAAAAGTAAGCTACAATAAGCTTTTGAAGTGATCCCACCTCTAAACATCATATAAGTTTTTAAATTCATATGTAAACTATCTATATTAAGATTTATAAAATAGATTTTTGTTATACTTTTAGCATGCTAATTTTTAAAAGTGAGAATTTTACCTTTTAATTTATGAACTGTTCTAAAATTAGTCCTCCAACTTCCTTAACATTAGAAACCCCCAATTTTCCATTTTTAACTCCCGCTAGCTTCTAACTCTATTACTATACTAGCTCAACTCTCATTTCTCAAAAACAACATTTTATCCAATATTATATACATATCTTATTTATGTAAACAAATTAAATTATCACGTTTCTTAATAACTCGACGTAAAATTTCAGACAGCCATCGTCCTGACGCTTGGAACTTAAAAACTCTCTTTGTTTGTCGATGCAGCTACTTCATTTTTACAGCCCCTCGCCGTGTTTCTCCTATTTTCACTGTTGGCTTCCGCTTCAAGCCTCAACAATCCGAATGACAGACGCGAAGTGATTGCTGCACGTAACGGTGTTGTTGCCACCGATGATGGCCGATGTTCCCAAATAGGGGCAGATGTGCTCAAGGAAGGCGGTCATGCTGTCGACGCAGCTGTTGCTTCTGCTCTTTGCTTGGGAGTCGTCAGTCCCGCATCAAGCGGCCTTGGTGGTGGAGCCTTTATGCTCGTTAGGCAGAACAACGGCAAGACACAAGCATTCGACATGAGAGAAACCGCCCCAATGCGTTCTTCCGCTGTATACTCAAAATTCTTCAACACACTTCCTTTTTAAACAATATATATATATATATAGATATGTATATATATATGTTTTTGCTGAATATTGATCAAATTCTTGTGTCATTATTTCTCTTCAGAATATGTATCGTGGAAACGATACTCTAAAGAAGAGTGGTATCCTCGCCGTAGCAGTTCCAGGGGAACTTGCCGGCCTTCGCAAAGCTTGGGAACAGCACGGAAAGCTTCCATGGGAAAGGCTTGTACGACCAGCTGAGGGTCTTGCTCGAAAGGGATTCAAGGTTTCTCCATTTCTTCGGTTTCAGATGGAGAGAAGCGAATCAGCCATCTTGGCAGATGAGGGACTACGCAAAGTTTTCACATCGAACGGTAATATCTTGAAGCTTGGAGGTATCTGCCGCAACACAAAACTAGCAGATACACTCAGAAAAGTTTCAAAGTATGGCTTGAAAGCATTTTACAATGGATCGGTTGGTCTTAATTTGGTCAGCGATATTCAGAAAGCTGGAGGAATAATTACAATACAGGATTTGCGTAGATACCAAGTGAAAGTGAGACAACCAATTATAAATAACGTTTTTGGCCTTCAACTAATTGGCATGCCGCCCCCTTCTTCCGGAGGTGCTACAATGATGCTAGTAAGTGTATCACCGGGCTTACTTGACCTTATGTTTCATCAAAAATGTTTAATCCTAATGTAATCTTTTCGTTTCCCTGCCGCAGATGTTAAACATTCTGGCTCAATATGGAGGCTCTTCAGGTTTGTCCGGCCCCCTGGGTATCCACCGCAAAATCGAAGCTTTGAAGCATAGTTTTGGTGTGAGGATGAATCTTGGTGATCCTGAATTCGTCAATGTTACCGAAGTCTTATCCGATATGCTTTCTCCTCGTTTTGCAAGGATGTTGAAAAGGACTATACGTGACAATATGACTCTAGATGCAAGACTCTACGGCAGCAGGTAAACTTTACACCATTTTCGTCCATTAGTTCTCCATTCTATCTATTTATTTGCTGTAAGAACAACTTATGATCCTTAATTTCTTCCCTACAGGTGGAACCAGATCGATCACCATGGAACTAGTCACTTGTCAATTGTCGATCAAGAGAAAAATGCTGTCTCCATGACTTCTACAGTGAATGCATTCTTTGGGTCACACATACTATCACCAAGTACAGGAATAGTCCTTAACAATCAAATGGATGATTTCTCCATCCCTACAAACGGCAGCCAAAATCTTCGCCCGCCAGCACCGGCTAATTTTATCAGACCAGGCAAAAGGCCATTATCATCCATGACACCCACTATCATATTGAAGGATGAGAAGCTTAAAGCTGTCATGGGTGCCAGCGGTGGAGTCAATATTATTGCCGGAACTACAGAAGTTTTCTTGAATCATTTCATCCACAAAATGGATCCTCTCTCCGCAGTCATGGCTCCGAGGTTCTATCATCAGGTTTGTACCTATCTTAAATTTCATTTTCCCCTTTCGGATGCATTATTTAAAACTAGCATCGAGCTCTTTAATCTAATACATTCTTTCCTTTTGGTTCTTCGTGTAGCTGGTACCAAATGTAGTGATGTACGAGAACTGGACGTCAGTGATCGGCGATCACTACGAAATGCCTGCCAATGTTCTAGCATTCCTTAAAGAGAGAGGCCATAATTTGACGACCTTCACAAGTGGAGTTATTTGCCAATTTATTGTTCATGAATTGGAATACTTAAAGGAAAATGAAGGTGTTAGAGCACTTGTGGGTGTTAGTGACCCAAGGAAAGGAGGATTTCCTGCTGGTTTTTGACATTGTTGAATGATTCGATATTGAACGAAGCAGAATTGTTTCCTCTCAATCCAAGTTCGCCAACACCTCCAATTCATGAAATAATTGGCAAAGTACTCTTAAGAATAAGGCCTGGCGCATTCCAATAATTTTTTTTTTTTTTTCATTTCATTAATTATTTCTACGTAAAAATTCCCAAGCAGTATATGTGCATTCATGTATATTGTATAGGATTCATTTGGGCTACGTTTGCTTTTCGTCTGCAACTGTAATTCCACCTTCAAGTAATTCATTGTCATTTACTTCAAGTGCTGTGTTTTCTTCGTTCAATCTTTTCTCTCCTAGTACTGTAAATTACTTAATTACCCAAGTAAACCTTTTCCCATTATAAATGCAATCCGGATCAACATGATTTTGACGGATCGGACGACTATCATATGCCTTCAAATAGATTGTGACTAATGCAAAGTGGATGAGAGACAAAATTGGCTCTTTACATGCGAAATGAGACGTAGGATGGTATATATACATATGATGATTCCTTTAAAAGGAATAAGAATTTAAAACAAGCCAATTATCAAAAAGTCTAACACTAGGATTATGACATCTCCTGTGATTCATACTTAAAAAGTAAATAAAACAAACAAATTATGTGTGAAAGAGCAACCCATTTTTTACACTCAAAAAATAGTAGTAAATTAAAAATAATTTAATGCTTAATTTACATTATACATAAAGACCTAAAATGATATTAAATAACTCAATATACTTTCTAATTGTAATTTAATGTAAATAGAGTTTGAATTTCATATATCTTATAACAATATAAGAGATTTTATCAGTTAAATTGACACAACTAATAATTTGATTCTAGCATATTATAGTTTAAATTGTTAGGTGTTATTATTTAATGATATATACAAATGTTATTAGTGATTAAATTATAATAGTAATAAATTTTACATATAATAATTTGCACATTAATTTTTAAACATAAAATATACCTAATATCATGTATATATCTTCAAATTTTCTTGTCTGCCACTATGCTGCTTTTCGCTGCATCTTCGGTGGAAGCAAAATTTTATTTCTAGAATATATAATTTGATTCTCATCCAAGGGGAAGTGAAATGAGCAAATTCAATTTGGTTTAGTGAAATTATCGTACCATGATGTGTAGCGAAAAATATGTTGGTAAAATATGCGGTATAAAATGAGAAGAGTAAATCTAGATAACAAATATTACAAATATTACAATTAAACATTTGACTAAAAAAATTTATTACTAACCAAAATATTATGGACACATAAATTAGTCGAAAGGTCTATGATATTAGCAATAACAAGTCTCAAAATATATATGATTCTATTAATGATAAGTCAAATAAAGTGTCAACATCATAATCCTAAGAAATCAATGGACAATAAAAGCTTCACCAAATTTGCTATGCACATAAGCCTTCAATTTTTCACAATAAATTATGGTGAGTATTAAACACAGTAAATATTTAGTTTTTCAAGCACAAAAAATATGTAGTATATATAATGCATATGCATAATATGCCATGTAATAAAAACCATTAATATTTTCAAGGGATGCATATCATGGAACCACTTTTAAACTTATGCATAGAATCATTTTCAAACTTGTATATATTATAAATCACTTTCGAATTTTAGTTTTTATTTTGGGAGGAATATTTTCAGTCAATACTAAATAGGCATCCGATACTGTTAAGGACAAAAATGATAAGATTTACAAACCTTATGGTAACTTGTTATTTTATTATAATTAAAGGATACAAATATTATCAGCCCTTTGTTTTTGTTACAATAATTATTTTGACTTTTGACTTTTGACTTTTCTTGGATTTTCAATCAATTAGTCAAAGCCGTCGCAAAATATTCCCGTGGCCGTGTGTAAATCACTTTTGAATTTTCATTCTTATTTTGGTAAGAATATTCAGTCAATACTATTTAGTAGCACTTTACTTACGATTTATCATATATTGAACTTAAGTCATTTATCGAAGAATTTTCTTATATGGGTAAGCATAAATGGAGGTAACAATTCACACATATAAGGGAATGCTCATGCCCAAAGGTAAGAGTCAAACCTTTGCCCAAATCATCACTAAGTCCTTCGAGAGGCACAAATATATCAAACATGAAAGCATAGACTCAAAGTCATAAAAGTACTTAAATATCTCCCCCATATCATGTCTCACATATACTAAAACTTAGGAATGATCACACATATCAAAATACTCCAAACATATTAAATGGATTATATATTTTAGTATACATTGTAAAATAAATTTTAAAATATTTAGAGTATTACCTACTTCAATGTTAATAAATTTCATTGTAAATAAAATTGAGTACTTTTAAAATATAAAAAAATATAAAATAAATTTATTCAATCATAAATGAGTTAATATAATATTACTTTTCAAATAGTTGGTGATGTAATGAACGGGTTTATATGTCAAAAAAATTTAAAATCAAATATAATACAATTATTATTGTCACATTCCTATCATCCATTTACTAATTGTGTTAAGGTTTTTTACTCAAATCATTTATTTGCATCAAATTTGCTATGTCATGACCTAAATTGTCATCCGATACTGTTAAGGACAAAAATGATACGATTGACAAACCTTATCGTAGCTTGTTATTTTATTATAATTAAAGGATACAAATATTATTAGCCCTTTCTTTTTGTGACAATAATATATTTTGACTTTTGACTTTCGACTTTTCTTGGATTTTCAGGGCAAGTTGATTTACAATTTTTTCGTAAACCCACCATCTTTGATGGGCAGTCACCGTAATTTTTATTGTTTTATTTGTGCTAGCCAGCGTTTGTTCAATTCAACACGTGAAATGGGAGCCAAAACGCGGTAGAAGAATTTTGATATACGTTGATCAATTCAACCAAGAACAACAAGGGAAGATGCGTGGGTGGCTTTCAAGCTGGCTCAACAAGGGAATATAAAGCTATAAATAGAAGAAGAAAATGAGGAAGCGGAAGCATAAGAAGAAGGATTAAGGAGAAAAGAAAAGGAATATGTTGTGTAAGAATTTCTGGCTCTTTTGCACGTCTTTCTTGCATGGTTATATATTTGGTTAAACTTTAATACTCTAATTAATTTTGAGTTCATTTCTTCTTGTTTATCGGTTTTAAAAAAAATTTAGTAATTAAATAAATTAATACCTACATATAATATATAAATATTATAGACTAATTATAAATATTATGAATCTGCATATTACTTCTAATAAAAAAGTAAACTACAATAATTAGCTTTTGAAGTGGTAGGTGCTACCTCTAAACCTCACATAATTTTTTTAATTCATATATAAACTATTTACATTTAAATTTATAGAATAGATTTTTATTATACTTTATCTTGCTAACTATTAAAAGTGAGAATTTTAACTCTTAATTCATCAACTGTTTTTAAAATTAGTCCACTAACTTTATTAATAATATTAGAAAGCCCCAATTTTCAAAATTTAACTCCCGCCTGCATTAATTCTAACACTAGTACTATAGTAGCTCAACTCTCATTTCCCAAAACAACACAACACGAACCATTAAAAGCTATCTTTGTTTTTTGATGCAGCTTTTTCATTTTTACAGCCAGTCGTCGTGTTGCTCCTGCTTTCGCTGTTAGCTCCCGCTTCAAGCCTCAACAATCAGAATGACAGACGCGAGGTGATTGCTGCACGTAACGGTGTTGTTGCCACTGATGATGGCCGATGTTCCCAAATAGGGGCAGATGTTCTTAAAGAAGGAGGTCATGCCGTCGACGCAGCTGTTGCTGCTGCTCTTTGCTTGGGAGTCGTCAGTCCCGCATCAAGCGGCCTTGGTGGTGGAGCCTTTATGCTTGTTAGGGAGAACAATGGCAAGACACAAGCATTCGACATGAGAGAAACCGCCCCAATGCGTGCTTCCGCGGTATAATCAAAATTTCTCAACGCAGCTCCTTTTTAATAACAACAAGGATATTTATGTTTTTGCTGAATAATGATCACATTCTTGTGGCCTTATTTCTCTTCAGAACATGTATCGTGGAAATGATACTCTAAAGAAGAGTGGTATCCTTGCCGTAGCAGTTCCAGGGGAACTCGCAGGCCTGCGCAAAGCTTGGGAACTGCACGGAAAGCTTCCATGGGAAAGGCTTGTACGACCGGCTGAGGCTCTTGCTCGACAGGGATTCAAGGTCTCTCCATTTCTTCGGTTTCAGATGGAGAGAAGCGAGTCAGCCATCTTTGCAGATAAAGGACTACGCAATGTTTTCACATCGAATGGTAACATCTTGAAGCTTGGAGATATGTGCCGCAATACAAAACTAGCAGATACACTCGGAAAAGTTTCAAAGTATGGGGTGAAAGCATTTTACAACGGATCGGTTGGTCTTAATTTGGTCAGAGATATTCAGAAAGCTGGAGGAATAATTACAATACAGGATTTGCGGGGATACCAAGTTAAAATGAGACAACCAATTATAAATAACGTTTTTGGCCTTAAAATAATTGGGATGCCGCCGCCTTCTTCCGGAGGTGCTACAATGATGCTCGTAAGTGTATCACCGCACTTACTTTACCTTATGTTCATACAAAGTGTTTAACCACAACGTAATCTTTTTGTTTCCCTGCCGCAGATGTTAAACATTCTGGCTCAATATGGAGGCCCTTCAGGTTTATCCGGCCCCCTGGGTATCCACCGCAAAATCGAAGCTTTGAAACATAGTTTTGGTGTGAGGATGAACCTTGGTGATCCTGAATTTGTCAATGTTACTGAAGTTGTATCCGACATGCTTTCTCCTCGTTTTGCAAGGGCGTTGAAGAAAACCATACTTGACAATACGACTTTAGATGCAAGACTCTATGGAAGCAGGTAAACTACGCAGTAATCAGATTTACACCATTTTCATTCATTTATTCTCCATTCAACCGATTTTTTTGTGTGTATGAACAATCGATGATCCTTTCTTTCCTACAGGTGGAACCAGATCGATGACCATGGAACCAGTCACTTGTCGATTGTAGATCATGAGAAAAATGCTGTGTCCATGACTTCCACAGTGAATGGATTCTTTGGGTCACAAATACTATCTCCAAGTACAGGAATAATCCTTAACAATCAAATGGATGATTTCTCCATCCCTACAAACGGCAGCCAAAATCTTCGTCCACCGGCACCCGCTAACTTTATCAGACCTGGCAAAAGGCCATTATCATCCATGACACCCACTATCATATTGAAGGATGAGCAGCTTAAAGCTGTAATGGGTGCCAGCGGCGGAGCCAATATTATTGCCGGCACTACAGAGGTTTTTTTGAATCATTTCATCCACAAAATGGATCCGCTCTCTGCAGTCATGGCTCCGAGGTTCTATCATCAGGTTTGTACCTATTTTAACTTTCATTTTCACCTTTCGGATATATTATTTAAAACTAGCATGGAGCTCTTAATCTAATATATCTCTCTTTTTGGTTCTCGGTGCAGCTGGTACCAAATGTGGTGATGTACGAGAACTGGACGTCAGTGATCGGCGACCACTATGAAATGCCTGCCAATACTCTAGCATTCCTTAAAGACAAAGGCCATAACTTGACGATCTTTACAAGTGGAGTTATTTGCCAATTTATAGTTCATGAATTGGAATCCTTAAAGGAAAATGAACGTGCTGGAGGACTTGTGGGTGTTAGTGACCCAAGAAAAGGAGGATTTCCTGCTGGTGTTTGATATTGTGGAATGATTCGATATTGAACGAAGCTGAATTGTTGCCTCTCAGTCCAAGTTCTCCAACACCTCCAAGTCATGAAATAATTGGGATAGTCTTAAGAACTATATACAACACCTAGTGCATTTAAATAATTCTTTTATTCATTTCATTAGTTATTTGTACGCAAAAATTTCGAAGCAGTGTATGTGTATTCATATATAGGATTCATTTTGAGCTACATTAATTTGCTCTTCATCTGTAACTGTAATTCCACCTTCAAGTAATTCATTTTCATCGACTTTAAATGCTGTGTTTTCTTTAATTCAATCTTCTCTCTCTTAGTGCTGTAAATTACATAGTTACCTATAGTCGTGGAGTTAAGGTTAATGTTTTGGGAATTAAAATATAATAATCTAAAGTTTGGAAGAGTCAAAATAATGAAAATATAATTTAAAAGATTAAATTAAAAATTTTTATCCGAAAGCTTCGAAATATTTGTAGGGCCCCTGCAAACATTTGGTTTTGACCTATACAATACTATCAAATAGTTTCAAGATTTGCGTTAATCTATGTGAAAACTTTCTTGCATTTAGTTGGAAACATTAATATTTAGAGAATTCAATATATAAAAACATATCAATTTTACTACAATAATTTAAAATCACCGAATATTTTAAAAGACCAAAATAATTGAAAACATTTAATTTTGTAGATGAATTAAATTTCAAAAACATGATAAAATCATTAATTAAATAAATCCTTGTTGTTAAACTAAAATTTTCAATTTGGCAGTTGCCCACAATTTCTCTGCAAACTAATAAATCATACTTTATACATATTTACCTCTTCGTAAAAGAATTTGTAACATGCAAACACATGCGTTCACACGCACAGGCATAGGGATATGTGTGTTTATGCCCGTGTGTTTAATATACTTATATTTATTATGAAGATTTTAACTTTATTTTGAAGAAAAAAATTCACTTAAACCTCTATTCTTTTCATATGGCATATAAACAAATGGATATGTTTTCTATAAACTATCTTGAGAGATTTATGTACCTTTTTATAGGAAAAATAATTTATCTTTATTCTATTGAGCTTAATATCTCTTACCTCTATTATTTGAAAAGATATATTATCACATTCCTTTGGTAAGTTTTGAGATTATATCACTTGAAGAAAAACAATAGAGATTGTATCCTCTATGTCCCGTATAACGCTAGTTAACAAACCCCAAATAGCGAATTCATTCAAATATCCCTAATTATTTATCGTTCATTAAAAATAATTTTTTTTATAATACGTACCTATTTTCATCTTGTCATATATGTTACCTAATTCAAGTATACCAAATAAACAAAATGACTATAGAATGAAAGATAGAAAAATTAAAATATTGATTTGAAGAATAATTTTTTTTTAATAAACATTCTCCAAATGAAATACTTAGGGACATATATTAATAAAATTGATTAAAAAAATTAAGAAAAAATAACAAATATAAAATAAGGGATATTATCACATTTTTCTCCCTAAAGTTTGAATTGTATCATATACATTTTTTATGCTGTTAGTCAACTAACTGAAAACAATGAATTTACTCAAAGACCACTAATTATTTATTTTTCATGAAATTTTTTTTTTTTTGCAATACATACTTGTGTTATTGTGTCTGTTTTCAGCAAATGCTTGCTGGCAGTTTTCCTACTGCCGTTTTACTTTTGCTTTGTTGCTCGGTTGCTTTAGCAATCTGCTGGTAGGCCTTTGTGCGAATGCTAATTTTTGTTTTGTTTTGTTTTGTTTTTTAATTTTATAAATTTTTTCCAAGCTTTTGCTTGGAGAATTAAAAAAAAAAATTAAAGTGTAGAAAGTAAATAAAATTAATGACTATAAAATAAGAAATAAGAAATTAAAAATTAAAAACTTGATTTGAAACATAATTTTTTTTTACATTAAGTAATCTCTAAGTGAAGCACTCATAAATATATATTAATAAAATTGATTAAGAAAGTAAAAAATATATAATTTTTCCTACTTCCCTTTCATAGAGTGTGTAAGAATTTGGAAAATTCAAATTTTCTTCTTCAAATAAAATAAAAAATATGAAATAATAATTGATAAGTGTGTAAAACACGCGTTTATCATTCACTCTTAAACTTGATTTGTTTGTTTAATCCTCAAGCCTCATTGTTATTTGATGTGTTTTAATTGTATTGTACATAAAATGAGAAAACTAGCCATTTAAAGTAAATTCGGTTCGAAAAAAGAAGATGCTCAGGTACCAAATTGCAAAAAAATCAAGAACCAAAATGCAAAACAGTTGGAGACTAAAATGCAAAGCCACAGAGACCAAATTGCATGAATTTCAAAATATGATGAGGAGCTGTACATGGCGCGACAGCATCATGCATTCTACCCATGGGCAAAATGCATGGCACGACTGTGCCATTAAGAAACACGGTTGTACCATCCCTATTGATAACATTATGCTATTGCACCGTTTGAGCATTCCTGCACTTGATGGGTTCATTTAAATGTCTTTTTTTGAGTTAAATCTTAAACCTTGGATGAGTTTTAGATGGCTTGATTTGGGAAAACTTAGGGTTATATATTTTGAAGGTTTAGGGAAGAAGGCAGCCACTTTTGGAAAAGGAAAAGTTTGGAAGAAAAGGAAGGTAGAGATAGAGAGAAGCTAGAGAGAGTTGTTTGGGAAGAAAAAGCTCTCCAACTTAGTTTATCTCTATACTCTTATTTTATTTATTGTATTAAATTTATCATTTGTGAATATTTGAATATGTTGAGGATGATTGAACTTCAAAATGTTAATTGTGAACACTTTTTTGTGAGTTGTTAAATTTAATACTCAGGGCACTGATTTAATCTTTTGAAAACATCATGTTTTGATTGTTATGTTATTTTTTATTAATATAACTATGTTGCATGTTTATCAGAAACTTAACCCGATAAATTGATTGGCCATTAATTAATTGATTTACAGACTAATAAGTATTGAGAAATATTTATTGTGTTTAGATCAATTGATAAACACCACAAATTGCATATTGAACAGAGATGTATTAATGTGGTTTGTGTAGTAGGTTCAATGATTATTACTGTTCGTAATACATTTTCGTTTATCTTGCATTTACATAGAAATATAGTAAGCGTGTAAATGAGAAATAAATTTGATTGATCTCGAGAGAAACCGTCGAATAGGTTAGAATAATCAAACTAGCAACATAGAGATTAATTGGGATAACATAACTTGAGAAACTAGATGTAAGTAAATTGAGTTAAATCATTAGCCCTAAATATTACTCTCATTGAAATTTCCTTTTCTGATTGTGTGTATTAGATTGTAGTTATTTAAATTTTTTTTAATTTTTCGTATTACATAAATTTCAGTTCTTCAAATAAATTTAAGAAAAACTATTTTTAATAATTAATCAGCTATTACTCTTTGTAAGAACGATACTATACTGACCCTATATTACTTGTATGCGACAACGTACACTTATGTTCGTCAAATTCCACAACAATGATATTTTACATATTTACTCTTACACCTATCGGTCAAATGTCATTATAGGGAATATAAGTGATATATTCCTTATAATGTTTATGTAATGATATAATTTTAAACCTCAAGCGAGAAATTTGATAATATCTTTATTAAATAATAATTTTTTACGCTTTTATTCTTACCTCTAATAGTTACATGTAGTTATAGGGGAAATAAATAATACATTTCCCGTAATTTTTATCTAAGTGATACAATCCTAAATCTGAAGGGAGGAATGTGATTATAATATATTACATTCTTACTTTTTTTAGTTTTACTATTAATTTGAAATTAAACCCGACCAAGTCATTTGTTCAATCGGTTTTGTTTTTATAGATATAAAAGAAGACAAATATGAAGACGCTTAAAAATTGGTCCATAGATGTTGGGTTGTCAGATTCATGATCAAACTAACACACTTACAAGTGATACTAAGACCTTAATTTGGTGGCTCAAAAAAAAATTTTTGCGAAATTCTAGAGCGGTGTTGTTGTCACACTAACAAAAATTCTTCATATTACAGACGCCGAGAAACAAACACAACAATAATAATCATACCCTTTAATGTCATCAAGTGCATTATTATTGATGTAGATACAAGAGAGATACATGAAAGAGACGTGAATTAATAGGACAATTAATATGGTAACTAACTCATTGAGTTGGTCAGCATAAATTATTTACCATAAGTTTCTTGCCATAAGCCAAAGAGCATTCTTCTTGTGCATTGTAATACTAGGTAGGACATCAAAATCCAAGTCTTCCTTTTCCATTCCACCCGGCATTTCCCAGTCAAATTTGCAAAGAAGATTAGCAAGTGTACGTTCTATAATCGCTAATCACATAAATATTCCTGGACATATTGTTCGACCAGCCCCAAAAGGTATAAGCTTATAATTTTGTCCTTTCAAGTTGATATAACTAACCACGAATCTATCAGGATCAAATTCTTCTGGTTTATCCAAAGCTCTCGGGTCTCATCCTATTGCTCATGCGTTCACATAAACAATTGTTTTGGGTGGTATTTCATACCCATCTACAATGCACCTTTCTGTTGTCTCTCTTGGAACTAGTAGTGGTGCTGGTGGTTGTAATCTCATTGTCTCTTTCACTACAACTTTAAGATATTGTAATCTCTGAACTTCCTCTTCATCTACAAAGCCTTTGTTTCTGATTACATGTCTAATATCTTCTTGAGCTCTCTTCATTACTCTGAGATTCTTCATTAGGTATGTCATGGCCCAAATTACAATAGCTGCGCCTGTGTCAGTACCACCAGCAAATAAATTTTGCAAATTAAGAGAAAAAAAATACACATGAGACTATCGACGCAAGGATGATCATCATTGATATGTTCAAATCTACGATTTACAAATAAAATATGATCAAATTCATTCATTTATGTTGAATCATTTTGATATATTGGACTAATTAGATTTATCTTTTCATAACTGGATTTTGTGTTCTAAAAAATTTCATTTAAAATGTGTATCTCTATATTGGTAGGTACTTTAGATAGATGCCTTTAACTTATAAATTTGATTGATCAACAATTCATAAATGTTTGATTTTATAAATTTGTAGTGGATAATTTTATAATGGATGATAAGATATAATTAATTAAGAAGATACAAAGAACAACTATATTATTTTGAATGTTAATGAAATTATAGTTATAAAAAATTATAGATGACATTT
Organism: Azadirachta indica; assembly: GCA_022749755.1. Taxonomy (NCBI): domain Eukaryota; kingdom Viridiplantae; phylum Streptophyta; class Magnoliopsida; order Sapindales; family Meliaceae; genus Azadirachta; species Azadirachta indica. The sequence continues at coordinate 7,329,105 of CM040447.1, forward strand.
TTATAAAAGTTTTTAACTGAATGCCAAAAGAAATTGACATAATAAAAAAAGGAAATAGAAACAAATTCTAATTTACTTCATAAAATTTTGGGGATGGTTAAGACAAAATTATCATCTAATCACATTTGACCATTTCTAATATGCCTGTTTTTGTTATGGGATAATAACATTATTGTCTGTTAACTTTTGTAAAACAATAAATGGACAAATAATTTAATAATTTTAACAAATTAGTCCTTTAAGTTTTATGGATGGTAATGGGTTAGGTTTGGGGCAGGGATTGCCCATTCTCGAACTGGTCCCATTTGGGCGAATTTGCTGTTGAACCTGCCCCTCTCTTGATTTGAATGAAATGGGGTCGAAGCCAACTTGTTCCCATGTCTAACTTGCTCACTCGGCCTCATTTTACTTTGTTTGACTAAGATACAATATCCAAACTACAGTAAACTACAGTATCTAACTCATATTACAAGGCCTTATTACAGTATTGGGTTAAGTTTTTGGGCAACTATAGTACCTTTATTATAGGAATTTTTAGGTTAAACGGGACAAGGCGAGATAGAAACTGCAATCCTAAAACTCACTCCAATTTTCTAACAAGGTTGAGTTTTTAGGCCTTGAATTTGCCCCAATTTTCAAACAGATTAAGTTTTTAAAGCCATAAACCTGTTTTAAATGGGATGGAGCCAGGCGGGGCGGGGACTCATTGGTTTGAGGATTTTTGCGATCTTTACTCACTTTAGCTATATCTCAGTTATACTACCAGTAAAAGAGGTAATTAAGATTAGTATCTTTTATTCATTTTATGTCAAATAAAAATAATTCAAAATCAACTCATTTAATAATTGAGTCGAGAATTAAAACTCACTCGATACAAATTTTTTTTAAATATTTTTGATAGGAGTAAGAAACCTTACTCACGAACATTAAACCTTTATCTCGTATTGTTACTCAAATTCAAGATAGTCGAAAGTGTACTGCAGACCATACTTGATATGATTATTAAACAAATTAAGTAAGTTATAATTATATCACATACTTGATATTTTTTATATTTTTGATATATATGCTAAAATATATTTATAATATTTACCAACTCAAATGGTAATAAATTTTATCCTAAATAAAATTGAACACTTTTTAAAATGTAATAAATATGACTTAATACTTTTAAAATGTAAAAAAATATAAAATAGATCTATTCGCTCATATATGAGTTAATATAATATCATTACTTGAATAGTTATCGCATTAGAAATAAGTTCACGTGTAAAGCTTTTTAAATATAAATTCAGTAGTTGACACGGTTATTACTTGTCATGCCCATGGTCAACCTTTAATTAATTGCATGATTTTTTTTTCAAGTCAAACCATTTATTCTCAACGAATTTGATGCGTCGTGACTTAAATTGTCACTTCTAATTGTTAGGGACAAAAATGTTAAGATTGACTACACTATGTCCTAACTTGTTATTTTGTTACAAGTTAGGCATGCAAATATTAAAACTCATTTTTTTTTTGTTTTTTGCCTACGATAATGGATTATGACTTTTCTTGGATTTTATGTCAAAGCCATCGCAAAATTTTCCAGTAGTCGCCTGCCGCGTCTATATTATATTGGACCGGTTGATCAACCCACGTTAAAATTTTCCAAAGAAAACCAACAAAAAGTCAATTTCCAATGTGTTAAAATTAAAAACCTAAACAACTTGGTTCAGAAAATAAGCCGTAGGAGATTTCAAGGAACCTAAGAAAAATAAACAAAATTAATTTCCCCCTCTATCTTTCATGATTTTGACTCATGATGATGATGATCTGACGGCTATCGTATGTCGACCTCTAAGATTTTATCCCTTGACCATATATAAATAATATTTCTGGGCAAGTTGACTTAAAATTTTCTTGTAAACCCACAAACTATGAAGCGCAGTCAGCCTAAGTTTCATTGTTTTTTGTGCTAGCTAGTTGTTGTTCAATTCAAAACCCGAAATGGGAGCCAAAATGCGGCGAAAGAATTTTGATATTGTTGATCAATTCAACCAAGTACAGCAAGGGAAGATGCGTGCGTGCATGCCTTTCAATTAGTTGGCTCAACGTGGGAATATTACGCTATAAATAGAGGAAGAAAATGAGGAAGCAGAAGCATAAACATAAGCATAAGCATAAACATAAGAAGAAGAAGAAGAAGAAGAAGAAGAAGGAGAAGGAGAAGGAGAAAAGAAAAGGAATATGTTGTGTAAGAATTTCTAGCTCTATTGCATGTCTTTTTGCATGGTTGGTTATATATTGGTTAAAACTTAATACTCTAATCAATTTTGTGCTCATTTCTTCTCGTAATATTTGCATATATGTCTTTGTTGCAAGGCTGGTTATATATTCTTTATCAGTTTAGGGGAAAAAAAAAAATTAATAATTAAATAAATTAATACCTACATATAATAATATAAATATTACAGAATAATTATAAATATTATGAATCTGCATATTAGTTCTAATTAAAAAGTAAGCTACAATAAGCTTTTGAAGTGATCCCACCTCTAAACATCATATAAGTTTTTAAATTCATATGTAAAGTATCTATATTAAGATTTATAAAATAGATTTTTGTTATACTTTTAGCACACTAATTTTCAAAAGTTAGAATTTTACCTTTTAGTTTATGAACTGTTCTTTAAAATTAGTCCTCCAACTTCATTAACATTAGAAACCCCCAATTTTCCATTTTTAACTCCCGCTTGCATCTAACTCTATTACTATACTAGCTCAACTCTCATTTCTCAAAAACAACATTTTATCCAATATTATATACATATCTTATTTATGTAAACAAATTAAATTATCACGTTTCTTAATAACTCGACGTAAAATTTCAGACAGCCATCGTCCTGACGCTTGGAACTTAAAAACTCTCTTTGTTTGTCGATGCAGCTACTTCATTTTTACAGCCCCTCGCCGTGTTTCTCCTATTTTCACTGTTGGCTTCCGCTTCAAGCCTCAACAATCCGAATGACAGACGCGAAGTGATTGCTGCACGTAACGGTGTTGTTGCCACCGATGATGGCCGATGTTCCCAAATAGGGGCAGATGTGCTCAAGGAAGGCGGTCATGCTGTCGACGCAGCTGTTGCTTCTGCTCTTTGCTTGGGAGTCGTCAGTCCCGCATCAAGCGGCCTTGGTGGTGGTGGAGCCTTTATGCTTGTTAGGCAGAACAACGGCAAGACACAAGCATTCGACATGAGAGAAACCGCCCCAATGCGTTCTTCCGCTGTATACTCAAAATTCTTCAACACACTTCCTTTTTAAACAATATATATATATATATAGATATGTATATATATATGTTTTTGCTGAATATTGATCAAATTCTTGTGTCATTATTTCTCTTCAGAATATGTATCGTGGAAACGATACTCTAAAGAAGAGTGGTATCCTCGCCGTAGCAGTTCCAGGGGAACTTGCCGGCCTTCGCAAAGCTTGGGAACAGCACGGAAAGCTTCCATGGGAAAGGCTTGTACGACCAGCTGAGGGTCTTGCTCGAAAGGGATTCAAGGTTTCTCCATTTCTTCGGTTTCAGATGGAGAGAAGCGAATCAGCCATCTTGGCAGATGAGGGACTACGCAAAGTTTTCACATCGAACGGTAATATCTTGAAGCTTGGAGGTGTTAGAGCACTTGTGGGTGTTAGTGACCCAAGGAAAGGAGGATTTCCTGCTGGTTTTTGACATTGTTGAATGATTCGATATTGAACGAAGCAGAATTGTTTCCTCTCAATCCAAGTTCGCCAACACCTCCAATTCATGAAATAATTGGCAAAGTACTCTCAAGAATAAGGCCTGGCGCATTCCAATAATTTTTTTTTTTTCATTTCATTAATTATTTCTACGTAAAAATTCCCAAGCAGTATATGTGCATTCATGTATATTGTATAGGATTCATTTGGGCTACGTTTGCTTTTCGTCTGCAACTGTAATTCCACCTTCAAGTAATTCATTGTCATTTACTTCAAGTGCTGTGTTTCTTCGTTCAATCTTTTCTCTCCTAGTACTGTAAATTACTTAATTACCCAAGTAAACCTTTTCCCATTATAAATGCAATCCGGATCAACATGATTTTGACGGATCGGACGACTATCATATGCCCTCAAATAGATTGTGATTAATGCAAAGAGGATGAGAGACAAAATTGGCTCTTTATATGCGAAATGAGACGTAGGATGGTATATATACATATGATGATTCCTTTAAAAGGAATAAGAATTTGTAACAAGCCAATTATCAAAAAGTCTAACACTAGGATTATGACATCTCCTGTGATTCATACTTAAAAAGTAAATAAAACAAACAAATTATGTGTGAAAGAGCAACCCATTTTTTACACTCAAAAAATAGTAGTAAATTAAAAATAATTTAATGCTTAATTTACATTATACATAAAGACCTAAAATGATATTAAATAACTCAATATACTTTCTAATTGTAATTTAATGTAAATAGAGTTTGAATTTCATATATCTTATAACAATATAAGAGATTTTATCAGTTAAATTGACACAACTAATAATTTGATTCTAGCATATTATAGTTTAAATTGTTAGGTGTTATTATTTAATGATATATACAAATGTTATTAGTGATTAAATTATAATAGTAATAAATTTTACATATAATAATTTGCACATTAATTTTTTTAAACATAAAATATACCTAATATCATGTATATATCTTCAAATTTTCTTGTCTGCCACTATGCTGCTTTTCGCTGCATCTTCGGTGGAAGCAAAATTTTATTTCTAGAATATATAATTTGATTCTCATCCAAGGGGAAGTGAAATGAGCAAATTCAATTTGGTTTAGTGAAATTATCGTACCATGATGTGTAGCGAAAAATATGTTGGTAAAATATGCGGTATAAAATGAGAAGAGTAAATCTAGATAACAAATATTACAAATATTACAATTAAACATTTGACTAAAAAAATTTATTACTAACCAAAATATTATGGACACATAAATTAGTCGAAAGGTCTATGATATTAGCAATAACAAGTCTCAAAATATATATGATTCTATTAATGATAAGTCAAATAAAGTGTCAACATCATAATCCTAAGAAATCAATGGACAATAAAAGCTTCACCAAATTTGCTATGCACATAAGCCTTCAATTTTTCACAATAAATTATGGTGAGTATTAAACACAGTAAATATTTAGTTTTTCAAGCACAAAAAATATGTAGTATATATAATGCATATGCATAATATGCCATGTAATAAAAACCATTAATATTTTCAAGGGATGCATATCATGGAACCACTTTTAAACTTATGCATAGAATCATTTTCAAACTTGTATATATTATAAATCACTTTCAAATTTTAGTTTTTATTTTGGGAGGAATATTTTCAGTCAATACTAAATAGGCATCCGATACTGTTAAGGACAAAAATGATAAGATTTACAAACCTTATGGTAACTTGTTATTTTATTATAATTAAAGGATACAAATATTATCAGCCCTTTGTTTTTGTTACAATAATTATTTTGACTTTTGACTTTTGACTTTTGACTTTTCTTGGATTTTCAATCAATTAGTCAAAGCCGTCGCAAAATATTCCCGTGGCCGTGTGTAAATCACTTTTGAATTTTCATTCTTATTTTGGTAGGAATATTCAGTCAATACTATTTAGTAGCACTTTACTTACGATTTATCATATATTGAACTTAAGTCATTTATTGAAGAATTTTCTTATATGGGGTAAGCATAAATGGAGGTAACAATTCACACATATAAGGAATGTTCATGCCCAAAGGTAAGAGTCAAACGTTTGCCCAAATCATCACCAAGTCCTTCCATATGCACAAATATATCAAACATGAATGCATAGACTCAAAAGTCATAAAAGTACTTAAATATCTCCCCCATGTCATATCTCACATGTAATAAAACTTAAGAATGATCACACATATCAAAATACTCCATACATATTAAATGGATTATATATTTTAGTATACATTTTAAAATATTTATAGTATTACCTACTTGAATGTTAATAAATTTTATTATAAATAAAATTGAGTACTTTTAAAATATAAAAAAATATAAAATAAATTTATTCAATCATAAATGAGTTAATATAATATTACTTTTCAAATAGTTGGTCATGTAATGAACGGGTTTATATGTCAAAAAATTTAAAATCAAATATAATACAATTACTATTGTCACATTACTATCATCCATTTACTAATTGTGTTAAGGTTTTTAACTCAAATCATTTATTTGCATCAAATTTGCTATGTCATGACCTAAATTGTCATCCGACACTGTTAAGGACAAAAATGATACGATTTACAAATCTTATCGTAACTTGTTATTTTGTTATAATTAAAGGATACAAATATTATTAGCCCTTTCTTTTTGTGACAATAATCTATTTTGACTTTTGACTTTCGACTTTTCTTGGATTTTCAGGGCAAGTTGATTTACAATTTTTTCGTAAACCCACCATCTTTGATGGGCAGTCACCGTAATTTTTATTGTTTTATTTGTGCTAGCCAGCGTTTGTTCAATTCAACACGTGAAATGGGAGCCAAAACGCGGTAGAAGAATTTTGATATACGTTGATCAATTCAACCAAGAACAACAAGGGAAGATGCGTGGGTGGCTTTCAAGCTGGCTCAACAAGGGAATATAAAGCTATAAATAGAAGAAGAAAATGAGGAAGCAGAAGCATAAGAAGAAGGATTAAGGAGAAAAGAAAAGGAATATGTTGTGTAAGAATTTCTGGCTCTTTTGCACGTCTTTCTTGCATGGTTATATATTTGGTTAAACTTTAATACTCTAATTAATTTTGAGTTCATTTCTTCTTGTTTATCGGTTTTAAAAAAAATTTAGTAATTAAATAAATTAATACCTACATATAATATATAAATATTATAGACTAATTATAAATATTATGAATCTGCATATTACTTCTAATAAAAAAGTAAACTACAATAATTAGCTTTTGAAGTGGTAGGTGCTACCTCTAAACCTCACATAATTTTTTTAATTCATATATAAACTATTTACATTTAAATTTATAGAATAGATTTTTATTATACTTTATCTTGCTAACTATTAAAAGTGAGAATTTTAACTCTTAATTCATCAACTGTTTTTAAAATTAGTCCACTAACTTTATTAATAATATTAGAAAGCCCCAATTTTCAAAATTTAACTCCCGCCTGCATTAATTCTAACACTAGTACTATAGTAGCTCAACTCTCATTTCCCAAAACAACACAACACGAACCATTAAAAGCTATCTTTGTTTTTCGATGCAGCTTTTTCATTTTTACAGCCAGTCGTCGTGTTGCTCCTGTTTTCGCTGTTAGCTCCCGCTTCAAGCCTCAACAATCCGAATGACAGACGCGAGGTGATTGCTGCACGTAACGGTGTTGTTGCCACTGATGATGGCCGATGTTCCCAAATAGGGGCAGATGTTCTTAAAGAAGGAGGTCATGCCGTCGACGCAGCTGTTGCTGCTGCTCTTTGCTTGGGAGTCGTCAGTCCCGCATCAAGCGGCCTTGGTGGTGGAGCCTTTATGCTTGTTAGGCAGAACAACGGCCAGACACAAGCATTCGACATGAGAGAAACCGCCCCAATGCGTGCTTCCGCGGTATAATCAAAATTTCTCAACGCAGCTCCTTTTTAATAACAACAAGGATATTTATGTTTTTGCTGAATAATGATCACATTCTTGTGGCCTTATTTCTCTTCAGAACATGTATCGTGGAAATGATACTCTAAAGAAGAGTGGTATCCTTGCCGTAGCAGTTCCAGGGGAACTCGCAGGCCTGCGCAAAGCTTGGGAACTGCACGGAAAGCTTCCATGGGAAAGGCTTGTACGACCGGCTGAGGCTCTTGCTCGACAGGGATTCAAGGTTTCTCCATTTCTTCGGTTTCAGATGGAGAGAAGCGAGTCAGCCATCTTGGCAGATAAAGGACTACGCAGTGTTTTCACATCGAATGGTAACATCTTGAAGCTTGGAGATATGTGCCGCAATACAAAACTAGCAGATACACTGAGAAAAGTGTCAAAGTATGGGGTGAAAGCATTTTACAACGGATCGGTTGGTCTTAATTTGATCAGAGATATTCAGAAAGCTGGAGGAATAATTACAATACAGGATTTGCGGAGATACCAAGTTAAAATGAGACAACCAATTATAAATAACGTTTTTGGCCTTAAAATAATTGGGATGCCGCCGCCTTCTTCCGGAGGTGCTACAATGATGCTCGTAAGTGTATCACCGCACTTACTTTACCTTATGTTCATACAAAGTGTTTAACCACAACGTAATCTTTTTGTTTCCCTGCCGCAGATGTTAAACATTCTGGCTCAATATGGAGGCCCTTCAGGTTTATCCGGCCCCCTGGGTATCCACCGCAAAATCGAAGCTTTGAAACATAGTTTTGGTGTGAGGATGAACCTTGGTGATCCTGAATTTGTCAATGTTACTGAAGTTGTATCCGACATGCTTTCTCCTCGTTTTGCAAGGGCGTTGAAGAAAACCATACTTGACAATACGACTTTAGATGCAAGACTCTATGGAAGCAGGTAAACTACGCAGTAATCAGATTTACACCATTTTCATTCATTTATTCTCCATTCAACCGATTTTTTTGTGTGTATGAACAATCGATGATCCTTTCTTTCCTACAGGTGGAACCAGATCGATGACCATGGAACCAGTCACTTGTCGATTGTAGATCATGAGAAAAATGCTGTGTCCATGACTTCCACAGTGAATGGATTCTTTGGGTCACAAATACTATCTCCAAGTACAGGAATAATCCTTAACAATCAAATGGATGATTTCTCCATCCCTACAAACGGCAGCCAAAATCTTCGTCCACCGGCACCCGCTAACTTTATCAGACCAGGCAAAAGGCCATTATCATCCATGACGCCCACTATCATATTGAAGGATGAGAAGCTTAAAGCTGTAATGGGTGCCAGCGGCGGAGCCAATATTATTGCCGGCACTACAGAGGTTTTTTTGAATCATTTCATCCACAAAATGGATCCGCTCTCTGCAGTCATGGCTCCGAGGTTCTATCATCAGGTTTGTACCTATTTTAACTTTCATTTTCACCTTTCGGATATATTATTTAAAACTAGCATGGAGCTCTTAATCTAATATATCTCTCTTTTTGGTTCTCCGTGTAGCTGGTACCAAATGTGGTGATGTACGAGAACTGGACGTCAGTGATCGGCGACCACTATGAAATGCCTGCCAATACTCTAGCATTCCTTAAAGACAAAGGCCATAAGTTGACGATCTTTACAAGTGGAGTTATTTGCCAATTTATAGTTCATGAATTGGAATCCTTAAAGGAAAATGAACGTGCTGGAGGACTTGTGGGTGTTAGTGACCCAAGAAAAGGAGGATTTCCTGCTGGTGTTTGATATTGTGGAATGATTCGATATTGAACGAAGCTGAATTGTTGCCTCTCGGTCCAAGTTCTCCAACACCTCCAATTCATGAAATAATTGGGATAGTCTTAAGAACTATATACAACACATAGTGCATTTCAATAATTCTTTTATTCATTTCATTAGTTATTTGTACGCAAAAATTTCGAAGCAGTGTATGTGTATTCATATATAGGATTCATTTTGAGCTACATTAATTTGCTCTTCATCTGTAACTGTAATTCCACCTTCAAGTAATTCATTTTCATCTACTTTAAATGCTGTGTTTTCTTTAATTCAATCTTCTCTCTCTTAGTGCTGTAAATTACATAGTTACCTATAGTCGTGGAGTTAAGGTTAATGTTTTGGGAATTAAAATATAATAATCTAAAGTTTGGAAGAGTCAAAATAATGAAAATATAATTTAAAAGATTAAATTAAAAATTTTTATCCGAAAGCTTCGAAATATTTGTAGGGCCCCGCAAACATTTGGTTTTGACCTATACAATACTATCAAATAGTTTCAAGATTTGCGTTAATCTATATGAAAACTTTCTTGTATTTAGTTGGAAACATTAATATTTAGAGAATTCAATATATAAAAACATATTAATTTTACTACAACAATTTAAAATCACCGAATATTTTAAAAGACCAAAAATAATTGAAAACATTTAATTTTTTAGATGAATTAAATTTCAAAAACGTGATAGAATCATTAATTAAATAAATCCTTGTTGGCAAAGTAAGATTTTCAATTTGGTGGTTGCCCACAATTTCTCTGCAAACTAATAAATCATACTTTATACATAGTTACGTCTTCCTAAAAGAATTTGTAACATGCAAACACATGCGTTGACACGCACAGGCACAGGGATATGCGTGTGTATGTCCACGTGTTTAATATACTTATATTTATTGTGAAGATTTTAACTTTATTTTGAAGAAAAAAATTCACTCAAACCTCTACTCTTTTCATATGGCATATAAACAAATGGGTATGTCTTTTACAAACTACCGTTGAGAGATTTATGTACTTTTTTATAGGAAAAATAATTTTTCTTTATTCTATTGAGCTTAATAACCTATTATTTTTATTATTTGAAAAGAGATATTATCACATTCCTCTCATGAGTCTTGGGCTTGTATCACTTTAAGAAAAACAATAGAGTTTGTATCACATATCTCTCATATAGTGCTAGTTAACAAACCCCAAATAGTGAATTCATTCAAATATCCCTAATTATTTATCTTTTATTAAAAATAATTTTTTTTGATAATACGTACCTATTTTTGTCTTGTCATATATGTTACCTAATTCAAGTGTACCAAATAAATAACATGACTATAGAATAAAAGATAGAAAATTAAAATCTTGATTTGAAGAATAATTTTTTTTATAATAAACATTCTCCAAATAAAATACTTACACACATATATTAATAAAATTGATTAAAAAAATTAAGAAAAAATAACAAATATTAAATAGGGGATATTATCACATTTTTTGCCCTAAAGTTTGAATTCTACCATATACCTCTTCTCTAGTGTTAGTCAACTAACTAAAAACAATGAATTTTACTTTTGCTATCCTGCTCGGTTGGTTTAGCAATCTGCTGGTAGGCCTTTGTGCCAATGCTAATCTTTGTTTTGTTTTGTTTTTTAATTTAATAAATTTTCTCCAAGCTTTTGCTTGGAGAATTAAAAAATAAAATTAAAGTGTGGAAAGTAAATAAAATTAATCACCATAAAATAATAAATAAGAAATTAAAAACTTGATTTGAAACATAATTTTTTTTTTACATTTAGTAATCTCTAAGTGAAGCACTCATAAATATATATTAATAAAATCGATTAAAAAAGTAAAAAATATATAATTTTTCCGACTTCCCCATCACGAAGTGTGTAAGAATTTGGAAAATTTAAATTTTCTTCTTCAAATAAAATAACAAATATGAAATAATAATTGATAAGTGCATAAAACATGTGCTTAATAATTTCAAAATATGGAGAGAAGCTGTACATGGTGACTAACATGCAAAGCCACAGGGATCAAATTGTAAAAATTTCAAAATATGGAGAAAAGCTGTACATGGCGTGACGACGCCATGCATCTACCTATGGGCAGAATGTGTGGCACGACTGCACCATTAAACAATGCGGTTGTACCATCCCTGTTGATAACATCACGCTACTGCACTGTTTGAGCGCTTCCACACTTGATGGGTTTATTTGGATGTCTTTTTTTGGACTAAATCTCAGCCTTTGGATAAGTTTTGAATGGCTTGATTTGGGGAATAAGGCAGCCACTTTTGGAAAGGGAAAAGTTTGGAAGAAAAGAAAGGTGGAGATAGAGAGAAGCTAGAGAGAGTTGTTTGGGAAGAAAGTAAGAGGAGATTAGGAAGAAAAAGCTCTCCAACTTAGTTTATCTTTATACTCTTATTTTATTTATTGTATTAAATTTATCATTTGTGAATATTTGAATATGTTGAAAATGATTGAACTTGAAAATGTTAATTGTGAATACTTTTTTATGAGTTGCTAAATTTAATACTTAGGGCAATGGTTTAATCTTTTGAAAAATCATTTTCTATTTGTTGTATTATTTTTTATTAATATACCTATGTTGCGTGTTTATTAGGAATTTAAGGCAATAAATTGATTGGCCATTAATTAATTGATTTATGGATTAATAAGTATTGAGAAATATTTATTATGTTTAGATCGGTTGATAAGCACTACAAATTGTACATTGAATAGGAATGTATCAATGTGATTTGTATAGTAGGTTTAATGATTATTAATGTTCGTAATACATTTCCGTTTATTTTGTATTTATATAGAGATATAATAAGCACGTAAACGAGGAATAGATTCGATTGATTTCTTAAGAGACTGTCGAATAGGTTAAAATAATCAAACTAACAACATAGGGATTAATCGGGATAACACAACTTGAGGAAGTAAGTGTAAGTAAATTGAGTTAAATCATTAGCCTAAATATTACTTTCATTGTAATTTCCTTTTTTGATTGTATGTATTAGATTATAGTTATTTGAATTTCTTTTAATTTTTTGTATCACATTATTTTCAGTTCTTCAAATAAATTTAAGAAAAACTATTTTCGATAATTATTCGGCTATTACTCTTCATAATAACGATACTATATTCACACTATATTACTTGTTTACGACAATGTACACTTTCGTTTATCAAATTCCACAAAAATGATATTTTACATATTTACTCTTACACCTGACGATCAAATGTCATTGTAGGGGATACAAGTCATATATTCCTTATAATTTTTATGTAATGATATAATTTCAAACCTCAAGGGAGAAATGTGATAATATTTCTATCAAATAATATTTTTTTTATGCATTTACCCTTACCTCTAATGGCTACATGTAATTGTAGGGGAAATAAATAATACATTTCCTGTAATTTTTATCTAAGTGATACAATCCTAAACGTCAAGGGAGGAATGTGATTATAACATATTACATTCTTACTTTTTTAATTTTACTATTAATTTGAAATTGAACCAGACCAAGTCATTTGTTCCATCGGTTTTCTTTTTATAGATTTAAAAGAAGACAAATATGAAGAGCTTAAAAATTGGTCCATAGATGTTGGGTTGTCCGGACCGAACTAACACACTTACAAGTGATACTAAGACCTTAATTTGGTGGCTCAAAATAAAATTTTTGCGAAATTCTAGAGCGGTGTTGTTGTCACACTAACAAAAATTCTTCATATTACAGACGCCGAGAAACAAACACAACAATAATAATCATACCCTTTAATGTCATCAAGTGCATTATTATTGATGTAGATACAAGAGAGATACATGAAGGAGACGTGAATTAATAGGACAATTAATATGGTAACTAACTCATTGAGTTGGTCAGCATAAATTATTTACTATAAGTTTCTTGCCATAAGCCAAAGAGCATTCTTCTTGTGCATTGTAATACAGGTAGGACATCAAAATCCAAGTCTTCCTTTTCCATTCCACCCGGCATTTCCCAGTCAAATTTGCAAAGAAGATTAGCAAGTGTACGTTCTACAATCGCTAATCACATAAATATTCCTGGACATTGTTCGACCAGCCCCAAAAGGTATTAGCTTATAATTTTGTTCTTTCAAGTCGATAGAACTAACCACGAATCAATCGGGACCAAATTCTTCTGGGTTATCCCAAGCTCCCAGGTCTCATCCTATTGCCCATGCGTTCACATAAACGATTGTTTTGGGTGGTATTTCATACCCATCTACAATGCACCTTTCTGTTGTCTCTCTTGGAACTAGTAGTGGTGCTGGTGGTTGTAATCTCATTGTCTCTTTCACTACAGCTTTAAGATATTGTAATCTCTGAACTTCGTCTTCATCTACAAAGCCTTTGTTTCTGATTACATGTCTAATATCTTCTTGAGCTCTCATCATTACTCTGGGATTCTTCATTAGGTATGTCATGGCCCAAATTACAATAGCTGCGCCTGTGTCAGTACCACCAGCAAATAAATTTTGCAAATTAAGAGAAAAAAAATACACGAGACTATCGACTCAAGGATGATTTTCCTATTTAATTTGGAAGCAATGAGATTTTATGCATAAATAAAGTTGAGAACTTCAAAATAAATAACCATGAGCACTCCTTTGATGTGATCCCACATAAGATCAATTTTAAATCCACGCTGTTTCTGAACTTGAAGCAAAACATCGATTATATCCTCTTGCTGATCAGCTTTTGATCTTTTTGGATGAAGGTGGTCGTCTATGAGTTCTTGGTAGAAAGCATCGCATTCCTCGAAATTATTTTCGAGTCGACTAATCATTCCTGTGAGTTTATCCATCCAACTAATGAAAGGAAAATAATCGTAGAAAAAGAAGCTTCCGAACATGGCCTGAGTTTCATTGAGTAGCGAATGAAATCTGCTTCTGTCAGTTCGTTCATCCTCGTATCTCTTGCCAAAAGCAAGTCTACAGGTAATGGCGCTCATAAGACACATCATGATCTCACTTAAGTTGACAGGTTTAGAAGCAACGGCTAATTTTGAAGAGAGAGATTACACATTTTCCTCATCTCCCTCCGATAATCATAATAGGGTGCACAACCCAAATCTGAGCAATTATAAGATAATTTTCGTGTGCCAATAAGGGCAGGCCTGCTACAAAATTGAAGATCATGGGTTTTCAGAATCTTTTTAGCCATATTTGCAGAGGAAACTATTAGAATAGACAAGAAACCAAGACGCAGGGACATGAAGGCACCATATTTTTTGCAGAGATTCCAGAGATAGCGTTGAGGGTTTGAGTTATCAAATTGGTGCAAGTTACCGATCAAGGGAAGACCTCGAGGACCAGGTGGCCAATTAACACTTTTGGTTGTTCTGGTTTTGTTGAGAAGAAACAAGAGAGGAATAGGAAAACATAGAAGGAAGATGATAGGCAAAGCCATTGTTCTATGATACACTGCAAAAGGAGTAACTCTATATATAAAGGAGTAACTCTAAATTAAACGTGTCACGGGAACCGAGTTCATGTTACTAATCATCCCTAGCTAGTTTAGCTAGGTTATCTGATTTCTACAATTGGTTATCCTCTACAGTCTAAATTGAGTAAGATTGTGATTAATCTTTTCCAACTAATAATAATTAACATGACCAGTAATTCATCAATAATGTAAAATTTTATGGTATAAAGTTGTTTTCATGAAGATATCTCGAATTTAATTATTTGGACTTTTTCCACAATAATTGATCTTCGTAATGATAGAATTGATGTCGTTATTCTGGCAAAAGTCTACATAAATTAAAAATCATTGCTCGTTATCCACTATCAAATTTGATATTATTATTATTAAGAATTTTGTGCAATTTAATATGAATGATCCATTAGACGGTTTTTCTTTTGCTACGTGTTCAGTAAGATTCATAAATTGGGGGTTTGCATTTGTTCTCCCCGGATTACTGCTTGCGTTTTATATTCTGTTCTTTTCCTCTAAACGTTATTTTTTTCCTTTCCTTTGACTTTTATTTTACTGTCAGATTATTCATTATTTCCTTTTGAATGCTTTTCTTTCCTTCTTTGGCTCATGGCTTCCCCAACTCCCATGGCCGCCATCTTCGACGATATTGAAATCTCGAAAAAAAAATCATTCAAAAAATAAAAGGATAAATAAGTTCATCACTTAAGTCAAATAACAAAAAGATACACATATCACTATACATGATTGTTAAACAAAAAGCAAATTTTATCAGGGCGGACTCAGAATTTAAGATCTAAGGGTCGACTAATAATATATTTTTTCAAATTTAAGAAATAATAAATAAATTAACTTCTAAATTTTCAATATTTTTTCTTTTGAAAAATTGATCAATTGTAAATAATTTTTCCATCTATAAACAAAAAATTTTTAAATAAATAATTTGTTTTATTTTACTATAACTAAAACAATATAATACACATAATAATTATAATTTATAGTTATATTATATACTTTTACATTAATAAATTTAATAATACATGAATTTAAAAGACTCATATAAAAATATTCTTAAAATACTAACTCTTTTCTTTTTGAAAATTTTTTCTCCATGCCTTGATTTGAAGAAGAGAGCAAATAAAGAGAAATTAAAAAGTTAAAGTATTTTTGATTATTTTGTAAAGATTTACGATATATGTATATTAGCCATAAAAATTATTTTCTTATAAGAAAAAAAGATTTTCAAACATATAATTTTATAAAAAGACTTCCAATTATATTAGAAGAGAAAATTAAATAAATAATTTTTTTAAAAAATTATTTTATAAGTAAAATAATAACTATTGAAACAAGTGGTCCTTCATGCTCGGCCCGAAGGCCAAACATACACCTAGCTTCGACCAAACATCAAGAGATTTACCGATTGCTGCTACAGAACAAAACATTAGTACAACACAGCTGCTCTGACCTGCACTGTACAGATGATTTACACCTCACCTGCAAAGAAAAAAATCTATTTTCTATGGTGATGATCATGTATAAAATTATCATTATCTATAAAAATTATATTTCATATATAAAATTATCATTATCTATAAAAATTAATATTCTATTAGAAAATTTTGGTGGGGCCTGGGCCATGCCTCTCGGGTCCTTGAAGAGCTCCGCGATCTTACCCAAGTAAATCTTTCCCATCATGGCTATGTCATGCGTGCAATCCTGATCATCATGCTTTTGACAGATCAGACGGCTATCTTGTGCCTTCAAATAGATTGTGACTAATGCTAAGTAGATGAGAGCCAAAGTTGGCCCTTCATAATGTGAAAGAAAAGTACCACTGTATACATAAATATGGATGATTCCTCGAAAGGAAAATGAATTTGTGACAAGCCGACAAACAAGAAGTCTAATACTAGCATTATGACATCTCATGTGCTTCGCACTTAAAAAGTAAATAAATCAAACATATTATAAGCGAAAGACCAACCCATTATTTTAACAGTGCCAAAAATAGAAATGATTTAAAATTATTTAAAGCTCTATCTACGCGGTATCATATTTAAAGAGATATTATGACATCCAATAATTAATTTAATTCATTCTCTAATTACTTATACAGGGGAATTTGAATTTCAAACTTTTTATATTATTATAAAAGATTTTATCAGTTAATCTAATACGCACCCAAAGTATATATAAACTCTTAAAAAGAAGTTTAATGTTAGATTAACAATTCCATACCGAGATCTTATAATTTGAACTATTATTTATATATGCATATATTATTAGTGGTTGAACTTTAATAGCAATAAATTTTAAATATAATTATTTGCCTTATGTATGTGGGTTTTCAATGTTTTCTGTTTCTGTTTTTGTTTTCAGTAATCAATAACATATTTTGAACTTGTTGCTTGGAAACTTTGCAACTATGTCATTTGCATTGCTCACCGTTCTGACGCTCTTCTTTGTGCAGTTGGCTCCAGCTTCAAGCCGTGCAAGTCCGAGTGGCCGGAGACGCGAGCAGATCTTTGCAAGTCAAGGTGTTGTTGCAGCTGATCATGGCCGATGTTCTGACATAGCGATGAAAGTTCTAAAGGAAGGAGTTAACGCTGTGGATGCAGCTGTTGCCACTGCTCTTTGCTTGGTAGTCGTCATTCCTGCATCAAGCAGTCTTAGTAGTGGAACATTTCTGCTTATTCGGCAAGCCAACCGCAAGACACATGAGAGAAACTACCATTGTGTGCGTAATAATAATTCCCAGAATTTTTGAGAAAGATTTTAACTCCATTTCTTATCGGATCCTACCTTTGTGTCCCTGTTTTTCTACAGAATATGTATCACAGAAATCATACTTTAGGACTGGTATTCTCTCCGTACGTAGCAGTTCCAAGCGAAATTGCGGGCCTCCGCAGAGCATAGACGGAAAGCTTAGGCGTGGGAAAGTCTTGTACAGCCAGTTGAGGCTCTTGCTCGAAATGGATTCCAGGTTCTCCGTTTCTTCTCATGCAGATGGAGACAACCGAAAGGGTGATCTTACCAGATAAGGGATTAAGGGCTATATTCACATCGAATGGTAGCATCTTGAAGATTGGCGATATCTGCTGCAACACAAAACTAGCAGATACACTAGAAAAGTTTCAAAGCATGGCTAGAAAACGTTTTACAATGGATCAGTTGGCCTTAATTTGGTCAAAGATATTCATAAAGCTGGAGGAATTTTGAACAATAAAGAATTTGCAGAGATAACAAGTTAAAATGAGAGAACCAATTACGTAACAATTTTAGGCTTCAAATTTGATTGGCATGCCACCTGATTCTTCCGGCGCTGCTACAATGATGCTTGTCAGTTTATTACTACGCTTGATTTACCTTATGTTTCATAAAAAAAGGTTTAACAATAAACTTTCCTTCTCTTATGAAGTTCCTCCGGATTTATCCGGCTCCGTTGGAATCCACCGCAAAATCGAAGCGCTGAAACATAGTTTTGTTCTGAGTATGAATCTTGGCGATCTCCCTGCTGAATTCCTTGATCTGTCTAAAGTTTTGTCCGCTATGCCTTCTCCAAGAAAACTATATAGGACAATGTGATTATCTACAAGAACAACTGTTGGATGTTTTCTTTCTTTACAGCTGGAACCAGCTGATCGATGATCATGGCAGCAGTCATGTGTCTATTGTAGACAATGAACAAAATGCTGTTCCGATGACTAACACAATAAACGCATACTTTGGAGCAAAAATACTATCACCAAGCACAGGAATAATCCTCAATAATCAAATGAATGATTTCTCCATCACTAATGGCTGCAAAAGCCTTCAACCACCGGCACCGGCAAATTTGATCAGACCAGGCCAAAGGCCATTACCATCTATGACGCCTACTCTCGCATTGAGGGCATTCTACATCCATTTTTAACATTGGAAACTTATACTCCGATACTTAATTTTATGATTTGTTCAGGATGAGAAATTGAAAGATGTCTCGGGTGCAGTGGCGGAGCCAAAATCATTGCTGCGACTACACAGGTTTTCTTGAATCATTTCATCCACGAAATGGATCCTCTCTCTCCAATCATGGCTCCGAGATTCCATCACCAAGTTTATACCGATCTACTCATCTCATTTTCATTTTTACTTGTGAAGATTTCAGTCATTTGATTGTCACATTTTCCCTTTTGGTTGTTGGTATAGCTGACTCTGAACATAGTTTACTACGAGAACTGGACGTCGGTGATCGGAGATCACTCTGAAATCGGTGCAAATGTTCGAGTATTCCTTGAAAATACGGGACATGATTTGGAAAGCTTGGTAGAGGAAGCAATTTGCCAATTTGTAGTGCATGAATTAGAATCTACAGTGGAAATTAATGGACGTCCGTGATGTAGTACTGAGTGTTAGTGACCCAAGTCCTTCTGGTTATTGATACTAGTGTGACAACTTTTTAGCCCTTTAGCAAAACAACAAGTCAGGCATAGTTCTCCTAATTTTTAACATTTTTATCCCCCGTTCCGTCTATTAAAAAAATGATCAGTTACATAATTTGCACTCCTTGTGTTACACCAAATGAGAGAGCACGATCAAGATTAAAAATAAAATTCATACATTTGAAATTCGACGTGGGGTTACCTACATTTGAAATTCATACATGTTACGTGTAATAATTATAAAAGAACAACTATATATCATGATAAGAATCATCTCCAATAATAAAAGTCCACTTCTCTAATTAATTTAAAAATAAAATTTTTCTATTTTGAACATAAAATTTTAAATTATACTATATATGTACCTATTAAAATATTTAATAAATTATTGACTAATATGTCAGGACTAAAAAATAATAAGATAATTGCCCTTAAATTTAGGTAACAAAAGAAAATTTCTGTATTATCTTGTATATATATATAAAGACTTAGTATTACAATAATTTTGATCTCAAATCATATAGACAAATCAAACTTGTGAAAGCTGATGAAAAGTCAGTAGAAAACAAGAAAACACATAATGATACTCGACAAATAGTAAGCTTGAAAATGCAGGTTTTGTTGGAAATTAAATCCAAGGAGTTTTCTTTAGTAAGCTTGAAATTTTTTCGTTAGTGCACATTTTTTCATTGCAGTAGTTTAAAAAGTTGACGAAATTGTTTCTACGACGCGTAACGAAGTAATAAAATCAATGCAATGATTATTTATTGTTATATTCAACAATATTAAAATTTAGCTCTAGTCAACTAGACAAAGGGAATTTTATTTAAATTTTTCTAGAGATCAAAATTAACTATCGTATAGTAAGAAGAAGTGGAAGTTGTAAGAATATTAAATAAAAATTCGAAAAATAATCTTTTTCATTAATATATACAATAATTTCTCAAAATTTATTAGCGCCGAACTATGAAAATCATTTTAATCTCAGACATCAATTAAAATAATAGTTTGCATAACCAAATGATTAATGAGAAATTAATCTCTCTATTTTATAAATTTAAATAATTATCAATTTTTTTATATACATAAATAAAGGCTTTTTATCATGTTAGAATTCTACTTCATTCAAAAGTTCAAGGTCAAATGATTATTCAATAAATTTCGAGTAAATTATTTCTAAATATACATGTACTATATCCAAAATCTCATAAAATAAGTGTTAAAGAGCTCTATGCTGATTGTTGACTAGAATGAAGGCTAACAATCATGAGGCATAATTTTTGAAATTCAATTCACATTGGAATCTTGTTTGAATTTTGTTAGAGATGTCGACTAATTATGTATATATAACTGAGGAGGAAGAAGCTAAAAAAAAAAAAAGAAAAAAGAAGAAGCAGCGGCAGAAAAATAAGAAGACAAAGGAAATATGTTATTTAAGAATTTCTAACTCTTTTGCAAGTCTTTGATATTTGCACGCTTAATACTCAATTTTTTTTAATTTCTTTTTGGTTATCATTTTATTAAATTAATAAACTAACTAATAAAGAAAAAAATTACTCTGGTTGAAGAGTTAATATTATAGTGCTATGGAATTTGTTTGTTAATAAATTAGCTCATAATCAGAACATTAATTAATTTATCACATAATTCTTAAAAGAATAATTATTAGAAAATTTTCAAGCATTAAAAAATTAGTCAAAGGACATTGAAAAATCTGGCAAGCATTGAAAATTAATCAGAGAATATTAAAGATCTAGCAATAAATTAGAAGTAATTAAAGGAGACTGAAACCATTACTACGCTAATAATTGATTGAAGGACGGCATTCAAAAATTTGTCAAGTGTTGAAAAATTAATCAAACGAGACGTAACTTATTCTTGCACATGTTAATTTGAACTGGCCATTAGGAAAAAAAAAATTGATCTAGAACTATCTTCAAACTTACTCACTCCTTTCATATGCTTGATTTTAATTAATTAATTGATTAATTTTTCATTAATTAAAAAAAATACTGAAGCATATACTCATCTAAATGGTGATTGTGTCAATGTGATGCTTGAAGAAGGAAAATTTTACTTTCAAGCAATAGAATATATACAAAGAAGAAAAATAACAAAAATAATTTTATAATAATTTTAATGAATTTTTTCTCAATTAAAATTAGGTTTCAATAACTTTTTAAGGTTAATTTTAAGTTTGTATAAATTATATAGGGATATATTTAGAACCTCATTTAAGGATGTAAGTGAACCTTAAAATTAAATTTTGAAAGTCGGCTTTGATGATAAAAAGATACACTCCTTTCTTTATAGGGAGTGTGTTCTTGGCAAGACTACTTGTAAAAGTATGGGTAGATTTTTCTTTAAAATTAAAGGTAAATATGAGTCAAATTGGATATAGATATCTAGGCCTTCAATTTCTTCAGTGCTATTAAAATTGTGTAACCACGTTAACTCTTGGTATTTATAATTATCTTCTTGTTACATTTTATTTTTCTACGTTGTTTTCATAACCTCAACAAATAAATTAGTATAAAAGCTTAGCTTGGTTGCGTGATTACTGATTACCACACCGACATGTTCATTATGTAGGACCATTCTGGCCCATCCATCTAGTCTACCCTAGGCACTCTTGTTTCACTAAAATTGCCATAATGCCATTGGATCTTAATATAAATAGGTGACCATTTTCCCTTGTAAGCACAACACACTTATCATACTTCTCCTAGCTTTCACTTTGAATTCGATTGTGTGAGAGTTGAGCATAAAGAATTTTAGAAAAGTGAGTGATAGTTAACTATGACATTCTTGTAATATCTTAGTTTCTTTGTAGTTATACTTTTCATTACTTTCGATTTGTGGATGCAGGCAAAATGCATTCATAATTATTTTCTAGTTACATTTTTTTCTCTGCATGTATTATTATTATAATCTCAAAAATATTCGATAGGAGAACAATCATGTCAAGTGGGTTATTACAATCTTTTTTAATTTCTATAATGGTTGATATAATCAATGCGGGATTTTCTTTTACAAAAATCCGAAGTTTAGTTTTGGAAAATTGAATGAGATAATGTCATTTGAAAAGCTCAAATAAGGAATATTTTTATTTTGTGGATTCTGACTTAATGGTCAAAATTTTTCTACATGTTTATATAACCACTTTTATGGTATTATTTGAAAATCTACGCCTAAATTGAAAGTAGCACGCTTTTTTTTGTTTTTGGAATATGAAAGTAGCGGTTTGATACTTGTTATGCGGAAAGATTCTAGAGCTTATTAACTGTGATACTTAAAAGTATATTTCACAGATCATGGCATGAATTCAATGCGCATCATGGTTTACGTTTTTATTTTATTTTATTTTATTTTATTTTTGCCAATCTTTGGATTGTTTTGTTTTTTATTTTAATTAATTTTCTCTAAGCTTATGCTTGGAGATTATATAACAAATAAAAGCTGATACTTATTTTGTTGCTTGGAACCTACAACTATTGTTGTTGAGTGCAGCTATGTCATTGTTATCGCCTACCGTTCTGTTGCTCTTCTTTTCACTGTCGGCTCCGGCTTCAGCCAGACGCCAGGAGATTTTGCATCTAACGGTGTTGTTGCTGCTGATGATGGCCGATGTTCCCAAGTAGGAGTAGATGTTCTCAAGGAAGGAGGTAATGCTGTCGATGCTGCTGTTGCCTCTGCATTTTGCTTGGGAGTCGTCAGTCCGGCATCAAGCGGCATTGGTGGTGGAGCCTTTATGCTTATTAGGCTAGCCAATGGCACGACGCAAGCATTTGATATGAGAGAAATGGCACAATGAACTCTTCTGCGGTACTCAGATTTGTTTAATAAAGTTTCTTTTAACAATATTTCCTAGGATATATATATATATATATATGTCACTTTGCTGAATGTTCTATTTCTCTTCAGGATATGTTCAATGGAAGTAAGATTCTAAAGAAAAGCGGTATCCTATCCGTAGCAGTTCCAGGCGAACTTGGAGGCCTTCATAAAGCTTGGGAACAATACGGATCCAGAAATATTTCGTGGGAAAGGCTTGTAAAGCCAGCTGAGGATTTTGCTCCTAACGGATTCTTGGTTTCTCCGTAGCTTCCAGATGGAGAAATCCCAAGAGCAGATCTTCGCAGACGAGGGACTAAAAAGCATTTTCACAAAGAATGGTACCATCCTGAAGCTTAACGACACCTGCAAGAACGAAAACCTAGCAAAGACACTAGGGCTAATTGCAAGTGAGGGCCCAAAAGCATTGTATAGTGCAGACGGAGAAGTGGGTAAAAATTTGATCAATGAGCTAAAATCGGCTGGTGGAAGATTGACTATGACCGATTTGGAGAATCATCAAATTAAAATAACAGAACCAATCACTACTGACGTTTTTGGCCTTTAAATAATTGGCATGCCCCCGCCTACTTCCGGCTCTGCTACAATGATGCTTGTAAGTGTATCGCATTGCTAGGTTTACCTTGCATTTCATAAAAATTAATAATTAACCATAAGCTTCGCTTCTTATTTCGTCCATGGCAGATGTTAAACATTCTTGCTCAATATATACGTGAAGAACCTTCTGGTTTATACGGCTCCCTCGGGGTCCATCGCAAAATCGAAGCTCTGAAATTTGGTTTCGCCGCGAGGGTAAATCTTGGTGATCCAGATTTTGACGACAATGTTACTAAAGTTGTGTCCAAAATGCTTAATGTTAGAATCGCAATGCAATTGCGGAATGATATAAGATACAACTTTTGATTCACTGTATTACGGCCAAAGGTAAATTGCTTTCATTATTATTGAAGCAGCCAATTCACAACATTTTACTTTTTTTTTTAACGTTTTTGTGTATGGTTTCTTTCTTTATTACAGATGGAATGAGACAGAAGACCATGTTACCAGTCGCGTGTGCATTGTGGATGCTGAGCGAAATGCTGTCTCTATAACTACCTCAATAAATTCATTCTTTGGATAAAAAATACTATCACCAACTACAGGAATTGTCCTTAACAATCAAATGGATGACTTCTCCATGCCTTCAAATAGTACTAGTCCACCACGCGCACCTGTCAACTTTATAAGCCCAGGGAAAAGGCCATTATCACCCATGAACCCTACTATCATCTTGAAGGTATATATTTGCCTCCGCAGAAGGAGCTACTCTTCGGCCTAAAGTGGTTGTCTCCCCTGTCCTAGAAAAGATTTAAAAAAATAAATATATTTTTATAATTTTCACTCCGTAAAATACATTGTTTATACTTTGATCTCCACAGATTTTGATTGTTTATATTTTGACCTCAAAATTATAACGATGGTTCCTCCTTGGCACTCGGTTTTTGATCTGCTGAATTTCGCAGCATGATTTTAACAACGAAAACTTATATTGCAATTCTTAATGTTAAACTTTTATGTTCACGCAGAATGGGACGCTGAAAGCTGTGTTGGGTGCCAGTGGCGGAGCCCATATTATTGCTTCGACAACAGAGGTTTTCTTGAATCATTTCATCCACAGAGAGGAACCTCTCGAAGCGGTAATGGCTCCAAGGTTCTATCATCTGGTTTGTATCAACTTCACCCATCTCAATTTTAATTTTAACCTTCTCTGGAGTTCTTCATCTAATACAATTTTTGTTACTGTTACTTTAAGCAGCTATATCCGAATTATGTACTCTACGAGAACTTGACATCAGTGATCGGCGACCACTTCCTCTTGCCTGCTGACGTTCGGACATTCCTTCAGATGAAGCACCATAAATTGACCAGCTCTGACAGTGCGATAATTTGCCAGTTCGTAGTTGATCAATTCCAAAATGGAACTCTTACCGGTGTTAGTGACCCAAGAAAGGTAGGAGTTCCTGCTGGTTATTGACATTGTGGAATGAATGCCCTTATGGAATAAATAAAATTGAATCCTTCAACCCAATTGGTGAAAGAATTGGGAAAGTCTTATGTATTCGAAGACATGGTATTTTAATAACATTTGTGGTTTCGATAAGTTCTATGTCAAAATTCAAAGAATAAATAAGAGCGAGAAATTTCCTAATGATATATCTCCACTTCATTGTATTTGCTCTAATTCTTTCCTCGGTACTTTTATCTTATTCTTTTATCCAACAAAAATTCCGGAAACTGGATTTTACGACATTAATACACCAGAGAAAAAATTAAATATAATAATAATCGAACATTTTACTATACACACACATATATTTATATCATGTGTTTTTCATGTCGTTTACTGTAGATAACTTGATACATTTGTTCCATAAAAAATTAAAGTAAATTAATTAATTAAAATAATAATTTGATAGTCAACCATTTCTGCATTTTACATACATAATCATCATAATCACATGTTAAATAGTTACATTGCCTATATAAATAAGGATTGTCAATCTTTGATAATAATGTCGTCATTAATTAATTGTATTCGTATCTCAGTTCAAAAATGTATAATTAATATCACAATGTAAGGAAATAATTAATTAAAGTTATTAAAATTTTCTAGTTCGATTTAAGAATTGCATGTTGGAAATATCCAAACAATAAGATGCATGGTTTATAATCCATTTCACTTAAATTGCTTTTTCTTTTGTTTTGTTTTTGAATCTCGAAAAAAGAGATCTTCGTGTAATATATTAATAATAAACAAGACTGTATATGATAAAAACTTCACAAGAAAAAATAAATTAACTAAAATTTGCCAAGACGTACTCTGTGTAACGTTGGAATATTGATGAGCCAATAATTTTCTTAAAAATAAATTTTTTTGCGAAATATAATAATTAGAAGAATCAAACAATGACAAAATAATAAATATGTAAGCATATAAAATAAAAAATACTAAAATTTAATGAGGGGATAAAAATTTTTACTTACATTCTTGAATATTTGGATCAATTTATTGTACTAAAATAAAAAAATACAAATTTAGGTGCAATTAGAAATATTTATAAAGCTAGTGGACTAATTTATAATACTTAAAAATATATGATAAATTTTATAAATTTAGGAGACCCAAACGAAAATTGCCAAGAGACACCTAATTTATTCCGATGAATGAAGGGAATGGAGCCTCTGTTTATGGGGTCCAATTTACCTCCATCAATTTAATTAATTTTCATCACCTAACAAATCACGACTACCTAACAACTAATATTCTCCACTTAATTGTCAAAGAAAAATAAAAAAAGGGTGGCTTCTCATTAAATGAAAATGAGCCACTATTCAACAAGCCAAAAATTAAAATACGCTTTTTATGAGACCTCATAATTTAATTATCTAAACCTCCGATTGAATTACTTTTGTGAAGAATAGATGTGCTTCAAATTCAAAAGTTGAGGTTAGGTAATACTCAAGGATCTTTGACTTGAAATGGATAACTATACTAATCCAGAATTTAAAAACATCGAGAACTAAAAAATCCAAGAATTTAGAAATAACTAAACTTGAATTAAGAATTTTCAAGGTTTGAAATAGGAGCATTATAAAAATCTTGTATTAAAAAAGAAACGTGAGGAAAACTAAGGTTAAGTGATTTGAAAGAAGAGAGTCATTTTATAAAAATTTTACTTTTACTTTTAATAAAAAGACTTTATATATGTTGACTCTTTTGATGAAGATAATTTTGTTGACGACGTAAATTCTTGTTTGCTTTGATTTTATTTATTATTTTTTGTTTTTGTGTTCGTTCCCTAATCAGACTTGGTTAGATTTTGTCATATGGTAATCTTAAATTAAGTTATATTAGTGGTAGGACATTGTTTCAGATGCTTGGTTTTCTGCAACACTTCTAATGTCTCCTAGTATTACTTATAAAATTGTAGGTGGTGTTGGTGGAGACATATCATTGTATGTATAGTATTAATTTCTTTAACTGACTGCTTTTTTTTAAAATAACTTATATATTAACTAAAAATAACTTAGTAATTTGATTCTTCTAATAATTGTATATTAACTTTTACAATCTAATTAATTTGCTAAATGTATTATTATTTATCATTGACCATACGTGATTGTAAAAGGTTCACACTAAATTGTCTCATATGATGATAACATAATAATATGAGATCGTAAAAACATTTGGCCTCGAATATAAATTATAATAAGTGGCGGAACACATTGGGACTTTGCTGTCCATAAAAATTTTAAAAATTTTGGATAAAAATTATCAATTTTAACATTTTAAATTATATTTTTAGTTATATTTTTATTATTTTAACCCCTTATAAATTGGTTATAGCCAATAATACATCACAAGGCTGAAATTATATAGTAAAACATTTATAAACAGAAAATTCTCTTACACCAAAACACCCAGCCTTATTTCATAGTTTAGTGTTAGTATTTCTCTCCAAGATATGTATGGTGGAACTGCTACTTTAAAGAAAATTGGTATACTGTCGGTACGTAGCAGTTCCAGGAAAATGTTGAAAGCAGTCTATCACATAGATTCTATATGTATTCACGCGTAGGATTTATTTGGAGCTACATTTACTCTTCATCTTTAATTTCACCTTCAACTAATTAATTTTCATATACTTTAAATGTTCTGTTTTCTTCATTCAATCTTTTTCTCTCCTAGCTCTGTAATTACTTAATTACCCAAGTAAATATTTTTCATCGTGGGTATATCTTATATGCGATCCAGTTCATCACGATTTTGACAGGTGAATGGCTATCATGTGTCTTCAAATTGATTGTGACTAAATAATGATAAAAGAGAAATTGCGGACCAGGTAGAGAGATCAGTTGGGACTTGGGTGGGGAGGATATACATATGCAAAAGAGGGTGAGAGAAAAGTTTGGCTCTTTATATGTGAAACGAGATACACAAAGTTATATACATTATTATTCCTCTTAAAGGAACAAAAACTAGTGAGAAGCCAACTGACAAAAATTCGAATGCTAGTATCATGACATCTCGTGATTCACACTTGAAAAAGAAAAATCATCTGTGAAGCAACAACCGGTTTTTCACGCTTTAAATAATAACTAATAAATTAAAAATAATTTAATGCTCATCCCACATTATTCATAGAGACGTAATACCGTATAAAATAACCCAATTTACTCTTCAACTTACTGTAGACAAACTTGAACTGTAAATTTTTGTATTGTTATCATTGATTTAATTATCAGTTGATTAAACTAGTTAATAACTCATTTGTGTATGTTTCTATAGCATGTATATGAGGCTTCTTTTAAACTAAACGATAGTACTTTAGCTACTGTTTAAGGTGTTATTATTTAATGATACAAATATTATTAGTAATTAAGTTATAATAGTAATAAATTCTAAATAATGTTCTGTATAATCAATATTCACAAATTTAGCTACTTGAGGTTTTGTCTAATTAGAAACAAAATAAACATTTGTTAAAGTGTTTTGATTCTACAAAACCTCTAATGATTTCAAGAGGTTTTTTCTTTCACAATTTTCATAGAAAATTTAATTAGACAACGAAAGAGATCATTGAAAGTTGAAGAAAAAAAATAACAATTCGATAACTAACGAAAAAGGGAAAAAAAATCGATTCTCTTAAGTGCAATCCCATTATATAAATCTTTAAAAATTCATTAGTAAAAAGATCTTGAACAACTCCACTACCTTTGCAACTTGCAAGCAGCGGTCACAATTCATATTGTTCTGCATATTATGAATGCATATGATGTGTTCTGAAATTTTCTTGTCTGCCAATGGTTGATATTTTTTGTTGCCCTTGTTCGGTGGAATCTAATTGGTAAAAGGATACAATGAAGCATAGATACTGAAAAATTTCCAAATATTGAAGAATATCCTTCATAATATTAGCGAATTGATTTATAGAAAAAGAAACAATTAAAAAAAATCAAAATAATAATTTATTACAATCAATTAAATATTTTCTAAAAATTTAATTAATTAATTATGTAATTTTCAATAATTGATATTTTTAGTTTTTCATTTTTTCCTTTATAAATAGAAAATATTTAGATATCAAAAAGTCTTTGTTTACGTATTTCTGCACAAATCAATTTAAATTACATTCTACGAGTGACAAATATTATTATAATGCGATAGATTTAAAAATATTTTTTAAATCGAATTGAGAATTCGTTGGGTTCTTGGGAGAAATCCTTCGAATTGCGGATTTTTATTCATTTACGACTATTTAATGATTCATAATTAACCAGCAAACAGTATCCACGAGGCAGAACAAGTGACGTTGGACCTCAAATCTGAAAGCTTCCCAGATATATAAATATCACAATTTTAATTAGCAACTAATAAAATCTAGAACATTGTAGTTAAATATCTAAGAAAAAATAGTAAATACCAATTAGTAGTTACAGAAATGCCTGGTGAAATATGAGATGTAATAAACAGACTGCCACTATTTGTCCCTCCACCAGACAACGTGTGTTTGCTTTTCTGTAATAGTCTTGTTGCTCATGATAACCTTCTGGCCAATATTGCTGCTTTTTGCAGCACTATCTGTGGCAGAAGATTTCTGGCTCTTGAATATATATTTGATTCTCACGGAAGAAGCAAAAGAAGAAGCTAAGTCTAATTTGGTTAAACTTGTCTGGAAAAGAATCATGTCAAGTGAGTGGAGAAAATTCAGAATTTTTCTTCTTCTGCTGATTGAATATTTGTGTTTCTGTTTACGTAATGCATGTGGGTTTTGAATGTTTCCCTGTTCCTGTTTTTGTTTTGACTAGCCAATAATTTGTATGCTGTTTCCTGGGATCTTAGCAGCTCTGCCATTTTTATGGCTTCCCGTTCTGTCGCTCTTCCTTTTGCTGTTGACCCCTGCTTCAAGCCGGGAAAGTCCGACTGGCCCTAGACGCGAACAGATTGTTGCACGTAAAGGTGTTGTTGCCACTGATGATGGCCGATGTTCTGACATAGGGCTGAAAGTTCTAGAGGAAGGAGGCCATGCTGTGGATGCAGCTATTGCCGCTGCTTTTTGCTTAGGAGTGGTCAGTCCGGCATCCAGTGGCATTGGTGGCGGAGCCTTTATGCTTGTTAGGTTAGTCAACGGCACGACACAAGCATTTGACATGAGAGAAACTGCCCCCATGCGTGCTTCCGAGGTATTCATATTTGCTTAGGAATATTTCCCGGGTACTCATATTCTTCTATTGATCTTGAGAACTTTTATTGGTTGATACTTGTGTTACTCTTTTCTTCAGAATATGTTTCATGGAAACCATACTTTAAAGAGGAGTGGTATCCTTTCCGTAGCAGTTCCAAGCGAAATTGCTGGCCTTCGCAAAGCATGGGAACAGCATGGAAAGCTACGGTGGGAAAGGCTTGTAGAGCCAGCTGAGGCTCTAGCTCGAAATGGATTCAAGGTTTCTCCATTTCTTCGCATGCAGATGGAGAGAACCAAATCGGCAATCTTAGCAGATAAGGGACTACGGGATGTATTCACATCAAATGGTACCATCTTGAAGATTGGCGACATCTGCCGCAACATAAAGCTGGCTGATACACTCAGAAAAGTTTCAAAACATGGC
Source organism: Azadirachta indica (assembly GCA_022749755.1). Taxonomy (NCBI): domain Eukaryota; kingdom Viridiplantae; phylum Streptophyta; class Magnoliopsida; order Sapindales; family Meliaceae; genus Azadirachta; species Azadirachta indica. The sequence goes on from CM040447.1 coordinate 7,359,984, forward strand.
TTGAAAATATTTTATAATGGATCAGTTGGTCTTAGTTTGGTCACAGATATTCAGAAAGCCGGAGGAATTTTGACAATAAAGGATTTGCAGAGATACCAAGTTAAAATGAGAGAACCAATTGCTGCTAACATTCTTGGCTTTAAATTAATGGGCATGCCACCGCCTTCTTCAGGCCCTGCTACAATGATGCTTGTAAGTGTCTCAGTATGCTTGATTTAATTACCTCATGTTTCGTAAAACTAAAAAAGAAAAGTTTCAACAATAAGCTTGCTTTATGTTATATGCACTGCCGCAGATGTTAAACATTCTTTCTCATTATGGAGTACTTTCTTCGGATTTATCCGGCCCCCTCGGGATCCACCGCCAAATCGAAGCTCTGAAACATAGTTTTGGTGTCAGGATGAATCTTGGTGATCCTGATTTCGTTAACGTTTCTGAAGTTCTGTCCGATATGCTTTCTCCTATTTTCGCAAGCGCATTGAAGAAAACTATCTGTGACGATATGACTTTGGATGCAAATCACTACGGCAGCAGGTAAACTACTTGTGGGATCGACAACATTCTATGTATTCATTTGCCTGCAAGAACACTTGCTGAATTCTTTCTTTTTCTACAGATGGAACCAGATCGATGATCATGGCACCAGTCACGTATCAATTGTAGATAATGAGAGAAATGCTATTGCTATGACTACCACAATAAATGCATACTTTGGAGCAAAAGTAATATCACCAAGCACAGGAATAGTGCTTAACAATCAAATGGATGATTTCTCCATCCCTAATGGCAGTGAAAGCCATCATCCGCCGGCACCGGCCAATTTTATCAGACCAGGCAAAAGGCCATTGTCATCCATGACACCTACTATCATATTAAAGGTATTGCATTTCCATTTTTAACTATGAAGACGTATATTCCAATAATTAAAGTTAGAATTAATTTAATGATTTATTCAGGATGAGAAGTTGAGAGCTGTGCTGGGTGCAAGCGGGGGAGCCAATATTATTGCTGCGACTACACAGATTTTGTTGAATTATCTCATCAACGGAATGGATCCTCTCTCTTCGATCATGGCTCCTAGATACTATCAACAAGTTTGTACCAACACCACCCCTTTCAGTTTTCATTCTTATACTTTCGGGGCTATTACTCTTTTCATTTTAACATTTTCCATTTTTTGTTCTTTGTATAGCTGACGCCGAACATAGTGTACTACGAAAACTGGACATCAGTGATCGGCGATCACTACGAAATGGGTGCGGATGTTAGGGCATTCCTTCAAAAAATGGGACATGATTTGGAAAGCATGGGAGGGGGAGCAGTTTGCCAGTTTGTAGTTCATGAATTGGAATCTGCAGGAGAAATTAAAGGAGGTGTTGGAAGACTTGTGGGTGTTAGTGACCCAAGAAAAGGAGGAATTCCTGCTGGTTATTGAATTCACTAATGAAAGAAATAAAATTGTTTCTCAATCATGAATTGATTTTGAGAGTCTAGAGAATTGGAAGGCTATCTACTATTTTAATAATGAAGATAATTGCATATAAACTTTTTTCTCTCAATGGTGAAAGATTTAAACAATAAGGATAAGCATCTGTCCATATCGAAAAAGTTGTTTACTTTTCTTCCTATGAATTGGGGTGGGGTTACCTATATTTGAATTTCTTACATATGTAATAATGAAAACGCAAGACGTTCACATACAATAGGAAATTCAATCCAAATGAACAAGGAGTTCTTTAATTAGTAAGGTTGAAAAAGTTGACCAAATGGGTTTTGCCGATGGTAACAAAGTAATCGAATCGCTGTAATGATTATGTTCTGCTCTATCTTACAGTGTAAAATATCACAATGTGAACGATAATTAATCTTGGTCTACTTAATAAATTCTCGGTTCATGAAATAAATGAAATGCATCGTTTTTCTATAATTTATAAAAAGAAAAAGTAAAGATAAAATAACTATTTGAATAAAATAACTATTTGATTGTTAATCATGCATCGTTTTCTATTATGTGGAAAAATAGTGGCTCTTTATAGAACTCGTTTTCTTTTCTCCTATCAACTTTTCTATTTTCTCCATAATTTGATATTTTCAGAAAAATAGTATCAACGTTTTCCACACCAAGTCATAAGAAAATGAAATAAATGTTGGTGATTATGTTTTAGTAGATTATTTTACGATTTAACATTTATCAATAAATCAAATATTTTTTTCTGTACTTTTTAAAGTAGATTCTTTCTTAGAAGAATTTTTATAAATAAAATTTATTAATTATTTAGTTATTGCATATAATTTTGAAAAAAGTTTGATAATTATTGTAATAAAATTTTTTTAATTTTTTAATTATAAAAAATAATTACAAAATTTTTAAATTAAAATAAGAGTATTCTCAATAATTTTATCTTTAAAAAATTTAAAAATTTTAATAAAAGTTTAAATTTTAGATCTTTAGAATGAAAAAAAAAATTAATTACTAAAAAAGGAATAAAATAAATATTCTATTTAAATTTTCGTAAAATATTTTAAAATATTCCCGTTCTATTGACATCTTATCTAAGTATTATACCTTTTTTTTTACTATATGTTATTTGTATCCTATTTATCAAATTTAGACAAGAAATGGATATCCACACATCCATTGCGATCCTCTATTCCTTATTTTATCTTTACTTTTTCTCTCTAGAAATTTGTGTAGAAAGACTTCTTATTTTTTTTTGTAAAGAAAAGTCAAAAAATTGTTAACCTCTAACCAGATGATGACGCATGGATGTTGGTGACACTTTTCGTCTATGAGTGAAGTGGCAAAGTTCCTTCCTCATTTAATTTTTTGTCTATGAGCATTAATTTCCATTTCCATTATTGAAGAGAGAAGCTAGATATTTTTTTTGAAGGGATAATGACAGATAATTTTAATATTTAGTTTAATAAATAAATATTTTTTTAACTATAATAATTTAGTATTTATTTAATATTTAACTATAATTAATTTCTGCTTAATAATTGCATATGGTCATATTGCAGTCGGCCAACTAAACAAAGGAAATTTTGTCTAAATTCTTTAGCCGATTGAGATTAATCAATAGTTCTAAGCATTTATAACAGTTAAGATTAAATTTAGTACATAAAATTAATATATAATAAATATATCATAATTAATATACATGTAAAATACAATTTTAATCATTAAAAGAACCTAAATCTAAGTTTTTTTTTTTTATACTATAATTTCTTTTGACAAATATTATATGAAAATATTAAAATATGCTTGATTTTTCTTGTAATAATTCAACCTTGCTTACTTGCATTTTAATTTCATATGTAATAATTTAAAAGAGTTAACAAAATATATATGTGAGAAATATATTATTATATATTACATTATTATGATTATTAGCTCATTTTAATTTAGTGATCACCATAATTAATAGATGAAACAAGTGTTAATTAGTTTTTAACGTTGGTTTTTAATTCATAAATTTATCTATTAATAATGGATTTGTTTTTAAAAAAAATTAAGGAATAATATGCATGTAAAAGATATTTCAATTTATGATTATTGTTGGAAAAATTTAAATTAATTTATACTTAGTATGATTAATATATCTATTTTTGACACTAGCATTATGATAATACCAATTTTCATTTCTTACATTTTTTTCCTACAAACAAACAAACAAATATTAATTAATAAAAAAATAACTTCCATTATTGAAGTAATATGGAAAGTTTAATTACTTGTCATCTAACTAACTTTTCAGTTTTCATTAACAAAGAATTAATGATGGAGATTTCATCCATAATTTATTTTAAGAATAATAAAACGCTAATCATTAACATCAGATATAATTTTTTTATCCAATTTGGATAAGGTTCTTCACTTAGCCTGGCCCCAAGCAGTATAACAATATGTATTTATGAAAAAGTACACAACTAATAACCAAGAGGGTGGATTCTTCCTACAAAACAAGACAAAAAATGCAGACAAATAAAATAACTAATCAGATTTATGAGAAATAAAATAACAATAAATCAGATTTTGTCACTATACAAGAAATAGTGAGAAGCAGACAAAAGTAATTAATCTATTTGCCTGGTTCAAATTAATTAAAGTTTACGTGAAGCAAATGGAACTTTCCTCTATTCCACGTGGTGCTTATATACTCCAACGCTTAACAAAATAATATCAACGTTGCCTGGAGACACTATGGAGAGATGTTCAATAATTGCAATAATGAATTTATAATTATGTCATCATTTAGTTGTTTATATATATGGGTGCGTTCCATGATTAAAATGTTACAACGTGATAAAATAATCCCAATGAATTAAAAGTTAAAAATTATTTCTATTAGAGTCATATTGAAGTACAAATAAATATATTTTATATCTCCCAAAAGACAAACATACAACTTTCTAAGATTTAACTTAACTAATTGATTAATTATAATAATTTTTAAAAATGCCCACAAATCCTAATCTAATTTAAATTAACAATTATAAATTTATCAGTAATAATAATGCAACAAAAATTATTATTAAATCTTTAAAATTTGACAAAATATAATATATTTATAAAAAGTATATTAATAAATAGTACATTAATAATATAATATTTAATAAATTATAAAATTATACATTTTATAAATAATAATTTTTTATTATATATTTAATACATAATATATTTTAGTTATATATAAATATAAATTATAATATATTCATAACTATTGTATTATAATATATTTTTATTTATATATTAATATTTATTTATAATTTATTTTAATAAATTATACACTATATATGAAGGTGCGTAATTCTTTTAATAAATTCTTAGCTTTTATTCCTTTATGAGGTATTTGAATCACTCAACAATTAAGGTCAAGCATAGGGTTAGGAACAATTAATCTCATTTTGATAAACAGATTTATTTTACAAATTGGTTAATGTGAATAGTTACTAAAAATAATAAGACTAATGAAGCCGACAATTGTGAGTTAGGTAGAGCCGCTAATCGAATCCAAGGGCAATTTTTTGGTACAATATTTTAATGCAATTTACATTGGATTTCAGTGAATAACTTTGCAGCAAGTCTTTAGGTGTGAAATTTTAATGTAATTCACATTGGATTTCATTTTGTCGTTTCTAAGAAAGAAATTAATTGATTCCTAAACAACACCACGTAGTCTTCATCTCCAATCAAGTAAACTTTTATAAAAGTGCAGTCTGTTTGTGCTGCCAAATGCTGATGTCTACGGGAAGTTCGAGGTTTCTAGTAAACTTTTAAAAAATAATATATTCTGTATTTTAAATTTTTTTATAATAATAAGAATATTATTAAATAAATGTATCCATGATGTAGTATGTTCGTGGCACTCCAAATTTTCTATCGTTAAATACTACAATGTGATTGAACAATCAATTAAAATTTAAAATTTTCTTCCAATTTGAATTAAAAGCTTTTTTTTTGGTTTCAATTGTAGTTTGATTTCGGTGAACAGAAAATGTAAGTTCTGCTTAATTATCTTGTATTTTTATTTTTTTAGGCATATGTCATATACTCTTCTTATTTATTTCTGGTATTTCTCCAGCTATGTAGTAGAATGATGTCAAGCAATTGTGAGTTAGGTATAGCTACTATCAAAAACGACAGCCAAGTTTTAGGTACCATATTTTAGTCCAATACAGATTGGATTTCATGCGCGCTTGGGATAGGTTTTCTAAAATTTTTAAATTTCTAGTTCTAGTCAACAAAAGGAATTTGGTTTGAATTCTTAGACAATGGTTTAAACTTTTCTTCTCTTAATTTATGGTTTAGGGTCTTAATTTTCTTGTGATCATTTTATTTTCAAATTAATGAGGAAGGTAACAGGCGTCAGACAAACTTAAATTTTGTCCTAATCTGAAATATATAAAGGTAAATATCTCACACTAATAAAATTAAAATTAAGGAGTGTTAGGAATTTCTAAAACAGTAGAGGGATGTGTGAATTACCATAAAATATAGGGGGTAACTGATAATTGTCACATTAATTGCCCTATAAATATGAAGAGGAGGAGAAAGCAGAAGCATAAGTAGAAGCAGAAAAAGAAGAAGAAGAAGAAGAAGAAGAAGAGAGAAATATGTCATGTAAGAATTTCTATCTCTTCTGCATGTCTTCTGATATTTGCATGCTTTAAACTCAAAACTCAAATCATTCCTTCTTGTTCATCAGTTTGTTCAATAAAATTATTGATCAAAACTTTGGGGAAAATTAATACTGTTACATCGCCAAATTATGTTATTTAAGGTGTCATTCTTCACTATTTGAATGCATTATTTAGTCCCTTAAAAATTATAATCTATAATTTGAGTGGGATTCATATTTCAAACTAATATATTATTTTAAGAGTTTTTATCAATTGAAAAAAAATTTATACTCATAATCTATAGTTTCTTATAATCTTACAATTAGTATTATATATTCTTATGAGTCTGAAATTTGAGTAATGTATTATCGATTTAATATTAACATTTTATTTTTAAAAATCAATTTATTATTTATATGAAAGCGCTGAATTGGTAATTAACTACTCAAAAGCATAATTAAGAGCTAATAGTAAAAGTTTTATAACCAAAACAAAATATAGAAAAGAATAAAAAAAAAAATTCATATTTAAACCCAAAGTTAATTTATTTATGTCATAGTTGAAAGGATCAAACTAAATTGAGTTTTATTATAAAACAATATCATTACACATTGTAACGATAGCAACATGCGCCAAATATTATAATTGTAAAAATTCTATTGCCTAATATCCACTTATAATACTACTAATCAAGAGCAAATCTCCCACCAGGCCTGGCTCGGCCACCGCCACAAAATTTTATATATACATACATATATTTATACATATATATATATATATATAGGCTCCCTCAAATTTTATCATATTTATGGCTCGGTGACCTAAACCTATTGGTGTTGTCAATTACAGCTTTATCATATTTATGGCTCACCCTTGTGCTGCTCTTCTTCACGCTCTCAACTCACGCTACAAGCCTTGAAAGTCCAAGCATCCCGCCGGAAAGTCCAAGCATCCAGCGGAAGGTCCGAACATCCCAGCACAAAGTCCGAGCATCCCTGCGGAAGGTCCAAGCGTCCCGGTGGAAAAATTACGTAAAGAGCAAATTGTTGCACGCGATGGTGTTGTTGCTACTGATAATGGCATATGTTCCGAAATAGGAAGAGACGTTCTTAAGGACGGAGGTCATGCTGTGGATGCAGCTGTTGCCGCTGCTCTTTGCTTGGGGGTCGTCAGTCCCTCATCAAGCGGCCTTGGTGGCGGATCCTTTATGCTTCTTAGGCTAAAGGACGGCACAACACAAGCAATAGACATGAGAGAAACTGCCCCATTGCAGTCTTCCCAGGTAGTCAAATTAATTTGCTTTAATGGAGTTCCTATTAGCAATATTATTTGAGTTGCACTACTAGTTTTGTACCATTATCTTTTCGTGTATCGCTATGTCTGTTCAGGATATGTATGGTGGAAATCTTGAAAAAAAAGAAGAATGGTATCCTCGCCGTAGCAGTCCCAGGAGAACTTGCGGGCCTTCACAAAGCTTGGGAACAATACGGAAAGCTTCAATGGAAAAGGCTTGTACAGCCAGCTGAGGCTCTTGCTCGTGATGGATTCGAGGTTTCTAAGTTTCTTCACGATCAGATAAAGAAATCCAAATCAGCAGTCTTAGCAGATAAGGGACTAAGTAAAATATTCACGTCAAATGGTGAAATCTTGGAGGCTGGCAAAATGTGCGGTAACCCAAAACTAGCAGATACACTCAGACTAATTTCAAAACATGGCGCGAAAAAGTTGTATAACGGATCAGTTGGAATTAATTTGATCAACGATATTCAGGGAGCCGGAGGAATATTGAGAATGACCGATTTAAAGAGATATCAAGTTAAAATAAGAAAGCCAATCACTTCTAAGTTTCTTGACCTTGATATAATCGGCATGCCACCGCCTTCTTTGGGCGCTGCTACAATGATGCTTGTAAGTGTATCACATTACTTGACTTACCTTATGTTTCGTCCAAAATGGTTACCGATAGACATTCTCTACTGCCGCAGATGTTAAACATTCTTGCTCATTGTGATGTCGACCGTGTGCGTTTGAACTAATCTTTATCCGGCCCCCTTGGGATCCACCGCAAAATCGAAGCTCTGAAACATGGCTTTGGGTTGAGAATGAATCTTGGTGACCCTGACTTTGTCTTACATATTTCTAACGTTCTGTCCGATATGCTTTCTGCTAGTTTCGCAAGTACATTACACAAAACCATAAAAGACGGAAAAACTTTTGGACCAAAGGAATACGGCGACAAGTAAACTCTTTTTCCATTAGTGAAACAGATTGACAACTTTCTGCTTTATTTATTTGCCTGCATACACAACTGTTTTGTCTCTTCTCGCAGGTGGAGCCAGATTGATGACCACGGAACCAGTCATTTTTCCATTGTAGATAAAGATCGAAGTGCTGTCTCCATGACTACCACAATCAATGTATTCTTTGGAGCAAAAATACTATCACCAAGTACGGGAATAGTACTTAACAATCAAATGGATGATTTCGCTATCCCAACTGACAACAAAAATCTTCCAACACCAGCACCATCACCATCACCAAGTACAGGAACAGTCATGAACAATGAAATGGGTGATTTTTCTATCCCAACTGAGGAACAGCGATGCTCCAGCACCGGCACCTACTAACCATAATCATCTACCACCGTCACCTGCTAACAATAATGTTTTACCACCGGCACCTGCTAACTTTATCAGAGCAGGCAAAAGGCCATTATCATCCATGACACCTACTATAATCTTGAAGGTACGCTAGATACCGCCGTTTTAACAATGAAAGCTTATTACACTGAGTTTATGTTAAACTTGTATGGTTCTCCAGAATGGGAAGCTGAAAGCTGTGATGGGTGCCGGTGGCGGAGCACATATTATTGCTGGAACTACAGAAGTTTTCCTGAATCATTTCCTCCACGGAATGGATCCTCTCCCTGCAGTCAGTAAAGCGAGGTTCTATCATCCGGTATGGATTAATCCCTCCTCAAAAGGATACAGTTACAAGTAGTATGATCTGATTCATTTTTCAATTTTTTTTCTTGCTATAGATGATACCGAACACCGTGTTGGCCGAGAACTGGACGTCAGTGATCAACGACCACTACGAAATGTCCACTGATACTGTTGAATTCCTCAAAAGCAAAGGCCATCAAGTGACGAACTTTACACTTGGAATAATTTGCCAGTTTGTGGTTCTATCAGAATCCGTAAAGGAAAATGAAGTCCTTGAAAAACTTTTGGGTGTTAGTGACCCAGGAAAAGGAGGATATCCTGTTGGTTATTGAGATTGTGGAATGATCTACTGGATGATTTTATTTCCTCATATTCATGAAATAAAATTGTGAATGAAATAAAAGTTTCTCATTTCAATATTTTATTGTGGAAACTCCAGAGACTACGACGAAATTAATTGAGAAATTTTCTAACGAAATTTTTTTATGAGCATTCTATTTCCGCTCTTATTTTTTCCACGGTATTTTTCCCTTATTTCTGAATCCAACAGAATCCTGGAATCGCTTCAATACAATATTAATACACCAAAGACAAAAGTAAATAAAATAATAAAAAATATACCACTCCATTTTAAAAGAATATTTTTAAGATCAAATTAAATAAAGTACATAATTTAGAAAATAATGCCAAAGATTCGATAGCTAAATCTAATGGGATTCAATTTCAATGAATTTAGAAATTCTTACTAGAGAATGAAATAGATATTTGTTTAAACTTTGTATCCAGATCTTGAGATTTCATATTTTGTTAAATTAACATGGTGGCCTTATATCCAGACTTCTTATTATACCGACTTTTCATTGGATTTTAATTCAGTTACCTCTAAATTAGTTTAATTGATCTCTTAAGCAGAAAATAAAGAATAATAAAACTAGATTCGAACTATCAGGAAATCATAAACTAATATTTTCCCACAAAAGACAAACTCAATAAAAAATTTACTTAATTATTCTTTAAAATGAAAATTTTATACTTTAAATTTATGTAAATTCGATTATTTATATTTTAACTTCTAAAATCATAACTTTGTGGTCTAAAATCATTTTTTATTTATTCTTGTAATCCTACAAAATGGAATTTATTTTTTATTTCAACCTTTAAATTAATCAAGAAAATTAACAAGTACTTATTTAATAAAATATGATAAATAGTGTTGTAATAATAGATTAGAATTCTTCCCTAACCTTTTCTGTCCTCATCTTTTAAAGATCCATTAAAATATGGTATATAACAATGAAGGGAAAGGTAAAAAGAGAAATTAAAACAAATAGTCTTTTAAACTAGCATTGAAATTTTCTCTAAGCTGGATACTCTTCATCACCCAATGGAACAATGATCATCACCCAATGGAACAATGATCATCTAACATATAGGTAAGCCCATTTTTCTCTCAATTAAAAAATACTCTTTAACAAATTCTCTTTATGGATCTACATATATTGAGTTCTGAATTGGACAAATCTCTCTTTCGAGAATTATCTTTACGTTTTCTATTTTAGTTCAAGAACTCCAGTATTGATTTAATTCAAGACATATCTAGTGTTGATTCCCTTTGATTAAGGGAGGCACCTCATGTCCAAAAAAGGGATGCATACCTTTGATTCATGCTATTGTTTGAAATCGAGGGAGCCTTGTAGATTTCCAATATTATATAATTATTTTTTAAAATTTTAATTATCTTAAAATGAACTCCAATAATATTCACTTTTTTAATTTATATATTAATTTTTTTTTATATAAAAATAAATGGATAATAATATTTTCGTGCTTAAACTAATCAATAATAATATCATATATGTTGTGGAATAAACGGCTGAGGGGGGATTAAATTACAAAAATTGAGAAAACTAAATCCAAATTTTTATTTCCCCAAAGTTTAGCGATGACAACATTGTTCTCTCAAAAACACTACTAAGTAGTAACATATATTATTTTTATTAAAAATTAAAAACAACTAATATATTTAATAAGATAAGATTATTCCCTCCACCCACAAACCAAAGTATCTATTGATAACCCATTGCCATATACACATATTGGAAATGTCTATATATATTTGCAACGAAGTTAAACATCGTCAGTTCTAATTTATGAAATACTTATAGTAATAATTGCTAATTAATGTTTTATTAATTAAAGGATTTCATAAAGTTATAAGAGTATATTTCTAACTAATTTTCCGATTATTATTAACATGTCGAAGAAAATCACGTTAGATAACAAAGAAACATATCCATGTAACATAAAAATTAAAATTTTTCAACCATTTGAAATGATTAATTACTAATTAAATAATTCAAAAAATTAATTAATCTACAATGAAAAAATTTTAATCAATAAAAATGGCTATATTTTTTTAACAGTAGTTCATGTATGTACTATATTATATATATATAATTTTATAATTATACATCGAAAAATTAAGTTTTAGTTAGAACGATGTATAAGATTATCTATATGCGATCTAATAAATATTAGCTACATACACATTTGTTTTAAATTTTACTCATTATAAAAGTTATAATTTTGATGAGAGATCAAATTTAAAACATATATCATATAAATATATATATCTGATGATTCTATTAAAATCATTTTACCTTCATGTTTCTTTTACAGATTAATATGTTAAATCATGTTCGGAGTTGTTGTCAATCAATTTAGTTTCAAACACACCATTTTATATATAAATATTTATTTTTATTGGACAACTAATATTTATTTTAATTTTAAAATTATATACTCTAAATCTTGTTGTCATTATGTGATAACAATTCTAAAATTAAAAAAAAAAGGGAAAATTTTGTATTATATTGTATATAAAGACAAGTCTCTATCCTAGAAGACAGCGTGTTATAATGATGTTGATCTTGAAGCTTATAATAAAAAAAAAAAGCAACTCGTGGAAAGCAGATGAAAATAAGACAAAACAAAGTACGGCTGTAAAGAGTATTATTGGATCTGTACGTTTATATATATCCAGCAAGGTATATTTATATATTATTATAAATAAAATAGACCATTTAAATAATTGCATAAGATACAGATAAAGATTGAGAATCTTTTGATAATTATGTCATCATTCGATTGCTGAAGATCATAGGTTAATTAGCAGATGTACAAGTTAATAAAAAATACGATGAAAATAGAAAATTAAAACAAGCACAAACAGTAAATTTAGAAAAAAGACGTCAACAAATCAAGTAAACACTGAATGTGGGAATAAATTAATACTGATACAAATATAAATATGAAAGGAATTAGCAGAATTGAAACTAATATAGGAGAGTGCAATCAAAGGCATTAAACTCAAACATATACTAGCATATTTAAAATTTAACATCAACAATAAATTAGTTGCCAAATTGAGATACAAAATTAGTTTTCTAGCAGCTACAGCCTGTTGATTGGTCAAAGAAATTAACTAATAATCATTATGTAATTATCCAAAATTTCATCGATCGAAACTTCTTTTTGTCTTAACGCAAACATTAAAGATTACATGTTTATGAAAAGCATGCACATTTAAAAAGTTTAAATTCGTATATTGGAGCATCACATATCATGTGATGTTTATTTTAAAAGAGATTATTTAAAATATAAATAAATTTATAAAAATAGTAATTGTCAATGTTGCTTACATTCTAATCTTTCAAAAAAAAAAAAATGTTGCCAACATTGTACACAGAGACGCTATAATCTGTTGTTAAATAATTTGATTGCACATGGAAATAAGGAATACGCCAATATAGTCCATCATTATGTCATCATTTATTTTTTTTAGTAGATTCAATAACTAACTAAAATATCAGTGTGAAATCAATTATTAAAATTCGAAAGGATTTTTTTTACCAGAAATGATTGAGACCATAAAATATCAGTAAAAATAGAAAAAAGACGTCAACTTGACAACTAACTATTTACAATTTGAAAATGTAAAATAATAATCTGTTTTAAATGCTTAAATATCATTTAATAGATGAAAATAAAAGTCTAAATATTTTATTTAAATTGATATTTTCTTCATGTAATTATTGTGAGAAATTGTCCACAATATTGAATTTCAAGTTGAAGCAACTTATTTATAAATATGCATAATAGCTAGAAATCCATAAAATAAGCCATTGGTTAATCAGTCATTATAAAACAGTATTATTTAAGTTGTCTCATGATTTATAATTAGAATCAAGTCAACAATTGTAAGCTATATCCTGAAATTTTTCTAGAACAACTTTTATCAGCAATTCAATTTCTATAAAATAAAGAAAGGATTCGAAAGAGATATCTGGAATCAAAATAGCAAATAGAAAAAAAAATAAAGAAAAGAATATTTCTTTAATTTTGTTCAACAGTACTTTTTTTGATTTTCAGTTTCATGGCTTGGCGCGGTCAGTACCCAGCCGGGCCTTTTTTTGTTCCAATGAACCATACCGCCAAACTATAGGCAAAATGATTTTATTTGTATTTGATTTGAAAACAAAAAAATGAAATCGGTGTTAGTGTATTCAAACAACAATAAAAAGAAGGACTATTTCCATTTATTAATTATTAAATTGAATTATTGAAACGAAATAAGTCTAAGCCCTCTTTTCCTAATTTTATTAGGACTCCTGACAAAGACGTCAACATTCTAATTTCTAAATTTCATTTCATAATTATTTAGAATTTTATGTCCTATCTTGATTCCACCTGATTCTCTTGTTCTACAAAAGTCCAGATTTTATACAATAATCGCATTGTAATCCAAAGAGCAAATTTTTATTTTGCTGACTGATGGTGTAATATTTATGCAATTCACGTTGGATTCCATGCAGATTTTTTTCGGACTTTCAAATTATTAAATTTCTGTTACCAGTCAATTAGACAAAGGGAAATCTTACCAGCTATGCTATAAATAGGATGAAGTGAAGGAGGAAGCATGCTATAAATAGAACGGCTTCGTTGGGGTCCATCGCAAAATCGAAGCTCTGAAATTTGGTTTCGCTACGAGAGTGAATCTCGGTGATCCTGATTTTAGCAACAATGTTACTAAAGTTCTGTCCAAAATGCTCAACGTTAGAATCGCGAAGCAATTACGGAATGATATTAGTGACAATACGACTTTTAATTCACTGTATTACGGACAAAGGTAAATTGCTTTCATTATTAATGAAGCAGAGATTGACAACATTTTGCTTTATTTTTTCACACTTCTTATGTACGTGTTATTTCTTAATTTGTTACAGGTGGAATGAGACTGAAGACCATGGCACCAGTCACGTATCGATCGTAGATGCTGAGCCAAATGCTGTCTCTGTTACTACCTCAATCAGTTCATTCTTTGGTTATAATTTTAACCTTTTAAAATAAGTCTTTTACACTTTAACTCCTACAGGTTTTGAATAATAACGTTGGCTTCGCCCTTGCGCCTCTGCTCAGTTCGCAGCATAATTTGAACAGCCAAAACTTAAATTGCAATTGTTAGCGTTAAACTTTTATGTTGATGCAGAATGGGTCGCTGAAAGCTGTACTGGGTGCCAGTGGAGGAGCCCATATTATTGCGGCGACAACAGAGGTTTTCTTGAATCATTTCATCCACAATATGGAACCTCTTGATGCAGTCATCGCTCCAAGGTTCTATCATCCGGTTTGTATCAGCTACACCCCTATATCTCAATTTTCGTTTTTACCTCTCCTAGAGCTTTTCTTCTACGAAATATTCTTTTTTTGGTTTCTGGTTCTCTGTACAGCTGAATCCAAACCAAGTGCTCTAAGAGAACTTTACGTCGGTCATCGGAGACCTCTACAAATAGCATGCCTACGTACGGGCATTTCTTCAAATGAAACACCATAGGCTAAAGAACTCTATAGTGCAATAATTTGCCAGTTTGTAGTTCAGGAGTTCAAATCAGAGAACAATAATTTTGGAACTCTTATTGGCGTTAGCGACCAAGAAAAGCAGGAGCTCCTGCAGGTTATTGATATTTAATTTAATAAAATTTTTCATTTCAATATTTTTATGTCAAAATTCCAAAGACTACAATGAAAGTGTGATATTTCCTCTTAGAATTCTATGCATAGTAATACTCTCTTATAATTCCTGAAATCAATAGAGATCCTGGAAATCGGTTTATACAACATTAACAGACCAGAGGTTAATATAAATAAAACGATAATCAAACATAGCACTATAAAGAGATTGAATCATACTAAATAAAATCATCTAAAAAATAGTATTAAACGAACACTAAAAATTGTAATGTTTGATAGAGATTTTTCAAGCCTAAAATTAGAAGTTCGATCTAGAGACATGTGAAAAAAGGCAAACCTAGTAGGTGAGGAAAATAATTAAGGAGATGAACAAGAGCATTGCATGTGAGATCATAGAAGTGAATCACACTTTCGGGAATACAAGAGACAAGTTTTACAAAGCAGGAGACATTTGGTAAAGGACTAATAAAAAGTAAGTAGGGGTAGGTAAAATCTAGTTTAGTTCGGTTTTTTTAAAATCGAATCTAACCAAAATACAATAAAAAAAAATCGAACTGCACTGAAATACTATTCAATTTTTAGGATTTAAATTGAACCGAAGTGAATTAGTTCATATACAATTCGGTTTCCAAGATCCACACTTCGATTCCAACCTCGACATTGTAGAGAATGGCGGTTAACCTAATTCACTAGATATTATCTTAAGGTATGTGAAACTTCACTTTGATCCTTGAGTAACAGAGAGAGATTCCTCCAATGCTTAGATGACACGTGAACAAACTTTTTAATAAGAAATAGATAGCATGACAATATAAGAAAAGAAGGGCTTTGGGGACAAAATGGCGGTAAAAAAAGGGGGAAAGACACTCCATTTTCATTCATTCTAGGAAAAAAAATGGTTGACAGTCTTTTTATAAAACCAAGCTCCTGTTTCTCCACTGAAACACTCGGTCGATTTTTCTCGAAGAAAGAAAGTTATCAATTGAAGTATAGATAGCATACACTAACTCTGTTAGCTGATTTTTTTCAGCTTTTTCTTTCCCTAAAGGGCTCTCACTCTTTTGTTGATTGCTATTTTCTATATCTTGGAGGTTGTTTCTAGTGACTTAGAATCTCTTGTGAAATCTCTTGAAGTCTTCAGCTTATTAGAATCGAGGAGATACATTCGGCTGTAGTCCAATTTCTTACTCTATTAAATTTAATTGTTTGTATGACTTTTGAGTCAAGGACAAAATTTTGTACAAAAAGTTACCTCATAAATTTTTTCAAATTAAAAAATCTTTACTAAAAAATCAAATGAATATATTGAATTTTTTTTGTCTAGATCTTGAGTTTTCTTATTTTTATGAATAAGAGTATAATATATCTTACTTTAAAATTAAGTTATCATTGTAATCCTACTAATTTTCTCATTAATTATTGAATAGACATGGACCCATTTTTCTTTGCCTTTTTACAATAAATTTCTTACTTAATCAAGGTTTAACTGTTAATTTTTAAAAAATTTTAATTAGTTATATAAAAATTTTGCTTTTCAATCGAAGTTCTCCACACCTCCGATAATTGTATTCTATTAAAATTCTCATTTCCAATAGTTTTATGACAAAATTCCAAAAAATTAGGATTATGTTTTTGTGAGGAATACAGAGAAAATGAGAAATTTTCACTACATTGTTTTTTCTTTTATATTCCCAGAGTATTTTTCTCTGATTGCCGAATCTAACAGAATTCTATTGGAAACCAATTAGAAAACGTTAATACTCCACCAGAAACGAAATTCAAAAGAAAAAATATCGAACATAACAGCACTATACAAAAAACATCATTTTTATTTTTAAAATTAAACATACAAAATATCAGTCGCATGGCAATTTATTGGACCAAGATTTTTCAGACTGAAAATCTAACAAATTTTTTATTATTTCATATATTTTATTTTATCACTTAAATCTTTATTTTTTATATTTTATTAAAAAAGATATAATTTTTTTCTTTATAATTAAATAAATTGTCATCATACATGTAACACCCTGATATATATAAGTTATGAATATTAAGAGTGGATTCAAGATCTCTGGATTATAATGTTACATTATTTTGTAAATCCACTTCCATGTATATGAACTTCAGAAAATATGTTAAAAGATTTTTTGAGTTAATAATTAACATTAACAGATATAATATTTGGGGAGTATTTGAATATTTCTTATAAATTAAGAGAATTTCGAGTATTAGGCCAAAAATGAAAAAGGTATCAGAGAATATTCCCTTCTATTAATGGGATATAAACAAAGAAAGATTTTAGATAGCATTTTATATCAAGACAAGTCGGTGAATTCTTATAATGATCTTCTTCATCCTGACGCAGATATAAAAAAAAAATATCGAATTTGATATAATAATCAGAATAATGCAAGTATATATTTTAAAAAATAATAATAATAATTTGACCATCAAAGTTTCCTTATTAAATTATATGTACAGACAATATAATCAGATATGTTAAATAATTGCATTGCTGATACAAACAAGGAATACGAATCTTTGATAATGATGTCGATCATTTAATTCTTTTCTTACAACTCAATTCAACGACGTAAAATATCACAAGCACGTGATAAAATAATCAATTAAAAATTAAAAAATTCCTTAATTCGAATTTTTCATTGGAACATTTAAATAGTATTTCAAAATTTGAATTTTTAGAATTAAAATTTGAGGATATAAAACAGTCTTCTATGTACTTAAATATTATCATATTAATATTTTTTTCTTTCACAGTTCTCATCTAATAAAAAGAAAGTCTTAATTAATGCATTAAAGAATAACAAAAACCAGTCTAATAATTCCTATTGTTATTATTATTTTCATTTTGGAGACTCTTACTTTATTCTTTCTTTACATTGTAAGTATATTTTAATTAACAGTCTTTTATATATATATATATATATATAATAAATGTAAGTTGCTTCAGTTGAAAGTACAAGTGAACATGGTGGAAGCTTTATTAAGTATGTTTTAATTAGTGTAATTATGGCATCTTCAAGGGAACATTGCAAGCTAGCCTTTAGATGCTAATTAATGACATGATTATCAAAACAATAATTGTTAAAAAATATTAGTTTACGGTTGAATGCATGTGCATGTCAATAATGACACATTGAATAGCCAAAGCAAAAATAAATACCCTTTCCAGTGTTAACGTTTCAGTAGAAATTAGATAAATATTCTAACAAATAAAAATTAAATGTAATTCTATTCAAGTAACTTGAATATTCAGAACATCAAAAAATAATTTTGTGAAAAATAAAATCAAGAGGAAATTTTTATTCATTGAAAGTTGAATGAGAAAAAACATGGATAGTTTTATAATAAAAACAAGCATATTTAATTAAGCAATTAAAATTTAAATAAGAAAAATTACTTAAATAATCTAGCCCATAATCGTAATTAAATTGAGAAATACTTAAAATTTTCTATATAATTTAACCGTATTTGATTTTAAGTCAAATAATTTTAATATGTACAGACAAGTCTGTTTGCTGGAGCATAGTGTAGTCCAGTAGATAAAAAAGAAAGTAAAATTACAAACAAAAAAATAATTAATTACTCGAAAACAGTACAGAATTATAATAATCAGATCACTGCGAATGAATTTCCAGTTTGATTAATCAATCCTATCGCTATCCTACGTCGTCTTTAATCAGTTGCAGAGCCAGAATTTAACTTAAGTGGAGATTAATAATTAAAAAACTATTTTATAAATTAATAAGAATTATAATAGTGTTGATTAATTATGTTTAAAAAATTTTGTGCATCCTTTTTATGCCTATTTTGTAACTATATCACATTAATATCGATACAACTTAGATTTTAAATGCATTTCGATCTGCCAAATAAATTAGAACAAAAATTAAAAAAATTAAAAATTAAAATTAAAATGTTTAGCTAATAAAATTTATTGAACTTTATTTTTTAAAAATAATAAAAATAAAATTAGTAAAGAATTTTGCCAAAAATAAAGAAGAAACAACGGTAGTGATTATAAAAGAAAAATTGTGAAGAAACAGTGATAAGATGAAAACTTAAAAAAAATATATAATGTTAGGTTACTTATTGGTAGCTTTTTTCTATTTTATTTTTCTTAGATTATTGAAGGTAATAAAGATTTTTAATAGGAGTTTTAACTTAAGTTTCATAGTTACTGAGGGCTTAAATATATTCTTATAATTAATTTTTAAGGAAAAGAAATTGCCACCGGAGCTTTTACACCGCACTAGTCTTAATTACTCGAAAATAGTCAAATTGCAACAAGATCCAATAACTTATTATTAGATTGGATCTCTACATTTAAAATGTCCAACTAGATATCACATGGTTGTCATTTAAATATAAATAATATAATGAGATCGTTAACGCTGTTGCCTAAATCATAGATAGAGACAATCTAATCAGATACTTTAAATAATTGCATTTTGTGTAGAAATAAAGAATTTGAATCTGTCAAATAATCAATTAAAATTTATAAAATTCTCCACCCAGGACGGTCTTTCAACTTGAAAACTTTTCTTTTTATTTTACGTTTAATAACTCAAAATCAGATTTCAATAACTAAATATTTAAAATTTGATAATATAAAACAACCGTTTTAATGAACTACTTAACTATTATTTGTAACAGACGAAAACTCATAAATTTGTAAATTGGATCTGCACAATATGATGTATCAAGAAATAATTTAGTTGGTTTGGTCTCTTAGAGTGAAAATAAGAGATAAAAGAATCAATTTTTATTTGATACATGAAATTATATTAAGTTTATTATATATATAATCAAAAATAGAAAAAAAATAATACACGAATTATTTTAAATTCATTAATAAGGATTAAATTAAAGAATAAAAGTAATAGTATTAAACTCTTAACATATATATTAATATTTCAAGGTGAATGTTTCATTTCTATCAAGTTTTAATTTAAAATAAACAACAAATCACAAGTCTAGCTTTATGTTACAACATTATTCAGAGTACCCAACATTTTTGCATGTAAGTGATTATCTTGGGTTAAATATAGCCTTCCAAAATTTTTAAGAAACTCTTTCCGATTCTTAATTATGTGAACATTAAATACACAAATTTCTAGATTTGAAAATCGTGCACATTTTGTCATTATACAACTTTAATGAAGCAAACTAGATCTCTTGATATACTCGAAACTATTAATATTGTGATAAGACCCAGTAAATTATCATGTGATGGTTATTTTGAAAAAAATATTATAATAAAAGAGATAATATAAAATAAATGTAAATTAATAAAAATAGCAATTTGATTGTTAACGTTGCCTATATTATGTATAGAGACACTGTATTGAGACGTTGAATAATTGTATTGGGTATGGAAATGAGGATTGCGAATCCTTAATAATTATGATCCCCATTTAATTGGTCTCTAATTTGTTCAATTTAAACAATGTAAAATATCTTGATTTGATAAAATAATTAATTTAAATCTTAGTAGAGTTTCAATATGGTAAAATAATCAATTAAATCTTAAGAATAGTGTTTTTTTGAAAATTTTCATTCACGTTTTTTAATAACTGATGATCGGATCTCAATAACTAAATATTTAAAATTTGACGCTTAAAACAACTCCTTTTTAAGTCTTTAAATGCATACTCAATCCTGATCTAGACAATAAAATTGTTTTGAGTTTCTTCATTTAAATTGGGTTTTTCCTTCGTCGTAATTATGGTGAAAAAATGTTCTCAATATAATTAAGTTTCAGCAATTTATTAATGAAAATGTACAACAATAAAAAATCAGATAAGCAATCCTCTAATCGATCATTGTCCAATACATATTCATCTACACAACGTATCGCTCTTTCTGAATGAAGTTCAAGTTACTATTAATTTAAGCTGTATACTCATTTATTACTAGGATCAAATGCCACGGCAGATATTTATATTGCAGATCGGTGGTCTAATATTTTAATGCAATCATACTGGATCCCAAATTATTAAATTTAGATTTTCAGATTATTAAATTTCAATTACAAAAATGGAATCTGATTACTTTTGCTATAAATAGACGATGAAAATGAGGAAGCAGATGCAGAAGAAAAAGAAGAGAAAAGAAATATGTTATGTAAGAATTTCTAGCTCTTCTGCATGTTTTTGGTATTTGCATGCTTAATACATACTACAAATTTTGTGTTCATTTATTATTCAAGTGTTGTTCTTCACTTTTTAAAGGTACGATTAGATTGTTAAAATTTGATGGGATTCAAATTTTATATCTCTCCTGTTATTTTAAAAAATTGTATCAGTTGACAAAAATTTAGTATCCATAATTGATAGTTTCTTATATATTTTTACAACTAATATTTTATGCTTATGAAGTTTGTAATTTTGGTAATGTATTACCGATTTAAAATTATTATCTTATTTGTTATATCAATTGATTATTTATAAATCAAAGTAATAAATTTGTCACACAACTTCCATTTCAAGAAAATTATTACTTGGATGATTGCCTTTCACTTTTATAAATTATTTTATTTGGAAAGAAGAGAAGAAAATGGAATCTTTGAAGCATATAATTAATTTCAGTTCTAGTATTCTATGGAAACAGTTCAATTCCAGTTATGCACTTCATTCTATTTTTAGATGTCGTTATTTAAAAATCATAAAGGGAATCTATTTTTTCTTTGTCTTTTTCCTTTTTGTATTTAAGTTATTGTTAAATGAAAAGTTTCTTAGATTAACAAACTTGCAAATTTTAGTATCCTTTTATCAATTTCTTGTTGGTAATACTAGACATAAATTCTCGATATAAAATATGAACTACGAACTGATCTAATACTATTATATAATTGTTGCTTAATCAACATTATTTATTTTTATTAATTATATTAATTTTATATTCTTATTTAATCAATATTATTATAGGACGTTAGTTTGTATAATGTGTAGATACTATTACTATCTGATTTCTCCCTAAGCATATATTTTGTTTTTTAAATTCTAAAAATTTTTATCAATTACATAATTTAGTACTCACAAATTTACTCACTTTAGATTTGGTTTAGTTAGAGAAAATTTGTTTGATTTAAAATATTTACTTGATGCTATATTTTTTAAAAAATTTTACAATGATCTCAAGAGTTTTTTTAACAATCTTCTTTAATATATTTTTAACAAAACCGAAATCTAATTGAACATTAGCAGATCACTGAACGTTTTGTTAAATTAATTTTTTTAAGTCCTAACAGTAATAAATTTAGAGAAATAATATAAAAAATTCAACAACTAACAGAATAAAATACGACAATGTTCAAATTTTTTCAAAGTTGGTCTATTGTGTGACGAACGTTATTTATCCTTCTTTGTTATATTGATTTTTAAATTTTATTACACTAATACTGTCATATATCATATTGATTTTATACGATAATTGTCATAAACAGTCTGTATCTCCAATTTCTGTTATTAAATTTAATTTAAAATTTGAAACAACCCAACTTGTACCAGTATTACCATACATAAAACCTTACCTTTTCAACTAAAATTCCACTGTCATTAGAACCACGAGACACAAAATTCACAAAGAAGAAGAAATTAAAGAAGCAGATTGCTGCTTTTTGCTACACTTTCGGTTGAAGAAAATTCTGTTCCTTTAATAATTTGATTCTCATGTATATGAAGAAGAAGTGGAAAAATGACGAGGCGGTTTGCTAGTTTTGTCTAGTTTTGTCTAGTTTGTCCAGAGAAGAATCATGTCAAGTGAGTGAAATTCATAACTTTTTTATAACCCGTTGATATATTAGGTTTCTTTTCTCTTTTTAATGAATCAATGTTTCAGAGCTTTTAATGAGCTTGTCATCTGAGTAATTAGGCAATTTTATATGTATTTTCGTTAATATATTGAAATATATGATGAAGAGCTTGAATGAGGGAAAATTTTAGGATTCTTAGGAAGTATCAGAGATAATCTGGAGTACTCCGAAATTTTGTTGTTTGTGATTATTTTTCAGTTTCTGTCTTTCTTTTTTAGTAGCCTGTAACTTTGACCTCTCCTTGTTTTTAACTTGTTGCTTGGGACCTAAAACTATCGGTGTTGCCGATTGCAGATCCGTCATTTTTGTGGCTGAGCGCCTTGCTGCTCTTCTTTTCGCTGTTGGCTCCCGCTTCAACCTTTACACACAGACCCGAGGAGGTTTTTGGACATCATGGTGTTGTTGCAACTGATGATCGCCGATGTTCGGAAATTGGTGTTGATGTTCTTAAGGAAGGAGGTCATGCTGTAGATGCAGCTATTGCCGCTGCTTTTTGCTTGGGAGTCGTCAGTCCGGCATCAAGCGGCATTGGTGGCGGAGCCTTTATGCTTATTAGGGAAGCCACTGGCAAAACACAAGCATTTGACATGAGAGAAACCGCCCCAAAGGCTGCTTCTCAGGTACTCAATTTTCTAAACAGAGTCCATTTAATTAACAATAAGAGATGCTAAATGTTCTATTTCTCTTCAGGATATGTATCATGGAAATGAGACTCTAAAGAAGATTGGTATCCTTGCCGTAGCAGTTCCAGGTGAAGTTGCAGGCTTTCGCAAAGCTTGGGAACAGCACGGAAAGCTTCCCTGGGAAAGACTTGTAAAGCCAGCCGAGATTCTTGCTCGTGGAGGATTCAGCATTTCTCCATACCTTTACTACCAGATGCAGCAAACCAAAGCGGGGATCTTAGCGGATCCGGGACTGCGATCAGTTTTCGCACCGAATGGTACCCTCTTGAAAGTTAACGAAACCGCCTACAACAGAAAACTAGCAAAAACACTCGAACTCATTGGCAAATATGGCGTACGCACATTCTATAATGGATTAGTTGGTCTTAGTTTGATCCATGACATTAAGAAAGCTGGAGGAATAATCACAATGGACGATTTGAGAAATTATACAGTTAAAATGAGAACTCCACTCGTCGAAGACGTTCTTGGCCTTAAAATAATCGGCTTTCCCCCTCCGTCTTCGGGCGGTGCTACAATGATGCTTGTAAGTGTATAACCATACTTCCTTAATCTTATTTTTCATCAAAAATGTTTCAACAGTAAGTATATAATGCATAATTGTATTTCTAATGCCGCAGATGTTAAACATTCTTGCTAAATATCCAATCCCTTCGGGCTTAGAAGGCGCCCTTGGAGTCCACCGTAAAATCGAAGCTCTGAAAAATGCTTTTGCTGTGAGGAGTAATCTTGGTGATCCTGACTTTGTCAATGTCACTGCAGTTTTGTCAGATATGCTTTCTCCTACTTTCGCTAAGACATTGCAGCTAGATATAAATGACACCAGGACTTATGGTCCAAAACACTATGGTGGCAAGTAAGCTGCTTCCGGACTGAGAATACTCCGCTTTATTTGTACTCCGTTCTTTGTATTTATTTGTTTGCCGGATCTTCTTTCTTCCAGGTGGAACCCTCTCAATGACCACGGCACCAGTCACATATCCATTATAGATCAACACCGAAATGCTGTCGCTATGACTTGTACTGTGAATTCATTCTTTGGATCACAAATACTCTCGCCAAACACAGGAATGGTCCTTAACAATGAAATGGATGATTTCTCCATGCCCAGTTTACAAGATGGGCTTCCGGCTCCTCCTAACTTTATCAGACCAGGCAAAAGGCCATTATCATCCATGTCACCTACTATCGTATTGAAGGTATTTCCCCTTCGTTATTTTGCTCAACAGTGAAAACCTTTTATACGGCAAAGCTTAATGTTGATCAACTCCTATGCAGGATGGGAAGCTGAAAGCTGTGTTGGGCGCCAGCGGCGGAGCCAATATCATTGCTGGGACGACAGAGGTTTTCCTAAATCATTTCGTCCATAGAATGGAACCTCTCAAAGCAGTGATGGCTCCAAGGTTCTATCACACGGTTTGTGTCAACTCCATCCACCTCATCAATTTCCAATTTTACGTTGAAAGTAGCATGGACTTGTTAACCGATTACGTTTTCCATTCTGATTCTTGGTGCAGTGGGTACCGAATATTGCCTTCTACGAAAACTGGACCTCGGTGATCGGCGACCACTACCAAATGCCTACCTACATTCTGGCGTCCCTTAAAAAGAAAGGTCATCATCTGCAGGAGTTTACAAGTGCAGTAGTTAGCCAGTTTGCTGAACTGAACCAAATTGGAGACGTCGAAACACTTGTGGGTGTTAGTGATCCAAGAAAAGGAGGAGTTCCTGCAGCTTTTTGATGTCTGCGAATACACTTTTAAGAGAAAATAAAATTGTTGCCTCTCAATCGAAGGTCTCCAAAGCTTTCCTATTTTGAAATGATTAGATATGTACCTTAAGACCTCGCATTTTAATAAAATTTCTCATTTCAATATTTTTATGTGCGACAAATTCCAAAAACTAGAATATTTTTACCTGATCAAAACAGAGGAAGTGAGAAATTTCTTAATAAAATTCTTGAAAGTATGAGCATCTACGCTGCAATGTATGCTTAAGTATTGAACATAGAAGACAAAAATGAACTCAAATGAAAATAAGTGGAAATAGAGAATAGAAACAACCCTAAACATAGAATTTAATTAGAAAGAAGACATAAGAAAATCCAAATAATTAAATACTTTTAAGATGGAAACAAATTCAAATACAAATCACTACCAGGAATAGATAAGAACACAAATAATAATTTTAATAATATTAAACTTTAATAATAGCACGTTTCAAATTTAATGTGAAAGATTTCAAAAATTTCATGAAACTTGTTTCAATCCTTGTGGAACATGCATTTTGTCATTATACTGCTTTAAAACGTTTACCTGAAGCAACTAGTAATACTATAAAAATACCCAATAATATATTATTAGATTAGGTCGTACATTTACAATAAGATAATTATAATTTGAAATAAATATAAATTAAAAAGAATACTAATATGATTATTAACATTGCCTATATTATACATAGAGGCATTATTATGAGATGTTAAATAATTGTATTGCATATAGAAATAAGAAATTAATGTGAAATTTTAATTCATAATAATATCGTGACTTAGTTTCTTTTTATATGACATCACAATGTTGATATATTAATTTTTATCATATGGTTATACTTCAATTATTTATCATTAAGTAATATATTTAATATTATTTAATCCATTTTAAGTAGTTATTTTTTAAAATATTTTAATTTTATTTTACAGATGTTAATGTATTTTAACATGAAAGACATAAAAACGGAGTATAAATGCACATTTGTTAACCATCCATCTAAACCATAGAGTTTTGTTCCGGGGACCAAAATGCAAGCTGAAAAGCACTAATGAAGAAACATCAAAATAGAGATTTCAATTTAAAATAATTAAAAGTAAGGGGGTTTAACTAAAATATGCCTCATGATGTGAACTTGTTTGCATAATCAATGGCGCGGGCGTGCCAAATCACCGTCCGTCTAAACCATAAAGTTTTGTTTTTGGAACTAAAATGCAAGCCAAAAAAGACTAAAATGAAGAAACATCAAAATAAAGACTCAAATTCAAAATAAATAAAAGTAAGAGAGTTTAATTAACATATGCCTCATGGTGTGAAATTGTTTGCATAATCAATGGCGCGGCCGTGCCAAATCATGGCGCGGACTTCGACCTCCTCACCGCCCTCGCGCCAAAAACAGTGTCCCCACACATCTAATTTTAAATTTGATAATTTTTTATTTTTAAATTAAAATAAGTGAACAGATTAGAGATAATTTTAGGTTTTTATATTTTTTTAAAGCAGAGCCACCATACCTAAGAGGAAAAAGGGAGTAAATACCTAAAAAATAATTTAAAAATAAGTTAAGAGTAACATAGAAAGCACTAGTAGCCAAAATACCTAAAAAATAATTTGAAAATAATAATTACGATAAAAAATTTAATTTAAATTAGTGAAAAATATTAAATAATCAAACCTATTAATTGTTAGTCAAATTAACACTTTCTTTTGATAAAATGGGAGGAGCACTATGAGTTGACAAATTAATTATATTTTCACTAAAATTCTCCAATTATATATATGAATTTGTTGCATCAACTAAATGAAATTTAAATATTAAGAATGCAAAAATAATAAAAAATTTGTTAAATTAAAAACGTCAAAAAATTAAAAAAAAAATAAGATCATGGACAATATCATAAAAATTACCTTTCTCTCTAAAGAGACAATCTTATTTTTTTCACTTGTTCGACTTAAGAACACTTCGAAATTTATTAAGAACTCAATCACCAACACTAAAAACTAATGTAAATGTAACTGTTTGTATAGGAATAGTTAATATATCTTGAGCTATAGAAGAGAGCTAAGGATAATGAAATTAACCTATTGCTTTTTCAAATGATATAATATCCAAGTCAACTATTCGTCTAACAAGTGATTAATCTAACTATAACTTCAATTGTGTCTATTGGATAGAAGCATCCGTATTCATACTCTCAAAATTATCAAACTCCTATTATATTTAAAAAAATATATTACACCAATAAAAAATACTAGTTTAGACATAAGCACAATCAAGAACATTCACCACAAATATATATATATATATATATAAATAAAGAATAATCAATACTTACCAATATTCTTGAAAATTTATGCTAATTTTTTCTTCTTTTCTTTCTCTTATTTTTACAAAACCTATTCTTTGATTTTAACAAAAGGCGAGACACGCAGAACATGCTAAATTTTATTAAAAATTAATAGATGTAATATAAATGTCTAAATATGTAAGCATGCACTTAAATTTTATATAAAGCAAAGCCTTATCATGCGGCATTTGCATGTGGTGGGGAGAGGCCCACGAAGAAGCAAGATAGCATGGAATCCTTAACTCAACAGCAAATGTGAACCCGTGTTTACTTTAATATAAATATCAAAGTAAATTATGTGGACGAGTAATACATAAAATGTAAATTTGCCTTATACATTACTACATAACACATCAACCGGTGCACTTCGATGTTGGTTTTCTCGCTGTAAAAGTAAAGACAGTAAAGCATATTACAAACTGAAAATTAAGAAAAATATAAAATTTACGCGTGAAGGCATCATTCCAATTTTTAATAAAATAAACAGCCGGTGGACTTGGATGGTGGGTTTCTTGCTGTAAACCAATTTTTTTTTTTAAATAAAATATTTCAATTAGCGAAGAAGCACGTGAATGTTGAATAAGACAATATGCCACCACTTGAAATATTTATACTAATAGTCTAATATATTAAATAGGGTGAAAAAAATTTGAAATCACTGTGTTGAGCATTCATATTTCATGTAACAACTTTTCTTTGATATAATTATGAATTTTTAAATTTTTTAAATTTTTTAATTTACATTCTCGATTTTTAGTTCTTGTTACTTAGTTATCGATCATTATTACCATACTTTGGCAAGACTATGACTGTATAACATGTAAAATTATATAAAGTCTGTGTATATAGCACATAAAATTTAGGGTTTAGTTGGATCATTTTGTGTTTAATAAATAATATTTTTCTGTCAGTTGTGTTTTGTATTTTAATTGAATAAACTATTTTTTTCTGTTGAATATTGATAAAATCTATAAACAAATAACATTCAATGGATTTAATTATATATATATATAAATAAAACCAAATTTTTATTTCAAAAAAATTTCAATTGTTTAGTTTATTATATATTTAAATCACTAACTAACTCCATCTAAAAAAACAAATAAGTAAATAAGTTACAAAACTCAATTCTAGTTATAACTTGCAACTAAAATAAGAGAAAAATATTATGTCAAATATATGTTAGTTGGCAAACTTAATACATATTAGCCGTTAAATGTTTTCGACAAATTAACATGTTATTCAAGTCGTGCATTACCTCGGTTATCAAATTACAAAGGATAGATTATTCCGTAATAAAATGAAACTACAATACGAATGAAATATGTAGAATTGTGCTACAGTAGGTTTAATAAATATTTTTAATATTATAAATTATATATAAAAAACTAATTAAGATTATATAATTAATAATTTATCAAAAATGGAGAGTATTAATCGATAAAATTTATCTTCACTTATTTTTGTTAAAAAAAATTAGCCTTGGTTATAATTGAGAGGAGTTATATGACCTTTTATTTGGAGAAATTTTTATTATTAGATAATTTTTATTTTCTTTGTATGACTACATTTTAATTTGTTGTTATCTATAGAAATTTTATTTAAATTATTGTTAAATAAAATACCACAAGAAATTTAAAAATGATCTGTTACGAAATTATGGTAATCAAATATTAAGTTAAAAACATTTTAATTTTTCTTGTTTACAAGTAATTGATAATTTTTAATATTAAATTAAAAATAAATATATTTAAAACTATTGAAAATAATGTAGCATTATAATGCAAAAGAACCTTAAATATTGTAATATTTAGGTAATAATGTGCGCATAATTTAAACCAAAATGTAGTTGTAGTTTAGTGGTAAGAAATCCACATTTTGACTTTAAAGACTTGGGTTTGAATCTTAGTAGTCATAATTTTTTTTTTTAAAAATAGTAATTGTGTCATGAATGATAAAGGGGTTGACATGACACAGTTACTCGAACTATAATCGTGTCATAAGTGGGTTAGTGGGTTCAGAATATTAAACCTAAACATGACTTAATTGATAAATGGGTGACATGAATCTAATATAAGTAATAATTGTTTCAACGTAATCCAGCCAAACATGTTGGCTTCACAAGTCAGGTCCAAAATTACAACCACTATATATATATATATATATATAATTGCATTTTCATATGTATATCTTTGAGTACTAATTAGTCCAATCATAGCTAATAAGCTAATATTTAAACATCACCTATATGAAGTTTAGAAAAAAATTTAATTTATTTATATAAAATTTAAAAAGTATTTGTAAAATGTATGGCAATCAACAAAATTTTTGGTGATTCAAAATGTGTGTTTATGGTTTTATTTTTATTTTTTAAAAATTTGTATAGTTATAGAAATTAATTTAATTTTTGTAAAATTCTAACACAAAAATTGACCTAGGTAAATCACATTTAAATGAAAAGAATATTTTATGTTGTGAAATATTAGCTCAAATATAAATATGCAAGTTTTTAGTCATAATTATAAATCTCAATAATACAAGGGGAGGTGGCTATAGTTATGAATTTGGGACTAAGACGATATTTTACAAAGGTATTTTTGATATAATCCTGTAATCATAGGATCTAATTGATATTTCCCTTTACGGATCTCCCGCTTCATATTGTCGGAATGCACTTGTTTTATAGCAAGTTATATGGTTTTAAAAACTTGTAAATTCCTAAAAATTAAGCCGACCACTTAGGAAGCCTAAATCCTTATATGACACCACATAATGCCAAAGATGATATAGTTTTAGTACTTTCATGCCCGTATTCATTGCATTCCCACGCGGTTTTCTGAATTTTAATTCAAAATACTTAATTATAGTCAATTAGAAAGAGAATTTTACTTAAGACTTTTTAAGAGAGAGGATTTCTAGTTCTATGAATAAGACGAAGAAAAGGAGGAAGAAGAAGCAAAGCAGAAGCAGAAGCGGAAGAAGAAGCACGGCATAAGAAGAGAAAATTGGAAAGATGTCTTGTAAGAATTTCTAGCTCTTCTGCGTGTCTTTCCTATTTGCATGCTTAATATATACTGCATACTCTAATTAATTTTGTGTTCATTTCACCCTTTTTTTTTCTAACGTTAAAGCAATAGTTGAAGACTTTATAGAGTATATTTTCTTAGAATTTCTTATTTAGGACATCACTCTTCAATTTTCGAAGGCATTAATTAGAATCCATGGTGACTCAAACGGACCAAAAGTTGTCGCCATTAAATTTTGCTGTTGCCAGCTGCCGATTATCATCTTTAACTGTCATCCGTTTAAGTTACTCTAAATATTATTAAAATATTTGTTGAACACTCTATATAATGATAGAATAGCTATTATTTTTTTAATAATCGTTTGCTGTAAATTTAAAGTTGAAGTTTTGGATATTGAAACTTTAATTTTAAATTTACGGTGAATGATTATTCAAATAATAATAATGATAGGACTAGTATGTAGAGTATTGGGTGCCAAAACTTCAACTTCAACTTCCTACAATGATAATATTTTATTATAGAACTTCCATTGCCAATCCCTGTAAGCTAATCCAAGCTCAAAAAATAACATAAATATATTCTTAAATATTATTTAAATTTAAACATATTTAAATGTATAATTTGCATTTTATAAACCATGAATTTATTTTCGTATTTTATAATGATTTGGCATAAAATTTATATATTAAACATGATTGAATCCATATTTTATGCAATTTTCTATGTATATCTAGATCACAGGAAAACATATTGTTACAGAATGCACACCAATATGGATAATTACTTGCATGATTGTCTTTTACTCTTATAAATTATTTTATTTTGGAAAGACGATAAGCAAATGACAACTCTGAGCAAGGAGAAGACAAGGGTCAAATAAAGAATTTGGAAGGGAAAAAAAAAAAGAAAAAAGAAGTTGGTAATTAAAAGAAGAAAGGCACTAAAATTGAAGAAATCCCCTAAACTTAGTCATATAATGTATACTGTAAAATTTCTGTACATACTTCTGGTGAAGTTTTGGATTGTAACAGTTAGATAGAAATTTGGATTGTAACACTTAAATAAAAAGTTTGAGAAAAGACACTTATCTCCCTTGACCAATTGTTCATGATCCTAAAGATACATAATTGTCTTTCATTTCATATTTTTTGAATACGGAAAAACCTATTGTGTAATCCCCCTTTGTTTATATTTTAGTTGTTTTCTGGGTTAATGTGGATCAAACCCATCAAGCATGCACCTTGCTGCTGCTCTCTCTTCTTTCCAAATCCCCAATCTTACTCTGGCACCACCATGGCCTCTCTTACCCTTCTTTCTTGTCTACCTTCCCTTTTTCAAGACTGCATCTGCTGGCTTTAAATTGGTTGCAATCCTTTCATTATTAAGCGCTTGGGCCACCAATTTTCACGGGATTATTGGTGTGTTAACACTGTTGGTGGTATTCTTGAGTGAGCTCAAAGTGATCTGTCTCCAGCTCCTAAAAACACCGACACACGGTATCATGATTTTTTTTTATGGCCATGCGCAGTCCATGGTTTCAGTTTTTAATGTAGGACAAAAAGTATAGTAAAATAACTTAGAAAGTTTAACGTTTTTCTGTGATAGCCATGTGCAGTTCATGGTCTTAGTTTTTATGTAAGACAAGAAGTAGCAGTAAAATAAATTAGAAAGTTTAATATTTTTCTATGATGGCCATGTGCAGTTTATGGTCTCAGTTTTACATAAAATAAGAAGTAAGGATAAAATAAATTAAAAAGTTTAGTTTTATTATTATTATAAATTTTTATTTGATTTTATTGTTTAAGTAAGATTTTATTTTATTATTTTAGTTTTGATTAAATTCTTTATACATGGGAAATCTTTGTTATTGTAGAATTAGGATATATATTACTATAAATAGTTTTTATTATTTGTAAGAGATTCGCCCAGCAGCAGTCAATGGAAGCGACGGCCATGTCGGGGTCTAAGCGGCTACCGGTGCGACCTCGGCCACATCATACCTGAATTATAGTTTTTATTGTCATTCATGACAGAGACGAGAATGAATTATTGGTGGTGTGTATTTGGTTGCGTTGCGTGAGTAGAGAGAGAGCGCAACTCAAGCAGAACAGAGCAGATATACTTCATGGGAAAAGTTACCTTTTTCTTTTACCATAATACCCTTAAAACAAAGGGCAAAGTGACAGAGCTCTTTTTTTTATCAAAATACCCAATACTCTTAAAACAATCCGCAAGGTAACGGAGGCATATGGCTTCAAGTGAGATAAGTGTTTCTTTCTTTAAATTTTCTTTCTAAGTGTTACATTCCTAAACCTTAGAGACGTATGTGTTAATTCCTTATATTTTATTTTGTTTTTAAATCGTGGTTGAAATAAAGTATTTGAACAAGTGAACAAATTGAAATAATTTTTGGAAGAAAATATGTTTTGAATTTGTTGTTTGTGAGGGACCTGAAACTATTGGTGTTGACGGTTGCAGCTTTTTCAGTTTTATGGCTCGCCGTAGTGTTCTTCTTCCTTTCGCTGTTGGCTTCCGCTTCAGCCAGACGAGAGGAGGTTGTTACATCTGAAGGTGTTGTTGCCACCGACGATGGCCGATGTTCTGAAATAGGGAGGGACGTTCTAAAGAAAGGAGGTCATGCTGTGGATGCAGCTGTTGCCGCTGCTTTTTGCTTGGGAGTCGTCAGTCCGGCGTCAAGCGGCATCGGTGGTGGAGCCTTTATGCTTATTAGGCTAAAAAACGGCAAGACACAGGCATTTGACATGAGGGAAACGGCCCCAATGAAGGCTTCTCAGGATATGTATAATGGAAATGAGATTCTAAAGAAGTTTGGTATCCTCTCCGTAGCAGTTCCTGGCGAAGTTGCAGGCCTTTACAAAGCTTGGCAACTGCACGGCAGGGTTAAGTGGCGGGACCTTATAAAGCCAGCTGTGGATCTTGCTCGTAATGGATTCAAGATTTCTTCATTTCTTCGCTATCAGATGGAGGAAACCGAATCTAGGATCCTAGAAGATGAGGGACTACGGGAAATTTTCGCACCGCATGGTAAAATCTTGAACATTAATGATACATGCTACAACGAAGAACTAGCACGTACACTTGAAGAAATTGCAAAAGACCATCAAACACTCTACAACGGAGAAGTTGCAGTTAGATTGATCAATGATATTAAGAAAGCTGGAGGAATAATTACAAAGGAGGATTTGCGAAACTATGAGGTTAAAATGAGAGAGCCAATCGTTGGTGATGTTCTTGGTCATACACTTATCGGAATGCCGCCTCCTTCTGCGGGTGCAGCTACAATGTTGCTTGTAAGTGTATCATGATACTTGTTTCATAATTAGAAAAAAAATTGTCTTAACAATATGTAATCCATAATCTCATTTCTACTTCGCAGATGTTAAACATTCTTTCTCTATATCAAATCCCTTACGGTTTATTTGGCGACCTGGGAGTCCACCGCAAAATCGAAGCTCTGAAACATGGTTTCGCTGTCAGGAGTAATCTTGGTGATCCTGATTTCGTCAATGTTTCTGCAGTTATCACAGAGATGCTTTCTCCTCGTTTCGCTATGGCATTGCAGAGAACCATTAGTGACCAGAAGACTTATGGTCCGTTGCACTACGGAGGCAGGTAAACTGCTTTTTTTCGGGCGAAACCAGATATATTGACATTCTATGGATATAGTTGTCTGCTTGATCTTATAATTTCTTTCTTAGTATAGGTGGAATCCACCACGTGACCACGGAACTAGCCACGTGTCAATTGTAGACAAAGACCGAAATGCTGTAGCTATGACTTGTACATTGAATTCATTCTTTGGATCAGAAGTACTATCACCAAGTACAGGAATGGTGCTTAACAATCAAATGGATGATTTCGAAACGCCAAATATATTTGATGGGCTTCTGTCATTTCCTAACTTTATCAGTCCTGGCAAGAGGCCATTATCATCCATGTCACCCACTATCATCCTGAAAGTACGTATTCCGCCCTCGTTTTTCACCAAACTTATTATGTATGCCGCAATTCTTAATGTTAAACTTTTATACTGCACTTATGCAGGATGAAAAGTTGAAAGGTGTGTTGGGTGGCAGTGGCGGAGCACATATCATTGGTTCGACCGCACAAGTTTTTCTGAATCACTTTGTCCACGAAATGGGACCTCTCGAAGCAATCATGGCTCCGAGGTTCTACCATACGGTTTGTGTCTACCTCTCTACCTAATCGGTTGAAAGTATATTGTGGAGCTCTTAATCTAATGAATATATATATTCTTCATCTTTTATTCTTCTGTGTAGTGGGTACCGAATATAGCTTACTACGAAAACTGGACTTCAGTGATCGGCGACCACTACCAAATGCGTAACCACTATGTGGAATTCCTTAAACAGAAACGTCATTTTGTCAAGGAATATGTAAGTGCAATAGTTTGCCAGTTTGTTAAAGTAGAGGATAACGGAAGGACTCGGAAACTTGTGGGTGCTAGTGACCCAAGAAAAGGAGGATATCCTGCTGGTTATTGACTGTTGCCAAGTACTCCAAGAACCCAATTCATGAAACAACTGCTGGTTATTTTAATTAAAATTTTTCGTTTTCATATGTCAATCTAGATTCCAAGGACTAGACTATATTTATCTGGACAAAACAGAGAGAGTGAGAAATTTCCATTACAATGTCTTCCTAGTAGAAAATCAAGCAAACATTTATTTGAATTTTTTGGTGGATACCTTGAGTTTTTATTTTTGATTTATCGAATAAATACATAATTTGTCTTATTGTAATGTTAGAGTTAATACCGATTTTCGCCTTCAATATCCAATGAGTAAAATTCCCCCTTTCATGATGATGATATGTATAACAAAAGAAAATAAAGAAGAGCTTTTCCCAACAAAAACTCTTTGATACGTAAATTAGAAACTATTTATGGTTTTTTTTAGCAAAAAAGGCAATCACCGTTTATTAGATTCAGACTTACTACAAAGAAAACCCTTGTAGTTAGGAATTTTCTGTTATTCTAACAGAAAATGTAGGCTTTTACAATATTACTCTCGTCATTCCTGACGTGCAAATGGGATAATAGAACAAAAATCGAGTACTTTTTCACATATATATTAAATTAATTAGAAATTAATTTTTTTCTCTTTCATTACCTTTTTTTAATTTTAAAACCAAAGTAATAAAATTTTTATTTAAATAATAAGAGTACAGAGTACAACAGCAGCTCTAAGGCAAAGGAAAAAAGCAAGAAAAAAGCTAGAAGAAACAAGAAATCATCTGCAGGCTGCAACAAAAATGTTATAAAACTCTGAAGTTTGGAACACTCAAATTAAAGCATTTAATAGGGGATCCTTATGATGTTATAGGGTGGTGATGGCCACCAAGTAAAAGGAAGGGAGCTAAACCTGAGTTGGCCAATGAATTCGCAACTCTTTTTCCTTTTCTGATAACATGGCTAACGTGAATTGTCATCTGATTAAGCAAGTGTGAGCATGCAGTTTTCCATCTTATAAGAATAGTCTAAGGGAGGTATGAGCTTTTCCTCTTCAAACAACGAACCAAAGCTAAAGAGTCACGATAAATCCAAATTTTCCGACCGTCCTTTGACCAAGCTTCCTCCACTGCTAAAATAATTGCCATAACTTCAGCGAAAAAGGAAGTTTGTGTTCTTAGACTAGTTACGAACACACCAATATAAGAGCTATTAAAGTCGCGAAAGACAACCCCATAAGCAGATGGTCTGGGATTATGCTTAGATAGGCCATCAGTGTTTATTTTGACCCATCCAATTGATGGAGCGAACACCGGAATGACCTTAGGTGTCATTCCAAAATTTGGATAAATTCGTAAAAGAGAGAATGTGAGCAAATCATTAAAGTGAGCCACATTACCAGGGCAGTGACGGCAAAAGATTTGCAATAAGGATTTGCCTAAAGCTTTTGCCCCTTGGCGACAAGAATTAGCATCCTAAAACCTTACTAGATTTCAAGTTCTCCAAATAAGATAAACTACACAAGCACACGCCGCAGTCTACATGTTCCAAAGGTGGGTTGGAAGCCTTTTAGAGATAATCTTTATCCAAAAGGTACTTCAATCACTAGAATTATGGACTGAAACCTTGAAAATCTCTAGAATTCAATGCTATAAATTTCTTGCAAAATAGAAAGAGCAGAAAAGGTGTTGAATTGACTCACAGCAGTTGTAGGATGAACAGAGGAGACAGGTGGAGAGTATGACTATATCACGACATCTCAGAAGGTCATCAGTCGACATCTTGCCATGAAGGATACGCTAGAGCAAGATTCAGAATCTAGGAGACAAATAGTGTTTCCTGATCACTAAACGCCACGGAATTGTCATATAAGAAGGCCAACAATAATCACAACCATCCCTAAGATTAAGATTTCCCCCTTTAGAATGCATCTAGATTAGACGATCAGTAGAGGGGAAGCATAGAAGTATAATTTCCTTAATTTTCTGTGCAAGATCTGGGAAATATTGAGAAAAATTATTGGAAAGGTTCCATGGTCAACTGTTAATTGCATTAGCTACTGTAGCTTTTAAAGAATTAGAATCTGAAGAATAGAGTCTCGAAAATTGAATTTTAAACCCAACAGCCATGCTGAAAAGAGATCAATCTGCCATCTTCAATTATCCATCTGATCTGAGGAAAAATCTATAATTTTGACGGCAATACTTCCTTCGTCTCATGATAATCTCATTGGAACTCTCACTTATAGAAAATATATTGTAGAGTTTAAAGTTGTCTCTATAACACTAATTTCTAGTAATATTATAAGAATACCCAATAATATATTAATATTAGATCAGATCTGTACATTTACAATGAGATAATTTAAAATAAATATAAATTAATACGAATACTGATTTGATTGTCAACGTTGCCTACATTATACATGGAGGCATTATTATGAGATGTTAAATAATTGCATTGCGTATAGAAATAAGAAATTAATGTGAATCTTTCATAATTATTGCACAGTAGTGCTTCTTATTCAGAGTATTCAGATGTATATTCTTTGAGTCAACTGAACTGGCAAGATTAGTGGCAGTTACTGCTTAACTGAAGAAAGGAAGTTTGTTATTGATGTTAACAAACGGATAACAACCTGGAGCACAGGATTTAAAGGCAGTGATAGAGGAGTGATAGTTGATCTTGGAGTAGAGAGAAAAAGAGAGTGAATGAAAAATACGAAGGCAACACTGTAATAGAGGATTTCTTTCTTGATCAAACCTGAGAGTGTTCTGGGTGTATGAATTTGTACTCTGAATCTTGAATACTCAATAAAGCTTCTATGGTGATCTTGCTCATGGACGTAGACAGAAATGCTGAACCACGTATATGCAGTGTTCTTCTTGGTTTTTGTTAGTTTCTTTTCTTTTCTTGAGTATTCACAAATAGAAGATGTTGTGAAACAATTCACTTTGATTATCAGGAGTAAGAGTTGCTAGTTAATTCTGCTTGAGAAATCCTGAGGTGTTGATTGTAAGTTCAGCTTATAAAAATTATGTCATGGCTTAATTTCTCTTTTATAAAACATCATAATGTGATGTAACAATCAAAATTAAAATTCAAAAGGATTGTCAGCTCAATTATGAATTCTCATGATTGGGATGTACGGTTGGAAACAGCCCTTCAAATCACAAAAGACTTAATATTGTTAAATTTAACTAATTTAGACAATTTAGTATATTTGTGGCAATTACTTTAATTTGTAAGATCCATTGGAGTAGTACAACGAGATTTGGGGTTCAATATTTCTGTCCCAAAGAGATAACATAGTTATAAAAAGAACATTTTAATTATTCATTTTCAAGCTTGATTAAAATTTTTTACGATATTTTTAAATAGATAAAAAAAAGGTCAAAAAAATTTTAACTTTTCACTTAATAAAGTTTAAAAGAAATTAAATGACGTGCATACAGACAAAATTAACTTTTTGGCTGATCATCTCGCCGCTTATTTTGTAGGAAAATATTTTCCTCAAGACCAAAAAAGTTCAACTTGATCAATAGATAATTAAAGATGGTGGTTGAGGTAATAAAGAACTTGATTTAAGAAGACCTTTTTATTAAAGTCAACATTGCTAATTTTTCTGTTGTGAACTAAAATTTTTTTCTTAAAAATAAAAAAGCTCTTCGCACAAGGAACCATCCTCTGTCATTTTCGAGCATAAATCTAGAACATATGTTTTGATAATTTTATATAATTAAGAATTTAGACTTTCTGTATTGACGTAAGACTTTTTGTAAATGAATACTTTGAGATCTTATGGCATATGTAATATACATTTTATAATTCAATATAAAAATAATCAAAATTATAGTATTATAAAATAAGTATTTTATATTCATGTATTGCTCACCAGACATGGCCTTAGCGTTATATGAGGGTCAATTTAAATTTCTAAAAGTTTTTAATTATTGCACGTATTAGAAAATAGTAATTTAAAAACAGTAGTTGAACTAAACAAATTGATTTAAGAAAGACTACTCGACGAAGTCAATACAAGAATTAAAAAATAAATTGTATGACTTTTTTTTCTTTTTCATTTTTTGACATTAAAAAATTGTATGACTCTTCATATAACAAAGTATTCCTTGTCTTTTAATGTTTTAAAATAATAAAATTCCCCCAATAATTAATTGTCGTAGGAAAGTAAAAAAAAAATATTAGAATTATGAGTAAGAATCGATTGTCGTGCTAAAAATAATTTTTTTTATTAACTATGAAGATTAATTAAGTACAGAAAATATGTCTTTAGATAAGCTAAAAGTATAAATCGAAAGGTAACATTAGTCATACTTTAATTCCAACCGTCGGAATCAAACCTTCAAATTACGAAATACTAACATTTTTTCAATAACCCAAATTAGGGAATATATAAAAGAGAAAGAAAAATCAATACAAAATAAAAGTGAATTTGATAAACTAGATATTCATTTTACCATTTAATCTCATAACTAAATTTTATCTAAATATTTAAAAATTGATAATATGCAAAGGTCTTCTAAGTACTTAAATATTATTTAATGAATGGAAATAAGATAATCTATAAGAATTTAGTTTATTTAAATTGATATTTTCTCCAACATATTTGTTATGAGGTAATGACCATAACAATTGCATCACTGTAGCAAATTTTTAAATAGAATGAAGTCAACAACAATTATAGCAAATTTTTTATCTGCCGATTAGTTGCATTTATTCACATTACTGTATAATATTTTAATTCAATTCACATTGTATTTCACGCGGTTTTCTGAATTTTAATTCAAAATATTAAATTAAAGTCAATTAGATAAACAGAACTCAACTTAAATTTTTTAAGAGACAAAGAGAATTTCTTGTTCTATAAATAAGATGAACAAAAGGAGGAAGTGGAATCAGAAGCGCAAACAGAAGCAGAATAAGAAGAGAAAATTAGAAAGATGTCTTGTAAGAGAATTTCTAGCTCTTCTGCATGTCTTTGATTTTTGCATGCTTAATATATTCTCAATACTCTAATCAATTATGTGTTCATTTTTTTTGTCTTTTTACCTGCTTATCAGTAAACTGCTAGATAAAAAACACCAGTTAAAAATTTAATAGAGTATATGTTGTCAGAATTTCTTGTTTAAGTTGTTCATTCTTCACTTTTTGAAGACATTAATTAATTGTTGTTAATAGAAAAGTGAAATTCTGTTTTGAATTTCATATTTCTTATATTGCTTTGTGAGACTTTATTAGTTGAAAAAATTTAATACATATAATGAATTGTTTCTTATAATGATAGGTTATATTATGATTTAGAATTATTAACATCTTGTTTATTATATGCATTCATTATTTTTTACGAAGATATTAAATTTGTTATATCTTATTCGACTAATTCAATCGCAATCTGATGCGATCTAATATGTTATTTTATTGAATTTAATGCCGTTAAATTCAATCAAAAATTCTAAAATTCACTGTCAGTAGTAGAATTTTCAAACCAAATCTGCTGTAATCTAATCCAAGTGTAAAAAATAATATAATGATATTCTTAAGTATTATTTAATTTTAGACATATTTAAATGTTTAATTTGTGTTTTACAAACTACGAATTTATGTTAATAATTTATAACAATTTGACGTAGAATTTATTTATTAAGGATGATTGAATCCATGTTTAATTTTATGCAATTTTGTCCAGATCATTGAAGAAGATATAATTACAGAACACCAAAATGGATTATTACTTGCATGATTGTCTTTTACACTTACAAATTATTTTATTTTAGAAAGAAGACAAGGAAATGGAAACTCTGAGACATAAAATTTTTGCTATATATCATATGGAAGAAAGTCTTAAAGGGATCATTTCTAATCATGCACTCCATTCTACATTGAAGATCTAATTATTTAAAAATTTTAAAGGGAAACTGATGCAACGAGATAAAAATTACTTCGTCGAATTTTAGTTGAATCTAAACACGGAAATTTGTTGAAAAGAAGAAAAGCACTAAAATTGTAGAAATCACCTAAACGTAGGTAGTCATATATATTACGTATATTGTGAAATTTTCTAGTTTGTGTCTATTTTTCTGCTTCTTTTTTCGTTGTTAGTAG
Organism: Azadirachta indica; assembly: GCA_022749755.1. Taxonomy (NCBI): domain Eukaryota; kingdom Viridiplantae; phylum Streptophyta; class Magnoliopsida; order Sapindales; family Meliaceae; genus Azadirachta; species Azadirachta indica. The sequence goes on from CM040447.1 coordinate 7,401,363, forward strand.
CTCATAATTTTGACATCCGCTTGTTTTATACATTTTATTTTGTTTTTAAATGTAAACAGTTTAAATAAAGAATTTGAATGAGAGAACAAGCTGAAATAATTAACGGAAGAAAACATGTTTTGAGCTTGCTTGCTGGGACCTGAAACGATTGATGTTGCCGGTTGCAGCTTTCTCACTTTCATGGCTCGCCGTAGTGTTGCTCTTCCTTTCGCTGTTGGCTCCCGCTTCAGCAAGATGCGAGGAGGTTGTTAGATCTGAAGGTGTTGTTGCCACGGATGATGCTCGATGTTCTGAAATAGGGAGGGACATCCTTAAGAAAGGAGGCAATGCTGTGGATGCAGCGGTTGCCGCTGCTTTTTGCTTGGGAGTCGTCAGTCCGGGGTCAAGCGGCATCGGTGGCGGAGCCTTTATGCTTATTAGGCTAGCCAACGGCAAGACACAAGCATTTGACATGAGGGAAACGGCCCCAATGAAGGCCTCTCAAGATATGTATAATGGAAATGAGGATTTAAAGAAGTATGGTATCCTCTCCGTAGCGGTTCCTGGCGAAGTTGCAGGCCTTTACAAAGCTTGGAAACAGTACGGCAAGCTTAGAAGCTGGGCGGACCTTATAAATCCAGCTGTGAATCTTTCTCGTAATGGATTCAAGATTTCTCCTTATCTCCGCCATCAGATGGAGGAAACCAAATCTGGGATCTTAGCAGATGACGGACTACAGGCAATTTTCGCACCGCAAGGTAAAATCTTGAACGTTAACGATACCTGCTACAACGAACAATTAGCACGGACGCTCGAAGAAATTGCAAAAGACCCTCAAACACTGTATGATGGAGAAGTTGCAACCAGACTGATCGATGATATTAAGAAAGCTGGAGGAATAATTACGAAGGAAGATTTGCGAAACTACGAGGTGAAAATGAGAGAACCAATCGTTGGAGAAGTTCTTGGTCATACACTTATCGGAATGCCGCCTCCTTCTGCGGGTGCAGCTACAATGTTGCTTGTAGGTCTATCATCATACCTGTTTCATCATTAAAAAAAAAAATCCTTTAAGAATATATAACCAATAATTTCTATTTCTACTTCCGCAGATGTTAAACATTCTTTCACTATATCAAATCCCTTATGGTATATTTGGCGACCTGGGAGTCCACCGCAAAATCGAAGCACTGAAACATGGTTTCGCTGTCAGAAGTAATCTTGGTGATCCTGATTTCGTCAATGTTTCTGCAGTTATCACAGAGATGCTTTCTCCTCGTTTCGCTATGGCATTGGAGAGAACCATTAGTGACCAGAAGACTTATGGTCCGTTGCACTACGGAGGCAGGTAAACTGCTTTTGTTCCCGGTGAAACCAGATATATTGACATTCTATGTGCATTTATTTGTCTGCTTGATCCTATGATTTCTTTCTTACTACAGGTGGAATCCACCACGTGACCACGGAACTAGCCATGTGTCGATTGTAGACAAAGACCGAAATTCTGTAGCTATGACTTGTACAGTGAATTCATTCTTTGGATCAGAAATACTATCACCAAGTACAGGAATGGTGCTTAACAATCAAATGGATGATTTCGAAACGCCAAATATATTTGATGGGCTTCTGTCATTTCCTAACTTTATTAGTCCAGGCAAAAGGCCATTATCATCCATGTCACCCACTATCGTACTGAAGGTATTCCGCCTTCATTTTCCTGCAAACTTATTATTATATATACTGCAATGCTTAATGTTAAACTTTTATACTCTGCTTATGCAGGATGGGAAGCTGAAAGGCGTGTTGGGTGGCAGTGGCGGAGCACATATCATTGGTTCGACTGCACAAGTTTTCCTCAATCATTTTCTACACGGAATGGAACCTCTCGATGCAATCAAGGCTCCGAGGTTCTACCATACGGTTTGTGTCAACACTGCGCTACATCTCTATCTAATCGGTTGAAAGTATATCAGAGAGCTCTTAATCTAATGTATATATATTTTTCATTCTTTATTCTTCTGTGTAGTGGGTACCGAATATAGCTTACTACGAAAACTGGACGTCAGTGATCGGCGACCACTACCAAATGCCTAACCATACTGTCGAATTCCTTAGACAGAAACGTCATTCTGTGAAGGAATATGTAAGTGCAATAGTTTGCCAGTTTGTTAAGGTAGAGGATGATGGAAGGACTCGAAAGCTTGTGGGTGCTAGTGACCCAAGAAAAGGAGGATGTCCTGCTGGTTATTGACTGTTGCCAAGTTCTCCAAGACCTTCAATTCATGATATAACTACTGGTTATTTTAATAAATTTTCTTCATTTCAATAATTTCATGTGTCGATCGAGATTCCAGGGACTAGAATATATTTACGTGAACAAAACAGAGCGAGTGAGAAATTTCCATTTCATTGTATTCTTACTAGAAAATCAAACAAATATATAGTTATTGAATGTTTTTGGTCGATACCTTGAGTTTTTATTTTTATTTGTTGAATAAAAATATAATTTAAATCTGTCTAATTGCAATGTTATTGTTGATACCCATTTTCGTCTTCAATATCCAACGAGTAAAATCTTCCCTCTCTCGTGATGATGATTTGCAGAACAAAAGAAAATCAGGTAAAGTTTCCCGACGAAAACCAATATTTGATACTAAGAACAAAAAATGTTTAGGGTTTATTTGAGAATAGTGAGACAAAATTTTGGCAAAATAGCTGCTATAGAATTCCATATGTACCTATCTCCCGTTCGTTGTCCTTTTATTGTTGACCTTGAAAATCATGGTTACGTATTTGGGGTTAGTTGGTTACCTCCCCGATAATTTAGAAATAATGAGATAATGGGTAGTTATTTTGCGATCTCCTTACTAACTGTCTATTTAATCCTTTATCCTTTAGGTTTATTGTCATGTGAACTCGATTCATCTTGGTTTGTTGTTGGTATTTACTAACGCTTAAAATTGGTATCAGGTAATTCTCTCCGCTAAATCAAGCCCTCTAATTTTTGGTGATAAAAAATTGTTGAAACTATTTCTTTCTGACCTGATATGGGAAATGGCTTCCTCGGCACGTTTTCAAATTATAGGCTATGCATGAAACGACGGTCATATTAATGGGCATTTCTCCCAAAAATGGCAACTGTCACCTCGTAGACCGAAACGCTTATGCATAGGAACAGTTTTCTAGCGTTTTGTTTTGTGAACTTATTTTTATCTAGATTTCTTTAAGTGAAATGCTATGTTGTTAGGTTTATAATGCAAAACGAAAAATTCCTCTTTAAGAGTTTGCTCTTAGAGATAATTTATTCAAAAAAAAAACACCAAAAATACTGGTCAACATCAGCAGAACGACCAACATAAATTGATTACGACGTGCTTCAGGCTTATACGAGTCCACCACAAGTACCTAATTAGAGTGATACTGTAGAGGCACTTATTTTTTGTCCATCTAAACTTGATGTCGGTATCACAGAGGTACTTGTTTTTTTGTCTTTTTTGACTTAATGTTGGTACCACGTAAATACTTGTTCTTTATCCATCTAAATATATTGTTGGTTTTATGGAGTTACATTTTTTTTTTTGTCCCTCTAGACTTGATGTTAATATCATAGAGGTACTTATTTTTTGTTCTTCTAAATTTAATGTTAGTATTGCAGAGATTATTTTTTGATCTTCTAGACTTAATGTTAGTACTATAAAGTTACTTATTTTTTGCCTTTGTAGACTTGATATTAGTATGGTAGAGATATTTGTCTTTTTTTTTTTTTTTTTTTGCTTCTTCTAGACTTATTATTGGTATCATGAAGGTATTTACTTTTTGTCTTCCTGGATTTAATATTACTATTTCGGAGGTACTTTTTTTTTTTTTTGATCCTTTTAGACTTGATGTTGGTATTTTGTTGGTACATTTTTTATCCTTTTGGACATTTGCCCGTAGCATGTATGTACAATTAATTCATTTTGCTGTGTAGGCCATAATTACTGCTTAAAACCATGTATTATATGTTAGCCTGTTTAGTCTTCTTCAATTAGAAATGGCAAGCAGATGAAACTTATACGGTAGCATCATAAATTGATTAAACATAAACAAATAAATAATGATATATATACTCAGAACTCTTACATTATATACATAAATTATATGTCACTAAGTCATGATAAATAGAAAAATATTAAAAGAGAATATATATCAAACTATAATTAAAACTTGGTTAGTATAATAGTATATTTTATTTATTCAAAACATAAATTTCTTTTAATAAAATTAATTTCAATTTAACATACATAATTATTTTAAATATTATTTATTCGTCTCATAATTTAACTAGAAATAATAAACCATAATATCTTTTCTATTCATGCTAGTAAGCAATGAAAAATTTAAACTAATTTTGGTCCTTGAGCATTAATATACTAGTATGCAAAATAATTGTATAATCATGAATAGAGAACAAAAAAAAACTATGGAGAAACTCAAAATCATACATTCTAATGAATTGAAAACCATATTAGTTTCAACTCAATGCATAAGTTACTGCTACAAAAGCGAGCTTTCTTGACATAAAGGTTTGTGATAGAAATAACTTCTATCACAAAACCCTAATATAATTCTATCAAAAATCATCCCGATATAATTGAAGTCTGTTTTAATAAATTTCATGACTAATGTCAAAAGAACTTTTGATAGAAAAATCATTTACCAATCAAATGGTATAGTTTGGTGAACAATCTATGTTCCGAAGTAATAGAAATGACATCATAGTTGATCTATTAACGCATACGAGCAAAATGACTGTCATTTGATATTATTTTATCTTGCCAAAATAATAGACAACTTTGTTAGATATTAATTTTTTTCGGGTCAAAATGATATCGTTTAACAGTTCTAAGACAAAACCAAATCGTCCCCAATTTTTGCAAGTGTTCAATTTTTTTTTTCTCAAGTGTCCAAATCTACTCCACTAACCCTTTGCCTTCAACGACGAAGCTCCAACATCAATCAATCCTTATATCGCCCACTCCGCTAATCGATCCCTTATTGCTCCTTTTTTTTCTTAACCTCCAAAAAACCCTAATTTATTCACTTAGATATCCACTTTTTCGCATAGCTATATGTCCTCATCTTTGTACGCATGACTATGGTTTGTTCTATTTAGTAGTGTTCTAGTTGATATTTGATACGTCTATACGTATATTTGTCCTTGAATTGAATTTGTATATTTAATGTATGATTTTGATATTGATTTGGTAGCAGTGTGTTCTATAGTGGATAATGTTGTGCCAAAGTGAAAAATACGGTTAAATACATTTGTAGATTCCCGATGATTTCACGAATTTTGTTATGTCTATGTATATATGTTATTGTTTTATTTATCTGTATATACATTCATTTTTCATATGTGAGCAGACTTGTGACCGTAGTTCCTTGCGCAGAATCTTGTTTTCGCATGAGGGAGAAGGAAGATATCTGTGTATTGAGAAATTTTTTCTTTTGTATAAGTACAAAAATACATTAATAAATAATGATAATAATAGAGGAAAGGAGTACAAGAGCAGTCCAAAGACTAATGGAACAAATAAGATACTGACCAAAAATTGCCAAAACCAATGGCAAGAAACTACATCGAAAAGAAACGACAGTAACCTGCATTTTTAGTGGAACAAAATTTCACACAGAAGCATATTACCAGCAGAACCAGCAGCAATATGCATCTACATTAGGCAACAAAGAGCCAACAAATGAAGCATCAAAGCAGCAACTAGTATATACTAGGAAGCACTGCAGCAATCAGCACCAACTGAATGCTATATGTCCTGCAATCTTCGTGACATCAAAAATTGCACACAGCAACAAATAACAGTAGCAAAAATCTGTGTATTGAGAATATTGTACGCATTAAAAAATGAGAATTTAAATTTTTTTGGGTTTTATTATAGACTGGATTTTAGATTTGGACTCGAATGATATTTAGCTCTAAACCATAATAATATTAATAATAAATATGGCTTGACTCGGATGATATTTTATGTATTGCTTATCTAACAGGCCTTAGCGTTATATGATAGTCAACTTAAATTTCCGAAATTTTTTAATTATTGGACATATTTAAAAAAAAAATTAAAAACGGTAGTTGAACTAAAGAAATTGATTTAAGATGTCTATAAAAGAATTAAAAAATAAATTGTATGACTCTTCATATAACAAAGTATTCCTTGTCTTTTATTGGTTTAAAATAATAAAACTATATTTTCCCATTGACGATATTTTATGCTGGATTCACCTGATATTTACTTCTAGATTCTAATGATATTTTTAGCTAAAATCGAATCACATTTTATGTTGAACATAACTAATATTTAAATTGAATATTGAAAATTGAAATAATACCAAATTAAATTTGGTTATACGGTGTTACTCGTTAACTGCTTTACCATTCAATAAATCAGTGTATATTTATGATAATCATGAAATTTAAGATTATATATTTTAACTCATTATGTAATAAAAATAAAAATAAATACATATATTTTGGTTCACCATGGCATTTTTTTACCGTAATAATTTCTTTTAGAAATCAAGTTAATGCTTCATAAAATATAATATTTGTTCCTTTAAATCTTGTAAGATGGTAAAAATAAAAATAAAAATAATAAATTGACCTTTATTTTTTTTTCTTTAACTGCACGAACTATTAATATCAGATTTTACTCTTTAATATCAAATAGTAAAATTTATTTATATGTGATAAAAAAAACTTGCTCTATCTTTATTTTCCTTCTATTTATACACTTTCTTTTTTCCTTTTTCATTTGGATCTCTCGTAGTTTTAATTTTAATAAAATTTTGATTAAAATGTCGGTAACTCATAGCATATTCTATTTTCCTTGAAGAGGTCATACCTAATGTTTAAAGAAACTCTCGTCTTAACTGGGCCCAATCTGCATGTTCCAGAGAAGAAAATAAGAGCCTAACCGGGTGAGACACTCAAAAGAATGTGAAATCCCAAGATATTAAGCATAACAATATATCTATATATATGTATATATATATAGATAATTATATATAACCAAGAATTCATACTTTCTGTATTGAGATAGACGTTTTGTAAGTGAATACTTTCGGATCTTATTTGGCATATCGAATATAGATTTTATAGTTCAAATATAAATATAAATATTTAAAAATATATATTGTCATATTTTAAAATAAGTATTTTATATTATATTGCTTACCAAACATGGCGTTGGCGTTATATGATGGTCAAATTAATTAATTTCCGAAGTTTTTTAACTATTGGACGTATTTAAATATAAAGATTTAAAAAGGGTAGTTGAACTAAAGAAATCGAAAGAAGTCAATAATGGTTAATTTAAAATAATAAAACTCACTTACCAAATGTTTAACTGGTTATTTGAAAGTCAAAAATATGAAAGAATTATTAGTAAGAATTAATTGTCTTACTAAAAATAACTTATTGTATTAACTATGAAGATTGATAAGTGCAGAAAATATTTCTTTATCAAACTTAAAATATAAATCAAAACAAATTAGGTAACATCAATGATACTTTAATTCTAACAGTTGGAAACGACCTTTCAAAGTACGAAATGCTACTTATATTTTTAAAAACCCAATTAAGAGAATATATTAAAGAGAAAGAAAGATCAGCACAAAATAAAAGTAAATTGACCAACTAAATATTATGTCACTATTTAATGACTCATAATTAAATTTTAACTAAATTTTTAAAAATTGACAATGTACAGAATTTTTTTAATTACTTAAACATTATTTAATGAATGAAAATAAGAGAATATAATCTATAATCCTGATTCAAAAATACAAGAATTCATTTTATTTAAATTAATATTTTCTCCATCATATTTATTTTGAGATAATGACCATAACAATTGTATAATTATAGCAATTTTTTAACTAGAATGAAGACAACAACAATTGTACACGTAGCAAATTTTGACATGCCGATTACGTTGCATGCATGTATTCACATTAATTGCATAATATTTTAATGCAATTCACATTGTATTCCACGCGGTTTTCTGAATTTTAATTCAAATTAATTAATTATAGTCAATTAGAGAAATAGAATTTTACTTAGATTTTTTAAGAGACAAAGAATTTCTAGTTCTATAAATAAGATGAAGAAATTAATGAAGGGGAGGTAGAAGCAGAAGCAGAATAAGAAGAGAAAATTAGAAAGATGTCTTGTAAGAATTTCTAGCTCTTCATTTTGTCTTTGATTTTTGTCATGCTTAATATATACTCAATGCTCTAATCAATTTTGTATTCATTTCATTTTTTTATCCTGTTTTTATCAGTAAATATATGGATGAAAAACACTGGTTAAAGAGTTAATAGAGTATATGTTGTCATGATTTCTTATTTAAGTCGCCACTCTTCACTTTTTGAAGACATTAATTACTTAATAGAACTGAGTGATAACTGATTAACATATTTCATATTTTTGATATTATTTTACGAGATTTTACACATTGAAAAAATTGAATATCTAGAATGAATTGTTTTGCATAATGATAGTACTAGTGTTGTATTATTGATTTAGAATTGCCATCTTGTTTATTACATCAATTCATTAGTTATTACAAAATATTAAATTTGTTACAAATTGCTTGAAAGTATAATAAAAATTCTGTAGTAGAAGAAAATAAACAGGGAAGGCTATTTGAAAAGAGAGTAGACAATATTATCAATCCTCATATTACTTGTAATAAAGATGACAAACTAACCCAGGAGGAGTCTTGTTAGGGTGTTTAAAATCATATCTGGTTCGACTAATTCAAACAATCTGATTCTATCTGATATGATATTTTTTTGAATTTAATGGATCGGTCTATTAAATTGAATTAAAAATTCTAAAATTCACTATCAGTTGTAGAACTTCCACTGCAAATTCCCTATAATCTAATCCAATGGCAAAAATAATATAATCATACTTTTAAATTTTATTTAAATTCAGGCGAATTTAAATGTTTAATTTGTATTTGATAAACCATGAATTTATTTTAATAATTTAAAATAATTTGATGTAAAATTCTTATATTAAAGATGATTGAATCCATATTTTATGCAATTGTCTGTCTAGATCACTGAAAAAGACATGGTTATAGAACACACACCAAAATGGATTATCACTTGCATGACTGTCTTTTACTCTTGTAAATTATATTATTTTGGAAAGAAGATACGGAAATGGAAATTCTGAGGCATAAAATTTTTCTGAGGCGTGGAGAAGATAGGTTCAAATTAAGAATTTGGATGAGAAAAAAAAGGAAGTTGATAATTAGTCATATTATGTAGACTGTGAAATTTTATTGTCTGTCTATTTTTCTATTCCTGTTTTCGTTGTTAGTGGCCCAGTAAATATGATCTCCCCTTGTTTTTTATATATTTTTTGATTTTTTTTAAACGTAAATGGTTTAAATAAAGAATTTGAATGAGAAAACAAGTTGAAATAATTAATGGAAGAAAACATGTTTTGAACTTCTTGCTTGCGTGGGACCTGAAACTATTGGTGTTGCCGGTTGCAGCTTTTTCAGTTTTATGGCTCGCCGTAGTGTCGCTCTTCCTTTCGGTGTTGGCTCCCGCTTCAGCCAGACGCGAGGAGGTTGTCACGTCTGAAGGTGTTGTTGCCACCGACGATGGCCGATGTTCTGAAATAGGGAGGGACGTTCTTAAGAAAGGAGGTAATGCTGTGGATGCAGCTGTTGCCGCTGCTTTTTGCTTGGGAGTCGTCAGTCCGGCGTCAAGTGGGATCGGTGGCGGAGCCTTTATGCTTATTAGGCTAGCCAACGGCACCACAAAAGCTTTTGACATGAGAGAAACGGCCCCAATGAAGGCCTCTCAGGATATGTATAATGATAATCATATTGTAAAGAAGTTTGGTATCCTCTCCGTCGCAGTTCCTGGCGAAGTTAAAGGCCTTTTCCAAGCTTGGAAAGAGCACGGCAGTGGAAAATGGGCGGACCTTATAAAGCCAGCTGAGAATCTTTCTCGCAATGGATTCAAGATTTCTCCTTATCTTCGCCATCAGATGGAGACAATCGAATCCGGGATCTTAGCAGATGAGGGACTACGGAGAATTTTTGCACCGGATGGTAAAATCTTGAACATTAACGATACTTGCTACAACAAAGAACTAGCAGAAACACTCAGACTAATTTCAGAATTAGGCCCTCAAACGTTTTATATGGGAGAAGTTGCTCGTAGATTGATCAATGATATTAGGAAAGCTGGAGGAATAATTACAACGGAAGATTTGCAAAACTATCAGGTTAAAATGAGGGAACCAATCGTTGGTGAAGTTCTTGATCATACAATTATCGGAATGCCGCCTCCTTCTGCGGGCGCAGCTACAATGTTGCTTGTAAGTCTATTACCATTACTTGTCCTATCATTAAAAAAAATTCTTTTACCAATATATAACCCATAATCTAATTTGTACTTCTGCAGATGTTAAACGTTCTTTCTCTATATCAAATCCCCTATGGTTTATTTGGCGAGCTCGGAGTCCACCGCAAAATCGAAGCTCTGAAACATGGTTTTGCTTTGAGGAGTAATCTTGGTGATCCTGATTTCGTCAATGTTTCTGCAGTTATCACAGAGATGCTTTCTCCTCGTTTCGCTATGGCATTGCAGAGAACCATTAGTGACCAGAAGACTTATGGTCCATTGCACTACGGAGGCAGGTAAACTGCTTTTGTTCCCGGTGAAACCAGATATATTGACATTCCATGGATTTATTTGTCCGCTTGATCCTATAATTTCTTTCTTACTACAGGTGGAATCCTCCACGTGACCATGGAACTAGCCATGTGTCGATTGTAGACAAAAACCGAAATGCTGTAGCTATGACTTGTACAGTGAATTCATTCTTTGGATCAGAAGTACTATCACCAAGTACAGGAATGGTGCTTAACAATCAAATGGATGATTTCGAAACGCCAAATATATTTGATGGGCTTCTGTCATTTCCTAACTTTATTAGTCCAGGCAAAAGGCCATTATCATCCATGTCACCCACTATCATCCTGAAGGTACGCATTCCGCCCTCATTTTCCTACAAACTTATTATTATATATACTGCTATGCTTCATGTTAACCATGTATTCTGTATTTATGCAGGACGGGAAATTGAAAGGTGTGTTGGGTGGCAGCGGCGGAGCACATATCATTGGTTCGACTGCACAAGTCTTTCTAAATCATTTTGTCCACAAAATGGAACCTCTCGAAGCAATCATGGCTCCGAGATTCTACCACACGGTTTGTGTCCACCTCTCTATCTAATAAATTGAAATTATAGCATGGAGCTCTTAATCTAATATGTATATATGTATATTTTTCATTCTTGATTCTTCTGTGTAGTGGGTGCCGAATAAAGCTTACTACGAAAATTTGACCTCAGCAATCGGCGACCACTATGAAATGGCTAACCGTACTGTGGAATTCCTTAAACAGAGACGTCATTCTGTGAAGGAATATGTAAGTGCAATAGTTTGTCAGTTTGTTAAAGTAGAGGATAACGGAAGGACTCGAAAGCTTGTGGGTGCTAGTGACCCAAGAAAAGGAGGATATCCTGCTGGTTATTGACTTTGCAAAGTTCTCCAAGACTTCCAATTCATGAAACAACTGCGGGTTATTTCAATATTAAAAATCTTTGATTTCAATAATTTCATGTGTCAATCGAGATTTCAAAAGAGTGAGTGAGAAATTTCCATTACATTGTATTCCTAGTAGAAAATCAAACAAATATTTATCGAAAGTTTTTGGTCGATATATACCTTGAGCTTTTGTTTTTGATTTATTGAATAAAAATATAATTTGTCTAATTGTAATGTCATTGTTGATACCCATTTTTGCGTTCAATAAACCAGGAGCAAAATTTTTCCTCCATTGTGATGATGATATGCAAAACAAAAGAAAATCAGGGGAAGTCAGTTTTCTGGCGCAAGCACTTCAATACTTAAATTAGAAAATATTTCGGGTCTTCTTTTATTAGTGGGACAATTTTGGCAGGATAATGGCTATAGAATTTTATGTATACCTCTCTCCTTTTCGTTGTCCTTTTATGATTGACCTTGAAGATCATGGTTACATGTTTGGGGGCTAATGGGTTACCTCGCTGAGAGCTTGGGGATAACGGAATAATGGTTTGTTATTCTGTTATCTCCTCACTAACTGCCTTTTTAATTTATCCCTTTTTCTTTTGTCTTTATCCATTTAACACATTATCTCCTGACCCGAGCTCGAGGCCAAGATGCCCCCAACCTCATCACATTTGGTTTTAGGGTCTTGGGCTTATTACCTCAGGTCAAGTTCATTGTCATGTGAACTCAATTCGTCTCGGGGTTTGTTGTTGGTATTTATTGATGCCTAAAATTAGTATCAGGCAATTCTCCCCACTACATCAATCGGTCTAATTTTCCGTGAGAAAAATTTGTGAGTGGAAAATATTTCTTTTTTACCTGATATAGGAATTGGCTTCTATGGCATACCTTCAGCATCTAGGTTATTCATGAAACGACGATTGTATTAATGAGCATTTCTCTCAAAAATCGTAACTGTCATCTCGTAGACTTTAAGGCTCATGCACATTATGAGTTTTTGACCGTTATGTTGTGTTTTGTGAACTTACTTTTATCTGGATTTGTTTCAGTTAAATGATATATTATTGGGTCTATAGTGCAAAAAAAAAAAAATCCTCTCCAAGAGTTTGCTCTTAGAGGTGACTTACTGAAAAAAAAAACAAAAAGACTGAAACGTTTGTCAACGTCAACTAGAAACAAAATAAACTCATTAGCCCTTGGGCTTATACAGGTCTGCCACTGTACCTAATTGTAGTGGTATCGTGGAGGTACTTATCTTTTGTCCTTCTGGACTTAATATCGGTACCACAGAGGTACTTGTTTTATTGTCCTTCTAGACGTATGGGTACCACTTATGTACTTGTTCTTTATCCTTATAGACATGATATCGGTACACGCAGTGGTGATTGTTATTTTTCTTTTCTAGACTTGATGTCAATACTACAAAATTAGCTTTAACTAATTAATTTTAAATAATAACAACATTAGTTTTTTGTTTTTTTAAAGTATGATAACTGTTGATATTAAATTTTTCTCTCAACTATTAACTAGTAACATTTATTTGTATGTAAAAAAATTTGTTATGTTTGGATTTTTCTTTTGTTTCTATACCTTCCCTCTTCTTCTTTCTATTGAATAACTTAGAATTCTAATTTTAATGAAATTTTAATTAAAGAAGTCAGTAACTTGAGGTTTGCTCTATTTTTCTTGATAGGGTCAGGCCTAATGGTTTAAAAATTTATTTTTTCTATTAAGCTCGACCTAAGTGAATCAAAAAAGAAAAAACATAGCTTAATAAATGAGAAATTTAAATAAATGTGAGGCCGGAATATATATATATATATGTTTTGATAATTATATATAACCAAGAATTTAGATTTTATATATATTTTTTAAATGAAATTAGATTTTCTATATTGAGATAGATTTTTTGCAAATGAATACTTTCCTATTTTATTTGGCATGTCGAATATACATTTTATAATTCAAATATAAGAATAATAAATATTTAACAATATATTTTGTAATATTTTTATATTATATATTGCTTAAGATAGCATTATTGGTATATGATGGTGAACTTAATTAAAATTTCTAAAGTGTTTTTAATTATTGCACTTATTTAAAAATAAAATTTAAAAACGGTAGTCGAACTAAAGAAATTGATTTAAGAAGTCAATACAAGAATTAAAAAATAAATTGTATAACTCTAATATAAAATATTGTATTAAATATGAAGATTGACAAGTACAGAAAATATTTCTTTATACAAGTTAAAAATATAAATCAAAATAAATTAGGTAACATTAATGATACTTTAATCCTAACAATTGGAAACCGCACCCTTCGAATTACGAAATACTACTTATATATTTTTTTAATAACCCAATTAACGGAATGTATTAAAGAAAAGGAATAGATGACTACAAAATAAAAGTAAATTGACTAACTAAATTTGTTTTACTACTTAATAACTTATAATTAAATCTTAACTAAATATTTAAAAATTGGCGATGTACAGAAGTTTTTCTAAATACTTAATATTATTTAATGAATGCAAATAGGAGAATATAATCTATAATCCTAATCCAAAAAAATAAGAATCTATTTTATTTAAATTGATATTTTTTCCTTCATATTTATTTTGAGATAATGACCATAACAATTGTATTATTATAGCAAATTTTTAATTAGAATGAAGACAACAACAATTGTACACGTAGCAAAATTTTACATCTGCCGATTACGTTGCATGCATGTATTCACATTGTATAATGTTTTAATGCAATTCACATTGTATTCCACGCGGTTTTCTGAATTTTAATTAAAATTATTTAATTCTATTCAATTGGAGAGAAAGAATTTTACTTAGATTTTCCAAGAGACCCAGAGAATTTCTAGTTTATAAATAAGATGAAGAAATGGTGGAAGAGGAAGCAGAAGCAGAAGCAGAAGAGAAAATTAGAGAAATGTCTTGTAAGAATTTCTAGCTCTTGTTTTTGTCTTTGATTTTTGCATGCTTAATGTATACATATATACTCAATACTCTAATCAGTTTTGTGTTCATTTCTTTTTTTTTTCTTTAACCTGTTTCTAACAGTAAACTTATGAGCACTAGTTAAAGAGTTGATAGAGTATACATTGTTATAATTTCTTATTTAAGTCGTCACTCTTCACTTTTTGAAGGCCCATGTTACTTATTAGAATGAGTGAGAACTATATTTCATATTTCTTATATTATTTTATGAGATTTTATTTAATATCTATAATGAATAGTTTCTTATAATGAGACTGTTGTATTATTGATTTAAAATTACCTATCTTATTTGTAATATGGATTCATTCTTCTTTTATGTAGATATTGAATTTCTTACACAGTACTTGAATATATAATTCAAATTTTATAATAGAAGAAAATAAACAGAGAAGGATATTCAAAAAGACAGTAGAGAAGATTATCAATCCTTATGTTACCTGTAATAAAGATGAGAAACTACATCAGGAGGAGTCGTGTTAGTGTTGTTTAAAATCATATCCAATTCGACTAATTCAAACAATCTGATTCTATCTGATGTGTTATTTTTATTGAATTTAATGGATCGGTCCATTAAACTGAATTATAATTTCAAAAATTCACTACCAGTTGTAGAACTTCCATTGCAAATCCCCTATAATCTAATCCAAGCGTAAAAAACAATATAACAATACTTTTAAAAATTATCTAAATTTAAACATATTTAAAGGTTTAATTTGTATTTGATAAACAGTGAACTTATTTTCATATTTTATAGTAATTTGACGTAAAATCTTATCCGAATCCACATTTTATGCAATTTCTGTTTAGATCACTGAAAAAGACATAGTTACAGAACACCAAAATGAACTATTACTTGCACGAGATTGTCTTTTAATCTTTTAAGACAGGGGGCAGTTACTTTTAGTTCAAAGAGTTTGGTGTAATACCTTTATTAATCTTGGTGATTTTAAAAATATTTTTAAAAATTCTAATTTATTAAAACATGATAATTACATTTGTACATAATAATAATTATTTAAGAAAGATAATAAATAAATCTTTAAAATTTGAGAAAATATAATATATTTATGTATTTTTTTAAAATATAAAATAATATATTATTAAATAGTAGTAGAAACTTAAGAACAAGAACAACTTGCATCAGGAAAATGCTTCATGTCCTGAGAACATAACACTAAGGTACCAATAGTAGAATTGACAGCAAACAGCAAAACCATTGGTAGAACTATAATGAAGTGAGCAGAAAGCAATGCATGAACCAATAATTCCACACCAGAAGGAGCCAGCAGCATCATGCAGGCGAGACAATATATCTGTGTAAAATATATTAATTAATTAAATAATATTATTATTTTATGACATATTCATTATATAAATATTTATTAATATATTATAAATTTATTACTTTTATTATTTTATTTACATTTTTTATATATATATTTAATTTAATTATAATATAATCATAAATATTTGTTATAAATATGCTTTAAAATAAGTAAATTTGTATTTTGTTATTAAATATATTTATTTTAATTTAATTTCTTACAAAGAATTATGATACAACTATTTTATTAATATATAATTAAAATAATATTTTATTTAATTAATTAATATATTTTACATAAACATATTGTACTTTCTCAAATTTTAGAAATTTATTTATTATTTTTGTTAAATAACTATTATTATAAAGGGGTAAAATTATCACTGTTTAATAAATTAGGATGCTTAAAAATATTTTTAAAATTATTAGAACTTATAAAGGTATTAAATGAAACCTTTCAACTAAAAACGTTTTTACCCTATAAATTATTTTATTTTGGAAAGAAGATAAGGAAATGCAAATTCTAACACAAAATTTTTCTAAGGCATAGAGAAGATAAGGTTCAAAAAAAGAATTTGGACGAGAAAAAAAATAAATTGATAATTAATAGAAGAAAAGCATTAACATTGAAGAAATCCCCTAAGCTTAGTCATATTATGTTTACGGTGAAAATTTCTTTTTTGTGTCTATTTTTCTGTTTCTGTTTTCGTTATCAGTAGGCCTAAAATTTGACCTCCCCTTGTTTTCTATATATTTTATTTTGCCTTTCAAACGTAAATGGTTCAAATAAGGAATTTGAATGAGAGAACAAGTTGAACGAGGAATTTGAAGAAAACATGTTTTGAACTTGTTGCTTGCGTGGGAGCTGAAACTATTAGTGTTGCCGATTGCGGCTTTGTTAGTTTTATGGCTCGCCGTAGTGTTGCTCTTCCTTTCGCTGTTGGCTCCTGCCTCAGCCGGACGCGAGGTGATTGTTAAATCTGAAGGTGTTGTTGCCACTGATGATGGCCGATGTTCTGAAATAGGGAAGAACGTTTTGAGGCAAGGAGGTAATGCTGTGGATGCGGCTGTTGCGGCTGCTTTTTGCTCGGGAGTCGTCCGTCCGGCGTCAAGCGGCATCGGTGGCGGAGCCTTTATGCTTATTAGGCTAGCTAACGCAATGACACAAGCTTTTGACATCAGAGAAACGGCCCCAATGAAGGCTTCTTAGGATATGTATAATGATAATCATATTATTCGGTATCCTCTCCGTCGCAGTTCCTGGCAAAGTTAAAGGCCTTTTCCAAGCTTGCAAAGTGGGCGGACCTTATCAAGCCAGCTGATAATCTTGCTCGTAAAGGATTCAAGATTTCCCCTTATCTTCGCCATCAGATGGAGGCAATCGAATCCGGGATCTTAGCAGATGAGGGACTACGGAGAGTTTTCGCACCGGATGGTAAAATCTTGAACATTAACGATACTTGCTACAACAAAGAACTAGTAGATGCACTCTAACTAATTTCAAAAGAAGGCCCTTAAACGTTCTATACGGGAGAGTTTGCTCGTAGATTGATCAATGATATTAGGAAAGGTGGAGGAATAATTACAGTGGAAGATTTGCGAAACTATGAGGTTGAAATGAGAGAACCAATCGTTGGTGAAGTTTTTGGTCATACACTTATCGGAATGCCTCCTCCGTCTGCGGGTGCAACTACAATGTTGCTTGTAAGTTTATCATCATACTTGTTTCATCATTAAAAAACCGTCTTAGCAATATATAATCCATAATTTCATTTCTACTTCCGCAAATGTTAAACATTCTTTCTGAATATCAAATCCCTAATGGTTTATTTGGCGACCTTGGAGTCGATCGCAAAATTAAAGCTCTGAAACATGGTTTTGCTTTGAGGAGTAATCTTGGTGATCCTGATTTCGTCAATGTTTGTGCAGTTGTCACAGAGATGATTTCTCCTAGTTTCGCTATGGCATTGCAGAGAACCATAAATGACTAGAAGACTTATGGTTCATTGCACTATGGAGGCAGGTAAACTGCTTTTTTTCAGGTGAAACCAGATATATTCACATTCTACGGATTTATTTGTCTGCTTGATCCTATAATTTATGTTTTACTACAGAAGGAATCCTCCACGAGACCATGGAACTAGCCATGTGTCGACTGTAGACAAAGACCGAAATGCTGTATCTAGACTTGTACACTGAATTCATTCTTTGGATCAGAAGTATTATCACCAACTACTGGTATAGTGCTTAACAACCAAATGGATGATTTCGGAACGCCAAATATATTTGATAGGCTTTTATCATCTCTTAACTTTATTAGTCCAGGCAAAAGGCCATTATCATCCATGTCACCCACTGTCATCCTAAAGTTACGTATTCTGACCTCATTGGTCTGTAAACCTCTTATATATACTGCAGTTCTTAATGTTAAACTTTTATACTGTACTAACGCAGGACGAAGTTGAAAGGTGTGTTGGGTGGCAGTGGCGGAGCACATATCATTGCTTCGACTACACAAGTTTTTCTACATCACTTTGTCCACGAAACGAGACCTCTCGAAGCAATGATGGCTCCCAGGTTCTACCATACGGTTTGTGTCTACCTCTCTATCTACTCAATTGAAAGTATAGCATGGAGCTCCTAATGTAATCTGTATACATATATTTTCCATTTTGATTCTTCTTTGTAGTGGGTACCGAATAAAGCTTATTACGAAAACTTCATATCAGTGATGGGCGACCGCTACCAAATGCCTAACCATACTGTTGAATTGCTTAGACAGAAATGTCGTTCTGTCAAGGAATATGTAAGTGCAATAGTTTGTAAGTTTGTTAAAGTAGACGATCATCGATTGACTCGAAAGCTTGTCGGTGTTAGCGACCCAAGTAAAGGAGGATATCCTGCAGGTTATTGACTGTTGCCAAGTTCTCCAAGACCTCCAATTCATGAAGCAACTGCTGGTTATTTTAATATAAATTTTTCATTTCAATAATTTCACGTGTCGAATCGAGATTTTCGAAACAGAGCGAGTGAGAATTTCCATTACATTGTATTCCTACTTGAAAATCAAACATACATACATACATATATATATATATATATATAATGAAAGTTTTTGGTCGATACCTTGAGTTTTTGTTTTTTTTTTTTTTTTTTGATGTATTGAATAAAAATATAATTTGTCTAATAGCAATGTTCTTATTGTTCTCGTCTAATTATTTATAGGCAAGAACCAATTCTCTTTGTTTTCTATTAATAAATTTCTTACTTAATCGAAGTTCTTTAACTTTTTTTCTTATGTTCTGAATATTGAAACTTATTTTTTCTCTCGACCATTATAATTAACAGTAAGTATTTATTTAATAAATTGTTCTTTCTATAAAACCTGAATTTTTTAACTATAGTCCTTAACTTCTAGTGCCTTGAAAGAAAGATGGACTATTTGAGAAGGGCAATGGATCCAATTGGCCAACTTTTAAGACCCAATTAAATGATTAGTAAAATTGAAAATTATGAAACAAAATCGAAGATCCCGTGGACTAATTGATTAAATTTTAAAAATGTGTCAATTAGACATTAACATACGAGTCGTGGTATAAACTGAATAATGAAACGTACTACTAATTCAAACATGTGAAAACACTTAAAATTTAATATTAAAATTCTTAATACGCCTCCAGAACTAGAGTTAGAGTTTTACACGATATCGAGCCTCATCATAATAAAGTTAGAAATATCAATGAATTAAAAAGGATATAATCGTCTTATCAATCATCGTTTAATGCATGTCTTCTTTTCAAAGAGGTCTAAAATATAGCAATATAGTACTATCATTGTATTACAATATTGTTCAGCATGACTTGATTTTTTTTTCTATAATCATATAAAAATTATGAGGCAGGTAAAGCTCCTAATCAACTCTAGAAGCAAAATTTTATATTATGGTTATTTCATTGTCGTGAATATTTAATGGAATCTTACAAGACCGAAATAAATTTTTAAGTCAATAAAAACAGAACTAATAACATTAATTGATCTCCACGATACCTCTTATATGCAACTGTGCAAGATTATGACATATATATATATATATAGAGAGAGAGAGAGAGAGAAATAGAAGACAAAAGGAAGCTCAATTTATTAATTTGTGAAAATATATAGATAACATAAACAAGCCGAAACAAGTTGAAATTTAATATTTTGTTCTTTTTAAATTTTGTGCAAGAAGTTTCTTGTAAGCTTGAAATTTTCTATCACGTGGTCTTCATGTACATTAAGGGTAATTAATTAGTTATTATTGGATAGAAATTAGAGAGTGATAATTTTCAAAAAGATAAAAAAATAGAAGAAAATCAACTCTAAATTCATTTAATTATCATGTGATGTGTTATTATTTTAATAAACTATTATTATAATAGAAGAGATAATTTAAAGTAATAGGAAGCTAATAAAAATGATAACTTATTTTTCAACGTTTACTATTTTATGCATGGATCGACACCACTTGCATTGCCCCGGAGGAAATAAAGAATATGCAAGTATTTGACAATTATGTTTTCGAACGGCTCAATTTAACAATGTAATTGAATATTTTTTTAGAAAAAAAGCACTCTTATTTGGCTATACCTCTAGCTCAAATCTCCATAACTAAATTTAAAATTTGACAACCAAAAACATTTTTTAAGTACTTAATTATTTATGATTTTATGGTTTTTTATTTTTTTATTTTATGGTTTCAATATCTTAAAGAAAACTGCAAAAATATATTTTCAACGAAACAATGTAAAATATAACAATTTAATAGAACAATACATTTATAATTTTAAAAAAAATTCTACTTTAAATTAGGAACTTATTAGAACACTATCTACAATCTCTTAAATTCTAAAATTTTATTTGTTGACTATTTAATATCTCATACTCAAATCTCGATGATTAAATTTAAAACTTAACAATGTGAAAATGTGAAACGGTCTTCTATAGCCTTCTTATATTATTTAATGAATGAAAACATGAAAATTTATAACAACAGTCATTTTGAATCCATTTCATTTAAATTAGTATTTTCTTCCTCATAGTCATCGCCAAAAATCTCCAAAATAAAAATGTATTGTAGTAAAAAAATCTTAAAATAATGAACGTCTGCTCAGTCATTATATAATAAATATCTACACTTATTTCACAATTGTGTTACTCTCTTTGAATGAAGCTTAAGTGTTAAATTAATGGTGTGATATTATTGTATGAAACTGTTGTTTAATACAAGTTGAGCTGTACACTGATTCATTATTAAGATCAAATTCAATTGATCACAGCAAATTTTTGGAACGGAGCTCATATTGATCAATGGTACGACAATATACTGTTGTTATTTAATACAAGTTGAGCTGCATGCAGATTCTTTATTAAGATCAAAATAAATTCATCAGCAAATTTTTGGAACAGAGCTCATGTTGACCGACGGTATAATATTTTAATCCAACATGGGTATAATATTTTAATGCAATTCACATTGGATTCCATTTAGGTTTAATTTTTTATGCAATTTTTCAATTATTAAATTTCTAGTTTCAGTAAACTAAAGAAAGCGAATCTTGTTTGCATTTTTTGACTAACCAAATTAGGATATAAATAAGAAGAGGAGGAGGAAGCAGAAGTAGAAACCGAAGTAGAAGACAAAAGAAATATGTCACGTAAGAACTTTTAGCTCTTCTGCGTGTATTTGGTATTTGCATATGCTTTATACTCAATACTCGAATTTTGTGTTCATTAGTTTCTTCTTGTTTATCAATATATTGAGTAAACCTAAGCTAAGAGAAACTCTTGTTTCGAACTTGTTACTTGGGACCTAAACTGCTGGTGTTGTTTGTTGCAGCTTCATCATTGTTATGGCTCAGTGTCGTGGTGCTCTTCTTTTCGCTGTTGGCTCCGGCTTCGGCCAGACGCGAGGAGATTGTTTCAACCAATGGTGTTGTTGCCAGTGATGATGGCCGATGCTCCCAAGTAGGAGCAGATGTTCTCAAGGAAGGAGGTCATGCTGTGGATGCAGCTGTTGCCGTTGCTCTTTGCTTGGGAGTCGTCAGTCCGGCGTCAAGTGGCCTTGGTGGCGGATCCTTCATGCTTATTAGGGAAGCCAACGGCAAGTCACAAGCATTTGACATGAGAGAAGTCGCCCCAAAGAATTCTTCTGCGGTACTCAAACTTGTTTAACAAAGTTTCTACTAACAATATTTCCAAGGATATGTTTTTTAGTAAAAAGAAATGCTTGCGTTTGCTGAACGTTCTAATATTTTTTTCAGCATATGTATAATGGAAATGCTGATCTAAAGAGGAGTGGTATCCAATCCGTAGCAGTTCCAGGCGAACTCGCAGGCCTTCACAAAGCTTGGAAACAATACGGAAAGCTTCCGTGGGAAAGGCTTGTAAAGCCAGCTGAGGATTTTGCTCGGAATGGATTCGAGATTTCTCGGTATCTGGACTTCCAGCTTAAGAGATCCGAGCAGCTGGTCTTAGCAGATATGGGACTACGAAGAATTTTCACAAAGAATGGTGCCATCCTGAAGCTTAATGATATTTGCAAGAACGAAAAACTAGCAGTGACACTCGAACTAATTGCAAAACAT
This sequence comes from Azadirachta indica, assembly GCA_022749755.1. Taxonomy (NCBI): domain Eukaryota; kingdom Viridiplantae; phylum Streptophyta; class Magnoliopsida; order Sapindales; family Meliaceae; genus Azadirachta; species Azadirachta indica. Next base: position 7,423,950 of record CM040447.1, read on the forward strand.
GAACTTACAACATTCTATCATAGAGATGGAGCAGTGGCTAACAATTTGATCAATGATATCAAGAAGGCTGGGGGAAGATTGACAATGACCGATTTGGAGAATTATCAAGTTAAAATAAGAAAACCAATCACTTCCAAGTTCCTTGACCTTGACATAATTGGCATGCCGCCACCTTCTGCGGGCGCTGCTACAATGACGCTTGTATGTGCTGTATCCCAATGCTTGCTCTACCTTATCTTTCATCAAAAATGGTTTAACGATAGGCTGATCCGTTTCTTATCTGTTCTACTGCAGATGTTAAACATTCTTGCTCAATATCTACATAAAAATCCTTCGGGTTTAAACGGCTCTCTTGGCCTCCATCGCAAAATCGAAGCTCTGAAATACGGTTTTGCTGCGAGGAGTAATCTCGGTGATCCTGATTTCGACCCAAACGTTGCTAAAGTGTTGTACAGAATGCTTAACCGTCGTATCGCAAAGCAATTACAGAAAAACATAAGTGATAGTACGACTTTTACTGCCGACCATTACCACCAAAAGTAAATTGCAACATTTTTCTTTATTCTTTCACCCTTTTCTATTTTTTCTTTTAAAGTTTTGTTGTGATAGCTCAACCGCTGGATCCTTTCTTTCTTAAAGGTGGAGTGAGATCCCAGAGCACGGCACCAGTCACTTCTCGATTGTAGATAAAGAGCGAAATGCCGTCTCTGTGACTACCACAATAAATGCATTCTTTGGATCAAAAATACTATCGCCAAGCACAGGAATTGTCCTTAACAATCAAATGGACGATTTCGCCATGCCTAATGATAAAGATAACATAACTCATCTAAATCCAGCACCTGTTAACTTCATTAATCCGGGCAAAAGGCCATTATCATCCATGAATCCTACTATCATATTGAAGGTTTCTCCTCCGTTTGATAGCAACATAATTTTATCAACCAAAAGCTTATATATACTGCAATGCTTAAGGTTAACCTTTTATATGTGTTTATGCAGAAAGGGAAGCTGAAAGCTGTGTTGGGTGCCAGTGGAGGACTGCAAATTATTCCTGCAACTACAGAGGTTTTCCTGAATCATTTTGTCCACCAAATGGAACCTCTCGCTGCTGTTATGGCTCCCAGATTTTATGTTAGTATCGATTTCACCTATTACAATTTCCCTTTTTTTATCTTTAAAGTAGAGGGCTCTTAATCTAATTCTTTTTCCTTTTTGATTCTTTGTGTAGTACTCGACCAACGCAGTGCTGTACGAGAACTTGACTTCAGTGATCAATGACGTCTTTCAACTTCCTGCCAATGATCGTACATTCCTTCAAATGAGAAACCATCAACTGCAGAGCTCTGATGCTGCAATAATCTGCCAGTTTGTAGTTCGGGAGTTCAAATCACAGAAAAATAATGAAATTCTTATCGGTGTTAGTGACCCAAGAAAGGCAGGATTTCCTGCGGGTTACTGATATTAATTGTGGACTGAATTCACTAATGAAAGAAATAAAATTGTTGCCTTTCAATCTGAGTTCTCCAAGACCTCCAATTCATGAAACGATTGGGCAAGTGTAAAGAATTTGAAGGCGTGGTATTTTAGTAAAATCTCTCATTTCAATAATTTTAAGTCAAAATTCTTCTATATTGTATTTCCACCGTACTTTTGTCTTATTCCTGAATTCAACAGAAATCCGGTAACCCGTTTATACAAAAATACACCAGATATAAAAATAAATAAAATAAGAATCGAAGATATCACTGTATATAGAAAAAGAGCATTATTTTTATTTTTAAAACTCAAATTAAAAAACATCTTTTGAAAAATAAAATCAAATGTATACTGGAAAACCTAATTCTTCACTTTTCTCAAATTGAGAAATTCCTACTAGAAAATCAGGCAAATACTTATTGAAATTCTTTTGTCAAAAGAACTTCAGTTTTCGTAAAACCTACTACCAATCCCCATGTCTTTTGCGCGGTTATCTATTAATACAAATGTTTGAAAACTTCGAATATTGAATATTTTGAAGGGGTATTTTCACATCCCCCCCTGAGGTTTGACAAAACCACATTTAAATAGAAAATATTAATTCACAGATACCATCCCTCTGACTTAACAAGAAGTCTTTTTACTATCCGTTCTCTCTACTTTTTTGGATGAAATTGTCCTCAATCTAACTCACCAGAAAAGCTGCAACTGATATCACACTATCAACAAATATTTTCAGTACACATCCCAGAAAGTAAAAAATATATAAGATATTAACAAATATATTCTTTTTCTAAGTTATTATTTCTAAAATGATGCAATCTTAATTATGTTGTTATTTCAAGATTGACCAACACTGAATGTAAAATACTCCAAAAAAAAATGAACTTTCAAATGAAGTACCAGTCAAACTTGAGCTTATCAGAGCAAGTTCAATAAATCAATCTTTTTCCTTTTAAATTTAATCTCCAAGCAGCATAAGCTTAGAGAAACTTTATTAGAAAGTAATACAAAATTTAGTAATCCCAAAAAGGCTTACCAAATCGCATTGGAGCAAGGTCAAGAATAATTTAATAAAGAATGCAACAAAAACAAAATCCGCCCGAATTAAATGGAAGTCATATTCTGCAGCACATGGCAGAAAAGTAGTCGCAGTGTACTCAACAAAACCAGAAGAAAACAAATCAGCAAACACAACATAATAGCATATTCAGCCAAATCAGCTGTAGAAATAGCAAGGAGAAAGTAAGAAGCTTGCCAAAATCAATTGAGAGAAAATAATATAACAGTACAATTTGAAGAAGAAACTCGAAAGAGAAATAAAAAGAGAGAATATTAAGTGGTTTGGTTGAAATTCTGTCCAAACTCAAATTTAAGAAAATCCAAGAGAGAAAAGGCCCAATGATAAAATGAGGTAATTAAGGAAAAGAGAAAAGTTAGTATGATCAAGAAATGAACGGAGTAACAGAAGTCAAAAGTGAATCTCACTCTCGAAAACATAAGCAAGTTGCATATCTACAGGGAAGACTTGGCAAGAGACGAGTGGAAGGCATGTAGAAGAGACACTTGGAAAGCTCCATGTATGTCATCAAGAAGAATGCTAGTAGCAACTAAAAGAAATATTTTAGAATACCACCTAAACTCCAGAAAAGCTCCAAAGAAAGAGGACCTCCAATAGAATGGCAACACCTTTCACAAAGAGAGGAAATAATTGTATTGTAGTATATACTACAAGAGATCTAGCCCTAATCATTCACTAGTCATTATTCTGAAACATATGAAATTTCTTTTTTGCACTTGTGTGACAAGTAAGCTCCTCTAACACTCGGAGGACTCGTCGACAGACTCTCTGACAAGGAAATGACAAGATAGCAAGGTAAAGAGAGAAGAGTAGCTAAGAGAAAATAACAATGGAGAAAAGAGGAGAGGTGATGGATTAATACGAGTATACAGTAGATAGAGAGGAGAAAGACTGCACTTTCTTCCTCTAAGTATTCTTGACAGAGAGGAGAAAGAAAATACTCTCTTCCTGTAAGTACTAGAATTTTTATTCTTCCCTTGAAACACTTGATCAATCTTTCTTAAGGAGAAAATCTTGTTGACCAGGTCTCCTAATAGCATATGTCCGCTTCATTGACTGATGCTCTTTACTCTTCTCTCCTTCCAAAAGCTCCTTTCTCTTCTTATTGATCACTAATTTTTGGATCTTTGGAGGCATTCTCCGACCAAACTATAGAACCTACTTCAAGATTTTCAGAGTTTTTGAACTTATTAGAACTAGGAAGGTACATCCACTTATAGTTCATTTTCTATTTATGAAACTTATTTGTTTATATTCTTTTTGAGTTAAAGACAAAATCACTATACTTAATTTTTAAACTATTACTCATGACCTTCACAATTTTTTAAAATAACAAAAATTATGGTTAGATTGAATGTCCGTGGATAATATTACTTTATAGGATAGGTATATAGATGACGTGGTGTAACCATCTCATCTAAAACTTTTTTAATAAAATAATTATCGCTACTTTTTCTTTTATCAAAATTTTTCCTTATCATAAGACTTTCCACGTATTGTGGGCTTTCCCACCTTATTTTATGGACGTATATCACTTTAATTTGATAGTAAATCAAATTATGTGTGCATAAATATACGGGGTGCACTATAAATATTATATATAAAATTTTAGTAGTATTTTGATGTAATATATTAGTAAAGTGAAATCTAAAATTAAAAAAAATCCTCTCCCTCTACCTCTTTCTACTTCAAACCTTAAAAATAAAAAATAAATAAATAAAAACTAAGTCACATATTATTAGAAATTAAACTTGATTTAGCTTAAAATAATCGGATTTATAAGGTTTGGGTCTAGGAAAAACGTGAGTCAATTTCTCGAAATTTATAAGAAAATATCTATATATTTATTCCAAAAATATCTAGATATTTGATAATAAAAATTTAGATATTTGTAAAAAATATTTAGATATTATTATAAATATTTTTATAAAGAGATTTATATCCATTAGATTAGATGTGTATTGGCATAATCTTAACCATTGGTTAAGGAGGTGTCATACTATAAATAAAAATAAGTTCTTCTATTGTATGAAAAGGCAAATATTAGAAACTAATAACATTTATGAAAAGGCTTATATCAACATGAAGGCTTTGCTAGGAACTCAAGATACGTGGGAAGTTATAAAGAAAGAGTTTGATATGCCGAAAGATGAGGCTACCCTTACTTAAGTTCAAAAAAATCCCTTGAAGGATTTTAAAAAGAGAGATAAGAAAGCTCTCTACTTCATCTATGAAGTATTAGATAAAGATAGTTTTGAAAAGGTTTCAAATGCAATAACTGCTAAAGAAGCATAGAAGATGCTTCAAGTTTCATACAAAGGTGCCGAAAGAGTGAAGAAGGTATGTCTTTAAACTTTACGAGGTGAGTTTGAATCTTTATATATGAACAGCTATAAATCAATTTCTGAGTACTTTTTAGAGTTTTGGCGGTTGCTAATTAATTAAAAAGAAATTAAGAAAGCTTAAGTAATGTTCGAATTATACAGAAAATTTTTCGTTCCATAGATTCAAAATCTAAGCATATTGTTGTAACAATTGAAGAAACAAAAGATTTAGAGTCTAGGATAATTTAAGAACTTATGGGCTCATTACAAGCATATAAAGAAAGACAAAAGAGAAAGCAAAAGCCTTGGAACAAGTTTTCCAAATGAAGCTCAACTTCAAAAAAAAGAAAAAAAGTTTTGACAATGAGAGAAGCCAACATGGAAGAGGAAATAGTCGAGGACAAGGCCGTGGATGTGGACGTAGACGACGATAGAGAAGACCTTCAAATTAGAACAACAACAACAATGATAAAGGAGAAGCTCAACAAAAGGTCGTGAAAAAGACAATTCGAACTTAAAGTACGATATGTCTCAAGTTAAATGTTACGATGTTACGATTGTCAAAAGTTTTGGTTATTATGCTTTCAAGTGTAGAGCTTCCAATAATAAAGTCAATGAGAAGGCCAACTATATGGAGAACAAAAATCAATAAAAAGAAACATTATTGCTAGCATTCAAGGACAATAATGGTGGCAGCACTAATACATGGTACCTTAATACCAATGCAAGCAATCGATGAGTGGCAATGTCTCCTTTAGGGACAAGTCCAAAATACCTGTAAAAAGTAAAGGCAACACCCTTATTCACTTGAAAAATGAAAGCCATCAATTTATTTCAAATGTTTATTATGTGCCTAATATGAAAAATAATATTTTAAACTTAGGACAACTCTTAAAAAAATGTTTCATATGAAAGATTTTACCCTTTGTATAAGAGATAGTAAAAGTAATTCGATTACAAAGGTGGCAATACCAAAGAAGAGAATACTCTTGTTAACTATTTAAAATAATGTAGTAAAATATCTCAAGGCTTACTATAAGGATATATCATGGTTATAGCATCTTCGACTTGGGCATTTTAATTTTAAAGGTTTGGAGCTGTTATACAAGAAGAAAATAGTAAGAGAACTGCCTTGCATCAATCATTCTGACCAACTATGCGAAAGATGTCTACTTGGAAAGTAATTTAGAATAAGCTTTCCAAAGGAGTCTACTTTTAAAGCTAAAAAGCCTCTCGAACTCATACATACGGATGTATGTGTTTTTATCAAGTAAGCTCCTTATGTAAAAGTAATTACTTTTTTTTCTTCATTGATGATTATTCAAGAAAAACATGAATATATTTTTTTATAGAAAAATATGAAATTTTTGGCATGTTCAAAAAATTAAAGTATTTATGGAGAATGAAAGCAGCTGCAAAATTAAGGCCATGAGATTCGATCAGATGAAGAATTCACTTCGAAAGAGCTTCGAAAGTTTTGTGAAGTAGATAGAATTCCCCATCTTCTAACTGTTCCGAGATCCCCTCAACAAAATGGCACTCCTGAGAAGAAAAACAGAACCATTCTTTACATGGCACAAACCATGCTCCAAAGCAAGAAATTGCCAAAAATATTTTAGGCTGAAATTATAGCATGTGTGGTGTTTATCCAATCAATCTCTTACTTAAAGTGTGTTGGAAAAGACGCCACAAGAAATTTGGAGTGGAAGAAAACACGACATCTCTAATCTAAGAGTTTTTGGAAGTATTACTTATGCTTATGTGCAAAAAGAAAAAAGAAGTAAGCTCGATAATTGAAGTGAGAAGTTTGTTTTCATTGGCTATAATTCAAATTCAAAAGGATATAAGCTTTACAATCCAAGCAATGGAAGACTATCATCAGTCGAGATATGGAGTTAGATGAAGAAAGTTCATTGGAATGGGATGTTAAAGAAGAAGATCGCAACCTCTTCCCTTACCTTGAAGATGAAGAAGTTACGAGAGATTCAACAATATAACAAAGGAGAGAAGTTCAAGAAGAGCTCACTACTTTACCCACTTCACTAACAATAACTGCTTATCAAGACTCACCACCATCATTTTTAAATGAAAGGGCCACGTCGTGCACAAGGAGTTTAGAAGAAGTTTACGAGGTAACGAAAAATCAAAATGATTTAACACTGTTTTATCTTTCTGCCAACTATGAACAATTAGGTTTTAAAAATGCAATTCAAGATCAAAAATGGAAGAAAGCCATAGGTGAAGAAATAAAAGCCATCCAAAAGAATGATACGTGGGAGCTTGCAACACATCCTAAAGGACAAAAGGGCAAATAGATCAACAAAGTGATAAAGAATACGCATGGTAATGTGAAGCAGTACAAAGCAAGATTAGTGGCTAAATGCTACAATTAAAAGCGTGGCATCGATTATAAAGAAGACTTTACACTCGTTGCAAGATTCAACTCATTATTTCCATGGCGACATAAAATAAATAGAAGAGTAACCAAATCAAATTTAAGGGGGGTGTTGAAAATTAAACTTAATTTAGCCCAAAATAATTGGATTTGTAATATTTGGGCTTAAAAATAGTGTGACTCAATTTCTAAAAATTTGTAAGAAAATATCTAGATATTTCTTTCATAAATGTCTAGATATTTGACAATAAAAATCTAGCTATTTATAAGAAATATCTAGATATTTATAGCAAATATCTAAATATTATTATGGATATTTCTAAAAAGAAATTTATATCTATTATATTAGATGTGTATTGGCATAATCTTAATTGTTGATTAAGGAAGTGCCATATTATAAATAGAAATGAATTCTTCTATTGTATAAAAAGCTGAAAATTAGAAACTAATAAAATTATAAACTTCTCCTTCCTTCTTTATCCATAATTATCTTAACAAATTTATCTTTTCTTATAATATAAGCCTTCCACATTCCAACATATATCTCACAAAATCTCTTGTTCTTCCCGTATGTTCACTCTAACAAGTACTACGAGAATGACTAATCCCAATATGTACAAATGCGTTATCTAAAGTTTTGCTTTCTAATAGAAACAAAAACGTACGCAGAGAAGAGGGCTCGAGATAGCAATCAAAAGCCACTATGAAATCAATATGCTGTAGACCTTCAAATATTTTAATTTATATTAATGAAATGCGAGCTTCACAATGTGAAATTACATGTGATCGAACATGGTTGAGATCCTTTGTTAATTGTTTTATTATATAATTACTCGAAACTTCATGGGAACAAGACAAGATGGCCTTTCGTAAATTGTTTTTGTCACATTTGTCAATGATTCCACATGGTTTCCCATAATATATATAAATCATTATTTGATCTGTGCATTTATAATGAGCAATTACATGTCATGTATTATAAAAGAGATGTTTAAAATTAAAATAAACTAATAAAAATAATACTTTGACCGTCAACGTTTTCTACATTATCCATAGAGTCACTATATCAAATATTAAATAATTGCATTGAGTATACAAATAAGGATTTGGAAATCTTTGATATTAATGTTATCATTAATTAATTTATTTCGGATATCTCAATTCAAGGATGTACATTATCAATATATATAAATATTAAATAGTCGTGATAATAGTAAGATTTTTTTTAATCCATTTTATTTAAATTAGTATTTTTCGTTATAAATGTTGTGAGAAAACTTTCCCAATAGTTAATATAAGGTAACTTCTTTATGAAAATTTGCAAGCAACAGCCAAAAATCAATTAAAAAAATTAGTGATTGTTTTATATATTATTATATAGTAATGCCATCCACTATAACTTAGAGTTGAATGATGATTTTGCAAACTAGAATGATGTCAACAATTGTGCGCTTGGATGATCAAGTCCAACCGAAAGTTTTTATACTTGTTGATCGATAGTGTAATAATTTAATATTATAAATATTTTAAATTTTGTGTTAAAATTTTTTATTAAAGTATATTCTTTTTTCCTTCTATCCATATAACTATTAAAAAAAAATTTTAGTATACCTAATTTTTGCTCTATTACCCACAAAATTCATAATTTTTCAGAAATAACTAATATCTTTCTAACGTTAGTTCTAGTTACCCTTAAAATCTATTTTTTTGGCATTGACAACACTACAACTAATTGTTGTATGATGTCAGATAACAAGTATAAAACCTGAAAAAAAAAAAAAAGAAAAACTTAGGTTAGACTGTTCCCAAAAATAACCCAATATATATAAACATGACATATAGTTTAAATTTTAACTCTTACTAAAATTATTACTCTCCTAATTTGATGAATTTTAAAATGAATGTGACTAATATTTATAAGATAAGCATAACAATGATTTGATATCAATGATGTGGTATACTCGTCTCATTTCAAATTTTTTCAGTAGAAAATACTAACACGAGCTCTCTCTCTCTCTCTCTCTCTCTTCTCCCAAGAAAAAAAAAATTCAAACATCTCACAAAAGTTTTTCATGCCGAAGGAAAAGTTAACAAGTGCTGTGAAAATGCATCATCCAGACGTGTGTACAAATGCATTATGTAAAGCTCTGGCATCTAGAAGAAGCAGAAACAGAAACGTACTCAAACAGAGAAGAGAATAGAGATAGCAATCAATGTATTGTGGATAATTCAATTTATGACTATAAATTAAATTAATTGCCAGCTACTTGATGTGAAATTGCAGGTGAATTCTTTATTAAATTGTTTAATTTAATTTATGGAAACTTTATAGGAACATTTATAAGCTTATTTTCTTTTCACGTCCGTGCATGACATAATTTAAATATTATTGAGAAGAGAGTCGAGATAGCAATCAATGTATTGCAGATAATTTAATTTATATTAAATTAATTGCCAGCTTCTTGATGAAAAAAAAAAGGTGAATTATTTATTAAATTGTTTAATTTAACTTATGGAAACTTCATGGGAACATTTATATGCTTAATTTTTTTTTTGTCACGTCTGTGCATGACATAATTTGAAAACAAAGGAAGTTTTCTATGCACTATGATCATTCCACGAACGTAGTCTTCATGTACTCAGAACTCAACAAATCACAAATCCCCCGTGTACTTCACATGCTAAAATATTGACAAAATCCAGTAAATTATTGTTAGATTCTACATGGATATTTATATATAATGAGCATTTACATGTCATGTGATAATAAAATAGTAATTTGAGTTCCTACATTATATAAAGAGTCACTATAATGACATGTTAAATAATTGTATTGCGTATGTAAATAAGGATTTGCAAATCTTTCATGATAATGTTAGATTAGTTAATCGAATTCAAATATCTCAACTCAACGATTTATGAAATAAAAATGTGATAAAATAATTAGTTAATAAAATTTAAAAAATTTCTCTAGTTTGATTTAAGAATTTGTTGGGAGTAATGATCAATAGCAAGATGATTTGGAATCTATTTCATTTAAATTGATATATTTTCATTACAATTTTTGTGAAAAATATTTTACAATAATTAACTTACTTTTTATTTTAAACCAAGAATGTGAACTTCATTCCATAAGAGGAAATAGTATGTCAAGCAGATTTACACCCATATCAACAAATATATTGTAAGAGTAATTACAATACATAACCAAATAGATCATAAATCTTTTATAGAGTAAGGAGAAAATAAAATAACACCTTTATATTTGATATTTTTTGATAATTTTGTCAAGATAATAAACTTGAAATCACATAACATGAATTTGAAGTTGATGCTATATTGAGAAATTCTCCACAGCTCCTTTCTTATACTCCCCCTTTTGGTAGTTGATGTCTTTTGATTGGTGTTGCAACAAATCTTTTACAATATATTTGTTATAGTGGAGAACCTTCCAAATCTAAAATGTATCATTAAATCTATTTGTATAGCTCGTACAACTTGAGATTTAAGAGAGAAAACTACCACAACTTAATAAATTAATAAAAATTCACAAAACTACTACAGATCTATATATGGAGGAGATAACTCATCATTAAGTGAATGTAATTCACCAGAAGGAAATACACCACTATAAATGTAGATTTAGGTGGAAATATACTTTTAGCAATAGAAAAGAAACAAAAAAACAAAAAGAAAGTAAAGGGATCTCACCGGAGATGAAGAAAATCTCCATCTCTGGTGAGGAGAAGAGACGAAGGCTGGTAGCTGATCGAAGAAAGAAGGTAGAGAAAACTCTGGATAAAGAGAGAGAGAAGAGACTTATAATAATTAATTTAAGGCAACTTATTCGTGAAAAAATTTACGATAGTAAAAAATTTGTAAAATAAGTCATACTCTTATTTTTCATCACATTTGAAGTTTAAATGTTAAATTAATAGTGTGATGTTATTATATGACAGTATTATTAGCTATAATTTGAGTTGAATGTTAACTCTTTACCTAAAAATTGTGAGCTAAGTATAACTCCCAGCAGTAAATTTTTATATTTGTTGACGATGGTGCAATTAAATGTTAAGTATATATGTGTGAAGAGTACTCTGAGATAAAATTAGTGTTTGTCAACTATTTTAACCATTATATTGATAATCTGAAATTAATAGGGTATTATTCTATTAATAAATGAATAATTAATTATAATATCTAAATAATGAGATGATTTTAAATTCATTTCATTTAAATTGATAGTAAAGAGTGAGCACTACTCCGAAATAAAAACAAGAGCTTAATCAAATATATTAATAACCTTAGTGTTTTAAAATTAACTATAACAGTCTTAAATGCACCCTAAATTTGGTTCCAATCTTTGATAGAGTATTATTCTTTATACGTGCAAGAGTATGACATACAACCAGAAGACAAGAACAAGCTGAATAAAAATTCTATAAACCACATGAAAAACTTATAAAGCTAAATTCTAATTATATATATATATATATAACCCATACAGAATTCAGTTTCCAAGGTAACCTAGAAATCTTACTGAAATTTTTTGTTCTTGTTAAAATTTGTGCAAGAAGTTTCTTGTAAGCTTGAAAAAGATAATTTATTTGTTCTTTCCGATGTCTAAACATGTGGGAACCTGCACATTTATCATTATACAGATTTCTTGCTGACAAGAGAGAAATTATGAGTAGACTAATTTTGTATCACGTGGTATTTATATATATTAATTATGAAATTAATTATTGGATTGGCAATTACAGAGTTATAATTTCCTCAAGGTAAAAAATTCAACTCCAATTTCATTTAGTTATCATGTCATGTATTTTTATTTTAAGTTAAATATTATTATAATCAAAGAGTAATTTAGAGAAATAGTAAGCTAATAAAAATGATAATTTATTTGTGGAAAAATAAAAACGATAATTTATTTGTCAACATTTCGTATATTATACATAGACGTCAAAACTAATTGCACTGCGAATGGAAAAAAGGAATATGCAACAATTATTTACTTATTTAATTGTTCTAATTTCGAACGGCTAAATTTGACGATGTAATTGAACTTTTTTTGAAAAATTAAGAATTGGTTGGAACCGTTAAAAAATTAATTAAATTACGAATTTTTTATTCATTTTGTAACTTAGGTTTCGATAACTAAATTAAAAATCTTGATACTACGTGAAGAGTTGTCTTTTTAAGTACTTAAATATTATTTATTTTATGGTTTTAATGTATTACAGAAAATTGCAGAAATTTACATATTTTTATCTAAACAATGTAAAATATTACAATGTGATAGAACAATTTATTAAAGCTAATTGCTTACTTTAAATTAAGAACTTAGTAGAACCCCTATGAAAAATCCTTGTAAACTTTTAATCATTTTACTACTAAATAACTCATACTCAGATCTTGAAAACTAAATTTAAAACTTGACAAATGTGAAACTGTCTTCTATAACCTAAACATAAAGTTAATGAACGAAAACATGCATGAAAATTTATAATACAACAAAAATCATTCTCAATCCACTTAATTTAAATTTGTATTTTCTTCATCATAATTATAGTGAGAAAATGTCTACAGTAATTAATCTTTGATAACTTATTTAATTTATTATGGTAAAAGTTCGTAAAATATGCAAATGATCCAGTCTTTATACAATACGCATCTATACATTTTGCACAATTATATTACTCTCTTCGAATGAAAGTTTAAGTATTAAATTAATAGTGTGATATTATTATATGACATTGTTATTTACAATAAGTTGAGCTGTATGCTAATTCTTTATTAAAATCAATTTCGATTCAATTGAATTCATCACTGATTTTTTTGAACGTAAGTCGCGCTGATCGATGGTATAATATTTTAATGCATTTCACATTGGATCCCATTTAGAAGTTCTATGGGATTTTGAAATTATTAAATTTCTAGTCCTAGCAAACTAAACACAGATAATCTTGTTAGATTTTTTTGACTGGCCAAATTAGGATATAAATAAGTAGAGGGGAGGAAGCAGAAGCAGAAGCAGAATTAGAAACCAAAGTAGAAGACAAAAGAAATATGTCACGTAAGAATTTCTAGTTCTTCTGAATGTCTTTCATATTTGCATGCTTTATACTCAATACCCAGATTTTGTGTTCATAATTTATTCTTTTTTCATCAATTTATCCAGTAAACTAGTGCTAAAAGAAACTCTTGGTTTGAACTTGTTGCTTGGGACCTGAACTGCTGGTGTTGTGTGTTGCAGCTTCATCATTGTTATGGCTCAGTGTCGCGATGCTCTTCCTTTCGCTGTTGGCTCCGGCTTCAGCTAGACCCGAGGAGATTGTTTCAACCAACGGTGTTGTCGCCACTGATGATGGCCGATGTTCCCAAGTAGGAGCAGATGTTCTGAAGGAAGGTGGTCATGCTGTGGATGCAGCTGTGGCCGCTGCTCTTTGCTTGGGAGTCGTCAGTCCGGCATCGAGCGGCCTTGCTGGCGGATCCTTCATGCTTATTAGGGAAGCCAATGGCAAGTCACAAGCATTTGACATGAGAGAAGTCGCCCCAAAGAATTCTTCTGCGGTAGTCAAATTTGTTTAACAAAGTTTCTATTAACAATATTTGCAGGGATATGTTTTTCGTAAAAAGAAACGCTTGCGTCTGCTGAACATTCTAATATTTTTTTTTCAGCATATGTATAATGGAAATGCTGATCTAAAGAGGAGCGGTATCCAATCCGTAGCAGTTCCAGGCGAACTCGCAGGCCTTCACAAAGCTTGGAAACAGTACGGAAAGCTTCCGTGGGAAAGGCTTGTAAAGCCAGCTGAGAATTTTGCTCGGAATGGATTCGAGGTTTCTCGGTATCTTGACTTCCAGCTTAAGAGATCCGAGCAGCAGATCCTAGCAGATATGGGACTACGAAGAATTTTCACAAAGAATGGTGCCATCCTGAAGCTTAACGATATTTGCAAGAACGAAAAGCTAGCAGTGACACTCGGACTAATTGCAAAACATGAACTTACAACATTCTATCATAGAGATGGAGCAGTGGCTAATAACTTGATCAATGATATTCAGAAGGCTGGGGGAAGATTGACAACGACGGATTTGGAGAATTATCAAGTTAAAATAAGAGAACCAATCACTTTCAAATTTCTTGACCTTGACATAATCGGCATGCCTCCGCCTTCTGCGGGCGCTGCTACAATGACGCTTGTATGTGCTATATCCCCATTGCTTGCTTGACATTAGCTCTCGTCAGAAAATGGTTAACGATAAGCTGATCCCTTCTTATCTGTTCTCCTGCAGATGTTGAACATTCTATCTCAGTATATACATGAAAATCCTTCGGCTCTAAACGGCTCCCTTGGGCTCCATCGCAAAATCGAAGCTCTGAAATATGGTTTCGCTGCGAGGACGAATCTTGGTGATCCCGATTTTGACCCAAATGTTGCTAAAGTTTTGTCCAGAATGCTTAACCCTCACATCGCAAAGGAATTGCAGAAAAACATAAGTGACAGCACGACTTTTACTGCAGACCATTACCACCAAAAGTAAATTGCAAAATTTAACTTGATTTTTTCACCCCTTTTTTATTTATTTTTTTAAATTTCGTTGTGATAGCTCAACATCTGGATCCTTTCTTTCTGACAGGTGGAGTGAGATCCCAGAGCACGGCACCAGTCACTTCTCGATTGTAGATAAGGAGCGAAATGCCGTCTCTGTGACTACCACAATAAATGCATTCTTTGGATCAAAAATACTGTCGCCAAGCACAGGAATTGTCCTTAACAATCAAATGGACGATTTCGCCATGCCTAATGATAAAGATAACATAACTCATCTAAATCCAGCACCAGTTAACTTCATTCATCCGGGCAAAAGGCCATTATCATCCATGAATCCTACTATCATATTGAAGGTTTAACCTCCATTTGATAGCAACATAATTTTACCAACAAAAAGCTTATATATACCGCAATGCATAAGGTTAACCTTTTACATGTGTTTATGCAGAAAGGGAAGCTGAAAGCTGTGTTGGGTGCCAGTGGAGGATTGCAAATTATTCCTGCAACTACAGAAGTTTTCCTGAATCATTTTGTCCACCAAATGGAACCTCTCGCTGCTGTTATGGCTCCTAGATTTTATGTTAGTATCAATTTCGCCCATTACAATTTTCATTTTTATCTTTAAGTAGAGGGCTCTTAATTAATCTAATTCGTTTATCTTTTTCAATTCTTTGTGCAGTACTCGACCAACGCAGTGCTCTACGAGAACTTGACTTCAGTGATCAATGACATCTTCCAACTGCCTGCCAATGATCGGACATTCCTTCAAATGAGAAATCATCAACTGCAGAGTTCTGATGCTGCAATAATTTGCCAGTTTGTTGTTTGTGAGTTCGAATCACCGAAAAATAATGAAACTCTTATTGGTGTTAGTGACCCAAGAAAGGCAGGATTTCCTGCGGGTTACTGATATTAATTGTGGAATGAATTCATTAATGAAAGAAATAAAATTGTTGCCTTTCAATCTGAGTTGTCCAAAACCTCCAATTCATGAAACAATTGGGCAAGTGTAAGAATTTGAAGGCATAGTATCTTAGTACAATCTCTCATTTCAATAAATTTAAGTAAAAACTCCTCCACATTGTATTTCCACCGTATTTTGCTCTTATTCCTGAATTCAACAGATATCTGGTAACCCACTTATACAACAATACACCAGCTATAAAAATAAATAAAATAAGTATCAGACTTTTTTTCTTAAAAAAAATTTACAATATCATATTATTAAAAGGAGAAAAAAGTATACAAGAACAGTTCCAAGGACTAACAAAACAAACAGTAATAAACCAATTGGATTAGCAACAATCTGCAAAATTCAGCAGCAAACTGCAGATTTCAGCAACCCCAGCAGCAGAATATACAGCAAACAGCAGCCACAAAACAGCACAAAAGCAGGAAAAAGTCTATGGGACCAACAAACAGGAACAGCAAGAGATGTAGCAGCTTTCTTGAACCTTAAAAGAAAGCAAGCAAAATTTCAGAAATGCAGCAACTGCCTTTGCCCCTCAGCAAAACAGCAACCAAGAGCAGTAACAGCATGTTCATTGCTATTACTTGGATGCAGCAAGCTAAAGCTTGTCATTATTTTGCAAACATTAAGCCAGCAACCGGTAGGCAGGAAACAGAGCCTCCAACAGCAAGCAACCAGCAATAATCATCAGCAACAGCAGAGTAAGGAGAGTACAGAATTGAAGTAAACCGAAATTTAGGCACACCCCAATAGTTGGGAAGAAGACTTTTGCGAATATTATTTGGTGGAGTAGTCAGCCATGTGTAAGAATGACAACTAAGGCCTTGGTTTGCTAAGTATCAGACTTAATATATGCAAAAGGAACACTATTTGTACTTTCAAAATCAAATTAAAAAACATCTTTTAGAAAATAATACCAAATGTATACTAGAAAATCTAACCTTACACTTTTCTCAAATTGAGAAATTCCTACTAGAAAATCAAGCCAATGCCTTTTTCTGGGCTATCTACTAATAAAAATATTTGAAAACTTGGAAATAATGAATATTTTGAGCTAGTATATATGCAAAAATATTCTTTTTTTTTTTTTTAAAGTAGAATAATATATTATTAATAGTAGTAGAAAGTTAAGAACAAGAACAGTCCCACGATTAGTAGGACAGTTAAGATCGTACAAATAAAAATAAAATTACCAAATACATTGGCAAGAGACTACATGAAAAAGAGACAGCAGAAGCTGCAGCTTTTAAAGATTGCAAGACTTCCCACAGCAACAATTTTCCAGCAAAACCAGAAATAGCAATGACAGCAAAAGGCATCAAATTAGCAGTAGATTGCCAGTAAGCAGCAGCAGAGAATATGTATTTGCAGTAGTCATCAAAGAACCAGCAAAGAAGGCATCAAAGAAGCAACAACTCGCACCAGGAAAATGCTTTATGTCCTGAAAACATAGCAGCAAGGTACCAATATTAGAATTGACAGCAAACAGCAAAGCCATTGGTAGAACTATAATGAAGTGAGCAGAAACCAATCCATGAACCAATAGTCGAACACCAAAAGGAAACAGCAGCATCATGCAGGGTAGTGTATTTGGAGGTCGTAGTGGCAATAGTCCAGTAGCATATATAGAATTCCAGCAGCAAGCAAGTTACAATGATAATTCCAGTATCCAATAAAGAAGAACCTAATCAGCACCAGGGTAACTCCACCCCAAAAGAAATGAACCCAGTGTATTTTGAAGGAAGACATAGCAGCATCAAAAATAAAACAGGACAGTAGCAGAGGAATTACCACAATCCAATTACAATTGTTTCCAGCTACTGGGAAATTATCAAATAAATCGGAAGTTGGGGACATTCCAAATATTGAGATGCAAATGTCTACAGATGAGAGGGGGTGGCTCATTCCACCACCGAAAAGAAGAATAAAGAAAACCATAATTAGCTAGAGTATCAGCCCCTGTGGATATGTGAAGTATAAACTTCCATTTCATTTAGATCAGAATACAGTTTTACCAGCGATTTTGCAAAAATATTCGGAAACATTGCTTAGCTCATATAAAATATTTGATACGTGTAATATGAAAAATTAACTTCTCCAATAGTCTCTTAAAAAGGAAAGGCAAAAAAATAAACTTATTTATTGAGTAGAAACACTAAAAATATAAATATTAATTATAAAAAATGTTAATAGCAAATCTCCAACTCATTTTTTGGTTTATATGACAAGTAAGCTCCTCCAATACCCGAAGGACTCGTGGAGATATACTCTAATAGGGAAATGACAGCAGAGCAAGGTTAGGAGAGAGAAGAAGCGAAGAGAAAAGAACAGTGGAGAAAAGGGGAGGAGAACTGATGGATTCAGTTATTTTGAATAGAGAGGAGAAAGACTGGACCCTCTTCCTTTAAAGTCCAGACTTTTTTCTTTCCTTCGAAGCAGTTCATCGATCTTTTTTAAGGAGAGAATCCTATTTACCAGGTTTTCGAATAGCATATGTCAGCTCCATCGACTGATGCGCTTTACTCCTCTCATTCCAAAAGCTTCTTTCTCTTATTGATCACTAAGTTTTGGGGTCTTCATAGAAATTCTCCAATTACACTATAAAACCAACACTAAGATTTTCAGAGTTCTTCAGCTTATTAGAACCAGTAATTTTTATACTATTACTCGTGATCTTCACAATTTTTGTAAAATAACCAAAATTATCATTAGATTCAATGTGTGTGGACAATATATATAGGATGGGTGTATAGATGACGTAGTATGGCCATCTCATCTAAGAATTTCTTAGTAGTAAAAAAATTATGGCTACTTTTTCTTTTATCAAATTCTCTTCCTATGACAAGTTTTCATATATATATTGTGAAATTTTTTTATTTTATCATATGAGTAGATATCTCTTTAATTTGAGAGCAAATATTATAATATATGTGCAGAAACATATATGAGGCACTATATATATTATTTGTAAACTCCAAATAGAATTCTGATGTAATATATTAGTGGAATGTAATATAACATTTAAAAAGAAATCTCTTCAGTCGCTCTCTTTCTTCAAAACTCTAATCCTAGTGTATACAAAATGGATTATCCAACGTTTTGCTTTCTAGTAGAAACGAAAAAACGTCTTGCTTTCTATTAGAAACCAAAAAACGTGCGCAGAGAAGAGGGTTCGAGATAGCAATCAAAGGCCATTATGAAATCAATGTGCTAGCTGTAGACCTTCAATTTTTTTAATTGATATTAATCAATTGCCAGCTTCTCAATGTGAAAGTAACATGGTTGAAATCCTTTGTAAATTGTTTTATTATTTAATTACTCGAAACTTCATGGGAACAAGACAAGATAGGCTTTCCTAAATTATTTTCGTCATATTTGTCCATGATTCCACATGGTCTCCATACTCAATAAATTAATATTTGATCTGTGCATTTTTAATGAGCAATTACATGTCATGTGATAGTTATTTTAAACATCATATTTTTATAATAATATAGATATTTAAAATTAAAATAAACTAATGAATAAAAGTAATAATTTGATCGTCGACGTTTCCTACATTGTCCATAGTCATTATATCAGATGTTTCATATATAATTGCTTTGTGTATACAAATAAGGATTTGCAAATCTTTGATATTAATGTCATCGTTAATTAATTCATTTCGATTATCTCAATTCAAGGATGTATATTATCACCAAGTGATAAAATAATCAATTAACATTTGAAAGGAGTTCAGATAAGACCCTCAAATTATAAATTTTTATTCATTTTACTATTTTAGAACTCACACTCAATCTCGATAACTAAATTCAAATTTTAACAATATTTAACTATTTTTTAAGTACTTAATATTATTATTATCCAAATGCATTATCTAAATTACCTGTGAAAACTTTATTATATTATTATTTAATTAGTTGATGGCAATTTCATGGGAACATTTACTAGCATATTCTTTTGTCACATCTGTGCATGACATTATTTAAATATTATTTTGTGAAACAGATCAAAACAAAAGAAGACTTTCTCTGCAATCCAATAAATGATTGTTGGAGTGTATCTGTACATTTATAACGAACAATTACATAACATGTGATAATTAATAAAAATAATAATTTGGTAGTCAGCGTTTCCGACATTATACATATATAGATAGAGTCAGTATGATGAAATATTAAATAATTGCAGTGCGTATATAAATCAGGGATTTGCGAATCTTTAATAATAATGCTATGATTAATTAATTGAATTCTTGTACCAAAAAAATAAATTAATTGAATTTAAATATCTCAGACCCAACTCAACGATATATGATATCAGAATGTGATAAAATAGATAATAAAATATTTTAAAAAATTCTCTAGTTCGATTTATGAATTGTTGGGAATAATGATTCAATCAGTAGAATGATTTGGAATTTATTTCATTTAAATTGATATTTTCTTCCTAATAGTTATTGTGAGAAAATTTTCACATTAATAAATCTGAGACAACTAGATTTCTGAATATTTACAACAGTTGAAACGGTAAAACAAATTATCATTTTATTTGATCAACATATAATTCATATCTCTTTTCTTAAATGAGGTTTAAATGTTAAAATTAACTGTATGACTTTATTATATGATAATATCATTTACTATAATTTTAATTTAATGTTAATTCTTTATTATAATAATTATTCACCTTGAAGCTGCTCTTTGTACTCCTTTTAATCTCTTCAATAAAATTATTATTACTTTATTTTAAAAAAAATAATTCTTTACCATAATCATGTCAACAATTGTGAGCTAGATATAGATCCTAGTAGCAAATTTTTACTTTTATATTTGTTGGCTGATGGTTTAATATATTTCCTTATTATGCAATTATGTGTGATATTAAAGTGTTACGAGATAAAATTAGTATTTATCAACTATTTTAATTTGTGTTTATTATATTAAATAATAGGACACTAATATTCTATTAAAAAATGAATAATTGACTAAATTATTAAGTTAAGAGGAAAATATAAACAAATAGTATTAAGCTCTACATCTTAGTTGCAAGTTTGTAACATAGAGATAGAAGACATAAGCAAGCTCAACTAAAACAAGGTAAAAATACAAAACCAAAAACAAGCCTAAATAAATTCAAATAGAGACACGAGATGAAAACAAATATAAATAAAAACTACATGAAGGAACTAATCATAAATAACTCTAATACCATACTAAATTATCATTTAACTAAACGCTAAAAATAATAGATAAAAATACAAACAATAGTATTAAGCTGCATATTTTGAAGATACTCATTTTAATGAATAGTTTCACAACATAAAACTTAAAACATATTATATAAAGGTTGAAATTTTAATATAAAATTTAGAATTTAAAATAAATTTTAAATATTTAAAACAAAAGTTGAAAGGTCTACATATATATTTTTATTAAATTGTATGTACATGTGAGAACGTGCATATTTGTAATTACACGGGTTTCTTGCTGACAGGAAAAATAATCAGAGAATTATATATCATATGCACATTTACATTTATAATGAACAAGTACATATTATACGATAATTATTTTAAATAAAATATTTTAATAGTAAAAGACAAAATTTAAAATAATAGTAAATTAATTAATAAAAGTACGTTTCCTACACTATACATTAGAGACACTCTACTCTAATTAGAGGAACATGCGAATATTTGATAATTATGCCTTTATGTATTTGTTTGCTAACAGTTCAATTCAATGGTGAATTAATTTCTTTGAAAGTAATTTTTGTAATTTGAATTAAAAAAATCGTTGGAACTGTTAGAAAAAATTCTTCAAAATTTTAATTTTAATTTATTATTTATTTTATTATTTAATATATGCGTAACTATCATACTCAGATATCAATACTACGTTATTGCCCACCAAAACAGGTTAACTACTCTGCTCAAAAAACACATGGAAATGCATTTAAAACTTCAATGTGAAAATTTAAGTATATTAGAATACTTTAATTATTTATTTAATTTCTCGGAACTTCATGGGAACACTACAAACTAGCGTTCCCTAACATTGTTTTCTTTTTTTTTTTCTTTTTTGTCTAACGTCTGTGAATGAGATAATTTAAATAATTTGTAAATTACAAGATCACAACAATAGAAGATTTTTCTGTGCCTCGAAGACAGTGTACTATAATGATGTTCATACTGAAGCATGTAAAACATAAAACCTTGTGAAATGCAGAGGATTCCAAGGGTCCTTCATATGCTCAGAATTCAAAATTATTTTTGGATCACTGCATTTATTATAATCACCAGCAATTACATATGGTCTGATAGTTATTTCAAATAGAGTATTATTATAAGAAAAGAGAGAGTTTATAATTAAAAATAGTAATTCATCGTCAACATTTCCTACATTATACAAAGAGTCACTGTGATTAGATGTTAAATAATTGCATTGCATATACAAATCAATAAGAATTTGCGAATCTTTGATAGTAATGCCGTCATTAATTACTTTATTTTGAATATCTAATTCCACGATTTATAATATGACAATGTGACCAAATAATTCGAATAATAGAACTGTTAGGAACATTTTTTAATGAAAGTACTTGTCCTATTTAAAAGAAATTTATTAAAAAGTCAATATCGAAAAAACACTTATGACTATACTATCACTATATAACTTTAATACATATCTCGTTCTGAATGAGATGTAAATCTTAAATTTATTTGTGATATTATTATATTATAATGTTTTTCACTATAACTCGAGAGTTGTACGATGATTTTGTACAAGAATCAAGTTGATAATTGTGAGCTAGATATTAATCAAGTTTAAAAGCAAATATAATTGTTATGGATATTATATGTAAGATAATAAAATGTTATGAGTTCATTAAGTTACTAAATATTAAATATATGTGAGACAGTGAGAGAGTGAGCACTATAAAATAAAAAGTAGAATTTACTTGTGTTTTCAGAATAAAAATATAATAGTCTCAAATATACCCTAAATTTGGTATACTATATGATATTAATAGAGTATTATTCTATTAAATTAAAATTTATTTAAAATTTTTTATTAATAAGTAAAATACAAAATAACTGTATGAAGCTCTAACATACCTCCTACATGCAAAATTTCGTATAAGAGATAGAAGATAGAAAAGTGCAAATAAAAATACCTGAAAATAGAGAAAAAATCTATACAAGTCCAAATATAGTCAAAAGACAAAAACAAATACAAACACAAACTATATAGAAAAATTAATTAAAACTAAGGGTATATTTAGTATTATAAACTTACACTTTTTTTGAAGTAAAATTAAAAAATATTTGGTAAAGCACCAACTATTTTTGGGTTTCCAGACATTTTCTTATTGATATTTAGAATTTAACATTTTATCTTGCAATAATTATAACGTTAAAATTATAGTACCTTAATTTTAAATATACCCTAATTTTAATATCATACCAAATTTTCATTTAACCACAAAGTTTAAATTAACAAGCAAGAATACACACAATAACAATACTATTAAACTCATAGACATATATGCATGCATATTTGAAAGTTGTACGTTTCGATCAATCACTTGAAAATGCGCGTGGGAACATTATAAGCGTTTCTAGCTGACAGGAGAAATTGTGAGAAGTACTAATTTTATAACACATGGTTACATTCTAACAAGGCCTAACAAATTATTTTTGAATTGGATCTGTGCATTTTAATGAGCAATTACTGATCACATGTTGAAATAATAGTAAATTAATAAAAATAATAACTTGTTAATAGTCAATGTTTGAAAATTGTGCGTCTTCAAACTAATAATTGTGAGTTAGGATGTAATATTAGAAAGGAACTCGTGCTGATCTGTGGTATAATATTTTAATGCAATTCACATTGGATTCCCATAAGGTTTTCTGGGCTTTTGAAGTCTTATGAAACTAGACAAAGGGAATCTTTTTTGAATTTTTTAATGCACCAAATTAGAATATAAATAGGAAGACTAGGAGGAAACAGAAACATCAGCAGAAGTAGAAACCGAAGAACAAGACAATAGAAATATGTCATGTAAGAATTCCTAGCTCTTCTGCATGTCTCTTCGGTATTTGCATGCTCAATACTCAATTTGGTTTTCAAATCTCTTATATGATTTTAAGAGTTTTTATTACTTAAAAAATGTAATATCTTTGTCGATAGCCCTTTCTTCCTTTATTTATACATATCTTTATTATTAATATTATTCTTATGAAGTTGGTAAATTGATGAGCGACATAATACGAGTTTTACAGTAGAGGAAAATAAACAGAAAAGAATTATATATTTATATGTCATAGTTTAAAGCATCATGACAAATTGAGTTTTATTGCTATGCAGGATTATTAAATATTCAATATCGATCATTTGTTTTTCTTATTTCAGTTTAAGAAATTTAAACGAAGCCGTTACCTTCTATTTGTGCTTTAATTTGTTTATATAATGCATGTGGGATTTCAATGTTTTGTATGCTTGCAAAAGATTTTTGTGAGCTCATATTTATGTCATGGGAATAATTTAGCTAGATTCTTACGCTTTTAATTTTATATTTATTTGTTTGTTCCAGTTATTTATCTTGTATTAAAAAGTCCAAGTCTAATCACGAAATTCTTAATTTATTTGTGTTAATTTTCCTGTTTCTGCTTTCATTGTTAGTAGCCCATAATTTTGGCCTTTCACTGTTTTTCATTTTTTTTGTTCTTAAATCTAAATGGCGGTTGTTTTCAACTTGCAGTTTCGTCATTTTTATGGCTCACCATTGCGGTGCTCTTCTTTTCGCTGGTAGCTTCCCAATCAATAGTTAAAGATAAGGATCAGTACCAGATTGTTGCACCTGAAGGTGTTGTCGCCACTGATCATGGCAATTGTTCCAAAGTAGGGGTAGATGTTCTTAAGGGAGGAGGTAATGCTGTGGACGCAGCCGTCGCAGCTGCTCTTTCCTTGGGAGTCGTCAGTCCGGCATCAAGCGGCCTTGGTGGCGGAGCCTTTATGCTTATTAGGCTAGCCAACGGCACCACGCAAGCATTTGACATGAGAGAAGTCGCCCATTTGAATTCTTCTGCGGTAATCAAATTTGTTTAACAAAGTTTCTATTAACAATATTTCCAAGAATATGTTTCTAGTGGAAAGAAATGCTTGCTTTTGCTGAACGCTCTAATATATTTTCAGCATATGTATAATGGAGATGCTGATTCAAAGAAAAGTGGTATCCATTCCGTAGCGGTTCCAGGCGAACTCGCAGGCCTTCACAAAGCTTGGAAACAGTACGGAAAGCTTCCGTGGGAAAGGCTTGTAAAGCCAGCTGAGGATTTTGCTCGTAATGGATTCTTGGTTTCTCCTTATCTTGAATTCCAGCTTAAGCTATCCAAGGAGCATATCTTAAAAGATGTGGGACTAACAAGAATTTTCACAAAGAATCGTACCACCCTGAAGCGTAACGATATTTGCAAAAACGAAAACTAGCAGAGACACTCCGACTAATTGCAAAACATGAACTTACAACATTCTATCATAGAGACGGAGCAGTTGCTAACAATTTGATCAATGATATCCAAAGGGCTGGAGGAAGACTGACTCTAACCGATTTGGAGAACTATCAAGTTCAAATGAGAGAACCAATCACTTCAAAGTTCCTCGACCTTGATATAATCGGCATGCCGCCGCCTTCTTCTGGTAGTGCTACCATGATGCTTGTAAGTGTATCACATTGCTTACATTAGTACTTTATGTTTCATCAAAAATGGTTAACGATTTAAACATTCTACTGCTGCAGATGTTAAACATTCTTTCAAATTATGGTAATAGCAGTTCGAATTTGAACCTTTCTTTATCCGAACCCAACGGGACCCACCGCAAAGTCGAAGCTCTGAAATATGGTTTTGCTGCGAGGATGAATCTTGGTGATCCTAGCACTGACCCAAATGTTGCTAAAGTTTTGACCAAAATGCTTAACCCTCGTATCGCAAAGTTGTTACAGCAAAACATAAGTGATGATACAACTTTTAGTGCAGACCATTACCACAAAAAGTAAATTAATTGCAACATTGTCCTTTTAGTTTTTTCAACTTTTTATGTATTTTATTTTTTAGTTCTGCATACATAACCAAAGGATCCTTTCTTTCTTACAGGTGGGACGAGATCGAAGAACACGGTACCAGTCACATGTCGGTCGTAGATAAAGACCGAAATGCTGTCTCTCTGACGACCACAATAAATGCATTCGTTGGATCAAAAATACTATCACCAAGCACCGGAATTGTCCTTAACAATCAAATGGATGATTTCTCCATGCCTGGCAACGATCCCAGAAGTAATTTAAATGCGGCACCTGTTAACTTCATCCATCCAGGCAAATTGCCATTATCATCCATGAATCCTACTATCATATTGAAGGTTTCTGCCCAACTCCCAACATAATTTTAACTAAGGAAACTTATATATACACTGCAATCAATGCTTAATGTTAAACTTTTATGTTTTTATATGCAGAATGGGAAGCTGAATGCTGTTTTGGGTGCCAGTGGCGGAGCCCAAATTATTCCTGCAACTACAGAGGTTTTCTTGAATCATTTCGTCCACGGAAAGTCTCCTCTCGACTCGTTCGTTGAACCCAGATTCTATGTTTGTATCAATTTGGCTCATCTCAATTTCCATTTTTATCTTATAAGTACAGTGCTCCTAATCTAATTCATTTTTCATTTTTCATTGGTTCTTTGTGTAGTTCTCCAACAACACTGTGTACTACGAGAACTTGAAGTCAGTGATCGATGACACCTTCCAACTGTCTCCCGAAGTTCGGGAATCCCTTGAGCGCACGAAGCAAACTCTGAAGACCATTGATAGTGCAATAATTTGCCAGTTTATAGTTCATGATTTAGAATCTATAAACGGAAATCAAGGCGTTGGCAAACTTACCGGTGTTAGTGACCCAAGAAAGGTAGGATTTCCTGCTGGTTATTGATCGATGTTATGGAATGCATTAATGAAAGAAATAAAGTTGTTGCCTTTCGATCCAAGCTCCCTAACACCTCCTCCAATTTATAAAACAATTGGGGAAGTGTAAAGAATTTGAAGGCATGGTATTTTAGTAAAATTTCTCATTTCAGTAGTTTTATTTCAAAGTTCCTCTAGAGACTACATAGATTGTATTTCCACTTTTATTAGCTTTCCACAGTATCTTCCACTTATTCCTCAACCAGCAGAAATCCTGGAAACCTTTTATGTAACATTATTACGCTAGAGATAAAAATAAATAAAATAATAATCAATCATAACACTATACCAATAAAAAAAATTATTTTTATTTTTAAAATCAAAATTAAAAAAATTTCATTCGGAAAATAATGTCAAACACATACTAGAAGAACTAACCCTTCACTTTTCTCAAATTGAGAAATTCTTACTAGAAAATCAAGCAAAATTTTTTATCAAAGATCTTGAATTTTCATTGTAAGACATATTACTAATCCAAATGGATATTGAGACGTACTATTAAGCGGACTTTTTTTTTTTTTGGCCATCTACTAATATGAAGGTTTGCAAAGCTTGAATATTTTTTATATGTATACAAAGTATTCTATAAGTAACATTATTTATCTTATATATATAAAATATTTGCACATACGTAATATGAATATTCATATTCTCTTAATAGCTGTTTCTAAATTAAATAAAATTCTCCTAAACATAAAGTGATATACAATGGACTTGTGAAAAGCAGATCTGTGATTCTACTTGGTTTTTGTAATCAAAGTTCTCAATAAATTATTATCGGATCTGTGCATTTATAATGAGCATTTTCATGTAATGTGATAGTTATTCTAAGTAGAATATTTTTATAATAAAAGAGATATTTAAAGTAAATTATTAATAATAATAACATTGATTGTCGCTGTTTCCTAAATTATCCATAGTCACTATTATGAGTCATGATATATTAATTAATAATTGCATTACGTATAAAAATAAAGATTTACGTATCTATGATAGTAATTTCTTCATTAATTAATTGATTTTGGAATAGGTCCATTGAAGGATGTATATTATCACAATATGATAAAATAATGGAGAACATTTTGTTAGGAGTTTAAGGATAAGACCTTTAACTTGCAAAATTTTATTCATTTTACTATTTGATAACTCACACTCAAATTGTGAAAGCTACATTTAAAAAGTTAATAATGTGAAACTATTTTTTAAGTATTTAAATATTATATAATGAACGAAAACAAGAAAATTTTGTAATCATGATTTTAACAGTATCTTTTCGAATTCATTTAATTTAAATCGGTTAAATATTGTGAGAAAATTTTTAGATGAAATTGCTAAAAAAATATAAAATAAGTGATTATTGTATTGGTAATTATATAATACATGTCCTCTTTTGAAGAGTTTTAAGTGTTAAATTAATTAATAGCTTGATATTATCGCATGATAATATGGTGCAGTATAACTTGAGTTAGATGATGATTAATTTGTACTAGAATCAAGCAAATAATTGTGAAATTGGTATGGCTCCTAATCAAGAGCAGGAGCGAATTTTCATATTTATTGACCAATGGTGTATTATTTCAATGTCATGAATTTAATGCTGTATGAATATTTTAAATTTTGTACTAATTGTCTTAACTTTTGTGCTAAAATTTTAAATTAAATTATATTCCTTTTTTCCTTTATCTACATAATTATTATGGAGAAAGACTATTATATATTTCCTTTATCTACATAGTTTTAAATTTACTCATGGCATATGATCATTTTGATATTCTACCATTTAAATGGATCCGTAAATCTAAAGAATAATTATTTAATTTGGATCTATATATGAAGGATCTTTCAGCAGCTTCTCTTGATCATATTATTATACTTATACCTAATTTTTGTCCTATTATCCATAACATTCAAAATTTTTCAGGGATAACCAAAATCGATCACCCTGATGTTCGTTCTAGTGCCAATACTCCCTATAAATGTGAAAAGAAGAAATACTTAAGTAGAAAAGTGCCAAGAAAACTGTTAGATATTGATATAATATCAACATGTGATTTAAATTTTATCTTTTATCATAATTATTACTCTTATAATTTGTGAATTTTAAAATGAACGTGTCCCTGTGTCTCTTCCATTTAAAACTTTCTTACTAAAAAAACACTAACACTAATTTTTATTTTTTTTAAGTCAAATTCTCTCTCGCTCTTTCTTCTTCCTAGAAAAAAGTTCAAACATCTCACAAAATTTCTTCTCTCCATCCCATGGATCAAGACTCGCTCAGCAAAAACACAGACATCCCACAAGTATTTCTCATGCAGGACAAAGAGTTAACACAACTGTTAAAAGTGCCTAATCCGAATGCAAACAAATGCATTGTCTCTAAAGCTCTGCTTTCAAGTAGTAACAAAAACGTACACAAACAGAGAAGAAATTCGAGATAGCAATCAATGTGTGGTAGATAATTTAATTTATATTAATTAATTAATTGCGAGCTTTTTATTTGTCACGTCTGTGCATGACAAAATTTGAATATTATTGCGTAGCAAAGGAAGATTTTTTGTGCACTATGATCATTCCACCTACGTAGTTTTCTTATGCTAGAATATTGACATATCATGTGATAATTTAAAATAATAATTTGATAGTCAATGTTAATAATTGTATTTCGTATATATATATAAGGATTTGCAAATCTTTAATGACAATATTATATTAATTAATTCAATTTGAATATCTCAACTCAACGACTTATGATAAGAATTATGTGATAAAATAATTAATTAAAATTTTAAAAAAAAATTCTCTAGTTTGAAATAAGAATTGTTGGGAATAATAATCCAATCAGATATTTCATTTAAATTGATTTTTTTTTCATTATGATTATTGTGAAAATATCTTCACAATAATTTAATTTGAGGCAACTAATTGGTGCAAACATTTTCAGAGGTCAAAAAATCATAAAATAAGTCATCATTTTATTGTTTATCATATAATTCATGTCTCCTTTAAAATGAAGTTTAAATGTTAAATTAACAATGTGACAGTATTATATGATAATATCATTTACTATAATTTGAGTTAAACAATAACTCTTCACTGTAATCATGTCAACAATTGTGAGCTAAGTATACCTCCTAAGAGCAAATTTTATATTCGTTGATCGAAGGTGTAATATTTAATTATTATTAATATTGTGCGTGAGATATCAAAATTTTTTATCTGACAAAATTACTAAATATTAAATATGTATGTGTGTGTGTGTGTGTGTGAGAGAGAGAGAGCATTCAGAGACAAAAATGAGCGTTTGTCAATTATTTTAACTATTGTGCTTATTAACCACCATTAATATGGAATTATTGTATTAAGAAATAAATAATTAATTCAAAATTTTTAAATTAATAGGTAAAAACCAAAATAATATTATTAAACTCTATATCTTACAATATTAAGCTGAAAATAATATTATTTTCGACTTGCAGGATTGTCATATAGACTAGGAAGACAGAAGGAAGATCAAATAAGAAAAATTAAAATAGGAAACGAAGCAAGCTCAGATACGAAAAAGCAAAATAGAAAACAAAACAAGCCTAAACAAATTCAAATAGAAATAGAAGAGGAAGAGAAAAATAAATACAAACTAACGCCATAATAAATCATCATTTAATATAGAAAGTTGAAAATAATAGATAAATTAAGCTATTACCTATATAAACATATTTTGAAAATAATATTTGAATGAATATTTTTGCAACATAAAATTTGAAACAGATTGTATAAAAATTAAAATTCTAACGCAAAATTTGAAATATCTAACATAAAAGTTGAAATATCAGCACATATTTTTTTGCTATAGATGTATGCACATGTGAGAACATGCACATCATTTTGTTATTCAACGGGTTTCATGCTGACAAGAGAACGAGAGAAGAACATATCATTTGCACATTTACGAGTATATATCATGCGATGAGTATTTTATATAAATAAAATATTATAATAATAAAAGAGAGGATTTAAAATAATAGTAAATCGATTAATAAAATAATAATTTGTTCGCCAACAATTCCCACATTATACATACGGATGCGAAGATTCGTAACTGTCTTCATTTAATTATTTTCTACCAGTTGTAATTAATTTTTTAAAAAAAATCTTTAATTTAATTGAATATATGTAATTATTTTATAATTACAGATAAAGACAGTTGTATTTCATTCCATGAAAAGGAGACAAAAATGATACGGAAATAAAACTAATATATACTGAGCGAGTGCACATGCCAATCATTTGATTATTATTTTTTTAAGATAAAATTATATTAAAAGAGATAATTTAAAATAAAAGTAAAATTAATAAAAATAATAATTTGATGGTCAACGTGACCTATATTGTACATAAACCACTATAATGAGTTGTATAAGTTAATTGTTTTCCAATAGATTTATTAAACAATGTAAAATTTCACAATCTAAGATAACAATCAATTAAAATTTAAATTCTTTATTTCAAGTTAAGAACTCATTCGAACCCTTAAAATAGTTATTTAAGTTACAAAGTTTTTTAAGTCACAGACTTTTATTCATTTTACTATCTAATTAATAGCTCGGACTCATCTCTCTTGATAACTATATTTAAAACTTGAAGGTGCGAAAAAGTTTTTATTTTTTTTAGTTATTATATATTGGATTAAAATAAGAAAATTTATGGTTCTAATTTAATTAGACAAAAAGATCATTTTAAATCCATTTCATTTAGATTGCTATTTTCTTCATCATAAGTATTATGAGCAAATGTCGACTATAATAATTAGTCTTAGGAACTTGTAAAAATGTATCATAGTAAGAAACTTGTAAGATACAATATTGTCTGATCAGTCATTATATAAAAAATGTCTATATATTTTTACAATGAATTCTATTACCCTTTTTGAATAAAGGTGAAGTATTAAATTAACAGTGTGATATTAATTGATAATTATGCAGTTCCCTATAAATTGAGCTGTAAGCTGATTCATCATTACTAAAATCAAGTCAACAATATTTATGTGGTAGAATAGAACTTAAGTCCAATCCCACACGAAATCTTTAGATACAAGTCGTGCTGATTGATGGTATAATATTTTAATGCAATTCACATTGGATTCCCAGCTGATTTTCTGGGATTTTGAAATTATTAAATTTTCTAGTCTTAGTAAACTAGACAAATGGAACCTTGCTTGAAGTTTTTGAGAGGCCAAATTAGGTTATAAATAAGAAGACAAAGAGGAAGCACAACCAGAAATCTAAGTAGAAGAGAAAAGAAAGATGTCATGTAAGGATTTCTTTTCGTCTGCACGGCTGTGCTATTTGCATGTTTAATACCCATTAATACTCAAATTTTGTATTCATTTCTTCTTGTTTGCGAGTTTATTCAATAAGTTTTTTGTTACTTACTTTCTCATTCTTCAGTATTCGAAAACATTTTTTAGATGGTCAAGAAAATAGTGTATTATTTGAGCGATATCAAATTTCAAGTCTATTATAGTATTTTACGAGTTTTTATCAGTTCAAAAATGTAGTACCATATTATGATTAGTTTCTTATAGACTTTTACTATTAATAGTTGGCATTCTTATTTTGGTTGTATTTTGTTTGTAAATGTAAGTGGCTGCTTGTTTTTGAACTTGTTGCTTGAGAACTAAATCTAGTCTTCTGGATCGGTTGCAGCTTCTTCAATTTTATGGCTCGCCGTTGCCATGCTCTTGTTTTCGCTGTTGGCTCCCACTTCTGCCAGACGGGAGGAGATTAAAGCAGCTAACGGTGTTGTTGCCACTGATGATGGCCGGTGTTCCGAAGTAGGAGTGGAAGTTCTCAAGGAAGGAGGTAATGCTGTCGATGCTGCTGTTGCCTCTGCATTCTGCTTGGGAGTCGTCAGTCCCGCATCAAGCGGCATTGGTGGTGGAGCTTTTATGCTTATTAGGCTAGCCAACGGCACGACGAAAGCATTTGACATGAGAGAAAAGGCCCCATTGAATTCTTCTGCGGTACTCCAACTTGTTTAACAAAGTTTCTTTTAGCGATATTTCAAAGGATATGTTTTCGGTGAAAACATATCACATTTGCGTTAATTTGCTGTATGTTGTATTTTTCTTCAGGATATGTATCATGGAGATGATACTCTAAAGAAAAGTGGTATCCTCTCCGTAGCAGTTCCTGGCGAACTTGCAGGCCTTCACAAAGCATGGGAACAATACGGATCCAGAAATATTTCATGGAAAAGGCTTGTAGAGCCAGCTGCGAATTTTTCTCGTAATGGATTCTTGATTTCTCCGTATCTTGACTTCCAGTTGAAGAGCTCCGAGGAGCAGATCTTCGCAGACAAGGGACTAGAAAGCGTTTTCACAAAGAATGGTACCATCCTGAAGCTTAACGACACCTGCAAGAACGAAAACCTAGCAAAAACACTCGAGCTCATTGCGAATGAGGGCCCTAAAACATTGTATAGTGCAGATGGAGAAGTGGCTCAAAAATTGATCGATGAGATACAATCCGCTAGAGGGAGATTGAACATGACTGATTTGGAGACATATCAAGTTAAAATGAGAGAACCAATCACTTCTAAGTTTCTTGACTTTGAAATAATCGGCGTACCGCCGCCTTCTTCAGGCGCTGCTACAATGATGCTTGTAAGTGTATCACATTGCTTAACTAGTTTACCTCATATTTCATCAAAAATAACGGTTAACCGTTTCTCATTTCTTCTACGGCAGATGTTAAACATTCTGGTTCAATATTTAAATGAAAACCCTTCGGGTTTAAACGGCTCCCTTGGGGTCCATCGCAAAATCGAAGCTCTGAAATTTGGTTTTGCTGCGAGGGCGAATCTCGGTGATCCTGATTTTAACAGCAATGTTAATAAAGTTGTGTCCAAAATGCTTAACGTTAGAATCGCGAAGCAATTACGGAATGATATAAGTGACAATACGACTTTTACTTCACAGTATTACGGCCAAAAGTAAGTTCCTTTCGTTGTTAGTGAAGCAGCGAATCGACAACACTTTGCTATATATTTTTTAACATTTTTATGTACGTACTCTTTCTCTGTTACAGGTGGAATGAGACTGAAGATCATGGGACCAGTCACGTGTCGATCGTAGATGCTGACCGAAATGCTGTCTCCATAACTACCTCAATAAATTCATTCTTTGGATCAAAAATACTATCACCAAGCACAGGAATTATCCTTAACAATCAGATGGATGATTTCTCCATACCTTCAAACAGTACTAGTCCACCACCGGCACCTGTCAACTTCATCAGCCCAGGGAAAAGGCCATTATCATCCATGAACCCTACTATCATATTGAAGGTATAGATTCCATCTCCGCAAGCGGACATACTTTAGGGCCTGAAGTGACTTGTCTCACCTGTCAACTTATATTGCAATTCTTAATGTTAAACTTTTATGTTTATGCAGAATGGGACGCTGAAAGCTGTGTTGGGTGCCAGTGGCGGAGCCCATATTATTGCTTCGACATCAGAGGTTTTCTTGAATCATTTCATCCACGGAGAAGAACCGCTGGATGCAGTAATGGCTCCAAGGTTCTATCATCTGGTTTGTATCAGCTTCACCCCTGCATCTCAATTTTTGTTTTCACATTTTCAGGAGTTCTTCATCTAATACATTTTTTGTTTCTGCTGGTTCTTTCCGTAGCTATATCCGAATAATGTGCTCTACGAGAACCTGACATCAGTGATCGGCGACCAGTACCTATTGCCTGCCGACGTTAGAACATTCCTTCAAATGAAACACCATAATTTGACCAGCTCTAGCAGTGCGATAATTTGCCAGTTTGTAGTTGATCAATTCGGAAATGGAACTCTTACAGGTGTTAGTGACCCAAGAAAGGCAGGAGTCCCTGCTGGTTATTGATATTGTCTAATGAATGCACTGATGGAATAAATAAAATTGTAGCCTTCAATCCAATTGATGAAACAATTGCAAACATCTATGTATTTGTAAGGAATGGTATTTTAATAAAATTTTTCATTTCAATAATTTTATTTCCAAATGATATATCTCCACTGCATTTGTATTTCCTCTTATTCTTTTCAGTGTACCTATCTCTTAATCCTGAATCCAACAGAAATCCTGGAAACCTGTTCTAACTAAATTACACACCACAGATAAAAGTAAATACATAATAATCAAACTGTAAGACATAACATTATAAAAAAAAATTATTTTCTATTTTTAAATCAACTTTAAAATTAATGTCATCAGAAAAATAATACCAAACCTATACTGAAATCTAACCCTTCTGTACATTTTTCCGAATTGATAAATTTCTACTAGAAAACCAAGCAAATATTTATTGAAAATGTTTTGTTTAGATCTTAAGTTTTCATGAACGTATTAGTATAATCCGAATGGATAATAAAGCACTGCTAATCGAATATCTGAAAGCTTGCAATTTTTGAATATTCATAAAAAATATACAAAAGTATTCATCTTATAGAAAATATTTTACATGTAACATGATAGTTTAACTTCTCGTAAACAGAATTAGAGTGGTAGACTAATGATATAGAGGACAATATTGTTCATCATAATTTTAGAAACCTCGATGGTGGGAACTGCCTCATAAGAGGGATCAACTCTAGCAGGATTTAATAATTAAAAAACATTAGCACGACAATGTTGTTCACCATATGTTTGATTGAAATAGACGAAGCAGAAGTTGTTTTATAGAAACATACAGTAGGTGTTTTTGTATGAATCACATTTTCCATTAAGAAAAAAGAAAAAACAATAATAACTTTTTAGATTAAAAATATATAGAGGATTTTCATTAATTTTCAGTTGCTTAAAGAATATATGAGCTTTGTTAACCTGTATTGAGTAGTATCTATTATTTTTAGACAATTGAAAATGTTATAGACAACTTAGAGGTTGTTTATTTTTATATTTGAACACAAAATATGACTCAGATTCATTCATCTAGATGTTTTAAATATGCTTCTTTTCTAATGTAATACTAAAAATTGAAAATATTAGACAGAATAAATTTATGTAAAATATTTTCATGTCTAAATAAGTTTAATTTTATACAAAACTTTTAAAATGAGATTTTAAATTTTATTTATTACTGACTATATAGAGCTTACCAATAATGATATATGTCAAAGTACTAAATTTTTAAAAGTTTATATTAATGAAATATTAATAATAATAAATCATATAATTCTTTCCTTTTCCACTCAAACTTCAAATCTTTGTAGAATTTGAATACAAAAATAAAAACTACCTTAAGCTTATTCGACTTTTAAACAAGAGAAACCCGATGAAATCATTAATAACTATTTCCATAAATACTCAGATATATTTGCTAAACAATGGGAAAAATTAAAATCAAATAATTTATTTAATAGAAACCGCAAACTGTGCTGCTAATCAACTTTTTGTTGGATTTTCACCATTCAACAACTTAAATTCAAAAGTTGCAGAGCTCACATCCCAGAACAGTCCAATCTCGTCTCTCAGCTGAAGAAGGCGGCTCCGAACAACATCGGCCCATTCAAGAACATGCGTGTAATAATTTTCCTGGACGAATATATTCTCACTCCGAAACCTTAACATTTATGTTCAGACAACACTGTGTACTCCGAGAACTTGACGTCAGTGATCAATGACACCTTCCAACTGTCTCGCAAAGTTCGGAAATTCCTAGACAGCAAACACCAAACTCTGAAGAACAATGATAGTGACCCAGGAACTGTAGGATTTCCTGCTGGTTATTGATGTTATGGAATGCAATAATTGAAGAAATAAAATTGTTCCCTTTTGATCCAAGTTCTGAGACACCTCCAATTCACGAAACAGTTGGGGAAGTATAAAGAATTTGAAGGCGTGGTATTTTAAAAAAATTCTCATTTTAGTATTTTTATGTCAAAGTTCCTCTAGATAGATTGTATTTCCACTTTTATTATCTTCCACAGTATTTTTCTCTTATTCCTCAACCAACAGAAATCCTGGAAATCATGGAACTAACCCTTCACTTTTCTCAAATTGAGAAATTCCTACTAGCAAATCAAGCAAATATTTATTAAAAACTTTTGCAATATACTAATATGCAGGTTTGAAAACTTTCAAATATTGAATATTTTTAACATACATATATATATATATATAGAAAGTTTCTATAAGTAACATCATTTATCTTATATAAAAATATTTGCACATGTAATATGAAAATTCAAGTTTTCCTAAGTGTTCTTTTCGAAAAACAAAAATTCTCGTAAGTAGAGTTAGAGTTACACCTAATGGACCATAAAAATTTACAATATAGAGCTTGCGATAATATGTAAGGAGTAAATCCTTGATGGTGGAAAACTCGCTATCCATATGGATTAACACTAGCACAATTTTATTATAATGTCATAAACTGAAGCATATCATAAAAAATTCCTTCTTAAAAATACCATAGGTATATTTTTTTGTCAGACTATCTCCCTTTCCCTCTTTCTTAAAGAAAAAAATAAACAAATAAATTGGACCTTCTGACAAAATTTCTTCTTCTTCCCATGTAATCAATCCCACGAAAATTTCGTATGCGGTAGGAGAAGCTAACAATTACTATCAGAGTACCCAATCCCAATGCATACAAGCGCATTATCTATTGGAAACAAATTGTATGCAAACAGAGAATAGATTGAAGATAACAGTCAAAACTCAAAAGCCATTACGAAATCAATGCGTTGTAGAGCTTCCAGTCTATTAATTGGTTGCCAGCTTCGTGATGTCAAAGTACAGGTGATCGACCACGGTGAAATTCTTTAATTCGTCAATTGCTTAATTATTTAATATATGGAAACTTCGTGGGATTTACAGGCTGCCCTTCCCTAATAATCTTTTGCCACGTCTGTGCATGACATAATTAATTTGAATATTAGTGTAAACCAGATCAAGACAAAAGAAGATTTGTGCCTGGAAGCATATAAAAGTAGAACTTGTGAAAAGCAAATGATTCCACGTGGTTTTCGTATAATCAAAATCCTCAATAAATTATTATTGAATCTGTGCATTTATAATGAGCAAAACGTGCAATGTGATAGTTATTTTATACAGAAATTTTTTTGTTTATAATAAAGAGATTTGAAGTAAATTAATAATATTAATAATAATATTGATCGTCAAGTCAGTATTATAAGTCATGAGATGTTAAATAATTGCATTGCGTATAAAAATTAAGATTTGCGTATCTATGACAATAACTTCTGCATTAATTAATTGATTTCGTACAACTCGAGCCAAGGATATATTTTATCACATTAATTTGTACTAGAATGAAGTTAGCAATTGTGAAATTGGTAGAGCTCCTAATCAAGAGTAGCAACAAATTTTTATATTTATTGATCAATATTTGTGCAATTAATATTTCCATGTTATGAATTTACTGCTATATAGATATTTTAAATTTTGTGATAAATTTTTTAAATTAGATTATATTCTTTTTTCCTTTTATCTACATATTATTAGAAAAAAATTATTCTTATTGAAAAAGTTTTTAATATTGGAGAAGACTACCATATTATATTTCATGGATGTTGAAAATGTCTACATATCTTCTTGCTATGTTTAACAAATTCTCTATTATAAGGAGAATAAGAAATAAATCTAACAATACTATAATTTGTCTTAAGTGAAGGATTTAATAAATGTTTGACTCGCGGTATATGATCATTTTGATTTCTTATATACCATGTAAATGAATTTGTAAATCGAGAGAACAATTGTTTAACCGGAATTTACGAAGAATCTTTCAGCAAAACATTTTTGTCATATTATCCATGACATTTTAAACATTTTAAAGATAATCAAAATCTCCTTAACGTTAGTTCTAGTTATTATGCATAGAGATAGCAATGAGACAAGGTGGAGGTGGGCATAGGGGTAGAGAATCTATTCTGGTTTTATTTTAATCCCTATTCTATATTAAATTTAATGAGATCGAGACGAAGACGAGGATATATTTCTCCTCATATAGGGAATGAATTTTCCATCTTCACTTATTTTTTTTATTTTTGTGTTTATGCTAAATACTATCTAAAAATATTATTGATATATTATAATATTATATATATGTAATAATTATACTAAAATATAAATTTGACTACTTAGTAAAATAAAAACTTTCTATCCATTCTCTAATAATAATTATATCATTTTTTAGTGAATTTTAAAATCAACTTGTCCTTGCACCTCTTTCGTCTAAAACTTTCTTAGTAGAAAAATTAACGCTAATTGTTTTTTTTAAGTCCAATTCTCTTATTGCATTGTCTTCTTTCCAAAAAAAAGTTCAAACATCTCATAAAATATTTTTTATCTCCTTTCATGCATTCAGACTAGGGCTATTTATTTTTTTATTTTTTTATTTTTTGTTGAAGTTTAAATATAATTATTTAAATATTTAAGAGCAGTTTATTTTTTAACTTATATATGAATATTTGTTTAAAATTAATATAATTAAAATAAAAAAATTTTGACTTACTTTTTAATCAGTAAATATATGAATAATTTAAATATTTTAATTGTCAATAATATCCTTAATTTATTATATAATATTTATTTTGTCAACACACTTAATATATTTATTTAAAATATTTTAGACATATATGTTAGCATGTCAGTTTCATATTCTTTTATATAAAAATAAATAACTTAATATTTATATTCATACATTTAAAGTAAAAAAATAAAATATCAATTAAATTTTAATTTTAATCAAATTCAAATTTTATCACGTTTGAATTGCTGACAGAAAAAACAAACAGTTGGCAAAAGCACAGACATCCCACAAGGACTTTTCGTGCAGTACAAGTAGTTAACAAGGGCTGTTAAAGAGTCTTAATCCAAATGCGTACAAATGCATTGTCTATACGTCTGCTTTCAACTAGAAACAAAAACGTACGCAAACATAGAAGAAATTGGAGACAGCAATCAATGTATTGTAGATAATTCAATATCTATTAATTTTATAATTAATTAGTTGCCAGCTTCTCGATACGAAAGAACAGGTGAATTCTTTATTAAATTCTTTAATTTAATTTATGGAAACTTCATGGGAACATTTATAAGCTTAGTTGTTTTGTTACGTCTGTGCATGATATAATTTTGAAAACAAAGGAAGATTTTCTGTGCACTATGATCATTCCACGTGCGTAGTCTTCTTATGCTAGCATATTGACATGTCATATGATAATTTAAAATAATAATTTGATGGTCAACGTTTCCAACATTATATATGGAGTTACTATAATTATATATTAAATAATTGTATTGCGTATGTAAATAAGGATTTGCAAATCTTTAACGATGATATTATATTAATTAATTGAATTCGAATATCTCAGCTCAACGACTTACGATTAAAATGGGATAAAATAATTAATTAAAATTTTTAAAAAAATTCTCCAGTTTGAAATAAGAATTGTGTGCAACAAAAATCCAATCAGTAAGATGATATAGAATCTATTTTGAATTTTTTTTAATTATAATTACCGCAAAAATATCTTCACAATAACTTAATTTGAGACAACCTAGTGGTTAAAACGTTTTCAGTGGTAAAAAATTCATAAAATAAGTCATCCGCTTATTTGTCATCATATAATTCATGTCTACTTTTAAATGAAGTTTAAATGTTAAATTAACAGTGTGATATTATTATATGATAATGTCATTTACTATAATTTGAGTTAAATGATAACTTTTTACTATAATCATGTCAACAGTTGTGAGCTAAGGGCCAATTTATTTTCTTATCTGAAGTTTGAATATAATTATTCAGATGTTTAAAAATTATTTATTTTTTAACTTAAATCTGAGTATTTGTTAAATTATATAAATATAATTAAGTTAAAAATTCTAATTTAAATCTGTATTAATAAATGTCTAAATATTTTAAATATTTTATCTATCAATAATACTCTTAATTTATTAATTAATATTTATATATAAAAAAATGTAATATATTAATTTCAGATTGTTTTATTTTTACAAAACAAATAATTTAACATGTATCTTTAGATATTTAAGATAAAAAAATAAATATATTAATCAGATCTAAATTTCTATCAAATTTATATTTCAGCAATATTTAAATTTCAGACAGAGAAAATAAACACTACCTAAGTATAGCTCCTAATAGCAAGTTTTTATATTTGTTGATTGATGATATAATATTTAATTATTGATATTATGCATGAGATACCAAAATTTTATGGAATAAAATTACTAAATACTAAATATATCTATTGTGAGAGAGTTAGCATTCAGAGATAAAAATTAGCATTTGTCAACTATTTTAACTATTGTGTTCATTATCTGTAATTAATATGGAATTATTTATTAATATTAATAAATAAGTCAAAATTTTTAAATTAACAAGTAAAAGGCAAAATAATAATATTAAACTCTACATCTTACTTGCAGTGTTAAGCTCAATATATTTTTATTTTCGACTTGCAAGATTGTCATATAGACGTGGAAGACAGGAGCAAGCTCAAATAAAAGTGAGTAAAGATAGATAATAAAACAAGCCTAAACAAAATCAAATAGAGATAGAAGATGAAATTAAAAACAAATACAAACTAACACCATTTATACTAAACCATCATTGAACTAAAAAGTCGAAAATAATGGATAAAAATTACAAACATTATTATTAAGGTATCACCTATATATACATATTTTGAACATAAAACTTGAAAATGAATCATATAAAAATTGATATTTTAACATAAAAGTTGTAAGCATATATTTTTGCTACAAATGTATATACTTGTGGGAACAAGCACATTGTTTTGTTATCAAAGGGGTTTCTTGCTGACGAGAAATTATGAAAGAAATACATATCATGTGCACATTTATTATACAATAAGCAAGTACATATCATCGTATAAGTATTTTATATAAAATATTATAATAATAAAAGAGAGAATTTAAAATAATAGTAAATTAATTAATAAAAATAATAATTTCTTCGCCAACAAATCCGACACTATACATACTGATGCGAATATTCGTGACTGTGTCTTTATTTAATTATTTTATGCCGGGTGTAATTAATTTTTTTAAAAAACCCTTTAATTTGAAGATATACGTAATTATTTTGTAATTACAGATAAAGACAGTTGTAATCATTTCATGAAAAGGAGACAAAAATAATACGGAAATAAAATTAATATATATTGAGCGAGTACATATACCAATCAGGTGATGATTATTTTTGCAAGATAGAATTATATTAAAAAAGATAATTTAAAATAAAAATGAAATCAATAAAAATAATCATTTCATGGTCAACGTTACCTACATTATGCATAAAACCACTATAATGAGATGTAATTTAATTGTTTTCAAATAGATTCATTAATCGATGTGAAATTTCACAATCTAATATAATATACTAAAATTTAAAAAGATTCTTTGCTTCAAATTAAGAACTCATTGGAATCTTTAAGAACAGTTCAGAAGTTACTAATTTTTATTCATTTTACTATTTAATTAATAGCTCGCACTCATCTCTCTTGATAACTAAATTTAAAATTTGACAATGCCAAAGGTTTTGATATTTTTTTTAAATATTATATAATGGATTAAAATAAGAAAATTTTCGATTGTAATTTAGACAGAAATATTACTTTGAATCCATTTAAATTATATTGGTATTTTCTTCATCAAAATTATTACAAGAAAATGTCCACCATAATAATTAGTCTTGGGACCTTACTTGTAAGAATGAATTATGGTTTGTAAGATACAAGATTATCTAATCAGTCATTATATAATAAATGTCTATATTTTTACAATTAATTCTTTACTCTTTTTGAATAAAGTTGAAGTATTAGATTAATAATGTGATATGGTTGAAGTCAACAATATTTGTGTGGTAGAATAGAACTTAAATTACACGAAATCTTTAGATAGAACTCGTGCTGATTTATGGTATAATATTTTAATGCAATTCACATTGGATTCCCAGCTGATTTTCTGGGATTTTGAAATTATTAAATTTTCTAGTCTTAGTAAACTAGACAAATGGAACCTTGCCTGAAGTTTTTGAGAAGCCAAATCAGGTTATATATAAGAAGATGAGGAAGCACAAGCAGATACCGAAATAGAAGAGAAAAGAAAGATGTCCTGTGAGGATTTCTTTTCGTCTGCATGGCTTTGCTATTTGCATGTTTCATACCCAATGCTCAAATTTTGTATTCATTTCTTCTTGTTTATGAGTTTATTCAATGAGTTTTTCATTACTTGCCTTCTCATTCTTCAGCATTCGAAAGCATTTTTTAGATGGTCAAGAAAATAGTGTCTATATCATTTGAGCGAGATCAAATTTCAAGTCTGTTATAGTATTTTATGAGTTTTTATCAGTTGAAAAAATGTAGCATCATTTTATGATTAGTTTCTTGTACACTTTTACTATTAATAGTTGGCATTCTTATTTTGGTTGTATTTTGTTTGTAAATGTAAGTGGCTGCGTGTTTTGAACTTGTTGCTTGTGACCTAAAACTAGTCTTCTCGATCGGTTGCAGCTTCTTCAATTTTATGGCTTGCCGTTGCGATGCTCTTGTTTTCGCTGTTGGCTCCCGCTTCTGCCAGACGGGAGGAGGTTAACGCAGCTAACGGTGTTGTTGCCACTGATGATGGCCGGTGTTCCGAAGTAGGAGTGGAAGTTCTCAAGGAAGGAGGTAATGCTGTCGATGCTGCTGTTGCCTCTGCATTTTGCTTGGGAGTCGTCAGTCCCGCATCAAGCGGCATTGGTGGCGGAGCCTTTATGCTTATTAGGCTAGCCAACGGCACGACGCAAGCATTTGACATGAGAGAAAAGGCCCCATTGAATTCTTCTGCGGTACTCCAACTTGTTTAACAAAGTATCTTTTAGCAATATTTCCAAGGATATGTTTTCGGTGAAAACATATCACATTTGCGTTAATTTGCTGGATGTTGTATTTTTCTTCAGGATATGTATCATGGAGATGACACTCTAAAGAAAAGTGGTATCCTCTCCGTAGCAGTTCCTGGCGAACTTGCAGGCCTTCACAAAGCATGGGAACAATACGGATCGAGAAATATTTCATGGAAAAGGCTTGTAGAGCCAGCTGAGAATTTTTCTCGTAATGGATTCTTGATTTCTCCGTATCTTGACTTCCAGTTGAAGAGCTCCGAAAAGCAGATCTTCGCAGACGAGGGACTAAAAAGCATTTTCACAAAGAATGGTACCATCCTGAAGCTTAACGACACCTGCAAGAACGAAAACCTAGCAAAAACACTCGAGCTCATTGCTAATGAGGGCCCTAAAACATTGTACAGTGCAGATGGACAAGTGGCTCAAAAATTGGTCAACGAGATAAAATCCGCTGGAGGGATATTGAACATGACTGATTTGGAGAAATATCAAGTTAAAATGAGAGAACCAATCACTTCTAAGTTTCTTGACTTTGAAATAATCGGCGTACCGCCTCCTTCTTCAGGCGCTGCTACAATGATGCTCGTAAGTGTATCACATTGCTTAATTAGTTTACCTCATGTTTCATAAAAATAACTGTTAACCGTTTCTCATTTCTTCTACGGCAGATGTTAAACATTCTGGCTCAATATTTAAATGAAAACCCTTCGGGTTTAAACGGCTCCCTTGGGGTCCATCGCAAAATCGAAGCTCTGAAATTTGGTTTTGCTGCGAGGGCGAATCTCGGTGATCCTGATTTTAACAGCAATGTTAATAAAGTTGTGTC
Source organism: Azadirachta indica (assembly GCA_022749755.1). Taxonomy (NCBI): domain Eukaryota; kingdom Viridiplantae; phylum Streptophyta; class Magnoliopsida; order Sapindales; family Meliaceae; genus Azadirachta; species Azadirachta indica. The sequence continues at coordinate 7,468,559 of CM040447.1, forward strand.
CAAAATGCTTAACGTTAGAATCGCGAAGCAATTACGGAATGATATAAGTGACAATACGACTTTTACTTCACAGTATTACGGCCAAAAGTAAGTTGCTTTCGTTGTTGGTGAAGCAGCGAATTGACAACACTTTGCTATATATTTTTAACATTTTTATGTACGTACTCTTTCTTTGTTACAGGTGGAATGAGACTGAAGATCATGGGACCAGTCACGTGTCGATCGTAGATGCTGACCGAAATGCTGTCTCCATAACTACCTCAATAAATTCATTCTTTGGATCAAAACTACTATCACCAAGCACAGGAATTATCCTTAACAATCAGATGGATGATTTCTCCATACCTTCAAACAGCACTAGTCCACCACCGGCGCCTGTGAACTTTATCAGCCCAGAGAAAAGGCCATTATCATCCATGAACCCTACTATCATATTGAAGGTATAGATTCCATCTCCGCAAGCGGACATACTCTAGGGCCTGAAGTGACTTGGCTCACCTGTCAACTCATATTGCAATTCTTAATGTTAAACGTTTATGTTTATGCAGGACGGGACGCTGAAAGCTGTGTTGGGTGCCAGTGGAGGAGCCCATATTATTGCTTCGACGTCAGAGGTCTTCTTGAATCATTTCATCCACGGAGAGGAACCTCTGGATGCAGTGATGGCTCCAAGGTTCTATCATCTGGTTTGTATCAGCTTTATCCACGCATCTCAATTTCGGTTTTCACATTTTCTGGAGTTCTCCATATAATACATTTCTTTTTTCTGCTTGTTCTTTGTGTAGTTATACCCGAATAATGTGCTCTACGAGAACTTGACATCAGTGATCGACGACCACTACCTACTGCCTGCCGACGTTCGGACATTCCTTCAAATGAAACACCATAATTTGACCAGCTCTAGCAGTGCGATAATTTGCCAGTTTGTAGTTGATCAATTCGGAAATGGAACTCTTACCGGTGTTAGTGACCCAAGAAAGGCAGGAGTCCCTGCTGGTTATTGATATTGTCTAATGAATGCACTGATGGAATAAATAAAATTGTAGCCTTCAATCCAATTGATGAAACAATTGCAAACATCTTATGTGTTTGTAAGGCATGGTGTTTTAATAAAATTTTTCATTTCAATAATTTTATTTCCAAATGATATATGTCCACTGCATTTGTATTTCCTCTTATTCTTTTCAGTGTACCTATCTCTTAATACTGAATCCAATAGAAACCCTGGATACCTGTTTTCACTAAATTACACACCACAGATAAAAGTAAGTACATAATAATCAAACTGTAAAACATAACATTATAAAAAAATTTATTTTCTATTTTTAAATCAACTTTAAAACCAATGTCATCAGAAAAATAATGCCAAACCTATACTGAAATCTATCCTTCAGTACATTTTTCCAAATTCAGAAATTTCTACTAGAAAACCAGGCGAATATTTATTGAAAATGTTTTGTTTAGATCTTACGTTTTCATAAACGTATTAGTATAATCCGAATGGATAATAAAGCACTACTAATCAAATATCTGAAAGCTTGCAACTTTTATATATTCATAAAAAGTATTCGAAAGTATTCATCTTATAGAAAATATTGTACATGTAACATGATAGTTTAACTTCTCGTAAACAGAATTAGAGTGGTAGACTAATGATATAGAGAGGACAATTTTGTTCATCATAATTTTAGAAACGTTGATGGTGGGAACTGCCTCATAAGAGGGATCAACTCTAGCAGGATTTAATAATTAAAAAAGCATTAGCACGACAATATTGTTCACCATATGTTTGATTAAAATGGATGAAGCAGCAGTTGTTTTATAAAAACATAAGGTGGGTTTTTTTATATGAAACACATTTTCCATTAAGAAAAAAGAAAAAAAACTGATAATTTTTTAGATAAAAAATATATAGAATATTTTCATTAATTAATTCACTTGGTTAAAGAATATGTGAGCTTTATTAACCTGTATTGAGTCGTATCTATTATTTTTGAACAATTGAAAATGTTAAAGATAACTTGGACGTTGTTTATTTTTATATTTAAAGATTTTAAATTTTATTTATTACTTACTATATAGAGCTAATATATTTACCAATAATGATATATGTCAAAGTACTCAATTTTTAAAAGTTTATATTAATGAAATATTTATAAGAAATTATATAATTCTTTCTTTTTCTACTCTTAAATCTTTTTAGAATTTATATACAAAAATAAAAACTACCTTACGCTTATTGGACTTTTTTAACCTGATGAAAATAATTAATAACTATTTCTTAATATCATGCACGTTCAGATATATTTGCTAAACAAAGAGAAAAAAAATAAAATAAAATAAAATAATTTATTTAATAATGACCCTGAAACTGTACTGCTAATCAACTTTTTGCTGGATTTCCTCTATTCAACAACTTAAATCCAAAAGTTGCAGAGCTCACATCCCAGAACAGTCCAATCTCGTCTCCCGGCTGAAGAAGGCGGCTCCGAACGACATCGGCCCATCCGAGAACATAAGAGTCATAATTTCCTTGGACGAATATATTCTCACTCTGAAACCTTTTAGGGTTTTCTTCATCAGTGTAATCTGCTATTACAACACAAAACTGGTTTCCTCTTATAACATAGTTGCACAAATCCATCGTCCAGTACCGGAAAATATGATCAAACACGTCGTTATGCGACAGTAGAAGCTTGCCGTTGAAGACTTCGTTGGCAGTGATGAATTTCCTGATGTGCCATGGATGTTTTGGATCAAACTGCGGTGGCGGAGGGTTGCCGTAGTCGCGGATTTCGATTAGGGTTCGAGTCACTTCGTAGGGTTTTCCTCGAGCAATTGCTGCTTGTTCTTCAGCCTTGTTGGGCAGAAAGTTGTAGTAAAATGTTTTCTTCATGCTGACAGAGGAAGAAGAAGAAAGGGAAGTACAAGAATTTGAAGATCTTCAGGATTTTGGACTTGTAAGAAAGTAAAATATAATATATAAGAATTTGAAGATCTTCAGGATTTTGAACTTGTAAGAAAGTAAAATATATATATATATAAGAATTTGAAAATGTTTAGAATTTTGACACTATAGCATAAATTTGAGTTTGGTTTAAGGAAATAAAAGATTGTGAATCTTTGGTTTCCATTTTGGTGTTGATGGGGTTTACTGTTGGAGTTTGTTTTTGTTGTTTTACTTTTAATTGGGGGAAATGTTTTCGGAAAACAGATTAATTCTATTGCTTCTCGGTAGTAATAACACCTAGATCCCTAAGATTTACATTTATATAATAAGGTATAGTTTGTTAATACATAAGTCCTTAATTCCTTTTGAAATTCCCAAAATATCGTTAGAGTTTGTATTATAATTTTCAAAAAAAATTAGTCTAGGGTAAATCTTTGATAAATAGAACTGAATTTTAATAAAAACTTATTAATTATTTAATTATTACGAATATTTTCTAATAAAACTATGTACTTATTTTAATAGATAAATTTTTAAAAAAAATAATATAAAAATATGAAGTGAAATTTTTTAAAATAAAGTAAAAATATTTCAAATAATTTAACTTTTTAAAAAATTTAATTTCTATTATCAAAAAAATTAGAATTTCAGTTTTTTTAAATTAATAGAAGAAAAATATTTTTTTAATTCCCAAAAATTTTTATTTAATAACAATCAATAAATCAAAGAAAGAAAAATATAAAAGATTTTGTACTATCAAACGTCTTTTTGACCAATTGAAAACCATACTAAACAGAAACTTAATCATATTCTCTAAAAATGTATTGATTAACTCTCAGTTTATATGTTTGAAATAGTCATTTCAATAAGAGTCAAGGATTTATTTGATACAAATATAAATATCATTTCTTTGTTTTTGTAAATTTAAAATATAGGGACCTAATCGTTATTACCCTTTCATTAGAATAAAAGATTAGTTACCTTTTTATTTTCATTATTGCTTTTCTGATGCGTTATTTAAAACAGGGAAATATCGGGAATTAATCTGATATTAATTAATAATTTGATATTGTCATTGATTGCTTCGGTGAATGAGCCTTGAAATTTTATATATGGACATACTTTTTATTAAGCAATAAAATAAATTAATTTCTCCTGTCCGCCCTTTCAAATATTAAGATCTTATAGACTCAATTCTCTTGCCTCTGCATAAAATATACTTTTCTCTTCAAAAATTCACTCTTAAATGGATGTTTTAAATTTTATCATTAAAGTACAATAATATTATGGATATAGATTTCTTTACAAACTCATTTCATAAAATAATGTAGCAATGTTATATTGTTGCTACGCGTAATAAGTCAAGTAGTATATATGTGCTAATTAGTTCAGGGTTTACTTAAATATTTTCTTCAAAATAATCTCATGAAATTAGACAAGAAAATTGGATCAATTTTTAACATTCAATAAGTGTTCAGTGATATCACCCTAAGCGTAACTTGGTGGTTTGAGGTTGGTTTGACACTTTCAATTTATCTTAAGTTTGAATAATAGAAGGACGTAAAGATTTAATATTTCGTAAATTAAATTTTTTACTTTCATTTAAAATTAGGGATAAAAATTTAATATTTTATAAATTAAATTTCTCACCTTCATTCAAAATTTTAAAAAAGGATAAAGAAAAAAATTTGTCAAACGAAATGTCTGTGAAAACTTGTTATATATATTTAAGGAATTAATACACTACAATTCTCTTAGCTTATGCAAAACCCGGCAAATATTCATGCCAAATCAAAGAAACTTATGCGATTAAAATGGGCCAGGGTTTAAGACGGGCCCAATTAGATTGCTGCCAAATTCTTGGAAAAGTTTTGCAAAGAAAATAGAAATTCGCTTGAACTAATTATTTAATAGAGTGCTTAATTAAGAAATTGTATCACTTAAAATTTCGATTGGGCAATTTCAATTTTGATTTGGTTTTCTTAAAATTTGAGCGAAATACAGACTGATTCGACATATAGTCACATCTTAGTATAACTCTTGCAATATAATGTCAATTACGGAGGACTCACTCATCACCATATAGAACATGACTGACTACACATGTAGCCTGATTTAATAAACCCTTATAAATTAAATTAAAGTTATAAATTAACATACACAATACACAATACACGATACACAATATTATCACCTTTGTTTCTAATTTGATGAAAGGATTTCGGTGGCAATAATATAGATTCTTCAATACTAATAAAAAGGTTTTTTATAAAGGAATAGTAACTGTTCTATTTTTTACTTTCATTTACTGGGAACTAAAATGACACGTATTGCTAGTTTAAGAGAAATAATTGCTATTTATCGATGAAAAATCACAAACTCGTGTGTGTTTGTGTAAGAGAAAAAAAACTAATGAAAAGAAGATTAATTTTGGAAGAATACATGGAGTAATTTTTTCCCATAAACAACCGTTGTCAGTTTATGACTTTATAACGTATAACACAATAAGTACGTACCACGTTAATTTTGATTACATGAAGGAAATAAATAAACATAGTTCCTTGAACAAAAATATTGTTATATGTAATAATATTAATTTTTTAAAGAAAATGCTTAGAAAATATAATTCCGATTCTTTAGAAACAATCTAAATGCAGCTGAGGTATATAACATTACAACACCAATATTAATTCATGCATTTCTAATTAATGACTTCAAGCAACCGACTTCTCACAGGCATCCTGTTATCTTGAGCTAACGTACCAACGTCACAGGCATCCTGTTATCTGATCATCTCCCGTGAGCAGCCGACCATTCACATTTTTAATATCATACCTGTGATCCTTCTCACTTTTATAATTTTACCTTTTTTAAAATTAATTAATCTTAATTTATTGTTATTATCGTTCATATCAACAAAAGAAATTTGGAAAATTGATATAAGGTAAGCTAGTGTTAGTAGTAAGAGTTATAGTGTTTATCCCCACTCACAATGTTTAACAACAGTAGGAGTACGTGTGCGAATGAAAGTCGAATTTAATTTATTTTTCAAAGTAAAAAATCCTTGATCAATGCAAAACATTGTTGCTTTGCTGCACAGTGGAAGCCAATGTCTATAAATTCAATAATTTGATTCAGCATGGAAGAAGAAGCAAATTTCATTTGCTTTAGTTTGTCTGGAAGAGAACCATGTCAAGTGAGTGAAGAAAATTCAGAATCTATCTTCTCTTCTTCTAGATGTAGATCTAATCAATGTCATTTGTTGTTGCTTGTTCTTAACTAATCAATTAATGGTTCCATGCTTGCAAAGATTTTTCTGTTTTCCATATATTGATTGGGACCTAAAACTATAGTTGTTGTCTGTTGCAGCTCTGTCATTTTTACAGCCCATCGTGGTGCTGCTCTTCTTTTCGTTGTTGGCTCCAGCTTCAACCCTTGAAAGTCCTGATGACACCAGAGCAGACAGACGCGAGGTGATAGTCGCAGAACAGGGTGTTGTTGCCACTGACGACGGCAGATGTTCCCAAATTGGGATTGATGTTTTGAAGGATGGAGGTAATGCTGTAGATGCAGCTGTTGCTGCTGCTCTTTGCCTGGGAGTGGTCAGCCCGGCATCAAGCGGCATTGGTGGCGGAGCCTTTATGCTTATTAGGCTAGCCAATGGCATAGCACAAGCATTTGACATGAGAGAAACCGCCCCAATTAAAGCTTCTGAGGTACTCAAATATTCCTAACGCAGTTTCTATTGACAATATTTCCAAGCAAAATATTCATATTTTTTTGTCTGTATTTCTCTTCAGAATATGTATGGTGGAAATGCTACTCTAAAGAAGAATGGTATCCTCTCCGTAGGAGTTCCAGGGGAAATTGCTGGCCTTCGCCAAGCTTGGAGACAGTACGGAAAGCTTTCATGGAGAAGGCTTGTAAAGCCAGCATGGTATCTTGCTCTTAAGGGATTTTCGGTTTCTCCATTTCTTCGTATGCAGATGGAGAGTTCCGAATCATGGATCTTAGCAGACAAGGGACTACGTGAAATATTCACATCAAAAGGTAAAATCTTGAAGGTTGGCGATATCTGCCGCAACAAAAAACTTGCAGATACACTCAGGCTAATTTCGGTATTTGGCAAGAGCGCATTCTATAATGGACTTGTTGGTATTAATTTGATTCAAGATATTAAGAAAGCTGGAGGAATATTAACAATGAAAGATTTGTGGAGATATAAAGTTAAAGTTAGAAAACCAATCATTAATGACGTTTTTGGTCTTAAATTAATTGGCATGCCACCGCCTTCTTCTGGCGGTGCTACGATGATGCTTGTAAGTGTATCACCATGCTTACTTTACCTTACTTTTGATATAAAACAAATATTTAATATTAACGTAGCCATTTTATTTTTACTGCTGCAGATGTTAAATATTCTTGCTCAATATAAGCACCGTTGGGATTTATTCGGCTCCCTCGGGATGCACCGCAAAGTCGAAGCTCTGAAACATGGTTTTGCTGTCAGGATGAATCTTGGTGATCCTGAATTTGTCAATGTTTCTGCAGTTTTGTCCGATATGCTTTCTCCCAGCTTCGCAAAGATTTTGCAGAAAACAATAAATGACACTGCCACTTTTGGTCCAAGTTACTACGGTGACAGGTAAACTATTAATGAAAGGGATTGACAACATTTTGCTCATATGTTAATTATATATATATATATAATTAACACTTGACCTAAAATTTAAACTGGAAACTACCTAAGCAACTCAAAATAATATTAGACTTGTTTATTATATACTCCCTCACGGATTATTCATTTATTGGAGTTGAATTACCACTTTACCCAAAAAAAAATAAATTTAAAGAAATGGGTCAAACCAATAGTATTTAAGGTTATGTATTTATTGTTGACGTATCGCTCAATTAGAAAGTTTTTTGATAATACTTACTGTTGAATTAAAAGCTTAAACTCTTAAACAATAGTATTTAAGCTTTGTTTATCATTCCCCTCACATCTAAACCCATTAAGTTTTAATAACTATGGTCATGTGAATATGAATAATTATTATTTCTTAGTTTTAGAGAAATCTGAAAACAAAACCATGAGTTTAAACATAATATAATACTATACTAATTTACTACTTGACCTAAAAATTTAAACTTGAGGATAAGAGCTCAAACAATAGCATTTAAGCTTTTTTTTTGTTTATTTATATGCTTGCATAACTTTCGAACCAGTTCTTTCTTACAGGTGGAACCAGATCCATGACCACGGCACCAGCCACATATCGATTGTAGATCAGAACCGAAATGCTGTCTCCATGACTTGTACAATCAATGCATTCTTTGGATCAAAAATACTATCACCAAGTACAGGAATAATCCTTAACAATCAAATGGATGATTTCTCCATGCCTACAAATGACACTAGCAAAAGTGTTCCACCACCAGCACCTGCCAACTTCATCAGACCAGGCAAAAGACCATTATCATCCATGTCACCTACTATCGTATTAGAGGTATTAACTACCCTCTGAATTTTTCAATTTTAACAATGAAGCTAAACTATTAAACCCCATTTATATATGCTTAAATATGTAGGACGGGAAGTTGAAAGCTGTTTTGGGTGCCAGTGGGGGAGCCAATATCATTGCTGGGACTACAGAGGTTCTCCTAAATCATTTCATCCACGGAATGGAGCCTCTCTCTGCGGTTATGGCTCCAAGGTTCTATCACACGGTTTGTACCCACTCCGCCAATCTCAGTTTTGAATTTTACTGAAGTTCTTAATCTAATACATTTTTCATTTTGGATTCTTCCTGTAGCTGATACCAAACGTCCTGATGTACGAGAACTGGACGTCAGTGATTGGCGACAACTATGTAATGCCTCCAAATATTCTGGCTTCCCTTAAAAAGAAAGGCCATAATCTGAAGAGCTTTACAAGTGGAGTAATGTGCCAGTTTATAGTTCATGAATTGGAAAGTTTGAAGGAAAATGGAGTTCGGGAATTAATAGAATCTGTAGTGGAAAATGGAGCTCCTGAATTAATAAAATCTATAGTGGACAACAAAGCTGTTGGAAAACTTGTGGGTGTTAGTGACCCAAGAAAAGGAGGATATCCTGCTGGCTTTTGATGTTGTGGAATGCAGTACCAACAAAATTATTGCCTTTCTCCACCTCCTATAACTAATGAAATAACTGGGAAAGGCTAAAGAATTCGAAGGCCTGGTATTGTATCGATTATTGAGTACTTATTAATAAAAATAAATCGTATTTTGATCATTTTTCTTTTTTTCTTTTTTTTGCTTTCTAGGTTAGGATACGTTTGGGATACGGAAATTCAGGATACGTAGTCCTTAACAACAAATGATATAATCGAAATACTCTTTAACTTAACATTAATTTAAGGGTGATATTCTCTTTTTAATAGAAATTCCGGATTATTAGAAAATTTTATACAAATATACCAATCATTTTTTATTTATAAACGTTTACAAATATAGTAACCTAAAACCTATTCCGATTATTGCTTATCTAGTGAGTTAATTAATTAACATCAATGGAACTAGAAATTAAGTTGCTTTACAAGTCAATTTCTTTATTTTTCAAAATATTTTTTGAATTTTGAATTTCTTTTCAACAAACTCGGCAAAGCTTGGGAAATTTTTATTGGAAAAAGAGAAAAAAATTAATAAAAAATCAGAAAAGACGTCATGAATCTTACCCCTTGTAAAGTAGACTCAAATTAGCCTCTTTATATATGTGCGATGTTGCTATTCTCACCATAAAAGTGAGTGAACTGAAAGTTCATAAGATCCATAAGACAGCAATTTGTTGATCGATTATGCAAACTCCAAGGGCGTGACAAAGAATGGATGGATAGGACATTAGTTTCGAAACTTCAAATAGATCATTTTCATGAAATAAATTAGACCTTTTAATTTAATCTCCTTTCACTTCTCCTTCAGAGTTCTATGTCATCTTCTCCAAAAAAGCTTGAATTTGAAAATCCATTAGAAGAATATTACCAGCCGGATCGATTAATAAGAAAAAGAAAGTGTAGGATGAAATGTCTGTCAAGACTTAGCTTAAGCAAGCATATTTGGTTCTATTCGGTCCAATATTCAGTTCGGTCTCATCCACGAAACTTTGGCCAATCCCTATATGTTAAACATTGTCAAATGACCCTTGTCAATTAGTTTAGTTTTATTTATTTGTACAAATTTTACCATAATTTGATACTAAAACGAATTTAACATGAGCGTAAGTTGTATTAATTAATTGTCTTTTTTAACAAATTTCAAGTCTTAATATGCTCCATCATAATATTTACAATGTCGTCGTTGATAGAGAATTTATTAATCATAAAAAAACATAACTACACATGCGACACAATTCTATAACACCTCATACATTAGATTAAAGTTACGAATTAATAACATATAAATAAGGTCACGTACCTATGCCTATATATTTGTTGTGCTTTTAACTTGATGAAAGAATTTTGATGTCAATAATAATGGATTCTTCAATATTTTTATGTCAATAAAAGTTCGTATAAAAAATCAGTAATTTTTCTACATTTTAATTACTTTTATTTCGGTGATACCTCAACAACCTACTTCTTTGTAGGTTTATTTACTAGAGAAACAAGGAAAAATGATGGAAACAACACAATTACATACAATTTTGCGGTCTTCCTTCCATATAGAAAAAAGAAAACAAATAACAAATGATATGGAAGATTTTGTACTTCCATATAAGTTAGAAGCGCTTGCTGTGTTTCCATTAAGGCAGAATAACATGTATTTACTTTTATCAACACCAACAGTATTTTTAAATAATTAATCAATGATTGTATCTGACTCTTCCAATATTCTTCGATTTCTGGCCAATAGTTATAGCGATGCATGCAAACAAACAAAACTGTTTTTAGTTTACGACTTTTATGTAATACAATAAATAGCAAAACTGTTGTTAGTTTAACTATGACTTTTATGTAATACAATAAATACCTATAGCACATTTTAATGGCAAAGGAAATGAAAGAAATGAAGTGAAGGAAAATCATTTGTGACGGAAATGTTTTTTAACACATTCAATTGAAGTCAATATTGCCAGCGCGTGCAAAAATATTTAGTGCACATGAATGATATTTGACAAAGTTTTGGCATGCAAATATTGACAATTTGGTGCATGTAGATTTTAATAAGGTTAGAAATTGGTTTTCGGTACAGCATTTATAGGCATGATCAATGCCAAAGCCCCCCTCTTGTCAACTATAAATTGAAACTCGCTGATGCCTCATAATGCAAGCAAATAAGTAAAGGAAGTGAGGGAGGAAGAAAGATAGTGAGAGTGAGGGAGAGGAGAGAATTGAGCTCCAAAATAATTTTATATTATTTTTAATATATTTTTCAAGTTTTATTGTAAGACTTGAAAGATTTTATTGTACCTATTTTTTAATATAGTGAAAATTTTCTATGTGAATAGTTTACTATCACCTTATAATTTTTTCTTATAAAGGTTTTCTTCATTAAGAAATATTGGTGTCTCCCTATTAATTTTATTTTATTATTTTTACTGTATTTTAATTTTTTTCAACAACTAGTATTAGAGTACTGTCAGAGAAAAATTATTTGTGTTACTATTTAACATATACTGTAGTTACAAATATTATAGATAACACTGTTGAACTGTAGCAATTTTACTATATCTTTACTGTAGTGGCCCACGTTAAAGATAATTATTAATTGTGTAAAGCATAGCTATTTTATAAGATATTCCTAAACGGAATAGTTACTATTATTAAGGAGAGTAAATGTATAGAAAGGCAGTTATTGCTGTGAACAAAGTCACTATTTTGCAGGACAGTTATGTACAGGATAGCTACTATTTCAAAGAGAGCCATTGATCAAAACCAAAAGTTTAGCTGAATGAAGAAAAATAAAAATCCAGTGAACAAACATGTCATGGAAACCAAACTTGCGAAGCACCAAAAGCAAAAAGTCCCAGTTGAGCGTGTCAAAGGGCCTAGTAATATCCAATTTCAAATCAAAACTTTCCGATCCAGTAAGTTAATCTCCTCTGATACTAAGGTGATGCAGTCATGCATACTTCGACTCGGAATAAAAGCAGAATGCTGAGGAGAGATGATATTGCCAATGAAGCATCCCAACAGAGTAGCTATCACTTTAGTTATGATCTTGAAAAATGAAATTGGCAAGAGCGATGGATCTGTACTGCGAGATCGAATTCGCATCGGGGCCTTTAGGTAAAAGCACAATGAAACTAGATTTTAGATTAGGCAGTAGATAACTATCTTTAAAAAATTGTTGAACCCCTTTAATAATGTCAACAGCCACTATATCCCAATAATGTTGAAAAAATGAACCACGAAAACCATCCAGGCCAGGAGCACTCTGCGGATCCATCTGGAACACCACCCTCTTAATTTCTTCCGCAGATGGCACCGAAGTAAGAAAGTTATTGTCTTCTTGAGAAACAATTTCAGGAATTATATGACAGAGCTCAGAAATCTTTCCCGAGTCAGTAGCAACTGCCGAATATAAGTCCTGATAATAATTAAAAATATGATTAGATATGGTCGGAGGGTCATCACACCAGGAATCTCCAATAAACAGCCTAGACATTTTGACCCGAACCTGTCCAGCCCGAGCATAATTATGAAAGGTTTTTGTGCTTTTATCAGCCTCTTTAAGCAACTTCACCCGAGCACGATCCCTCCAAAAAACAGATTGCATGTTCACCACCTCTAAAACCAGACTTTTAGCCACAATTTCGAAATCCAGTAGAGCCAAAGATGGACGTTTAAAAGTAATCCGCATCTAAATATCCGAAAGATCTTGACGAGCTTGAGAAACCTAGTCATTGATATTAACAAAAACAGAAGAATTCCATTCCCAAAGCCTATGTTTAAGAGTTTTTAGGTTTTTAACCACCATAAACATGGGACAACCGTGAATTTTTATAAAGTTCCAAGGCTGCAGCACCACAGCTTTGAAGTCAGAATGGAGCATCCACATATTCTGAAAACGGAAAGGTTTCGAACCCGAACTGGGGGTTGCAACACAACTTAATACCATAGTAGAGTGGTCAGAGACTGTACGGGGGAGAACATGAACTGAAGACGAAACCCACCTGTCTAACCAGGAAGTATCACAAAGCATCCTGTCCAACCTGCGTTCAATATGGCCAGCACACCTATTGCGAGCCCAGGTGTAATATAAAACATTAGAATGGACATGAAAGAGACCACAATCATCAAGAAAATTCTGAAAATCAGCACACGATAGACGACCCAGTAGACCCTTGCCCTGCTGCTCGTGAGCACCAAGGGTTGCATTGAAATCACCGGCAATAGCCAAAGACCATCTCTATTATTTTTAATTGTTAGCAAATCATCCCAAAGACACCCACGAGTCACATAATATGTGGAAGCATAAACAAAGGAATAGTTGCACCGAATGCCGTCCAAAGTATCGAAATAGAAACATGTTGATCCCCGGTTGCAATAATATCATCTATAGACACAGAATTAGCCTTCAAAACCCAAAGTTTAGAAGTTGGGTTTGTGGAGCAAGTAACAAAAGAAAGATTAAGCAAACGACAGTAGCTATCCGCCGGAATGTTCTAAAAATCAGTCACAGGTTCTGCAATTGCCACTATCTCCGGAGATAACGAATACATAAATTGGCTAATTCTTGCTTGGATTTGGGTTTATCCGGCGCTCTTGGGATGCACCGCAAAATTGAAGCCCTGAAAAATGCATTTGCTGTGAGGAGTAATCTTCGTCGTCCTGAATTTGTCAAAGTTACTGCAGTTTTGTCCGACATGCTCTCTCCTAGATTCGCAAAAATATTGAAGAAAGAAATAAATGACGATACGACTTACGGTCCGTGGCACTACGGTGGCTGGTAATTACTGCCGAAGCGCGCAAATTGACAACATTTTGATTTTGCTTTATTTAATTTGTTATCATATTTTTTAAATTTTCTTTCTCACAGGTGGAACCCTCTACGTGATCACGCACGAACCACGTGTCGATTATAGGCAAGGATAGAAATGCTGCACGATGACTAACACAGTGAATGCATACTTCGGTCCCAAATACTATCACCAAGTACAGGTATAATGCTGAAGAATGAAATGGATGATTTCTCCATGCCTACAAATGCTTGCAGCACTTGCCATCCAACACCAGCACCTGCCAACTTTATCAAACCAGGCAAAAGGCCGTTATCATCCATGTCTCCTACTATCGTATTACGGGTATTAATTAATTCCCTCCCAATTTGTCAATTTTAACAATGAAAGGAGGTTTATTGTACCGCGTTTTATAATGCTATTGTAGTATGGGAAGTTGAAAGCTGTGTTGGGTGCCAGCAGTGGAGCCAATAACATTGCAGGGACTACGCAAGTTTTCCTGAATCATTTTGTCCACAGATTTGAACCTCTGAAAGCAGTCATGGCTCCAAGATTGTATCACCAGGTTTGTATCATGTTCATCTATTGAATAAACTTAAAAGTTAATTACCTGGAGCTCTTAATCTAGTATATTAATTTTTCACTTTTGACTCTTGGTGCAGTGGATGCCGAACATAGCATCCTACGAGAAGTGGACATCGGTGATTGGCGACCATTACCAAATGCTTCCTATATTCTTGAATCTCTTAAAGAGAAAGGCCATGTTCTGGAAAAGTTTTCAAGGAAGTTCGTAGTGGCCATTCAACAGCACTGTCTTGAGGAATTCAGAGATGAAACTGGATCATCTTGTGCATTGATGAAATCTAAAAAGGAAATTAGAAAATGTGAAAGGCTTGTGGGAGTTAGTGACCCAAGAAAAGGAGGATTTCCTCTGGTTATTGTTACTACTGTGCAATTTATGCACTATTGAAACAAATTAATTAAGTTGTTGCCAAATAATTGCCAAAGGCAAAGGAATTTGAAGGCCCGCTGTTGTATCCATTAATAAAAATTTGTTAATAAAAACAAATTTCGATTTTACGATAAAAATTTAATTCTTTTTTTGTTATAATTGTTGGAGTTCCTCTGCTCTACAGCTTAATTATTCCTAAAAGTTGCAGACCTCACATCCAAGAACAAACCTGTTAACATTTCTTTTGGATGAACATATATATTATCACTTTCAAATATTTTAAATTTCCTGGGCTAAGGTTTATATTTATATAAATAATTAAGAATATAGTTTATCAATACATATCAAATAAGTCCTTAGAATATTCTGAAATTTTGACCAATTAAACAGTTTCCGAAGTGATACAATCATTTCAATCGGCGTTAGTAGAGTTAACAATTTGTGTTAGTGTGTCATGTCAAAGAAAGGCATAATATATTTAAGCTAACCCGAACCAACTGATCCATTTAATAATCATGACAAGAATTAAAATCCTAATCTGACCTATTTATTAAATAGATTATCCGTTTAATAATTGTGTCATTGATTTTACATTTTTTTATATATTTTAATATATATTTCAAAATATTTATAAATATTATTCACCCAAATACTAATAAATTTTATTCTAAATAGCATTAAATATTTTTAAAATATAAAACATATAAAATAAATTATATTAAATTATAAATGAGTTAGAATTTCGTTTATTCAAATAGTTAATTTTGTCATAAATAAGTTCACATGTCAAAACTTCAAAATCTGAACTCGACTCAATTATTAATCATCTCACATCATTATAACCAATTTATTAATTGTATCATTTTAAATTAACTCAAATCTTCTAATTTTATATTGTGTTTGTCTTTGATTGATAGGCAGTGTCAAAAAGAGAGAATTCCTAATTTTCTCCATTGTTGGACCTAATACTTCGATACCTCGTTATTGTTTCTATAAAATCCTAAATCTCTCTTCTGTTAATTAATAGGGTTAAGCATAATAGAATATGAGTTCTTAAAATTTAACTTATTAACTTAACCAGTTTTAATAATTTTAAAAATACTAATAAAAATTTAAATTTATTAAAAAATAACAATTATACCTTTATAATAGTAATTAACTAAAAATTTATTTTCAACTCCTAATTAAAAATAAATAAAAAAAATAATAATAATATATATTATTTCGTGACACATTGATAACTAATTTTTATTAATATATTATAATACAATATTTATAATTTATAAATAAATATTAATCTATAAATAAAATATATTATAATACAATACTTATAATTATATATAATCATAACTATTGTACTATAATATAGTTATAAAATTTTACAATATATTAATATTTTTAATATTGCATAGGTATTAGAAATAAATAAAATAAATCATATATTTAATATTTTATTTTTTAGCTAATTACTATTAAATAAGAATATAATCTTTATATTTTAATAAGTTGGGCCTTTTATAGGTATTTTTAATACTACTAATTAGGACAAATCAAGTTAATAAGTCAAATTTCAAGAATTCATATGTCATTATTTTTTTGCAAAATTTGAAATAATATGAGTTTTATAATTAAAAAAATGGTATTTTAAATTAAAAGAATGGATTTCACAATTGAAAAATACTTCAAACTAAAATTTTTAATGAAAATATAGAATGTGTGTAATATAATATAATATTATCATATTAATGTATAAAAATAGATTTGTAAGTGTAATAGTAAGAATATGATTTTTTTAAAATCAATAATATTAGAAACACAAACACACATCTTATATAATTTTTTATTTACACAAATTGATTTGATGATATTATATTATTATCACATTTTTCATATACTAATTTTATTTTCTTTTATTTGTGAAAATTTCTCTTATTTCAGAAAAAGCATAAAATATGTGATAAAAATATAATAATATAAGAGTTTGTATTTAAAAAGCTATTGTTTTTAAATATTTAGCTAATTTTTCCACAAATTCTTACATAATTTTAAATTATTGGATATTAAACTTAATTTTATTGATCAAATAATTTTGTAGAGTTAGTTTCCATCCAATAAATCATTTTATTTTTTTAATAGTTTTCTCAATTATTTATTTATTAATAATCATTATTAAATAATAATTTTGATTACTTATTTGAAAATTTAAGTTAGGAGTAGTAAATGGTTTGGTATGAAATTTCAAACATAGCCTTATGAAAACAAAAGCATAATAGATTCAAGTACTTTATTTTTATTAACAATACTTTATTAATTCGATACAACACAAGCTCTTGTAATTAATGTTTAGCATTTCCCTGTAATAATTAATTATTATTTCATGAATAATAGGGTTGAAAGGCAAACAGTCTTATTCCTTTTACGAATGCATTCATTCCAGAATCTCAATAACCAGCAGGATATCCTCCTTTTCTTGGGTCACTAACGCCCACAAGTTTTCCAGCGCTTTCATTTTCTACTATGGATTCTATTAATTCCCGAGCTCCATTTTGCTCTCTGAGTTCTTCTGTTTCATGTTCTATAAACTGACACATCACTCCGGTTGTAAACTTGTCCAGAACATGTCCTTTTTCTTTAAGAGATTCAAGAATACCGTGAGCCATTTCGTAGTGGTCGCCGATCACCGACGTCCAGTTCTCGTAGTACGCTATGTTCGGTATCCACTGCGTACACACCAGAATCAGGCGTTTTGTAAATTTTGTTGTTAGAATATGCACTGCGATTGATAAAAATGGAGATTTAGATGGAGAGAATTGATAAAAACCTTATGATAGAACCTCGGAGCCATGACCGCGGAGAGAGGATCCATTTTGTGGACGAAGTAATTCAAGAGAACCTGAGTAGTCCCAGCAATAATGTTGGCTCCGCCGCTAGCACCCATCACAGCTTTCAGCTTCCCGTTCTATATAATAAGTTTTAACATTTAAAACAAAAAAAAAAAAAACTCTTTTGGTTAGTAGAAAAATTATAGCAAACGAGCACGAAGTATTGTTAAGTTTTTGGTGTTGAAGAGAAAAAGATATGAACGTGAAATATATACCTTTAATATGATAGTAGGTGACATGGATGATAATGGCCTTTTGCCTGGTCTGATAAAATTGGGCGGTGCAGGTGGTGCGGATTCACAAGTAATATTTGATTCAGGTGTTGGGCATTCACAAGTAACATTTGTAGGCATAGAGAAATCACCCATTTCATTGTTGAGGTTTATTCCTGTACTTGTTGATAGTATTTGTGCTCCGAAGTAACCATTCACTGTGTTAGTTATAGCGACGGCGTTTCGCTCCTCGTCTACAATCGACATGTGGCTGGTGCCGTGGTCATACAGCGGGTTCCACCTGGAAGAAAGTAAGGATCGATGTAGCAGTTGTGCTTGGTGAACAGAAATATATATTATTACTTCAAAAGGAGAATGAATGGTTAGGAAAATAGCTTACTTGCCGCCGTAGTGGCATGGACCAAAAGTCCTACCGTCGTCTATGTCTTTCTTCAACTGCTTTGCGAACCTAACAGAAAGCATATCGGACAAAACAGCAGTAATATTGACAAAATCAGGATCGCCAAGATTACTCCTCACAGCAAATGCATTTTTCAGAGCTTCGATTTTGCGATGGACTCCAAGGGGGCCGCCTAAACCCGAAGGGATTGGATATTGAGCAAGAATGTTTAACATCTGCGGCATTAGAAATAGGAGGACAACGTACATTAATGCTCAACATTTTTTGTGAAACATGAGGTAAGGTAAGCACGTACAGATATGCACTTACAAGTATCATTGTTGCACCGCCAGAGGAAGGGGGCGGAAAGCTGATTAATTTATGACCAAGAACGTGTTCGACGATTGGTTTTCTAATTTTAGGATGATACCTCCGCAAATCAGTCATATTCAATATTCCTCCAGCTTTCTGAATATCATTGATCAAACTTTCACCCACCGATCCATTATAGAACACTTTAATGCCATGTTTTGCAATTTTGTGGAGTGTCTCTGCTAGTTTTTTGTTGTAACAGGTATCGCCAGCGTTCAAGAGTCTACCGTTGCGTGTGTATACTTCGCGCAGGCCCGGATCAGCAAATATCCCCGATTTAGTCTGCTCCATTTCATAGTAAACATACGGAGAAATCTTGAATCCATTATGAGCAAGTTTTCTAGCTGGCTCTACAAGCCTTTCCCAGGAAAGCCTTCCGTGCTCTTCCCAAGCTTTGTGTAGGCCTGCAAGTTGGCCTGGAACTGCTACGGAGAGGATACCAACCATCTTTAGGGTCTCATTTCCGTGATACATATCCTGGACAGAAATAAAACATTCAGCAAGGTAATCGTATTTCTTTTCACTTAACTTAATAAGTTAATGTTGTACTGTTATTCAATGAGTAACCTCAGAAGCCTTCAACGGAGCGACTTCTCTCATGTCTATTGCTTGTGAATGACCGTTTTTTAGCCTAATAAGCATAAACGATCCACCACCGATGCCGCTGGATGCGCCGCTGACGACGCCCAAGCAAAGGGAAGCTGCAACAGCTGCATCAACAGCATGACCTCCTTCCTTAAGAACTTCCACCCCTATTTTCGAACATCGGCCATCATCAGTGGCGACAACACCTTTACTTGCAACAATCTCCTCAATTCTGCTTGCGCCGTAATACGGACGTTCACCAGCTGAAGCCCAAGCCGACAGCAAAACGATGAGCAACAAGAAGATGGGATGTAAAACTGACACAGCTGCAACCGGCAACAAGTTCAAAATTTTCAGAATTACGTACAGTTAAAACAACAAAAAAAAATGAAAAATAAAAAGATTCTGAATTTTCTTCACTCACTTGACATGATTCTCATCCCGAAAAACTTAAACCAAATTAAATTTGCTTTCTGATTCTTTGTTGGGATCAAATTACTCAATTTATAGGAATTTGCTTCCACGAAAGAGCCACAATATCTTGCGTTGTTGATAGATTTTTGTTCTGAAAAATGAGATTTTCTTTCTCTTAAATGCTCTTAATTTTGTTAAACATTTTAAGGAAAAACTTTAATTAAAATGTGGGAATTGTATACATTTCGTTTTGGGCAATTTCACAACCATGTATGATTTTATCTTTCATGAGCTCGCAGCGTCTTTTAACACTTACAAATGGCCTTGAAAAACAGAGGACTCCATCTGCAGAGACCTGTAATTCAAGAAAATAAATAAGAATGTGGCAAATGACAATTAATTTTCCTTACTTCATTCCTTGTAATTAAAATGTGTTAGGCGATACAAGTAAGTCATAATCTTACGACAATTTTTTATTTGCATGAACGACATTGGCACATGTAATTGAACCCCACAATTGCAATTGTGTTCTTTTCATTATTTTTCATTGTTTCTAGCTCTTGTCTACATGTATATGCCTATAAACATTGTAGAAGTAGGAAAATTACTAATGTTTTACTAAATAATTTTTATGGACATAAAAAAACCGAAGAATTTTTTATTTCAATTTGTAATTTTAACTCAATTTCCTAGGTGTTATATATAGAATAATTGATATAATATGTTTAATATGACGAGTTTAAAATATTTATGAATCACATCCATGTTAAATTTATTTTATCATCAAATTGCATGTAATAAAATTTGTATCAAATAAATGGTATTAATTTTGCAAGATTAATTTGAAAATGTTTAATTTAAGGTTGAAATTTTTTTTTAGAATTGAATGCATATATAAATGTATGAAACCTAGAATCGAGTCTAGATTCAAGAACCAGTACTCCTACTTAGAATGAAAGGAAAACTTATGGTTGTAGGACCTTTTTTCCCGTTTCTAAGCTTGTCTGCCATAAGAAATCACTACGTCATTGGATTGAAAATATGCATTTATTGAGGGATGCCGGCTGCAAGATTCCAAAGTCTCTGATTCTTGCCTTGGAGATTAAAAGAATCATGATTTCAGACGGAACTGAAGATAAAAGCTGCAAGATTCTTCTCTTAGCAATAATTTTTCTTTTAGAATGACATTATTATTGAATGGTCGAATTCTTCATTTCTTGCAAAGTAGAAAGCTATCTAAATGATTTCATTTGTATGGACTAACTAACTAGTCTACATGCATGCCAACCACCAGTCAGCCAATGAATATAGACTGCATACCAACTACATACGTACTCTTCAATATCCGACCGTGAAAACGCGCAAGTTTTAAAAATGTTGGAGAAAATGTTGTATTTCAATAGTTGATTCAAAGAGAACTGTGACCCACTATTTATGGAGAAAATCATATAAAAAGCAATCTTGACATGATTTTGGGAAAGTATTTTTCATATAAAAAGATTTGGCTTACCATATAAGATTGATTATTGTAGATCTTATTGATTCTTACCATATTTTTTTTCTGTTAATTCAGCTAAGAATTTTAAGTTGATTTTCTTCTAATTTTTCCAATGTTGGAATGCTTTTTCAGCGGACACTTTCTACTTTCTTTGGCAATGACGCTAAGTTTTGATATAGACTAAAATTTTTCAATAATTTGTGTAACGCACCTTTTATTGCGGAGCAAAAATCATAGATTCGAGTGTAAACGTTTAATTATTACTATAATAATAACTAATTTTAGTTGTATAGTGTGGTTGGCTTCTTTCATTGGGAAGTGAAAATAACCTAATTTGGATGGGGTCCTATAATAGTTGTCACCTAATTTAAGAGTAGACATATGGATGGTATTACGACATTACTTGTATTAATTCTCGGCTCTGGTAATTCAACTCTTAATTGTGTTAACTACACTACAAACAAGGACCATCTTTATTGTGTTCATATATGCACTAATTTGTTAAGCAAATATCAAAATCGTGAAACAGATAGACACCATCACAGAAAGATCCTTTTAGAATCTATGGAGAGGAGACTGGAGATCCCTTCAATTTGTCGGCAAATTACTTGGATCAATTAATGTTACCAGCAGGTCAGATCAAGGAGCCGTCTCTTTCTAATATTCATAAGAGCGGAAGCTGGATATATTGCTCTACATAAAAATTGAATATAATGCAATTTAAACGGAAGCTTGCTATACTGCACCATATAAAAATTGAATATAATACAGTTTAACATGTAAAAATTTGACCCACACCTCACCTAGGATCAAGCTTGCACCAGACACTTAAAAAAGTTTAATATTATTTTATTATTAAGTTATTTTTGTCAATCACCAGCCACCCAATAACCATTGTTGCCGATCGTTGCCCATCATCACTAACTTTTATTAACTACCATTACCAATCACCATTTGAGTTACCATGTATATCATTTGAATTCTTATTGCATGCACTACATAATGGTACTATTATCCTTACCATTTGAGTAACCGTTCATCCAAATATGAAGTTATTCAACTTTAAATTTATAACAAATAGTTGTTTAAATGGTGATAGTAATGGTACCATTTTGTAGAGCATCTAATAAGAACTCTAATGATATTCATGACAACTTAAATAGATAACAACTAGCAACAATTGACGACCGACAAACAATAATGACCGTGGTAGATGATGGTCAATCTTTTTGTTATTATCACATAATTTTAAATTATTTAATTATTAAAAAATAATAGTATAGAATTAAATAATAAAAATATATAGGTTAGTTAATAATTAGTCGAGTACGATGTTGTAGTAAACATAGTACAAATTTTCATTTAATCTATTCCAGTATAATTCAGTCAACCCAAAATAATACAATCTAATATGTGCTACCAAATGTACTCTATATATCCGATAAACTAAACCTTAGGGACTGACATGTCTTTTTTTCTTTTAAGTATTTTACACATTAAAAGTAAAAAAATAATGAGAAAAAATAGTATTTCAAAGAAAAAATTTTTAAATAAAAAATATTATAATATACTATTATATATATATATGCAAACAATATTTAATTTAATTAAAAAAAATTTTATAATTTATAATTTTTTTTTTATTCTATCAAGTAGTTAAGTTTATATATTTAAAATAATTCTTACACATGAATAATATTATAATATATTAATAATATTTTTAATTAAAATTTAGTATAAATAAATACAAAAATGAGAAAAATAAGTAAAGATGGGGAATCCATTTTTCATATGAAAATTTTGGATCTTCGCCTCATTAAATTATATTAGGGAATGAAGTAGAAAACGGGGATCAAAATTAAATTGGATAATGGGAAAGGCCTACCCACCCATACCCTGACACCGTTGCAATCCCTAATCCCCATATTTAATTAAAATTTCTCCTTTGGATGTTTAACAACACTAAAAGCATGTACGAGAATGAAAATCTCATTTTTGCCCCTCCTTGAAACAAATTCTTATAAATTGTATAATTTGATTCTCATCGAACTCAGAAGAAGAAGAAGTAAATTTATTTTAGTTTAGTTTCACTGAAAGAGAATAATGTCAAGCGAGTGAAGCAAAATCAGGATCTTCTTTCTTCGAATGGTTGATATAATCAATGACATTTAAATAGCTTGCTCTTATCCGAAACCGATTAACAAATACTTTTGTTTTTGTTTGTGTACGTAATGCATGCAGCTCTATCACTTTTTAGAGCCCATCGTCGGGTTGCTTTTCTTTTCGGTGATGGCTCCTGCATTAGCCAGACCCAGACGTAAGGAGATTTTTGCACGTCATGGTATTGTCGCCACCGACGATGGCCGATGTTCCAAAATAGGGGCAGAAGTTCTTAAGGAAGGAGGTCATGTTGTTGATGCAGCTGTTGTCGCTTCTCTTTGCTTGGGTGCCGTCAGTGGGGAATCAAGCGGCATTGGTGGAGGATCGATTATGCTTATTAGGCTACCTGACGGCACTACACTAGCAATTGACATGAGAGAAACCGCCCAAATGAAGGCTTTCGAGGAACTAAACAAAAATTGCTTGTAAAACAAAGATATATATGTTTTTCCAGAAAAGAAAAGAAATGATTTTCTTTGCAATTTTTGTACTTCAGGATATGTATCACGGAAATGAGACTCTAAAGAAGGTTGGTATCCTCTCCGTAGCTGTTCCAGGACAAATTGCTGGCCAACGCAAAGCTTGGGAACAGCATGGGAAGCTTCCCTGGGAAAGGCTTGTAAAAACAGCTGAGTCTCTTGCTCATAATGGGTTCAAGATTTCTCCGTTTGTTCGCTATGAAATGGAACAAACTGAATCAGGGATATTTGCAGATCAGGGGCTGCGCGAAATATTCACATCAAATGGTAGCCTCTTGAAGGTTAACGATACCTGTTACAACAAAAAACTTGCAAACACACTCCGACTAATTTCAAAATGCGGCATTAAAATATTCTATAACGGAGCAGTGGGTATTAATTTGATCAATGACATTCAGAAAGCTGGTGGAATATTGACAGTGGACGATTTGCTCCGATATCAAGCTAAAATTAGAGAACCAATAACTTCAGAATTTCTTGGCCTTCAGCTAATCGGCTTTCCGCCCCTTCTTCTGGCGGTGCTACAATGATGCTTGTAAGTGTCTCACCATACGTGCTTTACCTTATGTTTGATAGAAATGTTTAACAATAATTTTATTCCTACTTTGGCAGATGTTAAACATTCTTGCTCAATATGAAATCCCTTTGGGTTTATCATGCGCCCTTGGGATGCACCGCAAAATCGAAGCTCTGAAAAATGCATTTGCTGTGAGGAGTAATCTTGGTGATCCTGAATTTGTCAATATTCTGCAGTTTTGTCCGACATGCTCTCTCTTAGATTCGCAAAAATACTGAAGAAAGACATAAATGACGCTAGGACTTACGGTCCATGGCACTACGGTGGCTGGTAATTACACTTCCGAGGCGCGCAAATTGACAACATTTGCATTTTGCTTTGTTTAATTTGTTATCATATTTTTTCAATTTTCTTTCTCACAGGTGGAACCCTCTACGTGATCACGGCACGAGCCATATGTCGATTATAGACAAGGATAGAAATGCTATAGCGATGACTAACACAGTGAATGCATACTTCGGAGCCCAAATACTATCACCAAGGTAACGGAATAATCCTGAACAATCAAATGGATGATTTCTCCAAGCCTACAAGTGATTGCAGCACTTGCCTTCCAGCAACAGCACCCGCCAACTTTATCAGACCCTTCAAAAGGCTATTATCATCCATGTCTCCTACTATCGTCTTAAGGGTATTGATTAATTCCCTCCCAATTCGTCAATTTTAACAATGAAAGTAGGTTTATTATACCGCATTTATAATGCTTTTGTAGTATGGGAAGTTGAAAGCTGTTCTGGGTGGCAGTGGCGGAGCCAATATCAATGCAGGGACTACGCAAGTTTTCCTGAATCATTTTCTCCACAGATTTGAACCCCTGAAAGTAGTCATGGCTCCAAGATTGTATCACCAGGTTTGTATCATTTTCATCTATTGAATAAACTTAAAAGTTAATTACCTGGAGCTCTTAATCTAATATATTAATTTTTCACTTTTGACTCGTGGTGTAGTGGATGCCGAACATAGCATACTACGAGAACTGGACGTCAGTGATCGACGCCACTACAAATGCCTTCCTGTATATATTCTTGAATCTCTTAAAGAGAAAGCCCATGTTGTGGACAAGTTTACAAGGGGAGTAGTGTGCCAGTACGCAGTGGCCATTCAACAGCACTGTCTCGAAGACTCCAGAGAGGAAACTGGATCAGCTTGTGCATTCATCGAATCTACAAAGGAAATTAGAAAATGCGAAAGGCTTGTGGGTGTTAGTGACCCAAGAAAAGTAGGATTTCCTGCTGGTTATTGATATTACTGTGCAATTTACGCACTTTTGAAACAGAATTAATTAAGTTGTTGGCAAATAATTGCCAAATGCAAAGGAATTTGAAGGCCTTCTGTTGTATCCATTAATATAAAAAACTTGTTAATAGAAGTAAATTTCGATTTTACAATAAAAAATTAATTCTTTTTTTTTAATTTGTTTTAATTGTTGAAGTTCCTCTGCTCAACAGCTTAACTATTCCCAAAAGTTGTAGACCTCACATCCGAGAACAAACCTGTCATAATTTTTGTTGGATGAACATATATATTCTCACTTTCAGATCTTTTAATTTTCTTGGCCTAAGGTTTATATTTATATAAATAATTAAGTAAATAGTTTATCAATATATATCAAATAAGTTCTTAAAATATTTTGAAATCATGACCAATTAAACAATTTCTAAAGTGATATAACCATTTCAATGGGTTTTAGGAAGGGTGACAATTTGAATTAACGTGTCATATCAGATGAAGATGTAACATATTTTAAACTAATTCAAACCTGATATATTTAATAATCGTGTCAAATATTAAAATTTTAACTCGATTCATTTGTTAAACATGTTACCTATTTAATAATCGTTTACCCACTTATTTTTATATATTTTATTATATATTCCAAAATATTTATAATATTACTTACCCAAGTGCTGATAAATTTCAACTGCAATATTTTTAGTTTATTACATCTGGTTTGTCATTTAGTTTTCCTTTAATTATATAACATAATTTCTAAACTTGCTACTTTTTTTTTCAAAAAATTAAAAATTCAAAAATGACTTAATTCAAAAATAAGCGAATTACTTTTAGTAGTAACTTAGATTATTGATATTTATACAACAATTATTTTTAATATACATGTAGGAAAATACAAATTAATACGCTGATGACTGATCACACTTTATTTGGTCTGATGATACCTAAAAATCACAGATGTTGGTGGCTTAAGAGAAATAGTCTTTATTTCCCAAATGAAAACACTGGAAGCATTGTCAAATTGATAAAAGAAATAGTTCATAATAAAACAGTTGGAATATTTGGGTTCCATTATAATGGATACAGCACTGCTAACTAGTAATACAAAATTACATTTATCAAAAATATCGTAAAAATACAATCCAACACTAAATTTGATTAGATAAAATGCATTTACGTTTAGATAAAATACAGCACTCCTGGAGTTTTGAGACATATAGCGACATATATTTAATATTCACAAAGTGCTAATTTGGGTGTTCAAATAATTAAAGCTGCCTAAGAGAATACTTAACGTAATTAAATTTGCTTTATCCTCGAATGAATGGATGTTAATTGATTGATTGAAATCCAGAATATTATGAAGAGACGCCTCTTTGATTTGACCTGCTGGTAACATTTATCCAAGTAATTTGCTGACAAATGGAAGGGATCTCCAATCTCCTCTCTTCTCCATAGCTTATAAAAAAATCTTTCTGTAATGTTATCTACCTGTTTCGTGATTTTGATGTTTGCTTAATAAATCAGTGCATACATGAACACACTTAAGATGGTCCTTGAGTATATTGTAGTGAGCTATTTTTTTTCTTTACAACACTAATATTATTTATAAATTAGGAGTTTTGTTACCAGAACAGAGAATTTATATGAGTAATATCGTAATACCATCTATATGTTTACGCTTAAATTAGGTGACGACTAATTATAGGACCGCGACATTCCATCCAAATTAGGTGATTTTTACTTCCCAATGAAAGGAGCCAACCACTCTACGCACCTAAAATTAGTTATTATTATAGTACTGATGGAACATTTACACTCGAATCTATGGTTTTTGCTCCGCAATAAAAGGTGCCTTACACAAATTATTGAAAAATTTTAGCCTACATCAAAACTTAGCGTCATTGCCAAAGAAAGTAGAAAGCGTCCGCTGAAAAAGCATTTCAACATTGGAAAAATTAGAAGAAGATCAACTTAAAATTCTTAGCTGAATTGACAGAAAAAAATATGGTAAGAATCAATAAGATCTGCAATAATCAATCATATATAGTAAGCCAAATCTTTTTATATGAAAAATACTTTCCCAAAATCATGACACGATTGCTTTTTATATGATTTTTTTCAATAAATAGTGGGTTACAGTTCTCTTTGAATCAACTATTGAAATACAATCTCTCTCCAACATTTTTAAAACATGCTCGTTTTCAACATCGGATATTGAAGAGTACGTATGTAGTTGGTGTGCAGTCTATATTCATTGGCTAACAGGTGGTTGGCATGCATGTCGACTAGCTAGTTAGTCCATGAAAATGAAATCATTTGGATAGCTTTCTACTTTGCAAGAAATGAAGAATTCGACCATTCAATAATAATGTCATTCTAAAAGAAAAATTATTGCTAAGAGAAGACTTTTGCAGCTTTTATCTTCAGTTCCGTCTGAAATCATGATTCTTTTAATCTCCAAGGCAAGAATCAGAGACTTTGGAATCTTGCAGGCGGCATCCCTCAATAAATACCTATTTTCAATCCAATGACGTAGTGATTTCTTATGGCAAACTAGCCTGGAAAGGGCAAAAAGGTCCTACAACTATAAGTTTTCCTTTCATTCTAATTAGGAGTACTGGCTCTCGATTCCAGAGTCGATTCTCGGTTTCATATATTTATATATTTAGTCAATTCTAAAACAAAAAATGCAACCTTAAATTAAACATTTTCAAACTAGTCTTGCAAAATTAATACAGTTTGTTTGATACAAATTTAATTACAATTTAATAACAAAATAAATTTAACGCGGCCATCATTAATAAATATTTTAAGCTCGTCATATAAAACATTCTGTGGCAGTGATTCTATATATAGCACCTAGGAAATTTACATAAAATTACAAATTGACATAACAAAATTTTCAATATTTTATGTTAATAAAAATTATTTCATAAAACAATGCCATGCATACAAGAGCTGTAATTTTTAAAGATACATACATGTATACAAGAGCTGGAAACAAAGAAAAATAATGGAAAGAGCAATATTGCAATTGTGGGGATCAATTACGCGTGCCAATGCCATGCATGCAAATAAAAAATTGTCGTAAGATTATGACTTATTTGTATCGCCTAGCACATTTTAATTACAAGGAATGAAGAAAGCAAGGAAAATTAATTGCCATTTGCCACATTCTTATTTATTTTCTTGAATTACAGTTCTCTGCAGGTGGAGTCCTCTCTTTTCATGGCCCTTCGTAAGTGTTAAAAGACGCTGCAAGCTCATAAAAGATAAAATCAGACATGGTTTTGGAATTGCCCAAAACGAAATATATACAGTTCCCACATTTTAATTAAAGTTTCTTCTTACTCACAATGTTTAACAGCTCTAAGAGCATTTATGAGAATGAAAAATGAGAAAAAACACTAAGAGCATTTACGAGAATGAAAATCTCATTTTTCAGAACAAAAATCTATCAACAACGCAAGATATTGCGGCTCTTTCGTGGAAGCAGTTTCCTATAAATTGAGTAATTTGATCCCATCAAAGAATCAGAAAGCAAATTTAATTTGTTTAAGTTTTTCGGGATGAAAATCATGTCAAGTGAGTGAAGAAAATTCAGAATAATCTTTTTATTTATTTTTTTTGTTTTAATTGTACGTAATTCTGAAAATTTTGAACTTGTTACCGGTTGCAGCTGTGTCAGTTTTACATCCCATCGTCTTGTTGCTCATCGTTTTGCTGTCGGCTTGGGCTTCAGCTGGTGAACGTCCGTATTACGGCGCAAGCAGAATTGAGGAGATTGTTGCAAGTAAAGGTGTTGTCGCCACTGATGATGGCCGATGTTCGAAAATAGGGGTGGAAGTTCTTAAGGAAGGAGGTCATGCTGTTGATGCAGCTGTTGCAGCTTCCCTTTGCTTGGGCGTCGTCAGCGGCGCATCCAGCGGCATCGGTGGTGGATCGTTTATGCTTATTAGGCTAAAAAACGGTCATTCACAAGCAATAGACATGAGAGAAGTCGCTCCGTTGAAGGCTTCTGAGGTTACTCATTGAATAACAGTACAACATTAACTTTTAAGTGAAAAGAAATACGATTACCTTGCTGAATGTTTTATTTCTGTCCAGGATATGTATCACGGAAATGAGACCCTAAAGATGGTTGGTATCCTCTCCGTAGCAGTTCCAGGCCAACTTGCAGGCCTACACAAAGCTTGGGAAGAGCACGGAAGGCTTTCCTGGGAAAGGCTTGTAGAGCCAGCTAGAAAACTTGCTCATAATGGATTCAAGATTTCTCCGTATGTTTACTATGAAATGGAGCAGACTAAATCGGGGATATTTGCTGATCCGGGCCTGCGCGAAGTATACACACGCAACGGTAGACTCTTGAACGCTGGCGATACCTGTTACAACAAAAAACTAGCAGAGACACTCCACAAAATTGCAAAACATGGCATTAAAGTGTTCTATAATGGATCGGTGGGTGAAAGTTTGATCAATGATATTCAGAAAGCTGGAGGAATATTGAATATGACTGATTTGCGGAGGTATCATCCTAAAATTAGAAAACCAATCGTCGAACACGTTCTTGGTCATAAATTAATCAGCTTTCCGCCCCCTTCCTCTGGCGGTGCAACAATGATACTTGTAAGTGCATATCTGTACGTGCTTACCTTACCTCATGTTTCACAAAAAATGTTGAGCATTAATGTACGTTGTCCTCCTATTTCTAATGCCGCAGATGTTAAACATTCTTGCTCAATATCCAATCCCTTCGGGTTTAGGCGGCCCCCTTGGAGTCCACCGCAAAATCGAAGCTCTGAAAAATGCATTTGCTGTGAGGAGTAATCTTGGCGATCCTGATTTTGTCAATATTACTGCTGTTTTGTCCGATATGCTTTCTGTTAGGTTCGCAAAGCAGTTGAAGAAAGACATAGACGACGGTAGGACTTTTGGTCCATGCCACTACGGCGGCAAGTAAGCTATTTTCCTAACCATTCATTCGCCTTTTGAAGTAATAATATATATTTCTGTTCTCCAAGCACAACTGCTACATCGATCCTTACTTTCTTCCAGGTGGAACCCGCTGTATGACCACGGCACCAGCCACATGTCGATTGTAGACGAGGAGCGAAACGCCGTCGCTATAACTAACACAGTGAATGGTTACTTCGGAGCACAAATACTATCAACAAGTACAGGAATAAACCTCAACAATGAAATGGGTGATTTCTCTATGCCTACAAATGTTACTTGTGAATGCCCAACACCTGAATCAAATATTACTTGTGAATCCGCACCACCTGCGCCGCCCAATTTTATCAGACCAGGCAAAAGGCCATTATCATCCATGTCACCTACTATCATATTAAAGGTACAGATTTCACGTTCATATCTTTTTCTCTTTAACACCAAAAACTTAACAATACTTCGTGCCCGTTTCCTATAATTTTTCTACTAACCAAAAGAGGTTTTTTTTTTTTTTGGTTTCTTTTAAATGTTAAACTTATTATATAGAACGGGAAGCTGAAAGCTGTGATGGGTGCTAGCGGCGGAGCCAACATTATTGCTGGGACTACTCAGGTTCTCTTGAATTACTTCGTCCACAAAATGGATCCTCTCTCCGCGGTCATGGCTCCGAGGTTCTATCATAAGGTTTTTATCAATTCTCTCCATCTAAATCTCCATTTTTATCAATCGCAGTGCATATTCTAACAACAAAATTTACAAAACGCCTGATTCTGGTGTGTACGCAGTGGATACCGAACATAGCGTACTACGAGAACTGGACGTCGGTGATCGGCGACCACTACGAAATGGCTCACGGTATTCTTGAATCTCTTAAAGAAAAAGGACATGTTCTGGACAAGTTTACAACTGGAGTGATGTGTCAGTTTATAGAACATGAAACAGAAGAACTCAGAGAGCAAAATGGAGCTCGGGAATTAATAGAATCCATAGTAGAAAATAAAAGAGCTGGAAAACTTGTGGGCGTTAGTGACCCAAGAAAAGGAGGATATCCTGCTGGTTATTGAGTTCTGGTAAAAGGAATAAGACTGTTTGCCTTTCAATCCTTAGTATTCATGAAATAATAATTAGTACGGGGAAAGGCTAAACATCAATTACAAGAGCTTGTGTTGTATCGAATTAATAAAGTATTATTAATAAAAATAAAGTACTTTAATCTATTATATTTTTATTTTCATAAGGCTATGTTTGAAATTTCATACCAAACCATTTACTACTCCTAACTTAAATTTTCAAATAATCAATCAAAATTGGTATTTAATAATGATTATTAATAAATAAATAATTGAGAAAACTATTAAAAAAATAAAATGATTTATCGGATACAAAATAACCGTAAAAAAATATTTTATCAATACAAATAAATTCAATATCCAATAATTTAAAATTAGTGTAAGAATTTAAAAAGAATAACATTATAAATTCAAACTCTTATATTATTATATTATTATCACAAATTTTATATTTTTATAAAATAAGAGAAATTTTTAGAAATAAAAAAAAATAAAATTAGTATATAAAAAATGTAACAATAATATAATATTGTCAAATCAATTTATATAAATAAAAAATTATATAAGATGCGATTTTTGTGTTTCTAATATTATTAATAAAAAAATAGTTTTTCGAACAATTTAAAAATTTGTCAAGAAAATTTCAAATATTTTTTTACTATAAAATTAGTTCCACTAATTCATCCATCTATCAAATATTTATTAAAAAAATATATTTATATGATTGTTTTTAATTTCATTTCAAATTTTATAAACATCAAAATATTTTGATTATTAAAAATATTTTGAAAAATTCCTAAAGTCTATTTCCTACATAAAATACATATATGTTATTATATGTTTTCCTTTCTATAAATTTATAATTGACCGTTGCTCAAGGAGCCATTTCTTAACTACTGTTTATCATTTCCCGCCAATTTATTTATTTTATAAAAAATTTTCTTTATTTTAGAAGTAGGTATGTAGATTTTAATGAAACAAAACCTCTTAATTTAATCTTACAACCCCAATTTACTCACTCGATCGAATCTCTAATGGACACTCCAAACCCGCCTTCTTTCACTTCTCCTTCAGAGTTCTATGCCCATCTTCTCCAAACAAGCTTCAAATCCAGAAACCCATTTCTAGGAAAAT
Source organism: Azadirachta indica (assembly GCA_022749755.1). Taxonomy (NCBI): domain Eukaryota; kingdom Viridiplantae; phylum Streptophyta; class Magnoliopsida; order Sapindales; family Meliaceae; genus Azadirachta; species Azadirachta indica. The sequence continues at coordinate 7,501,368 of CM040447.1, forward strand.
TAGTTCACGCTCGTTTGGTCAAATCTGGGCTTCAATTGAGCGTTTTCTTGAAAAATAATCTCATGAATTTCTATGCAAAAACCGGATCGATTTTTTATGCAAAGAAAGTGTTCGATGAAATGCCTGTAAAAACTGTATATTCGTGGAATACAATCCTCTCGGCTTATGCAAAACAAGATAGACTAGATTTGGCTCGTGCTGTTTTTGATATGATGCCAAATCGTGATTCTGTTTCGTGGACTACGATTATTGTTAGGTATAAAGAGATGGGTCGCTTTGAAAATGCAATAAGAATGTTTTTAGAGATGGTTAAGCATCGAGTTTCACCGTCCCAGTTCACCATTACTAGCATACTTGCTTCATGTACGGCTATAGGAGATCTGAGTGCTGGTAAGAAGGTGCATTCCTTTGTGGTTAAGTTGGGGCTGAGTGGGTGTGTTAATGTCGCAAATTCTTTGTTGAATATGTATGCCAGGACAGGTGATCAGACGATGGCTAAGGCTGTTTTTGAGGGGATGGGACTTAAGAATGTATCCAGCTGGAATGTTGTGATTTCAATGCATATAAATTCTGGTCGGTTTGACCTTGCTCGCGCTCAATTTGATCAAATGATTGTTCGAGATGTTGTTACATGGAATTCAATGATTACAGGTTATAATCAGAATGGATATGATGTTGAAGCTTTGGATATGTTTGGAAATATGCTGAAGGATTCTTCTTTAAAGCCCGATAAGTTCACTTTATCTAGTGTTTTATCAGCTTGTGCCAACCTTGAGAAGTTGGAACATGGAAAACAGATTCACGCTTATATTATTAGAACTGAGTTTAATGCTACTGGGGCAGTAGGAAATTCTTTGGTTTCATGTTATGCAAAGGCTGGTGGGGTTGAAATTGCTCGAAAGATTGTAGAGCACGCAGGGATCTCATATCTTAATGTCATAGCTTTTACAGCATTACTAGATGGATACATCAAGCTGGGGGATGTAGGCCCTGCTAGAAGGATTTTTGACTCATTGAGAGACCGCGATGTGGTTGCATGGACAGCCATGCTTGTGGGATATGAGCAGAATGGCTTGAATAAAGATGCAGTGGAGCTTTTCAGATCAATGGTTAGAGAAGGCCCCAAGCCAAATAACTACACACTAGCAGCCATGTTGAGTGTCAGTTCAAGCTTGGCTTCTTTGGACCATGGTAAACAGATTCATGCTAGTGCCGTAAGATCAGGAGAAGCATCATCATTATCTGTGAGCAATGCTCTAATTACCATGTATTCCAGAGCTGGAAATATCAATGCAGCAAGGCGAGTATTTAATCTTATTTGTTGGGACCGAGAGACTGTCTCTTGGACTTCCATGATTGTAGCTTTAGCTCAACATGGTCTTGGAGAAGAGGCAATACAACTGTTTGAGAGGATGTTGGCACTTGGTATTAAGCCGGACCATATAACTTATGTTGGAGTGCTCTCTGCTTGTACACATGGGGGTTTGGTGGAACAAGGACGGAGCTATTATGATATGATGAAAAATGTGCACAGAATTGAACCCACCCGAAGCCATTATGCATGCATGGTTGACCTTTTCGGGCGTGCTGGTTTGCTACAAGAAGCATACAATTTTATAGAAAATATGCCTACTGAACCAGATGTGGTAGCTTGGGGTTCTCTTTTGTCTTCTTGTAGGGTTTATAAGAATTTGGAGCTTGGGAAAATTGCTGCAGAAAAATTGCTTCTTATTGAGCCTGACAACAGTGGGGCATACTCAGCCCTTTCTAATTTATATTCATCCTGTGGAAAATGGGAAGAAGCTGCTAAGATTAGAAAATCAATGAAATATGGAGGAGTGAAGAAAACTCAAGGATTCAGTTGGGTTCAAATACAGAATAAAATCCATGTCTTCGGAGTTGAAGATGGGGGACACCCTCAGAAAGATGCAATCTACAAAATGATGGCGAAAATCTGGGAGGAAATAAAAAAGATGGGTTTTGTTCCAGACACCGAGTCTGTATTTCACGACCTTGAGGAAGAGGTGAAGGAGCAAGTCCTTAGACATCACAGCGAGAAACTTGCTATTGCATTTGCACTAATAAGTACTCCAGAGAACACTACATTGAGGATCATGAAGAACCTCCGAGTTTGCAATGATTGTCACTCTGCCATTAAATTTATCTCCAAGCTTGTGGGCAGAGAAATCATTGTCAGAGATGCTACACGGTTTCACCATTTCAAGAATGGGCTCTGTTCATGTTGTGACTATTGGTAGGCTTATGGATGGGATGTTGGATTTATATCCAATTGTCTAGTGTACAGAAGTTCATGCATGTGATTACTATCAAAAGGTTCCTCTAGATAATGGTTCTGCTTTCATTTATTTGAGCTCTCTAAAATGCACTTGGCGCCTACTTTCATGACTTCGGTTGGAATTCTGCTGTTTGGGCATCATTCGAAGATTTTGTCAAGAATCCTTACACTGGACTCTGTTGTCTGAGAATGGCACTGCATTTCATCATCACTAGATTGTTATAGGGGTGGGGTGCCATTATCCTGGGAAATATCTTTGTATACAGGATTACAGGTAAATCTCCACAGCATCCAGGATCTGGTATATTCTTCCACTGCTCTTTTTAACTGTCATTCATAATCTAGAACAAGGGGTGGTCAAAAAATTTTTCTATTTAAAAATAATTTTTTAACATTTAAGACTAGATCAGCAAAAACTGAAGCTTTTCACTTTGATAATAGAAGAGGATGGAAATAAGTTGCAACACTGCCGTATAATAATTTGATCCCTTTAAATTCATAAATGAGAACCAAAAAATATACCTGGCTCTATAAATCTTTATAAATCAAGTCTTCTTATGGCAAGTCCTGTTTTTCATTAGAAAAGTGTAAAATGTAAAGAAAGCTTTGGTCTCTGTGGCCCATGCTTTATTCCATGGAAGCAACAACTACCTTTTTGACTATCAAATGCCCTTATTGAGCTTTTGATGTAATTTATACATTGCTGCTTACCACAACTTTAATTGTGAATGCATGAAATCTCATTTCCATGACACATATGACACCGGTTGTTTTTAATGGAATGTTTAAGGTACAGATAAGGACCATGGTGAGATAGCATCAGGGCGTCTTTCTTGCCTTCTTGTATCACTTTCTTAAGGTATACTCAGTTATCATTGTCCCCACAGCCCACAGGTTTTTCATTTCTACCATGCACTTTTTGGTATATATTCCAAATGCTTTGCACTTCGGTTTTGGATAGGTTATCTGATTTAAAGGAATTGATATTGGAATTTCATGTAAAAAGGCACAATGTTTCAACTGCTCATGTAATCTGTCAAAAGTAATTACGTGATGAATAATACCAACAACAAATTGTACCGTGCATAACATACAGACAGGTAACAAGAAGTAATGTAGAACATTTAGACTAGAAACATGTTACCATTCATTCCATGTGTAATGTTTATCTTGTTACCCTTTGTTAATAATCTGGCATTGTACAGTTAACCAGTTTCAGACATTCTTAATATCACTTTCATGTTCAAGTTTAACTGCAATCATGAATTTCCAATATCAACACCAAACTAGTATTTTAGCCAAATGTTTTCATCCCATTTCAGAAAATTGTTTACCACGATCTAACTTATCAAAGCCTTGTCATTCTTCTGTTTCAGATAATCCCCAACCAGACTCAAAGCATCAACCTTTGTGTTCCCTGGAAAGCACAGTACTGGAAATTTTCTTCCTTGCTCTTCTTGTGATTAGATAATATTGTCTACATAAATCCCAAATTTGTGATACAAAAGATGCTTTTGCTGAAACATTTCTGCCTTATATCTAGTGCAGAATGTTGATACAGCTCCTGAAAAAGGCAACTGTTATAGCAACCTCGACATGGTAACTCGTAAAACGAAGCTATTAGTCTGAGAAAGTTTTGGATAGGACAGTCTCTGATACACCTCCCTTATAAAATCATGCCACATATACAAATGATATGGTATGTTTTCTAATCTAAAACTCTTTTTAATACTGATAATTAAAGGTATGAGAAGTTTGTCTCTCTCTTTGTTGGCATGTATATCTCAGACTGATCTGTCTCTTACTCAGCCTGGCCTGAATTTAGCATAAATAATATCTCATGTGTTCTCATACCTCAACTTACCTTTGCTGTAAGGGAACCTTTTAGAATGGACCAACCCCGTTTGGTCCATTTTTTTAACATAAAGGATTATAGAAATTCTAAGTACATTTCTAACTAGTTTTAAATTTTAAAAATACAATTTATTAAATATTTTTTGACGTAAATATTTTCATTATTAATGCTACATTTTATCTCAACAATCGCGAAGTCGGGATAAAAATTTAAAAGATATAAATTATAAAGCATTATTATTTCCTTCGGGAGCATAAAACTTGAAAATTATATCATGTAATTAATGAAAATAGGGAAGACTAAATTTATTTTTAAAAAATGTTTAATATTTGTCTTTATCTCTTTCTATGCTCAGGAAGAATCCACTTCTAATTGTTATCCAATTAGTGGATTTTGAGATAATAACAACTCTTGTTTTGTAGGGCCAACCTGAATATTCGCCTACTGAGTTGTGCTCATACAATACATGACAGCTTCAATTTGTAATAATATTTGGGTCCCTATTTTGATATATTTTTGCAAAATAAGGACATAATATCTTTCTTTATAACAAGGAAGTCTTTAAGCCCCATTGAAGTGACCAAAATACCATTTAGTGTTAAGAACCTCGATACCATAAGTTTAAACATCTGACAAATTTGATTTTTTCTTTTTTATAAAGGTTTTGGACAAAACACAAAATTCTTAGCTTTTACGGTTACTCAAATTTTAGATCGCCTAAAAGTATCTCATACACCTGAGCTATCGTTTAAGGGTTAATTACAAATTTGATTTTAAATTAATTAAGAAATATTTTAATTGCATACAAGCAATTTAGAATGTTTTTGTTTAACAAAGGATTAGAATGTATTTTTACAACAAATTAGTTTATTTTTATCATTGTGAAAAGATTTTTGTCCACAAATGTCTAATAAAAATGTAATTTGTTTAATTCGTATCATTAATAATATTAGTATATGCTTAAAAATCTCAAAACAAGATAAATTTTTAAATGAGTTAACTTTAGAAGTATAAAAGTTAAATTACTGTTTTATTTTAAATTAATGTAACTGGACAGAACATAATAGGGACTCGTAAAAGAATTGTACTTTATAATTTTATTAAATTTAGAGATTAAAATAGGAATATTATTGTTATTAGAAAATAAATTGCATTATACAAAACTATCTATAAATTCACAAAATTCTAATAATATACTTAAACTATGATTAAATGACTGTAGGATCGTACATACTACATACCCTTGCGTGAAAGTACAAATAAATAATCAATCTTGGAATAATAACAACCTGGTCCCTGATTTTATACATTTTGACAAATAAAATAAATTTTCTCGATTCTAACAAATGGATCCACTACCAAACCTATTAAATTGATTAAAATACCTTTTAAAGTGCATCTAGAATAATAATATTAAATTTTTTTAACGATTTTCGAAGTATCACCATTCTAAATTATTTGATATTTATTTATTAGATGATAAATTTTTATTAGTGTTTAAATAAGTTATTACCCCAATTTATTATTCAATTGATAAATAAATTGCTTAAGATAAAGAAGTAAATATTTGAAATTACATAGTAACTGAATATTATAAGGGCGATATGAATATTTTAGTAGGAGTTTATGGACTTATCTGATGCAAATGAGTAAATTATGTCTCTGTTTTTAGAAACTTAAAATTCAGGACCTAACTGTTATTTGTTTATTATGGTTAATTAAACCAACGTCGTGTCGGATCTTCTCTGTAACGGGCGCCAAATCGCAGTATAAAATTCTTTATTAAGATCACACTGATCACATGCTGACTCATTTTAGAAGTTAGCAGTTGGCTTTCATTTTCTCTAGGCAAAAATCAAAATTTTCTCGGAAAAATTCTGTTGTTTTCTCTTCATTCATGGCGTTTTTGCAGAGACAAATCTTGAAGAGAACTGTAAAGGAAGCCAAAGCCAGGAACTTTCTCTACCATCCTTTCTCTACGGTTCCCAGTTCCATTACTTCTGATGATGCTGCTCCACCACAGCTGCCGCCGTTTGATTATCAACCCAAACCCTACACGGGTCCCTCCGCCGATCAAGTTCTTCAGAAGCGAAAGACATTCCTGGGCCCCTCTCTTTTTTACTATTACCAAAAGCCGGTAAGTTTTTTTTTTTTCCTTTTTTTTCCTGCTTCTTCTTCTTGCATAAGTTTTTTTTTTCTTTTTTTTTTCCGGCTTCTTCTTCTTGTTTCCATTTCCAAAATTGTGTTTAATTTATTCCTTCGAATCTTCTTTGCCATAAAAAAGTGTAGAAGATTTCATCTTCTGCTTAAAATTTTAATCTTTTTGAGTTTTGCAATATTTTCAGTGCTACCATCAAAAGCTCGTGTTTTTTTTTAATTTTATTTATTCTTTATTAATGGATTTATTGCTATTAGTAATTTCTTGGATGTTACTGAGCTTCAATGCCTGTAAATGAAGGTTATTTAGTGGTTTTTGATATATTGTGTATTTTCTTTTTATTATTTTCACCCAGTTGATGCAATTGCTCGAATATATGATTTTGCGGTTGAAGATTAGTAACGGAAATTATTCTTGTTGTGGGTCAATTTGCATGCACTTAATTTCTTAAAATTTTGGACTTCTGGGCTTAGGTTAGTAAAAGTGATAATGGTAAACGCCAACTTGTGCAATAGTGAGCTTTCTTTTTTTTTTTTTTTTTCCAATTTCCGTTCTTATATGAGACCAACCAAACTGGTTTTGATACGCAGCTTAATATTGTTGAAGGGAAGATGCAATATTTGTTTGATGAGAATGGGAGGCGTTATCTGGATGCATTTGCCGGAATAGTTACAGTATCTTGTGGACATTGCCATCCTGAAGTTTTGAATGCTACTTTGGAGCAAAGTAAGCTTCTTCAGCATGCAACAACCATATACTTGCACCATGCGATTGCTGACTTTGCTGAGGCATTAGCATCAAAAATGCCCGGAAACCTAAAGGTTTGTTCTGTTGAGGCCAACGTTTGATGTAATTTGTTCTGTCATATAAACAAAATTTACATATTCGTTGATTTGATGGTTGATGGTAGTGAGCATCTGTTCTCTAACTGAAACCGCTCACATCTCTTAAAATTTTTTACATATTGTACGAGTCTTCTGATGTATAAACTCATGCATAACAATTGATATGTAGATGAGTGTAAATTCCCCATGGAGAACTTTGCAAATGACCCTGTAAACTTTCACCAACTGAATTTGTAATGCAGGTTGTGTATTTTGTCAATTCTGGGACTGAAGCAAATGAACTTGCTATGCTAATGGCCAGGCTTTACAGCGGTAATCTTGGCATGATTGCCTTGAGAAATGCCTATCACGGTGGAAGTTCTGGTACAATTGGATTGACTGCTCTAAACACATGGAAGTACAACATTCCACAGGTTTGTCCACTAACTATATGCTCAAAAGATACACATTTAGCTTGGGTACATGGGCGAAGTACTTGATGACACATGCCAATTGTTCAAACTTATGTCATAATGATTGAGGCTCTTTGCAGGGAGAAATTCATCATGTTGTAAACCCAGATCCATATCATGGAGTCTTTGGCTCTGATGCTGCTAGTTATGCTAAAGATTTGCAAGATCACATTGATTTTGGAAGTTCAGGAAAAGTTGCTGGTTTCATTGCCGAAACCATTCAGGTTGGTATCTATAATTGTCTGCAAAAAAATATAAATTTGGAATTTATGGAAACCCTGAATTAGCTGCTAGAAATTGCAAATTTTTTGTTTATTCTGAATTTTGACGGACTTCAGGGAGTTGGAGGAGCAGTTGAATTAGCACCTGGATACTTAAAACTTGTCTATGACATTGTACGCAAGGCTGGCGGTGTCTGCATTGCTGATGAAGTGCAAACTGGATTTGGTCGCACGGGAAGTCATTACTGGGGCTTTGAAACACAAGGTGTCATTCCTGACATAGTTACCATGGCAAAGGTTTGACTATAGTCCTTAGCAGTGTTTTCCCATAATCAATATTTATACACAAGTGAATTGGTTTTAACATCCACTTTTGTTCTTTCTTCATTGTCCTTGTGTGGTTATTCTTTTACATTTCATTGATAACATGTATCAGGGCATCGGCAATGGGCTGCCATTAGGAGCTGTAGTCACTACACCAGAAATAGCAAATGTAATGGCTCAAAAGATCCAGTTTAACACTTTTGGTGGAAACCCAGTATGTTCTGCTGGCGGACTTGCGGTTCTCAGGGTCCTTGACAAAGAAAAACGTCAAGCGCACTGTCATGATGTTGGTTCCCACTTGATTGGACGCTTGAGAACTCTACAAGAAAAATACGATAGTAATTGATCTTGAACTAGTCAACTTTAAGTGTCTTCTTTTCTTTCTTTCCTTTGGCACGCTATCTATATATACTTTCAGCCCTGTTTTTCTATTTGATCTTGTTTCAAGTAGATTTAGTTGATGCAGATCCAGTCAAATCTTCAGTGTAAGGTATTTTTTTTATTATATAGTCTTCTCATACTTACTAAATCTTTTTTCAGTCATCGGAGATGTGAGAGGACGAGGCCTCATGGTGGGGGTAGAATTGGTAACTGACAGGAAAGAGAAGACACCCGCCAAGGCAGAAACTGCAGTCTTGTTCGAGAAGCTTAGAGGTATAAACAACACTCTTCCGACCTCAAAAAATGAACCAACTAGCTCTTAATTTTCTTTATTTGGTCCAAAGTTCTTGGTGTGAATCCCACTTCCTCAAACAACTTGCTCAAACTAACCATTAATTGGTCTCTGATTGAAGAGCTCAGTGTTCTAGTCGGGAAAGGAGGCCTACATGGAAACGTTTTCAGAATTAAGCCACCGATGTGTTTTACGAAAGATGATGCAGGTACCCTTTACATCTCCCCTCTCATAGAAGAGACTAAATTTTTCTACCTTAAAACATTATTCATGATAATAATGCCTCTTTCTTCGGGATATGCAGATTTTCTTCTCGATGCTTTGGACTATTCCATCTCGAAGCTGTGAAGATCTGTAACAAGCTGAGAGAATCATGTAAAATTTCAAATCCTATGAACTGAAAACTCAATAAAGTGCTTATTTTCGATAAATATCAAGAAAAATATTCCAGAAATTTCAGCTTATTGGACGTGTTATTTTGTTTTCTTCCTTGCTGCCCAAGTAACAATAGTTGATTTCTGCTGCTTTGCTTTGATCACGCATGCTTGAAAATGAATGAAATGATGAAGCATTTTCGTATGTATTCTGTAAAATTCAACTCATATATACAGAAGTGCTTTTCAGTTCGGAACAATAATCCCAAGTCCCTTTATGAAGAGACTTTTAATTTTTAATAGGTGTTTATCCAAAAAAGCACTTTTAGCATGCTTTCTGTATTAACAAGTACTCTCAATTGGGAAGTGCTTTTCAACAGATGTTTTGAAGTACTTTGCTAAAAGCATTTTCAAGTATTCTGAAAAAGTGAAACTAAATTTTTTAAAAAAAAATATTTGCATCTGTAATCTCAAAAAATATCACCTAAATATATCTTTTTATTAGACAATAAAGTATTACTCTAATTAATGATTATACTCATTTTTTCATCTCAAACAATAAAAGTTTAACATTAATTTCACCACATCGATAATAAAGATCTATAACATACGAAATATGAATTTAACCAAAATTAAATAGGGTAGACAAGCAATCATACATATATATAGAACAAGAACGATTTACAGTAGACAGGTAAAACTTTATTAAATCTCACTGATTTCCAGGATAAGTATTTCTGTTCGTGCCAGAACAAGAACACTTAATTGGATACACAGTTTATATCGATCAAACATGCAGAACAGGAAGACCGTACTATAAAAATTTACATGACTAAGTTTCATCTGTAAAACTCAGAAAGATATAAACCTAAAGATATTTGTTGCAAAAAGATACAATGTACAAAACACAGCACCGAAAATTGATTTAATTACAAGCTCCCTCTATCGTAAAAAGGCTATCCGTATTTACAATTTCTTGGGATGCATGAGTTGAGGCTGCTTGAAAAATGTCAGCAGCTTGAATCATAGGAAATTTTGTTGTAATAGCATTATATAGAGATACCTCTGAATGCAGAAACGTTGTGGTAATGATCTCCAGGAGGGTGTGCTGTATGATTAAGCAGGCTCGCGAGGACGGGTAGCCCAAAGTGAGCTTAGAGCTCTGAGTCGTTGGAAGTACTCCCCCAAGGCGAGCAAGCCTCGAGCTGCCTGACGAGTTGTTAGGATACGAGACATCTGCTGCAGAGTTTCCTGGCGAAGATGGTCGGCCTGTTTTGAAAGATTAAACAAGTTGAGTAAAACATCCTATAAACACAGAATCTTAGACTCAAATGCAATACTAAAGATTCATAATGAAGAACTAATTGACAAGATAGAATATGGATCATAGAATGAAGAGAATTGCAAAGAGAATGAAGGTAAGTATCCACTATATTTAGAGTAAGAAATAGGAATTCAAAATGGAAAGGGAATGTAATGTGAGAGAAGTACAGTTTCTAACCTGGTTCACAAAGCTGACTAGAGCATCCAACCGCTCCATTGCGGTACCCACCCGCGGAATGTAGCTTCCATCTCCTAGCCGACCAGCAGCTACAGTCTCAGCTAGAGTTTGCTGCAGCTTCTCCATGCCTTGCGAAAGAGCATCTTCTGCTTGCTGACATGATTGTCTTAGGTTGCAAACATCCAAAAGTTGTTGGTCTGTCAAGGGGTCTAGCTGAGGAACAAGAACCTGTAATCATCGTAAATTCGTGAATAAGGAGTACTCAGTATGTGGTGAAAGGACATGAATGGTAATTCTGCTAAGAAATATATCAAAATAAGTCCTTCCAAATGAGAGAGAAGTAAACGACCACAGTCCTGACATAGGATCGAAAGATGGTTTATGGTATAATCACACAAGATCCATATTGTATAATTACAAAGCATTACAAATTTAAATTATATGATTTGAAGTAAGCCATTTTATCCGTTTATAAAATAAAGAATTATACATACAAATATATAATACCTAATAATAGAGCTGCTGTTTTTGATATCTAGGCATGAAAACCAAGCCAAGCTTTTAGAATTCAGCTTAGCACTTTGAGCTCCTACAGCTTCTACCGCCAAATCAACTCATTAAACTCCCTATACACTAAGACATAACATTTCCCTTATAAAAGCAAATTGATATATGAATCACCTTAAGAAGCTCAGAAGGTCGAAATCCTCCTATCCAGAAGAAAAAACGTTCAGCTGCTGTCTTCCACATCCCGGAAATTACATAGAAGACATCGGCTTTTGCTGCGGTTGTTTTCAACCGGAAAAGTTCAAAATAGTGACTCATGCCACTATCTACAAGTATGCGAAGCTCGATGTCACTTATATGGGCATTTAAAGCAGTCCTCAGTTCAGAAATTTGTCTATTTTGCTCTTCCACCCAGTGTCCATACTCCATCTCAAATGCAGCAATACCTGCACAATCGTCAGTGAGGACCATGTGTTGAATGTGAAGAACATGAACAAAAGAACAATGCACTATAAGTAACAAGCGCAGCTGGAAGAAGATGCAAAGAACACGCTCAATACATTGTACATAACACACAAAACTTAGAGCATATCGACAAATTTCACAATGATGCTACATTTTCTACATTAACGTTCCAGAAATTTGATTTATGGACTGATTACAGTGACTTCAGTGAATGAGAGCAACTTTTCTTGTGCACAAGATGCTATTCAAATAGCATAATAACTTTCAAAAAGATTCACAGGGTTTTATAGCAGGAATATTTGACACCAAAATTTCACATTGCAGAATTTGTCTAACCCAGTAAGAAAAACTATTATAGCTTAAATTTAGTAGCTTAGATTTAGAATCCCAGAGTCTCAGAATTTTAAGGCAAAGCAATGTTTGAGAGTGGGAAATTCAAAATCAACAATAAATGCCATAGTACCAAAAGCACGTGTATCGAAACCAACCATGACAATTGCTACTGTAGACAAACCAACCTGAGTTTACAGCTCCGGAGAACCCCAAATGGACACCCTCTACTCCACCACCAAAATACAGACCCTGTAATGAAGGATTCACAATTTGAAATAAGCAAATAATTTTAGTAGGAATTGAATTGGAAAACAGAGGATGTCTTTCGAATGATCATAGCATTGGATTAAACAAAACAAAAATAGTTAATCTTCTCTGCACCTGTTGTCTAGCTCGCTCAAGCTCCTGCTCCAACTGAACTAGCTTTAATCTACTTGTTTCTAGTTGCTGAACATAGGCCTGCAAAGCAAAAGACAAATAAAAATTTAAAACCACAAGTCGTATGCACCACAGCTGTTTCAAAGGAGACTTCTTTTCTACCTTTTTCCTTAAACGGCTTTTACGAGCAGCTTCACGGTTTTGTGCAAGACGTCTTTGTATCTGCTAACAATAGCAACAAAGATGCAAAACAGATTCATCTAATGTTCAAGTAAATATTAGTCACCATTAACAGGAAAAAAAAAAGGTCAAAACATTTAGTGCCTATTGGTGAAATCTCACATCATTAGAAGATGCAAATAAATGTAAGGAAAAAAAAGTGAAGCAGAACCTAGAATTCAAAGAATCATGTAGTCTTCTAATTTCCAAAGGAAATTTTTTAACAAACTAACAAATTCTGTCCACAACTTCGGACAACAAAAGCAGAAACTTAAATATTCATACATATTGGAATAAGAGAAGAAATTCATGATCAGTTTCAAAATCATACCTTATCAAGAGGTTTACTTGCTTCTTGTTCATACTTGTTAGAATTTGCCAGTGTTCCATGTGAAGTATCCTCCGACTAGAAAGTTCAATGAAAAATATATTTAGTCGGAAACATTTTTCAACTTTCAGATAAAGAAGAATAATTGTCAAAATTTGCACCTGATCGTCTAGTTTTGCATCTACCTCCACAATCATAGATGCTGATGCATTTGGATTGCCATTACTCTTAAAGTTTTCTCCCCATGGACTAATCTGGTGGATGGGCTCATAAATGCCCAACCTTCTTGGAGTGACAAACTGGGTCGTGGGAGAATTCATGCTCGTTAAACTGATAATCAGGAAAGCTCAATAAGTTTCTAGCATAAATTCCGAAATACAGTATAAACATAAAGATAAAACAGTGGAGCAAAACTAATATACAAAGCCTATGAGTTCAAATATATGCTTCCTAGAACTAAAATAAAAGAACAGTAAACATCAAATGGAAGACTTATGGCAAATTTCATGAGAATTTTCAGAATGCTTTATACTGCCAAGAAACTAAACGAATTATTATCACTAGATTTGCATAGACAGGTCGCGTCCTTGGCATTCTAATAACCGGAGATGGCACTGTACACAAACTTTCAAATAAATACAGAAAGAATAGTCACTTTTGTACCTTCCTAAACCAATTACGTTGCTGATGTTTTAACCAAAAAGCACTCAACAATCTAGAACTGACGTGGACCTAATGTGGGCTTTCAGAAAACACATTTGTGGCCAAGAGTAAGCAAAGTTTGGATAATAATCATGAATCTTTTTTGTTTAATTTTTTAAGATCAGGTCAAAACAACTAAGTAATTCCATTATTGGAGTTCACTGTTTAATTGTCCCCATTTTTAGCTAATGGTGGACCTATTCGCAACTCAAATTCTTTATTCTTTTCACAAAAATTCTTTCCACGGAGACACAAATTTTTTTTAACAAAATAAAATTTTATACAAAATTCCAGGTCAACTAAACTGCTCTGTGTTATTATATAATGAAAAATGGAAAAAATCTAGATACAGTAATTAAGTTTCATGGAGTTGTAGAAGATGTATCAAATAAACAAAGTCAGCTCATACTTATGACATGTCATGATAATCAGCAACAATCTAAGCAGCTGACAAGGAAATGTTTGAACAAGAACAAGTGAAGATCAATTAATGGCAACACTCCTAGAATTGCCGATTTAGAGGTTGACTAAAATCAAAATTGCATAGACTGCGAAACGTCTGTTCAAATTGTATGCTTCCACAATACTTTTGAAGCTTTTAAAGAAAGCATCCACAGAGAAGAAAAAGGAAAAGAGAACCACTAGAAATCAGAAGTTCAATTTCTAGAAGTTAAAATAGTAGATGAATCGAAACCTGAGAAAAACTCTTTAAAATTAACATTCATAATTAGATGCCATCAAACTAAATTACAAACATGTTAATGATTTCATTCAGAATAATCAAGAAACTAAAGAGAAACAGGATTTGAATTCTCAGGTTAAACAGAAAGAGTTAGAAGTACAAACTTATCTACTAATTGAAATAAAATTCCAATTTCTACTTTCAAACTATCTGGTTTCCACCATTTTACGACTGAGCCAAACTCAAAAAGTTAGAAACCAAAAGTTCAAAACGTAAAATCACAAACAGAACAAACCCTTTGCCAACAACAGAAAAAGCGAAGCAAAAAAATATAAAACTTTACCCAAGGAAAAGAAAAGAAAAAAGCGAAACTTCAACTTTCGTTGCAAGTCCTTTCCGTTCTCGGCAACCAAGCAAGAGAAAAAGAAATTAAAACAGAAACCAAACCTGTTCAATTCAAAGTGACATGCATGAGAGTCAACTTTCCCGCTAAAATCTTCACTCCTCTGCAGCAACTACTGCAACAACCACAACCAGCAACCAAAACGACAACTCTCAGTGATTGAAAGGCCAACAGAAACTGCAACTCTTCTTGCTCTTCTTCTCCCGCTACAACTTCTGTTGAAACCCCATATAGTTTTAAGTCCCATCATTTCTAGGAAGAATCTACCGAGCAACACGACACCTTAAAAAAGACCCTCAAACAGTTTCCCATTATTATTTTTAAAAAATTCATATGACAATTATTGTAATTGGTTTTTTTGTTTAATAATTTTTTTGTGGGTAATGGGTATAGACAAAAATATAAAATCATAAAATATTTTCGTGTTTATCGTGAGCAACAGAGAGTCAAAGATTACGCATATTTTTATTTTTTTTTTATTATTGAAGAACATGTTATAATAACATCGGGGTCCCTGATCTTTTATTTTTCACAATTACATATAATTATATTTAATTATAATAGGTAAATCCCTAACTCGGAACTTCGATTGAATTGCTGAATTTTATAGAGGTGAAGAATGTTTTTATTTAGCCCATAAAACATAATAAATTCATTTTTTATACGAAAATTTCATTTTATATAATTTTTAAAAGATCAATGAACACAACCATAAGGTTCATTAAATTCGTATGTTATTATATTTTATTATACTTAACTTTGAAAATTGTTCTTTTTTCTATCTAATATATCATTTTTTTAATCTAATATATCACTAAAATTTTCATAACTATTAATATAGATATTTTTAATTTTTTAATTTTTTAAATATATTAATTAATCACTATTATTTTTGTGTCAATTTGTCTATTTATTTATTAGACTTATGTGCTTAAAATTAGAGTTCGGATTAAATTCATGTTGACTCATAACATGTTAATCTGGACTATTTTATACTTCTAAAAAAAATTTTTATTATAATATTGAATTGCATAATATAAGACGATAAAGGCCATTCAATCATTTCAATAGGATCAAGACTTATTTGTAATAAGCAAATATAGGATATTATGTCCTTATTTGAAAACATTTAAAACATTAGGGACCATGATGTTATTAATCCGAACACATTTACTCTTGTTGTCTCTAGTGACCCTTCCACTATCTACTGAATGTGCGTACCAGATAGATTAAGATTATACCTCCTTATACTGCGCCCCATTTCCTCTTAACCTGGGCAACTCCTTGCGCGTGCTTACGACGCCGTTCTGCGGCCGGGCTTTCCGCAGGAGTAAAGGGCGTTGGCGGGTTTTGGATGGGAGCGAGAGAGCGGTGTTCGAAGAGGCGCGTTTGGATTTTGAGTGAACTCACGTGCCAGTGAAGCGCGTGGGAAAATATGGCGAAAATTGTCGCGGGAATAGTACATCAGTTTTCGATGGTCGTTAAATTACGTGGTGACACGCGCTTTCTGTTCGTAGCGTAATAGTATTGATTTTTTATTTTAAAAAAAAATTATTTTTAAGACAAATTTTGGAAATTCATTTTATTCCTTCCGATTTTCTAATCAATTATACCATTTAAAATACCATCCCGTCTCTAATTTCTCAATTTCTGCAATTAATAACAAATTTTTTCTATCCATAACAGATAGGCCCTAATTATATTGAAATGGTGAAATTATCCGCAAATAATCATTTGAACATTCTCATAGAGTTCATTTTGTATAACTTTGAAGTAGAGTATTTTGAAGTAAATTTTTTGTCAATAGAATATTTATAAATAAAATTTTTAACAAAAATTTATCAATCATGTAATTATCACAAATAATTTTTAAAAAACTTTGAATAATTAATTTAATAAATAAGTTTTTAATATTTTATTAAAAAAATTTAAAATAAAATAAGAATATTTTAAATAATTTACCTTTTAAAAGAAAATCGTAGAGTTTTATAGTCAAAAATTTAAATTTTAAGTTTCTTTTAATAATTTTTTTAATTTTTAAAAATGTTTCTCTAATACCAATCAAATGAGATATATCAATGGTATTTCAATATTTCAACATTAGTTACTGACTTATTTATTACAAATGAAGAAACTATATATTTATTTGTAAAATATAAAAGTTTAAGGAGCTGAATGATATTAATTTTCAAATTAACTAATTAGGATTAAAATAATATGAAAGAAATTATTAACTAAGTTTGCGTATGATACTTTTTTTTTCCCAATAATTTTTTATTTTTTTATTAAATTTTTCAAAATGAGACTAAATCACTCGAATATTTTGGTGGAATTTTGGTATCACTTCCAAGGCTATGCTATAGGTGGATGAATTTTATTTATTTTTTCATTTAATTTATTTTCCCATTTGAAGTTTCTTGAAGATGTCATTTTCTTTATTCTACTTTCGGACAACTAGATTGCATATTCTATGGGAAAAATGTCAAAATGATTTGATATCCAAAACATTGTGAAATTGGATTCTTGATTATTTTTTTTTTCCCTCTTGTGATAATATTTCCATGCTTAATAATGCACTAATCATGTCATCGTATTCATACTTAAACCATCGTAATATTCTATATTTTAAAGTACTTTTTTAAATACTTATAAAACATGTAAATTCTTTGTTTTGTTAATTTAATTTATAAAGTTTCAAGTTAGATACTTTTAATATGTTTAAGAAAGCATAAATATTTGAAAATTTTATCATATTTATATTAATTATATGGTATAATAATGGAAGTGCTTTTCTTTTTCTTTTCTTTTTTTTAATACTAGATCTTAATGCACTTAGACCAAAAGCACTTCCTCATACATTTGTTAAAGTGCTTCTACACTACCATGAAGGGTTATAATGTTGGGTTTCATGGGACAACTTGATCTCACATTTGCTTGAATACATCAATCAAACCCCTAGCCCCTATCCTTACAAGTCGTTTAAAAGCCAAAAGCAGAAGCTGTTCTAATCCTTTAGAGAATAGTGAGAGTCTCTTTTAACTAATCCACAAAATATAATAAAATTAAAATTATTATTATTATTAAATTTCTAGAGAAGTATGGTTATCTTGCCTAACACTCAATTTTTTTTTTTTTTTTGGTAATTGGCTCTTCATATCCAACAGGAGACAAAGGTGACCTCAACTCATACAAATAGCTGCATGCTTAATTTTTTAATAACAATTATTGATTAATTAATTAATTAATTAATTATAAATTATAGAATATAAATTCTTGTCTTATCTTTATAAACATATCATATCTAGTACATAGCATGTTCACATTCAAACTTTCATGACAAGTTGGAACAATTACAAAGGTGTTATGATTTCTTTTCTTTTTTTAAAAAATAAAGATATATACTTAATCTTCTTTTCTCGAAAATACTAAACCTAACTCAATACCATTTTTAAATTCTTACTTACTAATTTAAATTTATAAGTCAACATATTAAATTAATATAATATCAAAATTAAAATTTTTTTTTTCATGCTCTTATTTAATGTCAATTAATTTTAATAATTTTGTCATAGTCAAAAATCTAAATTTTCTATTTTTAAGTCTCAACTATTTAATCAGACAAATCATATTTGTTGCGATCAACCTAATACTTATTGATTTCATGTCTATTAGTTAAACTCAACCTAATGTCAATATTAGGCTCTTAACAATAATATAAAATTTTGAGTTAATTAATTTTAATAATTGACCAAATTAATTTTAAATAAATATTTGACACTATGCAAATTAAATAGAGTCAAAATGTTTGAATTTATAACTCATTCAATATTTTTGTATTGACTCTTTGTTATTATATACTATCATTTCAACAATTTGAGTTTATGTCATCAATTTATATAATTAAAAGATTAGGTTAAAATGGGAAAAACATTATTTATTATATAGTTTTATATGTATACATAGAAGTAAGTCATGTATATGTATGAGATAAGGTGGATGACAATAGAAATGTTGATACCAATAATTAAATAATCAATTTAATTATCTCATCAATACTGGTATAATTTGGTGTTGCAATATTATTTTATAATAAAAATAACTTTTCCCTAATTATTTTTAAATAATAGAAACTGCTTTCGAACCTCACTTTTGCTTTATCCATATCTCTGAGGAATATCAATGCTTCTAAATTCCAACAAACTATAATCTCTTTCCTTTTTTTTAGTTTATTTTTGAAAATGATATATAACTAATTAATGGTATTCAAACTTTTAGTTATTGTAAATTAATTTAAAGTTCTAGTTATTTAAAATATAATTATTCTTACTTTTTTTATTGTTAAAGATCGGTTAAAAAGAGAATCTTATAAATTGAGAAATTTATAATATTTTTATATACCAAAATATTTTATAATCAAAATTTATGATTTTCTTTTTAATCAAACATAATTTTATAAACAAAAAATTCTGTAAATTAACAGTCACAAGGTACTCTTATAAGTTATTTGATTTATTTAACTACAATTAATTTTGTAAATAATTAATCATAATATATCAAAATTAACCCATAAAATATTTTTTTAATATATCAATGATAGCGTTTTAGATTTTAGAATCTTGAACCGACAAGTCGGATCTGTAATAGAATCCGTTGCCTTCATAAAATATACAATTGTCTTGAATAATTCCTCCTAAGACCAAACTCTAATCTCTCAACTAATATATTCTCATAATTTTTTATAAATATTACAAAAAATAAATCGCATCCCAGTAATAAATTATAAATTGAGCAGGATTTGAATTCTAAATTTTTTATTTTTTGTAGTGTTCTTTTGATTATATTGCCATAAAAAAAATTTAACCAGTTAAACAAATTCGTAGTTACAAATATTAATATTATAATCAAATATTTTTGAGGATACCATAAAACTTAACCTATGGATTTTTTAATTTAGTTTTTAGGTTCATAGCTCTCATAAACTATATTTATTAATTTTGACGATTCATTAAAAATGTATATTTATTGGTTAAAAAAAAATCAACAAATTTTAACTACTCTTAATTCTTAAAATACATATATTTTAAGAAGTTTGCCCATTGCCGAGAAAATATGTACTTTGATTGTAGTGCTAAATTTTTTTTAAAAAAATTATAAAAATTATATATATACATATATATATAATCTAATCTCTTACACGAAAATCTACCACTTATAAAATATAAGTTGTATTGGATTCACAACAAAACAATATTATAATTTTGTTATAATAAAATACTTTTATTAGGATCTCAAATTACATCAATATTTTTTACAATAAGAATGTCATAAATATATAATCACATAAATATAATTTCGACATCTGGTGTCAACATTAATATCTTATAAAATACATATTTGAAGTAGATTCACACTAAAACATGTTATTGTAATTCAATATTCTTTTATTGTGGTCTCAATTTTAAATCAACATTTTTTTATAATAAAAATACTATAAATATATCGACACAAATAAATAATTTGAAAATCTAAATTGTGATCCACATTTTAACACATTTAATTTCCACACCAATAGTTGAAAACGACTCTATATTTATAAAAAAGGATAAGTTGAAATGATTATAAATTTAGGTAATAGTGGGATGATGTATGGAAAAAAGTTAGTGTGTGTGTGTGTATATATATATATATATATATATATGTGAAATAAAATGGGTGGGGAGGGGGGGTGGTGGAATATAGACATGAATTGGTTGGATGATTCTATTAGTGATTTTCCTTTTCATATTCTCTATTCTCTATTCTCTTGTGTGTATTTCATTCAATAATATAATAATATTTTTATATTATATTGTATAAAATTCACAATTAAAGGAATTGAAACGTCAGGCAAACACTTTGCTTCTTTTTTCTTTTAATTTTTAAATTCTTTTAGTTTTATTTTGGGTATTTTCTATTTGTGGTGATATTGTTGAGTGCAATTTAAAGTTGGTTGGCACTAAGAATGGCTGGCTATGTGTTGTCGTCACAAATTTTTTATGAGTATTTAGAATACAAAATATACATCAAATCAATCATGCATGCAAACCATTTTTTTTATTTTTTATTTTTTTATTTTTTAATTCTCTCTAATTTGCATTACCTTTTTATAATTTGCTTGATTCATTCGAAATCATTCTTTCTATTTTTGTCGTTAATAGAAGGCAGAATGACCATTGTCTCCTACTTTTTTAATTAATATTTTATTATCTTTCTCTATTTTTTCTAATATTTCATCACTTTTTTGACTTTTTTTTTTATTTTACTTTTAAATTCAATTAGTTTATAAAATAATAAAATCAAAAATATTTGAAATATTAAATGATAAAATCAAAACTTAAGAGAATGATAGAATATTAAAAAGAATATAAAGAAGTAACGAGACATTAGTTAAAAAATTAGGGGATAATGGACATTCTCTCTTAATAGAAATTAGGTGATTTTGTTTTAAAATTAAAATTAAATATGAACTTTTCTAATCATCCAAAAATTTTACCAATTGACATATTATCAAACAATAGATGTTAGGTGACACAAAAAGTTTAGGAGAATTTAAATTAAAAAGAATGATAATACATATAAGACTATATGTATACATATAATGTATAAAATGTTGAATTATTACTGCATACATTAATTTAATATTATCTGTTAAAAAATTAGTCAAGGCAATCAAACTTTTCTCAAACAATAATAAGTCGAGCAATAGAATCCAAATTTTCTCACACTAGAAATTAATTTTTTAAAAACTATAATTTGTAAGAAAGTGAAGACATAAAACTTTTGATAATCACATGCGACGAAGACCCATTGAAATAAAATAAACGTATTTAAGTAGTACAAGTCATATTGCATTAACATTAAAGAATTAATGTAGAGATTATATGAAAGCAAAAGTGTTTTTGATAATCATTTTCTTTATTTATTTATTTTTTTCGTTTTGAAATTTGAATGGTTGGGCAATCCTTTCAATCATCCTCTGTGTCATGCACCACCCTACCTCTTTGATTGATTCCCTTTCTATCCATTTATAATAATATATTTTACTTATAATACATACATACATATATATATATATATATATATGTATATGTCTTTATTTAAAAAATAAGAACGTCTACGTCGAAAAGCACATGCTTATAAATGTTCAACGTAATGGAATTATTTTTTTTTTTAAATTACCTTCATCGTAATAATCATAAAATTAAATTTTTTATATTATTTTAGACGAACATTTTTAATAGTGTCAAATTTTATAATTATTTATAATTAAATTTGTTCCATTGAAAGATTCAAATTTGTTCTCGAAATTTAGAAAATAAATTAGTACGCCAAATTCAAAATTATTATTTTTTATTTTAGTTTAGAAAATATTATTATTACTATTAATATTTTTTTTAAGAATTATTAGTATTAGTATTAATTTATTGTTTGATTGACATTAGTGATAAAAACTGTTGATCAACAGTGAGCACCAACAATTATTAATCACCATTGTGTATTTTGATCATGGTGGATAGATGACTTAATAATATTGTGATAATTATATATAGAATTTTGTATTTTAAATGACATAATATGTATCCATAATTGTTGTGTAAAATGATACGTCAAATATTACGTCATTTATAATAAATTTTATATATATAGAGTATCAATCAGCATATTAATAATAATTATATTTCTAATCTAATCACCAACAACTAACATAAAAATAACAAAAATAAGTTAGTAAATAACAAATTGAGATAAAGAAATATATAATAAAGCCCATCATTTATCTTTTATTTTAATTAAAAATAATAAGGGATGATAACATTCAAATTTCTAAATTTATATATTTTCATAAATAAAAACAAGTCTATACATATTGTATCAAATAGGTTCACTTTTAGTCTCTTACTGACTTGATAAAACCACCCTCTCAATATTGAAATATCAGGGATAATAACCTCTCAATATTATAATAACAAAAGATATATAGTTTTTTATCCCTAGCAGAGCATAACAGTAGTAAGTACTAATATTATACAAGGTTGGAAAGAGTGAAAAACAAAAGATATGGACTAAATTGTACAATTGAGAAAACCATGTATATTTTGTGATTTATTAAATTTTAGGGACAAAATAATTATTATCCACTTGACCCCCACGAACAAGCGCGGATGGTAAGGGTACAACGAACAAACTACAATTTTATTAGTAAAGAAGAAAACATGAGGGACCTGAATGTTATTACACACAAAACGAAGACCGTTATTAGCCAAGTGATCCTAGCTCGTGCAATATCAACGGCTACGTAACAAATCTTCTGAAAATGAGAATTCCTCTTATTTATAGGTTGAGGAATATTTGTATCCAAGGCAGAAGGAGCTAAATTTGAATAATTAGGGGTTAAAATATTTAAAAAATAAAATTAATTAGCTAACATTTTAAAAATAATTAATAAATTAAGAATAAATAGATAACTTTGTAAAATGTAGGAATTAAATTATATGTAAATCTAAAAAATCGGTTTACAGTATAATTGTAGTCAAATTTTAAAAAAAAAAATTATAGAGTGTAAGGGGTTAAGATCTATCAGGCCCTGTCGACACTTTGCCATTGATCGTAACAGAATTTAAGACAAATTGTTGTAACTTGATAGATAGTCTCCTCATCTTGGTAATCAATCTACGAGTATGGTTAATAGACGTTAATGTAATTTCTTAAGTATGATATGGGTGAAACTTTTAACGTCGAAACATTTCTCTAATGATATGATAGCCAAATTCTCTTTTATAAGTGGAGATATCAAATTTTGTTGCATTTAATGTTGAGTAAGAAAAAAATATTATAAGAAAAAAATATTATATTATAAGAAAAAAATTTAAATTTTTTTTCTCAAATAAGTGTGAACGAGATTTAAACTCTAAATTTTATTAATTAGATTAAAAATAATTAATTGATACAAAGATACAATTACTTTTTAAAATAAATATAACGATACAATTATAGTTTAAAAATATTATTTTTAATGCTATTAAAATTATCAAGAATTAGAAATCATATGAGAGGTGAAGATAAAATATTTTATTCATTAGAAACCTATGCTTATTTTGTCTAAAAATTTAACAATTTGAAATGATTAATATTTATAAATTAATTGGTATTAAATCCATAATTAATGTGCTAGAATATTTACACATTGGTTTTAAGTTGAAAATTCATTGTTATTAATTTTGATTATATCCAACTTAATGTGCTAATACATATTTAAATATTGGTCGAAAATAATCGTGTAATTGTAAAATAAACACAAATTTTCTATTCACCTGACTGACATGGGCTGCGTAGCTTTGACAACAGTATGGTTGGGCTGGCCTGAGATCGGGCGTCAGCCCACTTGATTAATTGAGCAATTAGAGGAAAGAAAATTATATAATTAATGTAAAATATCATGAAAAATTGTATATTTATGTAGTAAAAACTATCTAAAAATCATACTTTCATAACATGCATTGTTTTTCGAAAAAAATTAATTTAATTTTACAATTAAAATAATTTAACGTGAATAAACTTATGTAATTGTTTATATACGTATTCCCTTGCAACGTAATAATTTTATTTGTTAATAAAATAATTTAACATAACTATACCTTATATAAATGTTTATTAAATTCTATACATTACGTTGGTTAAGTTATTAGTGAGTAATCAGACGGGCATGAAATCTGAGCGCTAGCCAACTTGATCTCTGATGTCATTGGTGAAATAACTACAATAATTGTCATATTTTTTGTCATAAAAATATGTTTTTGTTTGTTATGTTAAGAAATACTAACAATTGAATTGCATAAAAAGGATCAAGTTAACCCTCCATTACTCAAGTCCGAAGTTATTAAAATCACTAGAAAAGAAATTAGGCGAATCACTAAACTGATAACAATAGTTTAATTTAATTTTCTCTAATATTTTAAAATTATTTTATATAACTAAACATGTTATGAACTAAAAGAAAAATGAGAATGAAGACCATTTTTTATTTAACAAAGGAGAATGATGAAGCCAAATTTTACTTGAACATTTTGAACATAATATTGAAGCTTTCTTTCTATATATATAGATAGATAGATAGATAGATAGATATTCATGACTAAATGATTATAATTTTGCTCACTATAATAGTGTGATTAATTATTTTGTGAAAGTCAAAAAAATAAAAATTTAACACGTGAAGATAGTTAAGAAAATGAGAAAAATAACAAATTTGTTAATGTTTATGTATTTAATCTATTTAATATTTTATCACATTAATTTTTTAACCATTAATCAGGATAAAATATCTTGTAATTAATTTATTTTATGTATTTTTATTGGACATTTTAAACAGTAATAATTGTATTTTTTTCAGAAAGATTAGGTTAAAATACACATGCTTCTTCATATCTTTTCCTCCTACAGATATAAGTGTTTTCCCCCCTTACGCTTACAACATAGGAAAAGCATTTTTAGAGTATGCAAATTTTACTATAGTGATGATTTGGGACGAAAATTTTTAATTAAAAAATATAATTACTTTTGAAAATAAATATAAAGATATATTCACAATTTTAAAATATTATTATTTGAATAGAAAAACTCAAAAATTAGAAACCAAATAAGAGGTGAACATCTATTAATTTTAATTCTTAAAAACCTATATTTGTTTTATCTAAAAGATTAAAGCACATTTTGAAATGATTAATTTTTATATAAATTAATTGTTATTAAATATAATGTGTTGAAATATATCTATATATTGGTTGAAAACAGTTAACTATAATATTGTAAATAAGTACAAGTTTGAGTTCCCATCTATTGACATGAGTAACAGGGGCTTTCTTTGTCACTAACTTCCTGTTGAGTTTGAGCCTACTTGACTACTTGACAGAAATTATAAAAGAAAAAAATTTTAAACAATTATACTTTATGAAATATAATAAGAGTATAAATTCATAGCCTAGTTTACTTTAATTTCCTCTAACATTTGAAAATTATTTTTATATAAATAAATGTAACATTAGTTTAATTTGATAAATCAATAATATGATTTTAAAATTATTTTTTATATAAATAAATATAACATTGAATTTTATGCAAATTTTATATTGGAAAATGATAAATATAAATTTTATGAGAATTTTTTAATGTCATATTGTTGAAGTTTTGTCTTTCTAAAAATTATATAGACGACTTCATTTTGCTAATTATTATTATGTGATTAATTATTTTATGAAAGGAACAAAAATGAAAATTTAATGTATGAGAGTAGGTGAGAAATGAGAAAAATAACAAATTTATTAGAAATTTAACATGCTTATAATTTATTTAATTATTTTATAACCTCAAATTTTCTTTCTATCAAGATTAGAAATTTATTTGTGGTTATTTATTTTTTATTAAAATTCACCACACATTCTCATTTTTTCTTCTCAACAAGTTAAATAGATTACTTCAACAACAAAATCGACAATAAATTTATTTTATAGTCAAAACTTGTTTTTGAAAGAAAAAATTCTAAACTTATTATCAAACTGTTTAAATATTTTGAAATTTAATAAACATATTTAAATATAATTTTAAAATATTAGAGGAAACTAATATATTAAATATATAAGAACTTCTGCGAATTAAGAGAAAGAAAGAATTGTAGAGAAATTGTGTCCTTCACATAAGAAAACATGTATTATATTATTTTCGTTTCCAGACTAATTTATTTATGTAACTTTTATTGTAGTGATTTAGTTTTAATAAATAAATAAAAAGAAACATTTTAGTAATTTATTGTACCAAGTTTTATCTCCTCTTCTATATATTAATCTAACGTTGAAGTTTTTAATTCTTATAAACTAAAGACTAACAATAACAAATTTCTTATACGTTTTTAATTAAATTAAAAATCTACAATCTCTTTTTTAAACTTAATTTTAAAAGACTGTAATTTTTATCAAAATGCAATGATTAATTTCTTATATGAACAATTAGATGATAATAAAATATTGAGAAAAAAAAAAGAAAATTTCTTTAGGTTGAGAATATAGTTTTTTTTAATATATGTAATTTTTTTTTCATACTCTTGTGTACTATTGAAAAAACAAAATTAGATATAATTAATATAATTTTTAATAGAATTCTTACTTATTTTTAAATATAATCATCAATATCCCATATAGCTATAAAGATTTATTTTAATTTTATCTAAAATTCTTGAGTTTTTTTGTACTATGTTGAAAACTTATCTTTTAAAAAAAAATTGAAAATGATATAGTATGACATAATATGTTTGAATTTACTTCATTCTCTAAAAGGATATGAGAATCAAAATTGATAATAAAAACTTACCATAAATATAAATTGATAATAAAAACTCATTTGTACAAGATAAAATAACATAATTAAATTGATTAGTAAAAGTACAAAATTATTGTTTTGATTTTTTGAATAGCATTAATTTGTTTGAAAATCTTATAAAAACATAATTTCAATAAAATTATATCACATATTTTTTTTTTTTATTTATTAATTTAATTATTATCATTGATTGACTCTATTACCCTATTTTGAAATAATTTAATATATAATAATATTATTTATGATCATAGGATGTGACTTAGAGAAATTATGTTCATGAGCAATACTTACCTACTCAACATGTACTTGGATAAAATAGAAAATCTATGATTTTCTCATTCAAAATTTTCTTTAAAATTGCTATAAATTCTCAAATTTTTCATTCTTTCTCAAGAAATTAGATTGAAAACTGCAAAGAAAATGTCACTACAAATTCATTCCACAATAATGTCTGTTATCGATCGAAATATTATGAACTTGTTAAATTATTCGCACTATTTTTTTAATTAATTACAAGATATATAATTTAAAAAAAATTTTAATTTTGAAAAAATATTTAAAAATAATTCTAAAATATTGAAAGAAATTAACATATCAAATGCATGATAAATTTTATAAATTGAGAAATAAATGAAAGAATAATATCGAAATTATTTACTTCAAAATATTTTTAACTTATTTAACTTTGTTTAAATTTAACTTATGTTTAATTACTCTTAAAGTATAAAAACTAATTGAAACTTGTAACTTAGACCTTAATCTTTTAGATTATTAATTATTGTATACACAACAATTTACTTTAATATTTTTTATAGCTATTATAATTTTTTATTTTATTCTTGATTATGTTATTTATGGAGTAATAATATTTGAGTTAAATTGATCTATGATCTTTATTAAAATAATCAAATTATTCTTGTAATATTATAAATGGACCATCACAATATAATAGATGTAACATAACACTATTTTTGTTTTTAAAGTAAGATTTTGAACCTATTTGATATAAATAAGAAAATTATATCTTTGTTTATAAAAATATAAAAGGTCATATACTTGGATGCTATTATTTCATTACTAAATTTTTAGTGGATCAATTTTTAAATATTGATCATTGAGTAGTTGGTATAAGAACAACTTTTAGGAAACCATTCTTCTTTTGAAAGCATCATCAAATGTCTATTTGCTTTCCCATTTGTGATAATTTTATTCAAAATTATTTTTTAAATACTCGTATTAGCTGTCCAAACATACAATATTTTAATAGAAAATAACGATGATGACATAACAATATTTTAATAGAAAATAAAGATGATGACATAATACTATGTGCTTTCATTTACGTCATTCTTTGAAAAGTTAATAGAATTAGAATTTGATAAAAGAAAAATTGACTAATATTACCAAATATACAAATTAATAATACAATTCATTAATGGCAAGAAAGAGATAGCATAATTTTAGCCAACAGTGCTTGCTATTTTTTAGATTCCCATTTTAGCTTGCCTAAAATTACATATGGATAGTATTTATTTTTTCTATTTAAAGTCGGAATATAAATAAATTTTTAATTTAATTGATATATTAGTTTTTTAAACTTTAAATATTTAAATATAAATATTAAACAATTTATTTTTATAAAAATAAAAAATTAAAAGCTGGTATAATAAAAAATTTGAAATTGATATACTAAGTTATTGAATTGTATAGATGTTAAATAATAAATTATAGTTATTATTAATAAATAAAATATTTAATTCATTCATACGTTTTGTTATTTAAATTTAAGTTAAAATCTTTAAATTAATTATATATTCAAATACTGTTAACAAGTTTTAATATATAAGTTTAAAAAATAAACTCTTAAATATCTAAATAAAATTATTCAAATTTAAATAAAAAAATAAATAGGCTTTTGATTAAGTTCACATTGTTGCCCATGTTTTAATTCTATATTAGTTATATAAAATTACATTTTTATTATATTATTATTATACCCTATTTTTTAAGTAATCTTATTAGTTGTCTAAATCTATATTTTATTTATGTCAATGCTAGTTGCTATTTTTTAATACTCGTATTAGTTGTTTAAAATTATTTTTTAATACCATCTAGATCAACCAAAGATTGTGTTCAAATTCCATAAATTATGGGTGAGTTATCTCTCCCAATAAAATAATAAAAAAAGGGGGCTATAAATTATTTAATGTAAACACACCAATCACAAAAATTGTTAATTTTTTTTAAAAAGATTATGTTTACACTACTTATTTATTTAAATAGAAAGATAATCAATACCTTAATTTTTTACCTAGAGTTTTACATTATTTATCAATATTTATATTAATTGTCTAAAACTATGTATTAATTATGTTCATATTATTTTTTTTCTTGTACCCATAAAAAAAAATATACAATATAACATAATATCTTGTGATTGAGGTCACATCGTTCTTCGAAAAGTTCTTAGAATTAGATTTTAATTATTAATAAAAATCGTCAATATCACTAAGAATACAAACTAATAATCGAAATTTATTAACAAAAGTTGAAGTAACATAACTCAATTGATGGAGTGAGGGTCTCTATTTTGTATATAATTAACTTTTATTAAAGTCTCAGGACACTTTTGTCTAACAAATCATGCTATGTACTTTTAGTTTTTCTTTCTAATTAATTCTAATTGTTATTGAATGGTTAATTTTTTACTATCTTATTTAAAATAAATAGATATGTAATAATATATATCTTTTTTACTACAATACATTTATTAATATTAAAATCAGAGGTATTCTAAAAATTTAGATATATATAACTGTAGTGTACTCCCAAAATATATGTATTTGCAATACGACATCAAACCCTACCCTCAATAGAAAATCTCACGCATCGTTAAAATTTTAAGATTCGAATGCATGTCTTCCAAAAATTAGTTATAAAATAATATAATTTATACTTAAATTTAAAGTCTTAAACTCATTATATTAATTCCTATTAATAATTTCAAGGATGATTATTTTGGAATTAACTATTTAAAACTATACAATCTTAGCTTAAGCTAATAATTATTGAATAATTTAATTGATAATTTTTTAAAAATATTATAAAATACATAAATTTAAACATTGCTAACATCAAAATTAAGAAACTTCAAACAATTATACATATATATATAATATTTATAATTATAAGTACAATAATTTATTAATATAAAATTAAAAATTTGTCAAAAATTGAGAGTAAAGATAAGTATAAATCTGATATCATTCACAAAAATCTACTCTTATTTTAAAAAAATTTAGTTTATTGTAATTGCAGAAACTCGAACTCGTTTCTCTGCTGGAAAAAGGAGTTGAGTTCGAAAGAGGCATGGGAGATCAAAATTTATATTTAAATGATATTTAAGAGGAAAAGAAGCCCCAAGTCATAATTAATCCAGGTTTTGGAATAAGTAAAAGGACAAATAATTTTTTAAAAGTTTTTTTAAAAAAAAAAAGTGGGCCCCGTAGCTGGGAGTGGTTGCAAGCACAACCGAACTAACTCAACCACATATTCCATCCTAACTTCATATCAAGTTAGTTCAACCCATATGCGCAGTTAAATTAACCAAACGACGGTCACAAATCCCAGCTGACAAACTAAAGAATCCACGACACGTGTAAATAGTTTTAAGAGGGGGGTAAAATAAAATAATAAAAAAAGTCATTAATTAACCCCTGCAATAAAATATCAATAAAATAACCCACACTTGTCCTTACCTGCTAATCCGGGCAGCCCGAACCCACAGTTCGTTTTTAACAAGCGGAAGACACTGCCCGTCCTGCCCGCCCTGCCCGAAACCTGTGACTGGAAAATTACGGACAGAAATCAGTCAGTCATTCACCAGTACCCCCTTTCGCTCTCTCTCTCTCCCTCTCTCTCTCTGCGCGGCAGATATTATTCTCTATATCTCTCGCTGTCTCTGCGTCTCTTCGATCAAGATCGGACGGTCCAGAATGAACGCAGTTGCTTTTGCTTCTTTTCTCGGATTCTAGAGCTTCAAATCCTCAGATCTCGTTTCTCTCTCGCTCAGATCTCCATCTCCGGTACGCTTTCACTCCGATTTTTACCTTTCGCAAATTATAGCTCAATTTCGTCGAATTTAAGCTCTGTTTCCTCAATTCGAGCAGCATACTTAGTATTTTCCGACGCCGGAACTCTGCTTCTGTTTGTATTCTTGGTTTTTCTTAGAGAAGCTCTTACTCTAACAGAATTTTGTTTAACTGTTTACGAAATTCTTTGCTATAATAATTTTCCCTTCATAATAGAGTTGATTTTTCTAAAATTCATATCCAAAATTCTTTTCCGGCGAATTAAAGCTGTTTCTTGTCGTTGTTCAGAGATTACTTTTCATTTAATTTTAGTTTTAATTTTTTAGTGCAGTATTGTTATTTCTATTTAATTTTCTGTAAATTTCTTTTCCTTTTTCTGTTTGTCGTTTAGTATTACTATTCGAGATCTAACGGCTGAGAAGCCGGACAGTCGGATCTAACGGTCACCGGCTTACTATCTTTTCTTTTGCAGGTTTTAGTGTTAGATTTTATTTTTCTTCTTTGCCGTACAAATGGAGAGTAACCACAGCCCAGTGACAGTAACGGTTAATAACGGTTCGCTAACGTGCGCGGCGGAGACACTCGTGACTTTGCTGCTGTCGTCTCTGGTCCAAACTCAACTTTTAAAGACTCAGGTATGTTCAGCATAACCCTATATTTGGTAAGGCTAACGTGCGCTTCTCCCCTTTTCCTCTCATTTTTCTTGCTTGCTTTCCTGTGTTTGTTTTCCGTTTTCCTTTGGTATTGTTTTTTGGTATTTTTGTTTTGTGGTTTATGCTAGCTTGCGCTGAATTATTCCATCGTATGCGTTGCTAACATGCACTGGTAGTGTACAAAATTCCACGCAATTTTTTTTTTTTAAATCTCAAAACCCTTAAAACAGTTATTAGGGGTAATAGGTGGAGTTCTCATTTTTTTTTTCAAATAAGTGAAATTTAGGAGTTTTTAACTTTTTGATTGGATAAATATCGCTGTCCTGCGTAACGTGCACCGCTGGCGTATTTGGTGGAAACACACAGAACTCAAAAATAAGAATTAACTGTTATTTTTAGAATTGTTTGAGTTCCAGGGTTTTGAGAGAACGCAGGGCCCCACGCGAAATAATTAAAAATACCGTTTTGTCTGATTGTAATTAGAAGAAAAAGTCAAAACTCAAAAAAAAAAAAAAACTCAACAAAATATTTTTCTTTTTTTCTTTACTAAAGTATTTACAGGGTAAGGGAATATGGAATATTCCCTTCTAAGGTGCTTTGTCTTCTTGTTTTGGTGGGACACGTGTGTTGCTCATGGCGTTTACAATAAATTGCTACTAAGGTGGCATTATTATTATATTATAAATAATTGTTCAAAACAACTTTTGGGCCGTTGTGCAGCCAACAGTAAAAAGTTCTCCTTTGTTTGTTTTATATTATGATTCATTAATTCTTACTTCTATTTAATATCGTATAAATATTTCAAAGGCTATGTTAATTATTTAGTAGCAGAAATTGTGCAAATTTCCTGAGTAGGCGATTGTAGAATGATCTAGACTCTTAGTAGACCTCGCATAAATGTTGTCTTGCATATATTCTAATTTGATATACATTTTGTAATTTGATACACTCAACTAATAGAATCTCGTCTTGCTTATTAAACCCCAAAAAAAAAAAAAAAAAAAAAAAAACTCACGGGGAAGTTTTTTTTCTTGAAAATGTATATCAAATTAGAATAGAAAAGGAAATTTGATTGTTTTCGGTAATCTAAACATTTGCATCTTAAGGTGAGGTTTCCTAAATTTAAATTCAGACAAAATTTTAATCATTACTGCATAGGATCTTGTTCTATATATTATAGGGTGAGGTTTCCTCGACTTAAATTCAAATAAATTTTTAATCATTGATGCGTAGGATCTTTTTTTAGTTTATATGTATGTACGATGATATTTTAATAAATTATATGCCAAAATAAGTCCCGATGTCAAGAATCTTTCATTGCATGTCCTATTTGAACTTATGAACATGATCATAAGATTTTCCTAGAAATGCTTTCATATATAGTAATATGAATGAAATTGATGGGAAAATCACTTTTGTCTTAGTCCAATCAATTTAGATATTTTGTTGATCAAGGTAGGAGGGGATAATATTATTATTATTCTGCTGTTATGCATTTTTTTCTTGCCTGTATACAACAAAAATATCTAACTCATTTTAGCTGGGTAAAGGGAATCAATCAAATCAACAGACCTTTTTTCGCGATCACTTCAAAAATTATATTCTCACAGTAATTATTTGGCTGGTCCTCTGTATTAGGGCAAAAAAGCAAGAGCATATTTTCTTTTTCCCTAAGTGGTGGAAGCATATTCCTCTCCCACCTAGGTCTCATATTTATATTCTTGCTTTAGAATCTTTTACATTATCTCCTTTTCTCTGTTTAACTCGGTTTATATTCCGTCATTGCAAATTTTTGGGGACAATATGTCAATATTTTGAAATTGAAGATGCCAAAGTATAAGAACACCAATTTGATGGGTTAAATATGTAATTATGTGAATTATCGGCAACGTGCTCAATGAATTTGGTTTCAGGATCTCTTTGGGACCTTGCTGAGTATGAAACCCAGAATCAAGGGGGATGCAGAACTCCAAGCCGTCAAGCCATCGGATGCCGAGGGAGATGATGGTGATGATGGGGAGGATGATGAGGATGGCGATGGTGAGGGTGAAGAGGAGTTGTCGTCTGAAGATGCAGGGGAGGACTATGGTAATAACTCCAACAACAAGAAGAGTAACCCAAAGAAAGGTCCTGGAGATGGGGCAGGTGCTGGTGCGGAGGAGAATGGGGAGGAGGAAGATGATGAAGACGGGGAGGGTGAAGATGGAGAAGATGATGATGATGACGATGATGATGATGATGACGATGATGATGGTGGGGAGGAGGACGAGGACGAGGATGAAGTGGAGGAAGTAGACAATGAAGAAGAGGAGGAGGATGAAGACGAGGAAGCACTTCAGCCACCAAAGAAGAGGAAGAAGTGAAGTAGAAGAGAAAATGGGAAAAAGCCGGTAGGGCAGGCCGCCTCTGAATACTTGTTTCATGTATGTGACTTTATGTTGTCTAACTTTTTAAGATTATATTTTTAGCTTAAGGAGGAAGAGAAGGCCAAATTTGTAGGATTATTATTGGGTTTTAAGCATAATTATCTCATTTCCCACGTACAATTTTTAGAGTAATTAAGAACATCGAGCTGCGGCGACAATGATTAAATTTCGAAAAATGAATGTTATGATTTAGATTACTTATTATATGTCTTGGGTATTTTGTTTTAGGACTAATTACACAAATTTGTGATTGCCAATTTACTTTCAAAATGCTGTTGCGTAAGTCGGAAACATGGTTAGCATTTTTGTGAAATAAATTTAAGAGAAGCCTAATTTGTTAAAAACGTTTTTCACAAGGGACAGCAGACTTAACAATACGTTACATTTCTCATTATTTTTTGTATATAGAATAATTTTTCTTCCATATAAGGATGATTTTACTCGATTCCTTCAAACGATTTTATCAATGAGTCAATTAATACCAACAAATTTTTGAAGAATTTGGATTGAACAACGAAGAGAAAAAAGGATTTTCTAGCGCAGAAGCACTTTTTCTTTTCTTTTCTTAAGAAGAAAAAGAATGGTAAATTCTCAAAACAAAAACCATAATCTCTGGTTCTCAAAAGCATACTTTTCTAAACAGAAAATATAATGTTCAGTATTTTAATAAGACGCTAGAAAATGCAAAAGAAAGCATTTTATCTATTTGGAATTTGCTTTTTTCCCTTCAACTTCAGAAAAACACTGCAAAATGTACTGTACCTTTTTGTCAATTGAGTGCAATTCCTGTTTTCATTTTTCTGTCCTTTTCCCATGTTGGTAAGCAGTTGAAAACCCGTTTAAGCCACACAAATGCAATGAAGAAACCAAAAGCAAGAGAGGAAAGATACAAGGCACCAACCATTTGGATTTTATTTTGCTTATGCTCACGCCAGAAATTACATATCATTTTTCATCTTGAAACTACAGAAATAATGACATTTGTATATAATAATATATATCTCAAAGATTAAAATTTCGACCAAGTTTCCTCCCAAGTAAATTGACAAATGCTTTTAAATGGCATATTGAAATACTTCAAAACACAAATCAAAATATATTGCAACCAAAAATGGTCAGGTAAAGATTGGAATTGAAATAAGTAGCACTTAAAAACCGCAAAATATGGTTAACTCAATTCAACCTCAATCTTAGCATTTTCATAATTAATCACAGTGCATACAAGATACAGAAATTTCCTTTCTTTCCTTTACATGGTAACTAAGGACACAACACTAAGAGATTAAAGAAAAAGTAAGCTGTGGGTTTTCTCTTATAGTATACGGTTTTCCACTACTTATTCTCAAAGCAGTATTGTAGCATTTAATGTCCAAAACAGAAATGAGATGAACATGCATTAAAATAAAGGACAAACAAGTATTCACAAAGCACCCAAATTACAAATAATAACCCAAATAACAATGTCCTTAAAATAACTTTTTACTTGGTAAATGATAAAGAAATTGAATTTAAAAGAAAAGGTCATAAAACTAAGCAACTTCACTGAAAAAGGATAGATGTAATAGAAATCTCATCTTAATTGAATTGCAAATTTGATGAAGTAATAACAAAATCATAATAGAGAAAATGTTTCAAAAAGAAATGATACTCAATACAATGTGGTAAATCCATAGACGAATCACAAGCCAAATATATATGGTAAAATGACATAAAAATTCAAATTCCGACATTCAAGTACTTGAAAAGGCAAAATAAAATATTGAAATCAAATCGGACCATAAGTATAAAGAAACTAAAATTATGCTAGAGAAAAATACAAAAGTCACCAATCCTTACAATATAAGGTACAAGAAAGTCAAGAAGCCAGAAGAACAAAAAAGGTGAAAGGAAAAAGAAGTGGAGAAAGAAAGTAAAATGAAGTAGAAGTCGAGGAAAAATCCACCAAGTTCTGGCTTAGCTTTGGCCAAATTCAAAAGTATGAAGCAGTAGAAAAGTTCACAAACTTCATAATATTGCTTAGTGATTGACCCAGAACAAATTAATAGATAAACACTTCCAAAGATGCATGAATATTGTTCCTCAAACTCGGCTGCAAATCATCTGCAAATAAGAGCCCAGGCATGTAATGACAAATAACATAAAGCGATAGTTGGCCTCTGATAAACAACTTTTACCACAACTTTTTAAAAACTAAACCTCCAAAATTTTTAAAAAAAAAAATCAGAACTCAAGTCTGACAAAAATTGCAAGAAAAATAACTTGCACACATCATATTGACTCGAAATAGTTAGAACACAACTATTTAACCAAAACATGGAGGCTGTATTACAACCATCCAAAGTAAATTTCTTTGCAAAGGTTGAAGTCTAGCATATGATCAAATGAAGTTGGTTATGTTCAATCAACGCACAAGGGTTTTGAAGTCAGAGTGAAAACAATGAGGAGACACACTCGTAAGAAAGCAACCTCTAAATAAGTGAAATTAGTAAGAAATGAGAAGATTTGGAGAATTTCTGGAACACATTCAAATACAAATAGTGATTAACAGAATATATCGTTGAGGACAATAGGAATACAACTCCATGTCTTGACAAATCTAAGGGGAAAAGAGAGAAGTACTAAACGAATTCTAAAAGGCAATCTTGCAAATGAAGAAACTCAATAGAAACAAAATGAAAAAATGGCAAGAAAATTCTTTTGTAGTATAAGGATAAGTACCATAGCCAAAGAATGTCTTTAGGAAAAAAGAGATAATACTAGACATAAAGAGATATACAATGAAAGAACAGAAAATCAGAACATAATTAGACCAAATATCAAATGCTTCAAATATAAAAGAAAACAAAATGTAAAACAATAGTAACATATACTAAACCAGGTATTGGAAAAGTATCAAAAAGACAAAACAAAACATGCAAAAACCTTACATTCACAAAAACAAACACACAAAAACCACATAACAAATCAAACAGAGAGAATAACAATAAACCATACCACCTATACGATGTATACCCAGGAAATGACCCACCACCAGTCCCGTGATTCCTACCCTGCTGTGCATTTGGATAGGCATGCTGCTGCAACCCCTGAGCAGTACCAGCCCCGGGCACTGATGGGCCAGGCATTGCACCCACATGGCCACCAGGCACCACACCCTGATTCAATGTACCTGCCATCACTGGGTTAATCAATCCAGAATTTGCCAATAACCCTCCGTACACCGGATTCAGCCCAGGGTACTGCCCGAACAATG
The DNA here is from genome assembly GCA_022749755.1 of Azadirachta indica. NCBI lineage: Eukaryota > Viridiplantae > Streptophyta > Magnoliopsida > Sapindales > Meliaceae > Azadirachta > Azadirachta indica. Next base: position 7,538,915 of record CM040447.1, read on the forward strand.
CCAAATTCTGCGCTGCCGCGACAGCAGCAAGCACCTGCTCCTGCCCCTGCCCTTGCTGCTGCTGCTGCTGCTGCTGGTGGGTGTGCTGCACCGGCTGCACAACTTGATTAGTGCTATTACTACTACCAGTCTTGTTCTTCCCCTCGGCTGCTTTCTGACAATGCAATTGATTACCTTGAAACATTTTATACGGTTCTTCTAAAGATTTCTTTGCTCCCTCCACTTTTCTGTATACAAAAATGGCGAAACCCCTCGATTTTCCAGTGTTTATATCGAAACCAATCGGGCCTGCCTCAATTTCTCCGAATCTCTCGAAAAACGCTCTCAATTTCTCCTTATCAGCATCTCTCTGCACGTTACTCACGTAAATCTTCCTCTCCCCAACCGGCTGATCCTTCGCCGGAACGGTAGGGCCCACAGACGCGAGCTGACACGCTGCCATTCGATTCCTGATCTTCCTCTGAGGATTCTTCAACGCTTTCCCGGCGGATTTTCTCGTTCTGAACACAATAAACGCAAACCCTTTAGCCTTTCCGGTCACTTTATCGGTCACTAATTTGCATTCTTCAATCTCGCCGCACGATTCGAAAGCCGACACCAAATCATCCTGCGTTGTGTCCCACCCAAGCCCGTGAACGAATATCTTCCGGTGGGAAACATCCCGGTCGGCCGTCTCCCTTATGTGATTGTACAAGGCGGAGCTTTTCACGGCAGCGACGGCAATGAGGTTTATGAGCTGTTCTTTGGTATATGGTTCAAGGAGGGCGGTGAGCTTACCGGACTCTGTTTCGGAATCCGATTCCGATAAACTGCTGGTGGCTGGCGGTTGTTCGGATTTTACAGACGATTTGGGCTCTTTTTTTACGATTTTTTTATTGGGTTTCTTGGTCGTTGTTACTCGTTTCGTTTTCTTCCTTTTGTTCGTCTTTGCCATTGCTATCTCGCTTGAAAATTTGCGAGGGTTAAGAGGACAAAAACGCAGAGAACTAAAATCGAGTTCAGTTTCTTCACAAAGCAGAGGGTTTAGAGGCTAGCGATGTTTTGGGATAACAACATTTTCGTCCCTAAACTTTAGAAAAGCTAGCAAATAAGGACACAGTTTACCTAATTTTAGGTCAACAATTTTAGTCCCAGTCTTTTATTTCTTAATTAATTATGATGTCCCAATAATATATACCAATGATGAAGGACCAAAATGTTAGCATTCAAACTATTATATCCTAATACTTTTTCTAAGGTTTAGGGTGAAATGCTATTACCTTTTGCTAAAATATCAACGTCCAAAGACTTAAATGATAATTTCCAAAATAAATTATGAATTTTCGTTGTTTTTTTAACCAGATTTTTACTATTATATAGATTATTTGTTAGAAACACCTTGGTCAACAAGGTCTGGGTGGTGTAGTTGGTTATCACGCTAGTCTCACACACTAGAGGTCCCCGGTTCGAACCCGGGCTCAGACAATTAGTTATATTTTATAATTTATATTTACATTATTTTTATAATGACTCAAATATTACTTTTCCTGTTATGTTATATATTTTGATATTCAAATTTTCACAGTTTAATAATGTAACAATAATTATTGTTTATGTTGTCGTGTTCACAAAAATTTAATAACATTAATTATATTGTAATTTCAATATAAAGATGATTATGAATTATGTAAGTATTTAATACAAATTCTCAAACTGTATATTTATTTGTAAGAACATAAAAATTTGAAAATATTCAATACTCTTTACCACTAAATTATAAAAAAATATTATTACTATACTAATTTTTACATATATTTATCCATATAAATTAATATAATAATATCATCATTTTATTTGATGAAAAAATAAACTATAAAATATTCGTGATAACAGTTGGTTATTTTAGTGCGATTAGGTACTTATTTGACACAAATTTATAAATTATATTTATTTTGTAAAAAGAAAAATTTAAGAATATGAATGCCGTTACCTTATTTACTTTTTTAAATTTTTGATGTCACATCTACAACTAACTCGCAATTGCCCTCGCACACAAGCAAAAGTCAATTTCAAAATTGAATCATTTTATTTATTTTTTTATTATTTTATGATATTAATTTTTGCAATAAGTTTTTGAGAACACTAAGCAATTTTAAGGTGGTTTTTTTTGTTTATTTTTTTAATATTTAAAATATTTTATTCACTAAAATAATATATTAATTTAATTACACGTACTTATTGTTTGCAAGCCTAATAAATTTTATGGTACTCAAGTAACACATCAGACCAGTTGAGTTATCAACTATCGATATCACGTTTGATCTATATAAAATGGCAATATGTCCCTGATATCAAAATTATAGAAATTTAAATCTAAATTAGTAAATACTAAAAAAATAGCGGCACTTGTGTAAATTCACAAATTCTGGCATTTCCAAATTGGACCCTTTTTATTTTTTTTACTCTCTCATACCACCAGAAACCCGTACTCCCGTTGAAAATTTCTCACTGAGAACGAGAGAGAAAATATTCAACGAATTTCTTTCATTATTTTATGAAAAAAATTAGGGTTATATAATTTTCTCGACGAAATGAATTTCCTGTAAATGATTGCGTGATCTCTCTCGCTTTCTTTTTTTACTTTTTTGGAGAATTTAGTATAATTCAATTCAATGGCTGACCAATCAGACGAGTCGCCGTTGATCGCGCCGTCGCCAATCACCGAGACCAGTGAGATCGACCTCGAAGCCGGCCCCGGTGAGCAAATTCAGTGCCGTATTTGCCTCGAAACTGACGGTAATTTCGCTTCAATTACTCAACTCTTTTTTTTAACAAAAGTTTTGTTCAACATTTGCTTTCTGTTAGGTTTAATTATGTTTTTGCTTCGCATCAGTGAATTAGTTGCATTAATTTTCTAATTGAAGAAGAGTGACTCTTTTTTTAGGAGAATCTGCCCAAAGTACAAGAAATGAAGTGGCTTCAGTGTGAAGCTTTTGTGCACACACCCCCCCAAACAAAAAAAAAAATGAAGCTTTTTTTTTTTTAATGGGTCATTTCATTAACTGTTAACTGCCAAGAATTGTGAGAAATAAGTATAAATTTTGTGTCTAATTGTTTAATTCTTTTTGTTTATTTTTGTTGGTTTTTCAAAAATATAAAGTGAAGTCAACTGAAGTGTGCGTTTGGGTGTGCTTATATAGCAAGTATTTCTGCAAAAGCACCTGGAAGTGCTTCTCTAGTACCAGAAATGTTTTCTTGTCCATTTCAGACATTTATTCAAAAGAGATAAAGAAAGTGCTTTTTAAGCTATCGGGAACTGCCAAAAGCACTCTTAAACGCACCAAAGTAATGCAGTTGTGGTATTTTATCCAATTATAGTTGAGAAATTGCTCTGAGCAATGCAGATATTATAAATTATACGAGTGATATATTATGATGGGCCTTTGTTGGGTCAAGTTCATTGTTTTGATACTGATGTTATCTGGTCAATGTACCTTGATAATTGGTTATTCTTTTTGGGTCTTATAGATAGTTTTCTTTATTTTCTTCTCTTTTGAGTAGAAGAAAGAATTTATGCCATCATTTACATATATGTATGTGTATTTATTTTTCTTCAGGTAGGGATTTTATTGCTCCTTGCAAGTGCAAAGGAACATCAAAGTATGTACACCGAGAATGTTTGGATCATTGGCGAGCCGTAAGGGTATTTATGCCATCTCCATTTGCTGAATTTAAAACCTAGAACCAAGCAAATTTTGTGCATTTTATGATTTCCCATTTGATCTCAGTGATCTTGGCATAGCTAGTACCTGTTTTATCATTCTCTGTAGCTGTTTTCCGTATACAACTATGTCATGCAATTAGAGGGTTGTAATCTTTGGTCTCTACGCATATTTGATGGGATACAAAACACACTATAGAATTATCTTGATAGGTCAAGAAATAATCTCCTGCACTGGATAAATTTAAAGTTTTTTGTTGTGTAATTGTTTGCTTTAGTAGCAAAATGGAATTTCTTATTTGTCTGGTTTTGTTTTGACAACCTATGCCTGAAGTGTTTGCCATTGCAGTGTGAAAATGCTGTCTTTTTACTGACGTAATATCATTAAAATCCATTTTAGAATTACTAGCTATGGCCTTTTTTGGATTTTACCTAGTAACTGGTTTTGTGGCAAGACTTTTATGTCTTAAGTTTTCTTGTAGATTTTCGTTTCATCTGGTTCTGTAAAGTGAATTTGAAATGTATGCACATGTTTCTTGGGTATGGCTCTACTAAGCTATGTCCCATTTTTATATGATTATTTTTACTTGCAGGAAGGGTTTGCATTTGCTCATTGCACAACCTGCAAAGCGCCTTACCATTTGAGAGTCCATGTTGCTGCTGATAGGCGATGGCGAACCTTGAAATTTCGGTTCTTTGTGACTAGAGATATTATATCAATATTTCTGGCTGTCCAGTTTGTAAGTCAGCAGTGCTTCGATCTTAATTGTTCCTCAATTCTTTGTTATTTTGTAATGGTAATATGTTGTTTTCAAGGGTTTCAATTTCCTTGCTATGTTCACTTTGTTCAGGTAATTGCTTCACTGGCATATTTGGTGTATTTAATTGATAGTTACCACCAGTCCTGGTTACGTATGGCATGGGGTTTTGATAGTGAGCTCAGTTTCTACTACATATGTGGTAAAAATTTCAAGAACCTGAAGTGATAATAATGTTTAATATGTTCTGTTAAACAGTGCTCTGATCCTCATTTCTCCTAAATTTGCTGTAGTACACTGTTGATTGCAGTGCATTAATTCTTATTTTTGTGGCTCTACACTATAGCCAGATTCACCATTCTTATATCTGGTTGACAATATCTTGGAATGATTCAGTTAGTATTTTGGGATGCATTTCTTATAAGATAACTTTGTTGTCTGCCCTTTTGTTGGGTTTCTTGGAATAGGAAGGTTCTAGCTTCTGAAAGCAAGAGTTAGATTAATAAAGTCTCATGCAGAACTGGCTGAGTAACATCACTCTCCCTTTGGGGTCTTAGATAATGTTATCATTTCTTCTCGTTAAGCAAAGTTTTCACCTTTTAACCTTCTGAAAACTTGTATATTCTTACTTTGACAAAAGTTGTTGACAGCAAGAAATGACATGTTGGGAAGGTGTTGACTGCTCAAATTCAGTGCTTTGATCTTTATTTGATTTTATATTTCGTTGAAAAGGTCATTGCTTCTGAGTGATAAAGGTTCTGTCTGTTTTCGAGTCTTCGTTGGTTTCCTGAATCCTTTTTCAAGTTTAAAATTCTTCAGTTACATAATTTATGACATGCAAATGCATTCTGAAGCCCTTTTTCAGTTAATATATGCCAAGTGAACATAGTTCATTCTTCTGTCCATTATATATTTAGACAATCAGATAAACATGCAATGTCATCTCGACTTTTTCAAAAAATGATTGAATCAAAATTAACATGTAGCATTTGGCATTATTACATTCAAAATTCCTGTATCTGAGATTTTCCTTATGTTTTGACTTGTAATTCTGGAATTTTGAGTTTTTAAATAATTTTGTAAAAAAATCCTAGATCACATAACTTATGTAAAATCTCTGGTTCTTGGGCAAAATATTTACTTAATTGAAATTGGAGACATAGTTTCAGTTTTAAAAGATAAGTGGCCTCAGAATGATTCTAAGCACAAAATTATCTGGCAAGGATTGAGATTCATGCTGGTATTATGACTTTTATGTGAATTTGATTTTTGATGTTTGCGTGCCAAAATGCTGAGAGGCACTGTGGAACCAAGTCTATCAGCTGCGTGGCTGCTGCTACTTTGCCTAAATCTTTCAATATCTCTATCTTTGGAAGAGAATAACAAATTTTGGAGTACTAAAGCTTATTTTAGTCTTTATCCACAGGAGGGAAGTTGGCATAAGCATGCTTCCGAACTGTATTACTTATGTTTAGGATACTTACATTGACAGTTGTTAGTATCTTCTGCCATAATGCACAAAGCATTACTTGATGTATATACTTACATAATTTTTCTTTGGGGGCTGCAGGAGCACTGTTATTCTTTGCTTTGCTGGGTTTATCTGGATGCTTCATTACTTGTTATGACCGAAGAGTGCGCAATGATTTGGCACAACCTTGTCGAGAATTATGTCTTTGTTGCTGTCAGCCTGGGTATTACTCTACTCTATTGTTTGCATTCATCGATGATGTTGATGCCCATGAGATAGTTCCTATTTTCAGTCTGTTGTGTCATTTTAGTGATCCTCATAGTAAGTACTATTGTTAAATTTTGATTCTATTTTATATTCCTGTTACTATTCTGCAGAGAAGGATAAATAACCATTTCTCCTTTGCTCTTTTCTAAACTTGGTGTAGAAGTTCTTTAAAAGATGTGAATTAGAATTCATTATAGATTGAACTCCTTAATTCTGAGAGTTGTCACTCTTGAGGTTTTTTGGTCAGACTTGTCCTAGTTGATTCCTTGTTGATGGAAATAAGTTCCCCTCTTTGATCTGTATGTAGTTGTGCAAACAATATGTATAAATGATTTTATAATTTATTAGACTTGTATGTGGAAAAAGTAAAGACATCTCTTATCATTCGGTAGGTTGTGTGAGGGTAATCCAAAAGGATGATGAACTATGTGGTTTGTTTTCATTTGTTATTCTTGCAGAATATGTGCAGACTGCCATTTGCCTGGCACTCTTTGTATGTGGACTGACTGTACCACATGCTTTGAGAGTTGTGCAAGTACAGCTAGTGAATGTGGTTGCTTAGGTGGTGCTGGTGAAGCAGGGCTACCACTATTGTTCATAATGGCTTTGATTGTGCTGGGACTATTTACTGTGATTGGCATATTCTACAGTGTTTTGGTAGCTACAATGGTTGGACAACGGATTTGGCAGCGGCATTATCACATACTTGCAAAAAGAATGCTAACCAAAGTGAGTTGAGTGATGATGACACATTACCCTTTCTCTTTATGCAGCAATATAAAAAACTACCGTTTTAAGGTGCATTAAATTTTTTAGGTTCAACTAAAACTCTGAAAAAATTTTGTTCCAAGGGTTTGGCTTATTAAGTTTTTGCAGAATCTAGTAATGAGATCACATTTCAAAAAGGCAAATGGAAATCTAAGACCTAAGCTGTTTTAACCTTGTTTTCGATGAATGATTGTTTTGATTGAAATTCCAATAGGATTCGATAGCAGAAATATCCCTTTTAGTTTTAATTCCATCTAGGGATAAAATTTCGGTTGCTAAAAAATGGTCATGTGAAGTGAAGCAAGAAGGGATCTGTCTATATCTTGTCCTGACAAGTTCTGGGGTATCTTTTAAATTGACTTAAGTTCTATCTAGCTTCCAAATTTTTGTAAAGATATCTTGTGTTTCAGCCCATTATGTGATAAGATAGGCTGTTGGATCTACATTGGTGACCACAGATTGATTTTATAATATTGGTTTAGAAACCTTGAAACTAATAATGTTTTTCATTCAACGTTTTCAAATTTGCTTTCTGTTATTGATCCTTTAAACATATTCTGAAGATGTTGCATCATGTATGTACTCTTTCAAATATAATTTTGTTGCCACTGTATACTGTAGTCTATTGTGGTTTGCTTATGATCTGCTCTGATGGGTTTTCCTAGGAATATGTTGTTGAAGATGTTGATGGTGAGATGACAGGATCCGATTGGTCTCCACCACCTCTCCCACCGGAGCATATTCAGCAACTGAAATCACTAGGCCTCCTATAAATTTGAAGAGTGTAACCTTGATTTCCGAGAATAATATAATACAAAAGATGGATTGACTTGTCTATTTCGGTAGGTCAGTCTCTACTAAGCACTTTAGATTCATATAGATCATGAAACAAGTCTTATTCAATTTCTGGATAAGAAAATATTATAGGCGCTGCACTGTCTATGCTGTTCAATTACATTTACAAATATGCCAATGATTATCTGTGAAAATTTGCTTGTACATCTATTTTGTCTCCACTGTTGTAATTGTCACCATTCTCTTCCATAATTGCAAGGAAACTGGAATAGATCATCACGAGTAACTGACAACTGATATTTTTCAATGACATCTCATGTGCATGCTACTGTTGAAGAGTATATACACATATTGATATCAGAAACTTCCTTTCTTCGCTTGACTAGCCATTCTATGTAAATTCATGTATCTGCATAATCCTATTGTTGTGGTTGTTTTTACTTCTATTCCCACACAACTTTCTGCATTTCTGGAAATCCTCTAATGATAGATTGCACATAGTAGAACATATATAGAGATGTTGCAAAGTGAATACTTAGCCTAGTTGAGTGCATAATTCAGTGTATGACTAGAGTTTAATCTTCCTTCAGACTTGCTTGTAACTTGCAAATTAGAAATTACACTCCATTTTAGGAACTCTTTTTATTGAATTTGTGCGAAAGTTTGGGAGAAGAAAATATTTGTTTGTAGATCAGATATTGAAACTGTGGTATAATAATTATGAATATGATGACCAGAGCATCCTGCCTCCCAAATACTGAGACACGGGATAATGGGACTAATAGTAATAGGTTCTATGTATTGATTGATTGATTGGTTGGTTGAGTTGAGTTGAACCAACCACCTGGTACCATGTGCTGTTTGATGGAAGGCTATATACCAACCAAAGAGAGATAAGATGATTATTTCATGTCTTGTTTGCTGAATGTTTAAGCTACAAGATTATCCATCTTCTCAACTTTTTTGGGATGATTAGATTAGATTAGATTAGATTAGATTCTTATTACTTATTTGCTTTAATTAATTGTTTATTTATCTTAATTTTTTTGTGTTTTTAGTTCTACCGACTCCTTTTAATCTAAATATGGATTGATTCTGTTCAATGTCTTACATTCATTGAATTAAATTGCTCTAGTATTTTATCAAACATTTGCCTTCATCAAAATTGTCATAGCTAAGCCAATTAGACATGTTGTCTACCTAATTAATTAGTGCACCAAAAATGTTTTTATACTTCATAATTTTTAATTTTCTTTAAATATTAAATTAAATGTCAACTATTTTTTATTTTTATTTTTTAAGTACTAGTGTAAAGGAGATTCGAATCTTAGTCGATTAAGATTACGCATATTTATAATTTATTAAATCTTATGAAATATTTAACCAAAATTTGGAAGCATCATACGTGGCTTTGACAAAGAATTTTGAAGCCAGCAAATTCCTGATTGTTTTGATCATTTTATTTTCGTGTTAGCGTCAACTTGAATCGGTCTTGGGATTTATTAGGATATTTATGTCTATTTTGGAAAAAAGAAATCATTTCGATACTGTTTAGTGTTATTTTCTTAATTTTTTAATGTTTGATTAGGAAAAATGAATACTGTTTATTTATTTAATTTTATTGTTTTCTTTTAGTATTTTAACTAAGAGTACCTCAACGATTAAAATTAAATTTAAAATATATAATTAACACATTATTAACATTCATATTAGATTTAATTTTAAAATATATATAAATTTTAGGCTTCATAAAATAGTGTAAGAATGTATATAATTTTAAAAGACTTTTAGTAGAAGTTAAAATATTTAAAAAATAAAATTAGTTAAATAATATTTTTAAAATATTTGATAAATTAAAAGATAAATCGATACATTTACGAAATTTCGAGATTAAATTATATATAAATATTAAAAGTAAAAATTTTTGTAAAATTTGGGACGTGGGATACGTACGCTAAAAAGAAGATAGCTGTCCATCTGTACAATTCTTTGGTGGTTTTTGTAAATTTATAAAAATGATGAATTATAATTACAAAACTGCCACTCCCTTTGTTTCATTGTGTTTGATGGTTTTCGGTCGGTCGATGGTTTCATTTTATACATCACCCGCCGACCTAACACTAACTACATGCTGCCGCTGTTGTACAAAAGCTGCGTGCACCCGGCCGTTTTCTACTCTGCTGCCACTTGGCAGTCATCTACGTGCCTTGTATTACACGTGGTAATAATCTACTATCCACATTGCTTTTTATTTATAAAGTGTTTTATTTATAAAGTAAAACACTTTAGAAATAAAAAAGTCCTAGAAGAGGTGACTTTTTCTTTTTAACTTTTTTTGTTTTTTAATTTTCCCCCTTTTCTAAATATTCTTTTTTTAACCTCTTTATGTACTTAAAATTTAATGAATTTTTCTCTCGTGAATATAATTTTGAACATGTGTATAATTTCATACATTGTACTCATTGTCTTTTACATTAAAATATATTTTTTGTTATTTAATTTATGGGTATTTTTTTAAAATGTGGCATAAAAATTGTCAATTTTACATTGAAGATATCAAAAAAAAAAAAAAGGTAAACAAAGAAACATTATAAAATACAATAAGCAAACCTTAGCAGTCAAAAAGATAATACTTGTTCGTCAAGCCTTGTAAACAGAAAGGTAAATTTCCTAGCAGTTGCCTTCTAATCTGATCTTAGACGTCAAGAAAAATATTACTTTTTTTTAAATATTAATTTTTACGATATAAATTTCATATCATTTTCTATTCAATTAAATATTAATTCATCAATTTCATGTTGATTGTATGGAATATTCAATCGAATATTACTTTTTTTATATGTCAAAAAAGATAGTAGAAACAAAAACATTTTTGTAAAACAACTTTAAAAGAAAAGCTTAAGTAAATAGAAAAACAAAAGAAAGAAATGAAAATAACAAAAACAAAAACGACTTTCCATTGTTGGTTTCCAACTTACAATTTTAGAAAAGAGAAGGATAAAAAAAAAAAACACAGAACATGGGATGTATTTTCAAAGTCCATGTAAACTAAAAACAATTAACAGTAGAACCACTCACCCATGTCTCAAAACCATTCACCAAACCAACGACACAAATACCAACAAAGACATAAATAAATAAAAAAAATTAGAAACAGAAATCACAGCATTATCTGTTAGCCTTATCCATTTCCTGCAACACCAAAAGCGAAAACATGCCCCCACCACTATAAATATCTCGCAGATGATTCTTTTCTTTATCAGAAACAAAGGAATATACAGAAGAATTTCAAATTTGATTCTTACAAGTTTCAACTATGTCTGATATTGCTATGCTTGTTGCTGAAGAATACGAGAGGAGAGTGAAGAGTTGTTCAAGGAAGCAAGAAAATAACAAGAAGGAAGAAAATGCTGCAGATGTTGTCAAAGTTTCAATCAGAAAATTTGTTGGATATGAGAAGATTAATGAATTTGTGAGGTGGGTTTTGGAGCCCAAGAGTCAGATTGGTGCTGCTGCCTCTGTTGGCTTCTTCTCTGCTTGACTTCAAGAAATCAAGAAATTAATATAAAAATTTATCGCAGTTCTATTTCTGTTTCCAAGGAAGAGTTGTGTAAGAACACTTTTTTTTTGTGTAAATAATTTTGTTTTGATCATGCATACACTAGAATGAAAACTTCAAGTTTCTTGTTTTGAGTTCTTGAATTTTTTTTGTTTTTACAGTTTCTAAATTGTTTTAGTTGAATATTATTGATTATTACAATTCAGAGTAGGGATTTGACAGAAATTATTATTTTTGAAAATTGTAACAAGAAATAAAAATAAAAGTTAAAAAAGGCTTTTATCTTATAGATGAATTAAAAATGGAATACAAATGAAAATAATTTCTTCAGAATCTAGAATTTAGATTGATTCTGGTGGATTCCCAATTAAAAAATGTTAAAAAAAAAAACAAGAAAGATTAATCTCCTGATGACTGGGCCATGATGGGCCAATAATCTTGAAATTGAAGGCTTCAGTCCAGTTAGAATTACTTCAAAAGCCCAAACAATCGAATATCCATGTTGTCGCAGTACTTCCAAATGTATACGAGCCATCTGAGGCTAAACGATGAGAGAAGCACGGTTTCCTAATTTGCAATCTTAAGCCCTTGAAGATATGTACAGGTGGTGCCAATTCGAATGTGTCTAGCAGATATTTTACATCAGGACAGTGGTAGAGATATAGAGCCTTCAATTCCATGAACCCCTCTTCATTAAGCTTTTCATCTTGGACTTTTCTATATCTACGATGTCAAACAAGCATACTGCTGCCTCACTTCTCTTTAACAGATACATAGACCAATCGAGCAGTGGCTCTGAAAGCATGTTAATTATGTGAGAGACTCATTCTTCTTGAGTAATAAAGCTTGCAGCTTTGGGCAGTTCAACCTCTCAGGTATCTCACGAATATCATTCTGCATCGATGACATTGTTGTGAGATCTTCATACGGGTCAGCTATCAGCATGGATGTGTTGTTAGGTTTGGAAGAAGCTAGTGTTAGTGCAACGTCAGGGACCACGTCATGCATCTTAACGCATCTTTTCCTCATCCCCAACAATCAACAAAAATTAAGAGATCAGGCTACTTACAGCAGCGTGTGTTCTAACTCTGGCTCTTCAATCTCGAGTTTCGAATCCTCCGGAAATAAGCATCAGAACAGGATAAGTGGCTTTGCCTCTTCATCATTCAGAGCCGCCATTTATTATTACCTGCTTCATGAATGATTTTCTAGACTCTAAAAGCTTCGGAAATCCCCTTAAGAGGAAGATATAATTCCCGGTGGAGGAGCAGGATGGGACACATTCTTGAATTTTCCCTCTTCCTGGAGAGGAGAAATCTCAAGAGTCTTCTGCTTTGCCTCCTTGCTGAATCTGTAATGTGTGGGAGATTAATGAACCACCCTCCAAGGCATCTCTTGTTTGCTTTGACTTCAATCATCAGAAAACTTTTCAGCTTTGCTGGTGATATTATCAACTCTTAATATCCAATTTTGAGCATCAGCTTCAACAATTTCTCCCTTCCATTTTGCAACATCAATTTCTCCTTGCACCCTTTCTCATGCATCTGCCAGTTTCTTAGCCTGCTGCTGCTGCTGCTTTCTTAATGCTTCAATGTTGTCATTATTGTAATGACGCAGGTAGCCTGTTGCATCAAACAGGCATTCGATCTGCAATCTTCCCGGAAATTGAAGAAACAATTTCCATGGCTATACTTTAAGTGTGATCGATTACGAATACTGTTTAGTGTACAGTGTATAAGATAGAGAGAAAGAGAAGTAAAAACCAAAAGAAGAATGGATGGAATAATTAACAAACTAGAAAAATTGCAAAGAAATTAAACATAAAAACAGTAAAAAGAAAAAGAAAGGCATCCAACAAGATAAATGATACGAGTAAGTCCAGTTGAGGACAGCTTGGTTCATAATCTTTATGCTCTCCGAATATATAAAGCATAAAGTGGTCAACAAATCAAAGCAAACGACCAGAGAAAATAGTGGTATATATGCAGCATATATAAAGCAAAGATGACGAATTAAACAATTAATTTAAAGTATTTAAAACGCAATTATTATTGTGCTTAATTCCAATCTTAAGAGTGGTTAACCATCAGCATAACTGAAGGAAATTTGAGGCCTTCATGTTAATTAATTGGTTCAAGAAATTATATTTGGGCTTGTGGAATTTCGTATAAACTTAAATGAAGTGGATTTTAATTTATTTTCTTTTTACTTTGTCTTCTACGTGATTAAGAAGTTGGGTTTAAATCTTTATCCTTCTTCCATAGGTATAGGTTTTCACTTAATTTTAAAAGTTAAAGTTGGATTTTTTTTTTATTATAAACATTAATTTGAAGTGATAAAACTTACTTTTTTTTATTTATATTTAACATTATATAATTTTTTTGCACAGTTACTGTGACTTCAAAATTATAATACTTCGATTTCAAGTACATTCTAAGTTTCAATTCAACTTCATAGTCTTTAGTTGGTTGGTTATGGTAATATTCGTTCTGTGAGAAATATAGTGTACTTGTTGTTATCTCTATTACCTGAATGAAGACAAAATTAGGAAGAAACTTTTTGATTTTTTGGATAGTTTTGAAATTTAAAATTACTATAAAATATTTTAAAAATTTTTTCTTTTTAGTTTTGGATAATTTAGTAAATTTTCAAAGTTTTTAGTGTTCATTTTGACACTTTAGCATTTAATGATGGTAATGTAAATGCCCAAAAAGTTGATGAAAATAATTACAGCGAGTAACAAGGGTATCTAAGTATTTCCCTTTTTTAAATTTTAAAAGTGAAATTACTATTCTATTCACAAGGAAAATTTATTAAAAAATCTTCAATAAAAAAATTATTTAAAGAATCGAAGTGATAAAAGGAAGAAGAAGAAGAAAGCATCAAAGAAATAATTATAATGATTAGCCATTAATCTAGGCCATGACTTTCACAAGAAATAGCTATAGATTTAACGTCTCCTCATTAAAATAATAATAATAATAATATATATACATATATAATAATGAATCTTCCTTTATTATACAGCTAAGAAAAAAAAAAGCAATTGGGTCAATAATTCATGACGAAGACCTTTACTTCAATCCTTATCTAGTTGAATTAATTATGATGAAAATGACAATTAAGAGAGCAAATAATTTTTTTTTTTGGGAAAATATAAATAAATTAAGATGTTGTCCACACAATGTTGATATGACTGCAATTAATTTCTGTACTGTTGAATGCCACTATATTAAATGTGAAAGTAACAAGCAAATAAATGTTAATCATAAGAAGGATCATAAGAGTTAGTAAGTTATGTTAAAGAAAAAGGAGAAATTTAACTTCAAATTATCATGCTTTTTTTATTATGGTTTTAAAATATTAAAAAATATATATTATTTTTTATATTTCACGTAATAAAACTTGAGACATAATTTTAAAAGACAGTTTGGGTCTCAAATTTTAAACTCTTGAAAATATCTTCTACTTAATTAAAAGGAGGAAAAAAGAGTTTTTGTATTTCTAAACAATTTATATTTTAATTACAGTGATTTAAAAATTATTCATTTACCATTGTGATATTCTCGAAATAAGTCGTCATCGGTATTATTGGATTCTAAATTTTTTTCGATCTACTTGATGATATGATTAATTCAAGAAATTAATGATGAAAAGAGAAGGATGTCTATTCTAAATACCACCTGTTCAACAATATGAGCATTAAATGGGTAAGTTTCAAATTATTATGATTAAAATATATATTAGATCAAATTTTAGAGACCTTATGGTCTTTTTTTTAAAAGAATAAAATTAATAATATATATGTTATAATAACAGAAATATTGTTTAAAAAAATGAAGAAGGATTATAATCTTATTGTGATAGAGAAAAATGATATACAACATAAAAGAAAATATAATGAAACAACAATTAAAAGTAAGCTTTTTTTTTTTTTTTTGATGAAAGAAAATGCGACTCATATCTTCATCTTTTCTAAATATTTTAAAAATATGTTGGATATGGTTAATTTTACTTATTAGTGGTATAATCCTTTTTAGAGTAATACTAATCTTAAAGTGTGGTTAAACAAAGGAATAATGGGTGAAAATTTAACCGTAAATACTATGTTGAGTAAAAAGAAAAAGCTTTTAGTTGTTACTTGGTTGGTCCTTTACCTTAATATCTTAATTAAATTAGGTTGTATGGTTGGACTGCTTTGTTGTTAGATTAGTTTAGCTACATAATAAAAATTAGAGGTGGAGAAAAGTTTATAACCCTCCAAAGAAGCTAGCTGCCTTACTTGTTTTGACATATTTTCTCTTCTCAAATATTATTATACTCCAAATTCATTAATAAAATATTAGATATCATTAAACTTGCTATGTCTTAATCATGTTACAACTTATAAAATTTATAATTTAAGTTACAAAATATAAGTCCATTATTCAAATTTCTGCATTTCTTTGGGATTTCTGTTTTAACTTGTGATTCAATTAGATTCAATTCAAGTCTAAATCATCATGGTAAAGTTGGGAAGAATTTAAGGAGGTAATAGGAGTTTTTTTCATAAATAGGGGTTAATAGATAATTAATCAAACTTTAGATGTATTTATGAAAAGTACCAGGTTCATTAATGCTTATCGGGATAATAACATTTTTATCCCTAAACGTTGAAAAAATAACAGATTAAAACATAGTTTGCATAATTTTAACTTGGACGAAAATTTTATTACGCATTAATCAACTTATCATCAAGGAATATGTATGAATCTTGCAAATTAAGGTATGCAAAATCCAAAGGTAAATAAAATATTTAAATATTTAATGTAAGTTTTTATAATTTTTAGAAGAATATAGGTATTTATTGGCGAAGCCTAAATTTAAGATTGGGGGTCAAATAATAATTTAATTTTTTAAATTTAAAAAATTAATAAACAAATATTAAAATTAAAATATTAAAAAAAATAATATTATTATTAAGCATTAATAATATATAGAAATAAAATATTATTAAAACATACTAACTTATTCAAAATTATAAAAAAACTTTTATATGCAACTGAAGAAGAGAGAAAATTAAGAAAATTAACAAATTTTATGTTTTTGATTATTTCACAGGTATATATATATATATATATATATACACACACACACACACTAGTCATAAAAAAATTTTTCTATAAGGAAAGAGTTTTTTAAGTACATATGTTTTTTATAAGGAAAAAGTTTTTAAAAATTACATAGTTTTCCTTTGAAGAAAAGTTTTCTAATTATATGGAGAACAAAATTAAATAAGTAATTTCTTAAAGAAAAATTATTTATAAGTAAAGTATCAATAAATAGATTTGAAATTTAAAAAAATTTATGTTTAACTAATTTATCAGTACATAATTTAAAAATAAATAATTAAAAATATAAAAGAAAGATATTAATTTCAATATAAAAATATCGAACTTTAAAAATTTTGGAAGACCAAATAGATATTTTACATTCTATAATTAAGATATAAAATAAAAACTAATATTTTATTTTAAAAATTTTGGTGAGACCTGAGGGGGCTCTCCTAAAGAGCTCCGCTACTGGGTACATATATATTTAAGAAAATATTATTTATGATTAATTAAAATCTGTTTGGTATAATTTTTATTTTTAAAAATAAAACTGATGTTTCTAAATTAATGTGTAAAGCCTCCAAAGTTGAAAATAATAAAAGCATATTGGGATTTTGTTTTAAATAAACAAGTTATTTTTAAAGAAAAAGTTGAAGTCTAATTTCAAATCATGTTTTTAATAACAGTTTAAAAATATTAAAACATTATTTTCTATATTTTACATAATAAAATTTATACAAAAATTGAAACATAATTTTAAAAGGGTAGTGATGAAAAGTTGTGGCATAAATTTTCAACTATCGATTTTATTTAATACTATGATAGAGATTAGTCGATAAATGAAAAGCATTAATATTACTTTTTGAATTTCAACTTTTTATCATTTGATTAGAACAAATTAATAAATAAACTTTAATTTTTATTTTAATTTAAAAAAGTCAAATTAATATAACTAGCCCTTTGAAATGCTTATAAAAATTTTTTCAATTTATTTTTTATTTTCCAAAAACACAAAATAAATTCTCTTTTTGATGATAACATAAAACGAGTATATACATTCTAGTAAATGAACGGGGCCAAAATGCAATAATTATCTGAAAATTTCAAAAAGAAAAATTTTTTTTTTAATAATTTTGTGAAGTCAATTCAAGCTTCTGTCCAATTGTCCCACAAATTGGTACGATATTTGGCTTCGATTTATGAATGTTGTTCGATTATAAAATGTATTCACCTACCTATTTATTTCAGCATTAAATAAAGGCCATTTTCAATGTCCCTAATGCTTTATATTTCTCTATTTAATTATAACACTCAAAATAGCCTCAAAATGTTGAGCATTGCACCTACCAACCGAGAAAATTTTATATCACAACTTTCCTAAAAAATTTAAAATAAATTCGTATTATTTAATTTGTTTTACAATTTCCTTTTAATTTATCTTAATCATTATCACAATTACGATTATAATAAATTAATTTTAAATTAAATATGTACATGACATAATTTTATCATCTCGCTTTTAAATAACGTGATAAAAGTATTTTCATATAATTTTTTGTTTTTAATAAAAAAAAAACTCACTTTCCATTATAAATATAAAAATTATTTCATTTACTTTGTTGTAATAATATAGATTGACAGACCGATACGAGAGACAAGACTTGTAACAAAAATGTTTAGGGATATTTATTAACTATTTATAGGGCTCGTGTACTTGTATTAAAGTTATATTTTGTTACATTAATGGAGATTGATACGAGGGATAAGACGTGTAAATAAAAGTTAGGAATATTTATTAAATAATCATATGATTGTTGTACTTTACATCAAAGTTATATTAATAAGAAATTAATTATTTTATGGATAAAAATCTTTTTTTTTTTCGTGTAGTCATATCAAAATTTTATTATTAAGAATTCAATTCTTTTATATCTTTTTATTGACAAAAATGTTTCGTGTGAAGAGTAACGTTTCTAAATATTGCCATAACTTGAATTGTCTATATAAAAAGTTGTAGCTAATTTTGGAAATTTATAGATGTTTGAGGCCCAAATTTGCTGCAAAATTATAGTTAATTATATGTATTCTTGGTCTCCTATTGTTATGGATCTAAAAGTGTTATATATGTATAATATTTTTTTATAGATAAAATAAAATTATTAACTATTAATATCCTTAAATATTTATCAAATATTTTAACTGATATAGCAGCTAATTATATCTAATTTAGTCTAAGTTGTACATCTTCTTTCCCAAAATCTCATAAGTTTATCTCAATTTTCAAGCCATTTTGAAAGACTAATTAAATTTTGAATTATATAATCAAACCCAGAAACACTTATTTTATAAGAAAATTAACATAAGGAGAGAAAGCAAAGCATACAGAATTGCCAAAGCTAGATGGGATTTTAGATGAGATTTTACAGAAACTTCGAGAAAAAAAAAAAAAGGAAATCAGAAAATATATTGAAACTTCTACTGAAACTAATTTTGATATATAATTGACATATATATATATATATATATCCTTCAAATTAGGAATTAACCGTAAGAACAAAAATATTTTCCTAAAATTCAGAAAAATCTATAAAAACCACTACCATGTAATGCAGAGAAGAAGAAGATCATTTCCTCATCACTTCCATCATATTCAATATGCTGCAAATTCTGAAGCTGCTGGTATTTTTCGACAACATCATCTGGCAACACTTTTGTTCTACAAATAGGACATGTTGCCAAATACTGTTGCAGCCATTTATCCAAGCAATCTCTGTGGAACGTATGCTTGCATTTCAGATTCCTCACCTTATCTCCATCTTCAAAATCCGATAAACACACAGCACATTCAGCAGATTCCGATGGTTTCTTCAGCTTTTTCTTGTAGGAAACTGTGGGATTCTTCTCCTCTATGAATTTCTGAAACTGGGTTGTGGTGATCAAACGATGCTTCGTTTTTGTTAAAACTTTTGTGATCGAACGGATTTGGATCAGAATTTGGAGGAACAAAAGAGTGAAGAAAACTACTGTTACAGCGTAGACATGAGAGAAGAATTTTGACAGGGTTCCCATGGCTTCTCTGCAATTAGGTGATGATGATAAGGAACAAAGAGAATGGTAGATATGAAAATACATATGTAATGTGAAAATGAAAGTTTTTATAGGAAATTATTTTATCAACTAATAATTATTTTTTCTTTTTATTTGTGGTAAGAAAATAATTTGTAAATGTAAACCCAATTTCTTTTTAATTTCAATCTGAACAGAATTTGAACTATCTTTCTATTAAATGACTACAAAATAAAGAAAAATTGTGGTATATAGGTTTTTTTTGTTATACAGTTTAAATTTTTTGTTACAAATTTAAACTTATGAATTATATTTAAAAACTAATTTTTGAGTATAAATACAAATTTTTTCTTAAATTTTTCAACTAAAGTGTTACAATTAATCATTTTAAAAAATTATAATAAAAAATTAACAATTATATAATCGATATTGTACTATAATAAAATAATTTTAATAAATATATTTTATAATAATATTGAATAACTTTTGTGGTTCAATTAATCATGTTAAATTAAAATTTTAAGGGTTAGAACACTGTATCAATTGATTACTGTATTTTTTTTTAAAAAAATTTAATTACTGTGTTAAATGGAATTTTTTCCAAAATAATTGTTTTTATTAAGCTTTTTTAATAATTAATTAATCCAAAATCAAGTAAATTTTATCACAATCCTATTAAATTAAATTTATTATTAAATCATATAATTGTTCAAGGTAACTGGTCATACTTGTTCTTCTATAATCTAATCCATTCTAAATTGTCTCAATCAATTGAATTATTCAATTAAAATCGATCAATTACAGATTAGTCGGTTTTTTTTTTTTTTTTAAATTTTGAAGTTCTAGAAATTGGCTTGGACCCAAATGTCAGAATTTAATTAAGAAAAAATAGGTACACGTCAAAAATGGTGGTCCAACCGGCGAAGTAGCTTATCACCATTTCACTTTCGTCTACAATAATTATTTTGTGTGATCATTCCCATCATAAATTTCTATGCTCACTCTTCACCCACCGTTCGATCGTTTATATTGATTGCTAAAATCTTTTAACATTCATAAATTTCAAGTTCAAATATAAACTTCAAAATAATTCGGGTCTTGAAGATTTTTATACTTTATAAAATATTCATATTATTATCTATTTGTATCAAATAGGTCCTAAATTAAGTTTATAAATATTGAATTTTGGTCATCACATTGTAGGTATATGCAAGTTAATACTAAAAGAAATTTAAAAACGAAATTGATACTGATGATTATTTCAATCATTCTAAAATATGTCACTGAATTTGGGATATGTCTTCAATACAAATTTAAAAAATTATGTCTTTATGTTTGAAAAAATAAATGTTCAAGGACCTGAATGTTATTATCTTTATTTACCATCATAATAGTGAAAAAGAAAAGTATGAGTGTTATCTATGAAAAAGTGTATTTATTTATTAATCAATCAAACTTCTAGATCTTTATTTATTTATTAAAATTATATTATAAAATAAAAAATAATTTTTTTTTATTTGATCACATTTTTTTAAAGTGTCAATTAAGAAACACGTTGTTTGAAATGTTCTCGTGAGAAAGCGTCTTTTAACAAAACATTTTTTAAAATAACTAACAAATTTTTTTTTTGTTTAATTATTCATCACTTTCACCTGTTTTTGAAATTATATTTTTATAATTATATTTTATTTATTAATATTTTATAATATTAAAATCGTGATTTTATAATTATCAAATATTTCATTATACATCTTAAATTCTTTATTAACATTTTTACAATAGAATTTAAAATTTTGATGACAAAATTAATTGTAGTTTGATTTTGTCTTTGTTTGACAAGTATGTTAGGTGGAGTTTTTTTTTTTCACGGAATATCGTAGTTGACAAAATCTTTTACTCTTATCCCAAAAGAAAATTCGGGATCGCGGTGATAGTTCACCTAATTGTCTACAAAATATAATACAATAGTATTATATTGTTGTCACAAATTTTATACAACTTTATTTTTTATTAATATTACAAATACAATCTATTGATATTTTATTAATTTATCAAAAATCTTAATAGGATCATAATCTAATGTTGTCTGAATATCTGCATGCTAAGTGATGTGTGATCTTGAAAGAGAGGAAGAACTATCCACACGCGTTGAAAAATGATCATACTAAATTCAACTAGTAGGAGTCAAAGACCTTGCCTCCTCAATCTTCTAGCCACTTGAATTGTCGCCGAATGGTTACATAACTTTATTTTTATGTTTTAAAAAATATATGTTTATAATTTTTATATGTTAAAATAGATTTTTTATTATTTCACATTTGTAAGTTTTAATTGGTTATATTTTGACTTTCTAAAAATAATAATCTTGTTCCCGAGGTAATATTATTGTCATATTAGTGTAAATAGTAGAGTTTATAGAAGAGTTTGTATACGTAAATGTTCTTTTAAGTTTAATTATATCATTTATTTTACATATTAAAAAGAATATAAAAATATCTTCAAGACTTCATATTTCAATTTAAAAATTGTGCAAAGAAAGAACAAAAATTATAGTTGGAAGGAAAAAATTTATTAAATATTCCATTAACTTTAAAAAAAAAAAATTTCTTCTCTTCACTTTATAAAATGAACTTGAAGGAGAATTTTATGTTTATTTGAGATGTATTATACAAACAATAAATATTTGTATCACTCTCGTTGAAAATTCAACAATAAATAATATTTGTTAATATTAATTTTATACATATAAAGTATATTCACAAATTCATCGATACAAATTAACGTAACACTCTATAATTAATTTAATTAATGTGTCAATTTTTGTGAGCTGAATAGTAGAGTCCCTACCACATGAACTTGCACAACATTGATCCATACATGTTTACTAATTAGTGCCATTCCCATATTGATGCACTATGTAAAGTCAAAATAATATCATAATGTGGTTGATAACAATTAATATAGATGTTTTCTTTCTCATTTGCTATATAAATATATCACCTAAGTTTAAGTTCATTGAGAGTACAAAAATAAAAATAAGAATAAAAATATTTACTAAAATATCTCATATAATGGTACTTTTTTCTTATTTAAATTTAAATGTTAAGTAGTTATCTAATTTTAATATCTATGACAAAGAATCGATAATCTTTTTTTTTTTTTACATATTTGTTTATATTATTTATACATTTTTAATATTTAAGATTGAATCTAATACACATGATTAATAAATAACTAATGTAATATAATTAATATATATTAAATTTAATATCAATCGTTGAAAATGTATAAATTTAATGATTTACAAATAAATGTAAATATATATATATATATAGTATTATTGATCCTCCTTCCTTTGTGCGTGCACGTGTGTCATTATCAATTTGTTTGACCTCCATCAATAAAAATAATTGGTTTCAGAAATTGAAACCCATCACAATAATTTTAAAATAATATTTATCAATTTATGTCTATGTATAAGAGGTTTACCCATTTTTTCTTTGAGGCGAATTCAAAAACTGTTCGAATTGTAAAATCATCAATGACTGGCATTGGTAAACGACCTAAAGCAATTTGATTATAATTCAATTCATGATGGTTATATGAACTTTATATGATACACTAACACGCTCTTGTCCAACCCAAAATAAAATAATTTAATGGTGACCCTACCAATATCACTTGGTGATTATTGATTTTATGCATGCCTACTTTAATTTTCCATTTTGCTCCACTAAGTATGAATGACAAAGTCAAAAATAACATCATATATTGGTTGTCAAAATGCTCTTTATGCAAAACTGAACAATCCACCAAATTAAAGTTCATTGAAAAGGAAAAAGTTATAAAATCCCAAAATTTTTAAACTATATATACCTCACATCAACCACAAAATACAAAACTAAATTATAATATAAAATTGATGCAAGCAAAGTAACATTTACAAATTTTTTTACTTCATTTATACAAAACTTAACATATTAGACTATTCTTGAGGAGTAAAAATATATTTTCTTTTAAACTTATAGGTTATTATATATCTTTTCTTTTATTTATATATATATATATATTTTAATAGAGGAAAGAAACTTAATTTTTTTTAACTTTAATATTAACATAATTTAAATTTCAAACCTATTCTAGTATTTAAAAATATTTTTTGATTGAACAAACTTGTCCCCATTTCATTATTAATTCAAAGTCCAATGTGTAAACCACCAAGCGTCCAAGAGCATACCCATTGGCCCACTATCACAGATCTTGAGGCCCAATTTCCCTAAAAAATAATGAATAATATTAGTGGTAAAAATATATTAAAAAATGTGTACAAATGAGAATTGAAGAACAATATAATCGATTGGCTAGGAATATTCCCAAAATCACATCATCCATAAGTTTATATTCTCCTAATCCCCATGCAAAGATAATATTAAAAACTCAAAACTAAGTGCTAATGCTATCACCTTTTTTATTTGGTAGAATGTGTTGAGGAATCACTTGTTGGACCGCTTTCAGCTTCCTTCTAATTGGCCAAATGGCCAGTTTTAGATCATCAATGGTAACCCAAGTTTAGGAATATTTTAAGAAAATATTATTAAAACAGATGTGTTGTTATCAATCTAGTTAATTACTTCATTAACTTCTTTTGTTAATGGCAAGATATCATAAATTTTAAATTAACTATTGTTAGTTAGTGATCTAGTGAGGCCTCTGGTTTTGATCCATTGATAAGCACTTAAGTTGCTTAAGCTGCTTTTTCCAAAGTTCTCCACAACCACTAGAAGCTCTTCGATCTCAAAGCACTGGTAGTTAATAAAAAATTCTATCTTGGAACATTGCATTTGGGGTTTTAATTTTTATTTAGGATAAATTATACACAAATTGCCAAAGAGTTTATATTAGTAATAGTTAATCGAAATTAGTTAATTAATTAATAATAATATTGAGATTATAAACTATTTAACTATGATATACTTATTATATATATATATATATATATGGTATACAAATTGACATTACATGATTTGATGAAATAAAAATAAAAAATAATTCAATTAAAAAGAATATTTTAAAAAGTACTTTTATTTTTTAATTCTTAAATTTTATTTTGATTATTTTGTGTTCTAACAAATTCTTTTAATAAATTTTTTCTTGTTACTTATTACAATCTATTTAAAAAAAAAAGAAAATTTCTATATTTAAACTCTTATAAAGCATTTGAGTCTCAATATTTTTAAAATTATATAACAAAACTATACAAATTTAGCAAATGTACTGTAGCAATTTAGGGTAGATACAAACACATTAAAAATGTTCTTGTGTGGAGCATTTCACCCTCCACGTTGAAGAGAACATATAAACATTAATTTATTTATTTATATATTAATTATTATAAGGGCAAAAATAGAATAAGTTGATAAGGTCACTACTATAGCCAATGAGGGGTCAATGGGTCAATTGGCCATTAGAGAAATTAGGCATCTCTATCATCACCCGCAAACATGCATAAATCACATAAAATTTGAGAAAAAAATTAAATAAATTGGTCTTTATGATTGCACACGTAGAACTTAGATTGGTGGCAAATGTAATAAAAGGTTTCTAATTGTGATTTGCAATACTGCCATGAGCATATCCCTTTCTCAGAAAAAATTGAAATCGAACAAAAGTTTATAAGTGTTATAAACTTGAAACCGAGCTAGCCTAATCAAATGAAATGAAACTTTAATTTCTTGATTTGAGAAAATATTGAATACCATTTACATTTGAATATAATTAAGCATTTAGAATTTGAAATTTGTTTGTTAAATTGTGAGAGAAATAATGTAGTGGGAATTAGTGGTGGAGCGCCTATAGAGCCCCACAAAATTTTTTTAATTTTTTATTATAATATTTATACTTTTTATTCAATTCTTTAATTTATACATATTTTAACTCTTATATTTTAAAATATTATCATTTTATACCTTAATTTATTAATCATTTTTAAAATATTATCCAATTAACTTTATTTTTTAATCATTTTATCCCTCCACACCCTTTTGACCTCTCCTAATTTTTAAGTTCTAACTCAACCCCTGGTTGAAATATATAAGATTTAAATGGTTCAATCTTTAAGTTTACATACATTAGTAAAATTTAGTAAGAATTTCATCATCTAAAATGATAATTATAGCATAGTGTTAATAATCACAATAGTAAATGCGCCTTAAGTGTAGTTCAAATGATTTAAGACACGTTTAATGCTCATAGATCATCTTGAATTCGAGTAACAATAAGAATAGATGTCATTATCTTAGTTCAGATAATTAACTTGATGCACAATTCATAATACATTTTCTTAGATGTTATAAGGCAAAATACTTCCCTATGCAATGTATTCTCATGACATAACATTAAATACTAAAGTTAGGAAACATGTAATAGTACAAAGTTCATGATATTGCACACAATGTGAGATTAATTAAATGAGATTGTGATATATGTATTATCATTTCTATTTGGATTCAAATGATCATAGAACAACTCAAAACATAACATTCATACTGTTTAAAGCTTCACCCAACCAGACTACTTAATGAAAGATATTTTAGTAGAGTTTCTTTGTTAATCTAGCTAGCTAACAAGCAGAAACTCCATTAATGTCCGACTGTAAACCCACCAAACCCTTCATCTCCATAACCAGAAACTGACGTGGAGTAATATTCTTAATTTTGTGCTTAATTAGTAATGGCCATGCCACGAGATAGCATGCAGCAGCAGCCCACCACTTCTCCTAAAAGCAAAACCACTATTTATAACTTTAATTAGGATAATAACATTTGAATCCTTGAGTTTTTCATATTTTGAATTAGAAATAAAAATATTCTCTATTAAAATGATAAAATTGCTCTTTTAAATTTAAACTATGTAACTTAATACTAAAGAAGAGCATATAAACTCGCTAGTCGGGTGCTGCTTACTATATCCCAAGCATAGTAATGCTAGATTGACTCTCTTTAATTTTTTATGATAAATACAATTTCTTCAAATAAAGTATATTAGTACGAGAGTGAAATTTGTTTTACGTAAATTTAGGTATTCGAGTTGCACCATATTTAATATGATCTATCACATGTTTCACCGAAAATTTGACCTGAAAAGTAGTAGTTATAAATAAATAAATGAACGAGAACTTAAAATTAAATAGAATTTCATTCATTTCAATAGGGGTTGCGAATTTAATTGTTACAAATTGATAAATTATGTCATTAATTCTAAGCATATAAAAAGTTTAGGGCAAAAGATGATATTATCCTAGTTATTATTATTATATGTAAGATGTAAACCTAATTAATCTATGTAATGTAGTCGTATTGTAGAGTAAACGTCCACTTCTGCTTCCAATGTAGTCTAAAAATAGAATATCTCTTGCCAGCCAGACCACTAGTTTTAGAGCTTTCAGCTTTCTTTCCTTATTCTTAAACCTTGTCAGTTTGATTAATATAATACTACAATTAGTCAGCTGTTAGACACACAGCCCATTAGTGATCATCCAATAAGCTTCACTTTCAAACCCGTATAAATTTCCCTCTTCTCAGGCTCTTCAATACACAAGAATAAGCACTTTAACAGAAGCGCTTTTTTTGCGACGGGGGTTTTGGGTATTTAGGGCAAAACCAATGTCTTCCATTGGAGCAAGTAGTGCTGCAATTTATGTGAAGAGAAAGCACTATGAGGAGAAGCTGAAGAGATTGGAAGAGGAGAGAATTAAGAGAGGTGAAAATAACAATAATAATTATTATAAAGATGATAGTTCAGCATTTGGAAAGAGAAATACTAAAGTTCATCCTCGAAATTTTCCAGGGACTGAATCTTCTCAAGGACAAGGAGAAAGAATTAATGGGTAATGTGGCACCTTATGATCTCCGTATGGCATGCAAATAATGGAGTTTAAATTGATGTACTTTGTAAAACAATGTTTGATTTGGCTTTGTTTGTGTTAAGATTATCTGTATTTTGATCCAAGTGTCTCTCTAGCTCTCTCTCTCTCTTTTTTTTTTTTTTGTTAAGTTTGGATGTACTTATCTTGTTTAAGTGTCTGCATTTACAGTTCATCTTAAATTATATAAAACTACTTTGTTCGGAGTCTTTAGTTTGTAATCTATACTTTTGTTGCATTTTGTGATCTGTCTGCGTAAATAAATTGTTTAAATAATTAGGATTCTTTTTTAATCTGAACTTATTTAGTTTATGAAGAATTTTTTAATATATAAACATTTTTAATTATAATAATCAAATCTCATTTATTTATCATATTTTTATTTATTCACAATTAACCACATATGTTACATATATAAAATAAAAACTCGTATAGGAGAAAATTTTAATATATTATCTAAATTAACTTTATTTTCTTTTCTAATTTTCTTCATACATGTACGAGGATATTCTTAAGGAATGAGCTATATGCACTTTATATTATAACTTCATACATATATTGATTATGCATGTGGTTATTTTGAGTGTGTACGTTTAGTTAGAAAACCATCAAAGATAAATAGAACACAATATTATTGAGCTTGTGGTCGTGGTCATATTTTACCCACTACTTGCCTCTTGTGAGCTTTAATTTATTATTAGTTTTGTGTTTAAACAATAGAGACCTTAAGCCAGTTGCTTTTGGTATGATGATAGCCTTTATTTTAGGTGGATCCAACTATATTAATAACAATAAATGTCAAAATCTTATCCTATTTTTAAAAAATTTCTAAAAAATCAGTGATGGAATCACAAATTTGATTTCTTCACGATAAATTTTGAAAGTAAAAATCATAGTCATACTATAGATAATAATTTTATCTACAAATTATTCTATGCAAACTAACGATATATAATTAAAATTATTTAAAGAATAAAACTATAAGAGTCAATTTAAAATAATAAAAATAAATTATATGGACAACATCAATTTGTTTGGAAAAATAATTTGTATAAAATTTTTGTTCTTAATTATTTTGTATAGAGATAAATTAATATAAGTAATAAAGTTTGAGAGGCCAAAAACTAAACGACATTTATAAATCAATATATTTAACTTTTAAAGATAGATGGTTCAAAGTATAAAAAAGAGTATAAAATGGGGTAAAATGTTAGACTTTTAAAGTTGTGAGGTCAGAAGTAAGAAAAAAACTAAAAGTTGTCAGTTGTGAGGACACGTGGCAAGGAATTTCAAGATTAAATTGTAAAAGGGAATGAGCTGGCCTCATTCATACCATTAATTTGCTGTTGAAAAGATTCCATAACGGCTAATTTTTAATTAATTTAATAATTTAAATAATAATTCTTATGTTTTGGCCGTTACCAAATATATATTATTTGATAAGTTGGATAAGTTTTAAAGTTGTCCAATAATTTAGTAATTTATTCGAATCAATAAGAAAATATGGTAATAAAATACTTTTATTGGAAAAACAAAAAGATTATTAGTTTTATTCTACATTTTTACTTATGAAGATTTTTTTCAAAAAAAATTGTATTATCTCAAAAATAAAGTAAAAAAATTTAGGAGTTTATGACATAATAAGATCTTATTTTAATTTTATAATATGAACTTTTTATTATTATAAAAAATTTATTCCACAAACTCATATTCACGTAAATTTTATTTAATATAAAACACTCTAATCCATAATATTCTAAAAATTTTAAACTCTATTTTATATTATTAATTTCTTTTGCATGTATATTAACCTTAAAATGATTGCATTAAATTAATTTCTTGTCCTCATTTTTCTAGAATATGAATTAATTATTTCTAGATTTATACGCACACACACGCATATGCACACATGACCGTTTCCTTTAATTCTCTACCGTAGTAAACCTTTTCACAAATACATGTATTATCGCCTTCATTTTTGCAAGATTCTCTTGAGCAACTTCTATTTTGCCTCTTAGGCCAATTGCCTCTTTCTAAGACAACAATTTTTTTTTATAACTTTAAAATTTTATCACCATAATATGAGAGAACATCACATAATAATTTTAAGCTATTTTAATTATTTCAATAGGATCAGCAACTATTTCATGCAAATGAACAAATTACATTTTTATTAGTGAATATATAAAACTTCAGGGATCTGGATGTTATTATCCCAAATATAATTTCTCTTTCTCCTGGCAACATTCACGCTGTCTTAATAAATCTATGGCAATTTGGCAATTAATGGAAGAAACATTGAGAAATGCAACAAAAATCTTAACCATTAAAGTATCCAGCAAAAGGGGCAACTACATCCTCTCTTTGCTCTTCAATTTATGGTAAGATTTTTTTCTTTTTCTTGTCTTTTCTTCTCTTCTCTAATTCTCATTTCAATCAAAATCAGAATCCCATCTATTATTCTCTCTGCTGTAATTTCAGGTATTTTCTTTTCTCTTTCTGTCTCTAATCTCTATATCAAACCCTGAAAAAATAACGTTGATTAGTTTCTAATCCCTCTTATTTTGTAATGTTATAATGTTGTTAGTGCTTAATTGCACTAACAATATGATTGTATTAATTAACATGCGCTTATATTGCACTTGTTAAAAGAAGAAACAAATTTAAGTTTAATTATGTTATTTATATACTCAAACAATGAAATTATTTTATTTATATTAGTTGTTTGTTTGATTAAACGATAGAGTTGACTGATTTTTCTAAATAAATATACACACGATAAAATTAATTTTATTGAATAAATGCACAAATTATTTAACATGTCTCTCCATTTTTTTTTTTAGTGAAAGTTACCTATTTAAATCTCTATGAAATTGGCTCAATATTATCAAACGTAATGTTTTAAAAAAAATTGTTTTTAAAAAATTATAAATATATAAGTTATCATGTCTTAAAAAATATAAAAATCATATTTTTCACTTTTAATCAGTATATGTATACCCAATATTATTCAGTATCCTCAACATCTCCAATACTTTCTCTTAATTTTTCGAACTATTACTCATCAGGCATTATATTGTTTGATCCAAATCATGAAATTTTTCAATGGTATAAAATATTTTACAGTTTAAACTCTGTTCACATTAAAATTGAGAAAAAATTTTATTAAGATTTTAATTAAAATTTGTGCGCATGCGCACACACACATATATCATTTATAAATAATTGAATGTTATAAAATTTGAATTTGCCGTTTTAGACTACTATTTAGTAGATATATGTATAATGTTATTTAAAGTTATACAATATTTTTTAATGTCAAATTTAAATTTTATAACGTATCAATATTACTCTTTTTTTTTTTGTTGGGCAGAAGATTATCATAAAATTCCTAATGATCGGTTCATCATCATTGCACACTCCTATGTCCACCTCCATCAATGGAAGCACAAGAGAACTCTTCAGGCAGAAATCTGCAGCACTTTTCCTCCTGGATTACGATGAACAACAGACGCTAAGTTATCTTCGTATGGGAGTGTTTGCTGTGAATCTTATCGTCCAAAAATCGAGTCCCATTATGATCGTGACTTGCGTGCTCGATGGGATTCTTCAATGGCCGATAACGAAGGATTCCCCAGTGATTCGCGTCGGGAAAAGAAGCTTTGCGTTTGCAATGCCGGGACTCCTGTACGGGCTGCAGTTCCCGATTGCGTCGTGTGGAGAAGACATGATGGATTCGCTGGAGAGAGTTTTCATGAAGTTTGCTTACTACAAAGATCTTAAGAAAGAAGATGGTAATGTTTGCTATTTCCTAGCTACTTACATATATTTTCTCACTCATTTTTCTTTATTTAAGTTCCATCTTTCGTTTTCTGTTATATATGAAGGAATTAAGGGAATAATATGATTGATTAGGTTTCTTGCTCTTGAAGTAAGAGTAAGAGATTTAGGGATCAAATCTTCTTCATACTATTTTCAAGGAGTACTCTTAAATATATTAATACGGACTCTTATTTTAAAGTTTTGGATAAAGCCAGTAAATAACAATACCATGATGTATAGCTACAAATAATAGTTGTATATAATGTTGAAGTACATTATACTTGTGTCTTGTAAAGCGTAAATATCTACATTGAAAAACGTTTATGAACATGAAATAATATGAAAGCTTAATTTGTAAGGAGGAATCGAAGTGATTAGGTTTCTTATTTTAGAAGGAATAGGTTTCTATTCTCCTTTTATCATCCTTGAGGTTGAAGGGAAATTCTTTAATATTAATGTTGGTTGTTACCTAACCAGTTGAAGCTTTCGCTGAACCGTTTAATTAACTAATATTTAAATAAACAAATTCTTAATAAAAAAAATACAGCACCGAAGATTAGCATTAGAAGACATATTTAATTAAAGAATTATGGTACCATGTGAAGATAATTAATTGCTGTTATGTAACAGGTTATCCCTGGGCAGATAATGAACGCAATTTATGGTCTAAATCAAGACCAAAAATTGAAAATGTTGCCCACAAAACCTTATTCGATTTTGGCAAAGTTGCCGGAAAGTCACCGTCAGCCGTCGGCAACCAGACCTCCGGCTTCCTGAGAGCCATGCGTACCTCTGCAACAACAAAAATGGTCAGCAATGCCGTTTTATCAGGTTCTCTAAACCCCGCGCACATTGAAATTGAAGACATGAGGCCACAGCAAAAAAGAGACGATACAAACATTATTTTCCAGCTAGCCTTTCCTTCAATATCTGTTTTCAGTAATCTGATTGAAGCTGTTGAAACTTTTTGGGTGATTGCTTCTGGGGATTCTCATTTGTTGAAGGAGAAAAATGCAGCAGATGTGAAACAGTTAGTGGGTTTCAAGATTTGGAAATTGAAGCGGGAGGGAATGGTTGCTTTCTTGGAAAGATTGAAATGCAAATGAGCTTGTAGAACTCATGCAGATGTCTGTATTTTGAAATACGAATTTGGTATCAAAACAGCACCGATTTGGTGCAAATGACATTGATTTATACCAAATGAATATCTTATAAAGTGCAGATATTAGCTCTTGAAAATTTCTTTCAGTTTGTATAAGTATGTCATCAAAAAGTAACATCTAAATTTTAATGATACATAATTCAGATACACGTTTACTTGAATGCCAACTAAAGAAGACTACAATTTTCTTTCACTTAAACAGATGGGACATGTGAAAGCTTATATTTCGGATTACAGAAAATAGACAATGAAGCCAACATCATTTTCTTGGAGTCCGGCGGCAGTATAGACATCTATTGTTCTTCGGGGAACCACCTGGAGAAGCAAACACAAAAAATCAGTGAGAAAATTGAGCAATGAAATTGTAAAACAGCATCAGAGCATTTAGTTCTTCTTTCGGCTTCAACCATGGTGATTGATTTAATATTTTCTGTTGTATTTTTCCACGGTATACCTTGTTTATTCTTTGGTGGAGATCGAACACCTACTTGTATGATGCAAATTCCTTCGGAATAGCGGTAACATTCAATAATTTTTGTCTTGTCAGATAAAATCTGTTCACCAATCAGAAGCTCAATATCTTTAACTTTCTTTGGACCATCTTCTTTCTCTGTTAAAATCACAGCATGGAGAAAAAAACAAAAAAAAAAAAACTGAACATTACTAACAAAACCAAGCCCTGAAAATCTCAAACCAGATTCAAAACTACAAGATAACACTTACTAGGAAGATGATAGTGGAACACATCTGATCTCAGTTGACTCACAGTTCGATCTGAACGATAAAAGAAGGGCCCGATTTCAGATCCATCGAGTAGCTTAAATTTTACTTGTATTTCACCAAGGAAACAAAAGCAAAACATTTCAAGAGTCTTAGCTCTGGAATGAAAGGATAGATTTAGAACTTACTATTGAAAAAGAATTGCCTTCACAATATGATTTTCTTGTCAAAATTTTCCTTCTGAAGCTTTTTCCAGGAAAATGAATAACCAGTTTCGTTTTATCAGACTCATTCATAGCTGAAGATTCTACAAGAAAAGTCAATGGAAATTGTTAATAGACATTTAAATAATTGGTGGGAAATGTTTCCACCTCAGTGATATGGAAAAACATGTATGAATTGTGTAGTTTGCATATAATAACTCCAACTTGTCACAGAGACAGATATAAAATACATAGCAAAATCTAGCCAATATATTAATTCGCAAACTGATATATATTTATAAGAGAAGGGAAAGGAATTATTTGCTCTCATTTATTACATGATGGTTTCTGTAGGATCTAATTTGAACCTCTAACTTAGAACTCCTTAACAACGCCAAACCTGCACTCATTCACATTCTACCAACCGAAAACCCATTATCAGAAAAGAGTCTCACCTTTGCTTCTTTTAAGAATATGACACAACCCGAATAATATTAAAAAAAATAAATAAATAAATAAATAAAGCTACTTTAATCACAACTGCAAAAAAAAATTATTTTTAAAAAATATCAAAGTATTTAAAATTTAATATTTTTTTAAAAATATATTACCAAAAAAAGTAAACCAAAAGTCTCTCGCCAATTCAATTCAATGTGAACAAGATTTGAATTCTATATCTTTTATTTTTTAATAGATCAATAAATTTAATTAAATACTTTTAATTATTGTATTTTTAAAATTAAGTTGAAACACAATAATTTTAAACATATTTTAAATTGAATAACAATTAATAAGTTTTTACCATAGCTTTCTCAGCAACCAAACAGAAAAACGTGATCTTACAAGTAAACAAACCTTTTGGCCATTGAGAAATTACAGAGGATTTGAGCTGAACCACAGTTTCTTCAATAGAATGACTGAAAGGCTTCAGTTCCATTACATAGCTCAAATTTCAACTGTATGAACTCTTCAATTTTAATCGTACAGCTACTGAACATCTTCAATTTCTAATTTCACTCTGTTTTTTTTTTAATCCTTTTTTGGTCCATTTTCCCGAGAAAACTACATTTTTCTGAAGAGGGTTTAATAGATGATTACATACTTCCTAGAAGCTGTATGCGACTTTTGACTAATTTCATACGCGCAAATTCGGGGGAAATTTCTTCGACGCCATGAGGAATTTACCATTATTTACAACGTGGCAATTTAAAGACCGTTAGATCAAGGATGTTTTAGACTTCACCTTTGATTTTAAACTAGTGCGTCCAGAATAGGATTTTAAAAAAATCAAAAATAATTTTAGAACTCTTTTTTGATAATTTTTATAATTTAAAAATAATAATTTCATCTTTGTACGAGAGAAAAAATTGTCAAATATAAGGGCTCCACTCATTAATTTTGTTATTATACCACACAATTAGGTTCCAAGAGGATAATAACAATTACATTCCTAAAGTTTAGCAAAGTTATGAACAAGTACATAATTTGTAATATTTTTTAATCAACTAATAATATTTTTATCCCTACATAAGATTGGCAATTTTCGACACCATCTATTTACTAAACACATACGGGTTTAGAATAATTTAAAATGATCCGATTAATAAATAAATTAAAATAAATTGACAAGATTAATAATTATGTCAGACTCGAATTTCTAAATTTTGATACGTGAATAATCCGTTTACAATACAATTAATTATTAAATAATTATTTTATATTAATTTCTTTATAATTCAATATATTTATTTTATATTTGTCACATTTTAAAAATATTTAATTATATTTTTAATATTTTAAAAATTATCTAATATAATTTAAAATAAAATTTATTAAGATTTGTATAAGTAATATTATGAATGTTTAAGAATATATATTAAAATATATAAAAAATTATGTTAAACCAGTAATACAATTATTAAATGAGTCAAATTTTTAATGTTTAAAATGTTTATTAAATAAGTTGTATTGGTATTAGTTTAAAATATATTATATTTTATTTTGAATGATATGAATATATTAACTCGAATTGCTACCTCAATTTCTACGCTTGAAAGAAATAAAAAAGATTATTTATATAATAATAGAAAATTGAAGGATCTGAATGTTATTATTCTTATAAAACAAAGTGTAATTTGCAACTGCAATTTCTTGATTTCTTAGAAATTTCTGCCACGATTGTGGAAATATGTAAGCAGTACAAGTCCAACCTGGATTTCTCGATTTCTTGGAAACATAAAAGATAAGAGATTATGCTAAAGTGTATTCGCATTACCATATACTCTCCCTAACCGTTACAATTTTTTAATTTTTTTTCTAATTTTTAATTTTATTCTGTTTTTAAAATTATTATTCTACATTTTGTTGTAAACTATTACCTCAAATTATAAATAAAATAAATATAAAAATACAAATAATATTTGATTATAACTCACAATTTACTTGCTTTGATTTCTTTAAAATTAGAAATAATATCTGAATTCAATTATTGAATATAATTTTTCTATTTAATAGAAGGGTCCTTGATTCAATTCAAGGATAATAAACTCAACACAATATTGTACATATATATAGTATAAATTTGCTGAGTAAAAAACTCATTAATATCAATATGTAATAAGTGCGTAAAAAGTTTAAGTAAACTTTTTTTAATAAAAATGGTGTTAAATCTATTTCATCTACAACACTTTTAATTTTTTTTATATATAAACTCGTAATAAGTTATAAATCAAAAAATTAAAAAGGGACAAACCAATAGTTCCATAAATTTATATATATTTTTAGATTACTTTGTAAATTATTAGATTACTTTGTAACATCTTCTAAACATTTTAATTTAATAATATATGAATTAATTATGTATTAATTATATGTGTTAAATTTAATTTATATTATTAAAAGTGTTTATACGTAATAATAAAAATATAACATTATCGATTGTTTTTCATAAAAAAATTATATAGTACAACACCAATTTTTTTTTCTTAAAATTCTTAATTTTCGATTGCATTTCTTAAGCTTTATTTATACAACCAACTAGTTGTGAATAATTCTTCATTTTGAGATTGTTTGAATGAAATCTTGAATTATGATTAAATAGTTAAAAATTATAACAAAATTATTAACAATAATATATTTTGGTCTATTAAATTGTTTGAATGAAAAAGAAAATGATAATTTAATATATTTACATAATTCAATACAATGACAGATATGATAATAGAGTGACAATTACAGCACTTAAATATATTTAAGTAACTCGATAATAACAAAGTGAGATTATATAGAAATTATATAAATTTTGATCTAAATAGATATTACTGGCCAACGAACAAGAGTGTTTGTTATTGATTTTGAAATTTACACCAACGGCTTCAATAACACAAACCTTGGAAGCTAAAAAATTTCAAAGCATATGATACAACTGTATGCACGCTATCGGTGCCCAAGAAATGGTATTACGAATTTGCGGTTGTTATATATCTGAGGGTTCAGAGTTGGAAGATCCGTCACTTTTCCTACAAAGAGGAGTTAACAGTTCTTCTCTCTGCAACAAGCATAACCACCCACTTCCATGGAATCCCAGGATCCAAAACCAGTGGTTTTAATCACGGGATGTTCTCAGGGAGGAATTGGTCACGCGCTGGCACGCGCGTTCGCCGCCAACGATTGCCGGGTGGTGGCGACCAGCCGGTCGAAGACGACTATGTCAGACCTGGAACAAGATCCCAGATTCTTTGTGCAAGAATTGGACGTTATGTCTGAACAAAGTGTGCAGGATGTTCTTTCAAATGTTCTCGAAAGGTTCGGAAAAATTGATATTTTGGTGAACAACGCTGGGGTCCAGTGTGTTGGTCCTCTTGCTGAGGTTCCTGTCTTTGCTATGGAGAAAACCTTCAACACCAATGTTTTTGGTAATTTACATCATTCTTTTTCTCTCTTTCATATTTTTTTTTTAATTTTCTGGTATTTTAACCAATAACAGAAATTTTCTCTGAAGTCTTCTCTTCTCCTAATCCCTATGGGAAGGAGCTTCTATGTTGAAGAAAATTTTGTGCTCATTGGTAGTTACGGAAACAGTTGAGGAGATTAATAAATTTAGTTGTCCATTTGGTATTACTAATCTGAATTTTTGTCCAGCAGTAATGTGCTCCTGTTGATTGGAGTCCCTGGATTGAGTTGTGGTAGCTAAAACATGATTTTTTTTTTTTTTTGGTCAAAATTGCTTGAATTTCTTTAGACATACTCTGAGATCTGTGAGGTAGAGTTTGAATTGTTAACATTGGGACAGAGTAATGTGAAAAATTGGTTGGTAAAGCACTCACAAAACCAGCGTTTATGTGTTAGAAATTTCATATTTTGATAGCTACAATTCTTTAGTCCCAGAGATGAATGGAAAACACTATTGTCTTTCTTTATAGATTCCATATATGGAAAATCATGGTAAAGTCTTCAGGAAAAATTGTCTTTTCAACAGTGAAGTTTTGAGTATCGATTATATAATCTCCACCCTTCTATCCTTGTATTCTTTATTAAGGTCGAGAAAAGGGAGATTTTTTCCCTTTTTCGGGCCAGAAATTATAAAAGACTATTTAATAACTTCAAATGTTCGGTGTCTCATCTTATATGTTTGGTCATAGTAGCATTTACCATGGAATATAGCTCCTTATGCTCTCTGTCTATACACAATCTTCATTATGTTGCAGTCTCTAGTTATTTGTGAACGTTTGATCCCCTTACTTCCCTATTATTTTTCTGTGTCAATGAATTAGTGCTGCAGACTGTTTTTCGAGTTGTACAAGTTATTTCACTGAGTGCTTTGTTTTCTTTGAGAAGATAATAACATAACCAGTTGTACAAGTATGTATTTGCATAATAACAGACATGCCAAGATGCACTTTTTTTTCCCCCTCAGATAGTAACCCTTACATGCACATAGGTCCAATGAGGTTGGTTCAAGCTGTTGCTCCCCACATGGCATCTAGGAAAAGGGGAAAGATTGTAAACGTTGGAAGTGTTACTGTTGCTGCTCCTGGACCTTGGGCCGGTGTCTACACTGCATCAAAAGCTGCTCTTCATTCACTGACTGATACCTTGAGGTTAGTACATTATAAATACTTGCGTTGATCTTTCATACCGGTAATCTTGTTTAAGGTAATAACATCTGGTCCCTCAATGTTAACTTTTATCACAAATACAGATCTAGCTTGTCCATCTGTAACAAATAGGTCCCTGACCCCTATTGTCCATTTGTAAAGTCATCTAAAAAATTATAACACAATTCCCTTTTTATACAACTACGTTTTCTTTTGCATGTGGGTAGTATTTTCCATTGGTGCATCATTACAGAAATTCTAAGACAATAAGAATAAGCATTGGCTAGGGAGTAACAGCATATTTGATTGTTTGAACAGTGACTTCTCGTACTATAGGAAGTTTCTACCCGCTTTGGCTTAAAATCAACCGGTCAGATCATTATTTGGAATGACGAATGTCAAACATGCAACAAATATAATAACTACGTTTTCAAAAGGTAGCTTTATTCTAATGTAGATGTATCCTGCAGATTGGAACTCGGTCATTTTGGGATCGATGTAATCAACGTTGTTCCAGGGGCTATCAAATCAAACATCGGAAACGCTGCCATAGCCAGCTACAACCAGATGCCGGAATGGAAGTTATACAAGCCATTCGAACATGTTATCAAAGAGAGAGCATATTTTTCCCAGACAATCAAATCAACTCCTGCAGAAGTGTTTGCAAAAGATACAGTAGCTGTTGTACTGAAGAAAAATCCCCCGGCGTGGTTTTCCGCTGGCCATTACTCTACAATCATGGGAATCATGTATCATTTGCCCCTTTTTGTTAAAGATTTTATCATGAAGAAAGCAATGAAATGTTGAATCCTGCATTTCAAGTTGCATTTTTCTACCTCATTACTTGTGTTGATGGTATTTGATGAACGCATTTGTTCGATTATTGTCAACATCTTCTATATATATTTTCTCATCTCTGAAAACCCATTTTGCACATACAAAATTTTGACTCAGGAAACAGATTGCTGTCGGAAAACAAATTTAAATTGACTCTACTTGACCTAACTTACAAAAACAAATTATCTAAGAATGGGGAGGTTGGCCATAAAAGACCATTCCAGGCGGCTGAAGTGGCCGGAAACTAGGAGGTCCCGGAGGTTGCCGTTTTATTATTGGTAGCTGCTGCTGATTCAAAGGCGCCTGTTGCTGAGCCAACGGGATTTGTTGTTGTTGATTCATTTGAAGTGGTTGCTGAGTCAAAGGAACCATTGGACTTACCATAGGTGGTGGCGGAGGACCTGCTGGCATGGGTGGGATGCTATTGAACCCATATGGGGTCATGACCCCGCCTGGCGGCCCCAAATACTGTTGGGGAGAGGGGTTAGGGAGTAAGTGATATTGAGCTTGACTGCTCGGGGCTTGGTTCGGCAATGACGGTTGGGGCATCAAAACTGTTTGATATGAATGATTTGGTGGACCAGCGAGTGACTGAGCCGGCATAAATATATTGGGATCTGAAACTGGCACCAGCTTTTCAGATTTCGAAACTGAATCAGTGAAAGAACTTGATACACTAGAAGCCTTCACTAGACCAGCATTCTTTGCCTCTTCAGCTGCAAATGTGGAGAGTACTGA
Source organism: Azadirachta indica (assembly GCA_022749755.1). Lineage (NCBI taxonomy): Eukaryota > Viridiplantae > Streptophyta > Magnoliopsida > Sapindales > Meliaceae > Azadirachta > Azadirachta indica. Next base: position 7,578,891 of record CM040447.1, read on the forward strand.
ATGCATGATCATTTGAGAGGAACTAGAAGCCGTAAGCTTGTCTGCAACCTCAGCTGCAATGGCAGCAGCCGTCCTCTTAGGTGTCTGTGCTGCTACTGCATTCATATCAACTGAAGAGATAGTTGTCATAGATAGTTTTGGTATATAATCTTCATCATTCAGTCGCTTACGCATATTGCAGGCTTCCTCTGCCTGTGCCTGAGCTACCTAAAAAGATGAAAGTCATATAGTGAAAGAAAACGTTTAGAACATGTTTTTGGAACACTAGAACAAAATGGTGGTAAGATTTCGTGGTGAAATGAAACAGATATGCAATCAGACTAGTAATTGTCCATTCACTTGAAAGACCAGATTCAACATAGTTAATTTTCTGTTTGACACTTCTACATTGCATGAAAAGACATAATTCATGCCACTATTTCATCAAAACTCATTAGGGATATTAAAGCAGGAAAAACATTTTGAGGCATACAGTTACAAATGTACCTGCATCTGAGTTCGAACATCCTCCAGTTCAGATTCCTGAAAACATTTCAAAATGAACTTTGAATAACGAAAACTTGATTCATACACAATAGCGATAAATCCCAACTCATTGCAATCAGAAACTATTTTGCATTTGAAGCAAAAAAAAATGATGGGATACTCAGGTACCTGTTCGTGGAGAGCTTCTTTTAACTGAGATACAAGTGCTACTCTACTTGCTTCAACTGATTTAAGTTTCTCAATACACTGTTTTAATAGATTTTCTTCCTCTTCTAGCTCTTTGGACAAAGTTCTTCGCTTTGGATCTTTCGCTGCAGGACCAAAAGAAAGAGTTTGGACAACTAATCTTTCCGAGAATAAAGGCATGAAAATATGTAACAATGAAGTTGCTAAAATATTTCCTAACAACAGAATAAATCCACCAGATAAATTTCACATGATCATTGACTCACCATTAGTACAGGCAATATCTACATCTTTCTCCATCTTCCTCATGCGATGAACTGCTGACTTGCATTTAGCCATCTCTTCCTCTTCACTGGATTGCTCGCTGAGCACCAAGTGATACGCTGAAACTATTTTTTCAGCCGCACCCCCAATTGATAATTTCTGGTGACCAAAGCAATAATAATGACAATGAGCTAATATTTTAAACACACTAGAATGACAGGAAAGGATGTAGAAGTATTATTTGACAAAGAAATAATTATTCAAAAAATCGGAAGTCAAAGAAAGTAATCTTCACAGAACAGAAAGATAAAATAAAGATCAAAATGTCCCTGTTCTGACCGTTCTAATGGATCGTGAATCCCGTTTGACAATTCTGACAGAACGTGATCGTTTCTTGTTGCTGATCTCCAATGGCGGAGGCACTTCTCCACCAAGCATTATTACTTTAATGCTCCGTGCACGAGATCCAAACACTCTTCTTTCTTCCCATATATTAACCTATAAATTTGTAAAATCCAGTTAAACATGCTTAACGGGTGAAGTATCTACAAAAATAACATAAGACTAGCTTCTTTGAATAAAATGAAGTAACTGATTACTGAAACTCCCGACTAATCGCCCATTCATAGTTAACAGAAAGCAGTAGGAATTAAGAATGCAAATATTTTTAAAGAATTTATATGACAAAAAAGGAGTCATCAAGCTAGATCAATTACGAGGTGTAAGAACATAATCCAAAAAGCTTACCAATCTAGAAACCACATTCTTCCCAATATCATCACCTTTCTCGACAACATCTTTGAGAGCTGCAGGAAGGACTTTCCAAAATTCAGTAACAAACTCATTCCCCTTACGCTTACTGTTCTGCAAGATGTCATTTGCAAGATACAAAAGGGGAACTTTCTGTGCCATTTGAGAACTGTGAAACTGTTTTTCCCATGTTGCAACAACCAGTTCTGCTTTGCTCCGGTGAAATATACACCAATGTGACAAAGCTATGTACATAGTTAAGGTAACCTTCCATGGATATATAACCAATATGATCACTTTAGTGCCAAAAATAGCACTTTAACAATTAAACAAATAACTAGGTAGACTCAGAGGGATTATTACTCCTATAGATGACTCATGTAAGGATTTCATACACCCTGAAAATACACTGAGCACAGCAGAACAAAAGTTTTCAAAGTTGGATCCAATGAAAAATAGTTTACATACAAAGCAGCATGCATTTCAGCTAAATTTCACTGCAAAGATTTCCTCCTGTCTCTAATTTAGAGTTTGGGGCAACAAATCCATGTTTCTGACTTCTTAAGAAACTAGTTTGAAATAATTTTTAATCATATCAACAATCCACTAAAGTTTACATGGGCTTTGTGCAAACTCCACTTTGTTTTCCACTTTTTGTCAACCATCAATACTATCCCTAAATTCTAAGGTAGCATTGTCAGAAATCTGTTGAACTTAACAATGAGATTCTGACTGTAATTCATCATTCATGGATAAATATTGGCAGCCAAAGCTTAGATGGGCATATTAACAATTTAAGAAGTCAAAGAGAGGATCTGCCAACATAAACAGGCAGAAAGTAAAATCATTAAGGTCAAATGGCCTAGGACATGTAAAGAAAAATTAAAAAAAATAAACAACTTGCCCAGAAATTGTAAAAATGGAAACCAACAAGTAATTGCAATTTTTCATTCCTCTCGCCATTCTTACATGTACGTGAATCCACTCAAAATAGTTACTTTAATGCTCATTTTCATCATAAAAGGAAAAAGACTGGCACAATCTGCACTTACTCATTATCCCAACATTAAATTTCAGAACCATAACCCATTCATTCATCAATTTAAAAGTGGAGAAGTACCAAAATGGAAAATAAAACATATTGACACTTACCCCAACTTCTTGCCTGCAAATGAAGAGCACCAGGGATTGCCTACATGCATAATGGACATCTAAAAAGAAATGGCTCAATCTTAAGTATCCAGTTACATCATTTTTCTCCATAAGTTCATTGACCATGTTCTAAATAGCAGTGCTTATGACATAATAAAACCAATGCAATTAGAAAATAGTCAGCGAGGTGATCCATTTAAACTACCAAGATTCCACCATTTCATAACTATAATTCATTATGCTAGTCAAATCAAAAGGTGTTGGTGCAATCACCAAGAAAAACTTAACACATGTTCATAAATAGAATAATAGCCAAGAAAGCGTACAGCTATTCTAAATAAAACTTGAAAAAAAGACAAATAAAATTTAAAAAAAAAAAGGATACTTTCAATACACTGCTGGGTGCTGTTGAGCTTAGAGAGCTTCTCTGCAAGTATCTGTTCACTGAACACACTATTCATCCCACTGAAACCCGCAACCCACCTCAACAAAAACCTAATTTTATCGCCAAAAGGACTCAAAACTTTCAAACACCACTTGAATCAACCCAAAATTTGAATTTCGAACAAACCCGCAAAAATTTCAGCCAAACTAATCAAAGTCTAGATTTTGAAACCCAAGTACTAACAAATATACAAATCAAGAAAAGGGTATGCCCCAAATTGAAGAAATGCAGAGACAATCAGTGAACTGCATGTGACAAAAACCCTAAAAAGGGCAAAAACCAGTCAGAAAACTTACAAGCCCAAAACGACGACGTGTTTACGAATTCGTAAGAACGTGAAAGTACAGTGTAAGTACGGGAATTGAGAGGATGTCAAAACCCTGGAAACGAAGAGATAAACGTTGCCAACGAGGAAGAAATGGAGGTTTTAGCTTTGAAAGACTGTTTAAGTTTTGGGCATTTGGCGCAAACTATGAAAGAAAGGAGGCGTTTGTCTAAACGCCGCACTGTGAACAGTACGCACCAGCCAAACAAGGAACAGAATCAAAACGACGTCTTATTAGTGTAAAATTTAACGTTTGAATAGGGATTCTACGGTACATCGTTTGTCAAACCGACTTTATGAATTTTCAAAATGTAATGATATTAATGACAAAAATAGAAATATAAAATAATTTATTTTATGTTAGTTAACATCCGGAATCTAGCTTAGTTTAATATTATTGTACATTATAAAATAAATGATATTTACCAATTAAATTATTAGAAGTTCTAGGAATTTTAAAATAAACTTGTAGTATATAATATAATTTTAAAAAAATAAAAAATAAAACTATTAAAAGTTTATTTTCCATTAAGCGGCGTTTGTTAAAACGACTACATGGAATTTCAAATTGTAATGCAATTAATGAGAACATAAAATAAAAATATGAAATACAAAATAAAGGAAATTAAAAAATATTTACTAATATTTGAGGTAATAAACAAATATTCCTTGACGTTTGAAAAAAACAATACTTCTCAAGTTTGATTAAATAAATAAATACCTTTGAATTATTATGCGGTCATAAAAAATGATAATTTAACTCTTATCTATTTAAAAAATATATTAATTAATAATTTTAACTCATTTATTAATACATAATAACAAATAAACTCTTATGACTTATTTTTTTAATAATTATGTATTCAAATATTTTTGATAATTAGTCTCTAAATTATTATTAATATTTTAAATAATTTTATTATTATTAGATTAATAATATTCAATTTTTTAAAAAATATTTGATTGTAAATTATATAAATTATTCTATTTATAAATTAATAGAGTTACGTATAAATTATATAAATATTCTCAAAATTATAAATAATATAATTCATGTAATTCAAATATTATTGGAGTTTTTTTAATTGATTTTGTTATAAATTAAGAATATTTGGTTATAAATTGCATAAATTATTTAAGTTATTTTATTTATAAATTAATATAATTATGTATAAATTATATAATTATTCTCAAAATTATAAATTATACAAACAATTAAAATAAATCCAAACTAATATTTCAATTTCCTAAATATATTATTTACAATATTTTTGATATATAAATTCTAAATATTCAATATGACATATTTATTTATCAAAAATATTTTCAAAATATAAATAACATAATTCATATCATCCAAATATTATTTGTAATTTATTCTAGTTGATTGTGTTATAAATTAATATAGTGATAATAAAATTATTTAAAACATTAATAATAATTTAAAAATTAATTATCAAAAATACTTGAAGACGTAAGTATAAAAAAATCATAAAGGTATACTGGTTATTATATATTAATAACAGTATTAAAATGGTTAATTAATATACTTTATAAATATATAAGAGTAAAATAATTATTTTTAATGACTGTATAGTAATTTAAGAAAGCATCTGTCTATTTAATCAAATTTATGAGGGCATTTATTTTTTCCTAAACATCAGAGGGATATCTGTCAATTTTCTTATAAAATAATTTATTTGTAGCTTAGTTTAATATTATTGTAATTTATAAAATAATTGATATTTACCAATTATATTATTGGAAATGCTAGGAATTTTAAAATAAACTTGTAGTATATAATAATTTTTAAAAAAAATACAAAAATATAAATCTTTAAGAGTTTAATAAAATGAATGCTATAGTGGAGAAAATGCATCAATATAAAATGTAAATATTTTTTTATTTAATATCATAAATAACTTCCAAAAAAATCTAACAAAACCAAATACTGTTAGCTTATCAAATTTCATGATTAAAACAAGGGAAAGCCCGCTTGGGATAGTGTTCAGAACCTAAAAATGGGAGAAAATTACACCCACCAATATTGAAGAGTAAATTTACAAAGCGTGTTATAATTGTATTAATGTTCGTTCCATCCAAAACTGATATGTCATATTAGTATTGAATATATCATGTACAAATGACACAGAAGTAATAATTCACCAAACCAAGCAGAAGCCATGCATTATAAGCAATCACATATCAAACTACAATCGAACAAAATCCTCGTAGGAATACTCTCACTGATTGACAATAAAATCTCCAAAATCTACAATACTCTCTACAAACAATTATTTTCATTCGGCAGCGGCTGTATGTAAAAATGAAGAACCACCGTGTAGAGTAGTATTTCAGTACAAAGCTGATATCAATTTCCAGTCTCTATTTCAAATGAGAATCATTTTTCTACAGTCACCACATTAACAAAAATTAAAGAATTTTTTTCTTCTTTTTTACTTTCAGTCGACAGTATTTTACAAGTGGATCGAGTTGCTACAATTATGCTTACTCCGAGAGCAGGGTTACACAGGCACCCGTCTGCCCCGGTACCTGTCAAAGAACTGCACACAAGAGGGGAAATAAGAAGCCAGTTGTATTATACGAAGCATAAATGTAAAGAGAATGGTTAAGACTGCAGGAAAATGACAGCATATTACTCAACATGATCACACATAGAAATCATGTGTGTGCGCATAGCCACATGAGTTCGATTATGAGGGGTTCTTAAACCAAATGTTTAATACAATTCCCATAATGGACATCAAACAGCAGAGGCATCAGATGTTCTACATATAACACAATATCATATCACACGACCTTAACAAAATAATCGCTAGGAAATGAACACACCACCATGCATAAACCCTAAAACACACAACTTCAACTTCCCTACCCCCAAATTTCTTTTACAGAAAGTTCGATAAAATCATATATTGTGAAGAGATAGGGCAGTTTCGAGTGCATTAAGTTATTGGTTCTTATCACAGTTTCCTTGCCTTTTTTAGCAATAAGAAATTTACCATGTTGTTTCACCTTTAAATCAAACCCCAATTTTAAATCGCTGAAGACCCCCAAAAATACATGTTTTTCTTCTCTTTTCCATCAAAAAATTTCATCCAAACCCCACTTTAGATCCAATATACAGTTGCTGTCCAGCAACATCCCAATATCAACTAAAGAAACCATCAAGATCCATTAGAAAGGCGCCTCAGAAAAATTTAAACACCAAAAAAGGGCATTAAACAAGATGTTCACTTAAGTCCATGAACCTCATCTTTTAATACTCAAAAAAACACTTTTCCTTATTTGTTATTGAAATGAAGCTTGCTTGACTGATATTACAAGCACATGATCACTCAAAATACAAAATGCAACATACTACTTTGCACACTTATTTTATAGAATGCAGAAGCCAAGCACGAACAGATAGTAAAGGCATTCTTGCATTTCTTTCTCTATTTCTGATAACAACCCTTAGACTAAAATGACTTCTGGGAATTCAATTCTAATGGCCATTTCTGAAAAAATTCCATATATGAAAAGTAATAAATTGAGCTTCAGATTAGACGTACCGATCTGACAAATGGTTGCTGGAACAGCCAACCAAGAATAGGTATCCTCTGCAAGAAAACAGCCAGTGTAGGCCAGAAGCCACTGCACAAAAAAAGAGCATCAGCAACTTCAATTCATCAAATGAATGAATGAACGAGAGTAACAATGTGAAAGATTCTAGTAGACCTGAAGAGTACAATGAAGCCATATGCCTCCAGAATCATTCCAAAAATTGGCCATCCTATGACAACAAAGAAGAAGCCAAGACCAAAAGAGATAGTTCCCTGTACAATCAACAGAAGCACAAATAGTTTAAAGAAATGAGCAGGTGAATAGTGTAAATGCACAGGACAAGCAAGTCCATGACTGCATGCTCACGAGGGCAGAGAGAGGAGACACACACACACACACACAAAACAAACCTTAAAATTTTGACGTTTCATGAAAAATTGCACGGTGGACTTCAAACCAATAGTTAGAGATACCCCTGAGAAGAAGAGGATCTAAGGCCACCCAGGAAGGCCACTGTTAATCAAATATCATTTAAATAAAATAAAAAGAAAAAGAACATATAGGAAAATGAAAACATGAAAAAGAGAACTTAATAATAACAACACTTACATTTCCCATGGCAAGTAATCCCTTATCAAAGAGAAAGATGACTCCCAAGAATGTGAAAAATATGCCAAATCCTGTCAACCCAAGCCCGATCTCTGTTCCATTTCATAATAGCAAATATTAAAGGGTGTAAAACGTAAAAATCTTTCAAGTAAAAAGGATGATAGCAATCACTTCTAAAATTGCTACAGGCATATACCCCCAATTAAGAGAAGCAACATGAAGTAATTATATATAAGATAGAGTTTCAAGAACTCATAAACACTTTTGGCTGAATGTACGTCAATATATTGCTTTACTACCACCTTTTCTTTCCCTAAGTAGTTTGTAAAGTCAATATCAAAAACCACCATAAAACCAACAGGTAAAACATGATGTGTGATTCCTTCATGTCATGGATTAACTTACAACACTGAATCGCATTTTGTAACTTTCATTAGTGTACAGAAGTACGATGACATCGTGAGTATAACCAAAGTCAATGATTTGAATCCTACAACACTCCACTAAGTAGTCATTCCACTAATGTTGCTCGCAGAAATCATTTTAATTTGAATTTTAACAGTGTCTAGAAATTCATCTTACAGCATTATAGTATCATGCGTTCCTCCCATGTTGGGCCCAGTTCAGAATGAAACACAAACAGACGTAAATCAAACTTGGCCATGTTGGCTTGGCACCATTTTAACACCTGTGTTATTCTTTTATAATCATAGCCATAATATCAACAGAACCATTTGGCATATCAGACACGGTCACATCAACCATTCAACTGCTGAAGCTCAGTTTACATCATAGTTCTGCATATGATTGTCCAACACACTTTCTACCCCAATATAACATTAGTTAGTATTTAATTATTTCATCAGTCTAAAAGATTAAGTGATCTAATGATCTACTAAATGTGTTAAATGATTGTCCGCATTCTGACACTTCAATTTAACTACTGTTCAATTTTTGAAGTATATTTGTTGAAAATTCCCAATACTAATATGGTCATAGAAGCTCAAACAAAATGAATCCAAGCTACATATTAGACCTTTCTATTTCTGATGATGTAGAAAACTATCAGTGCAAACAAGCAGATATGTGTACATAACCAACTCCCTGCACCGAAAGAGAAAATAATAATGATAACAAGGACCAGGGAGGTGTTGACAGGTTAAAATTGAACAGACCATGCATCTGTATAAAAAGCATGTTAACAATTACTTCCACCCACAGAGAAAACTATTTATAGTCCTAGTCCATGAGTGGATGCAAGTCAAATTTTTGAGATAATTACTGCAGTTGGATGCAGAGAGAAGAATGAAAACAACCTTCAAAAAAGTACTCCAATGATCATGTCAAAAGAGTCTAAAATACCAAACACATTCCAAGATCTTTCCATACAATGTCCTTCATGGCTACAACTATTGAAATTTCAAGTTCTTTCAACCAAATCACCAATAAAGACAGGAAGCAAAAAACATAAAATCACTAAAAATGGCTTAAGTTAGGGAAAAGAATCTTGAAAATAACTAACAAATAGTTCCAAAGCAAAATTATGCCGAATTTGCATCCATTTGCGTCTACAATTTTTACATTCAATCAATTCTTTTCTCAGCAATTTCTAGGGATTTCATGTTTAAACAGATACAAAGATCTAAATCAAATGCATCACAAACATCAATAAAACAGCAAAAGAGGAAACGCTGACTCACTTTTTCGGTCATTCATTTCAAAGGAAACCATTGTGTCGACGATTCAATTACTTTCAGTTTCGCTGCACGCAAAGGAAAACCAAATCAAGTTAGGGTTTGAGCACTGAAATTCGTCCTAATTAAAGATCTAGAAAATTACCTTACTAAATCTCTGGAAAAAAATCGAACTCAATTCGATCTACTCGTGCCTACGAATTCTACACCGAATCGCACAGTGCAATCAGTTTAAAATGAAACTAACAAACGATGCAAGAAATCGCTGTTTGTTTCCCAAGAAAAATCACAGAAATGAAAAAATTGAAATGAGAATTATTTATTTATATTTGTTTGAGAGGATACCTTAGTGTGTTGGATTTGCGCGGAATGGAAACGGTGACGTTTGGGAGGCGGAAGATTACACGGCGGTGGCGGGCAAGAATGTCATTTAGGTGGGGTCTGGGTTCTCCGCGTGTGAAGTGAGTCGACGGTTAAAGATGGAGAATTTGGAAAAGTAACCCGTTTAGTATTCTGTTTTGAAATTACCCGTGGCTTACGAGAAGTAATCTTGTAAAAAGTAAAAGACCAAAATGCCCATAACATAATTATAAATAAAAATTACTTTTAAAAAATCAATATTTTCTAATTTTATTGTAAAAATTACTTACAAGTTTCAGTACGAAAACTTTTAATATGTATACAGTATATATATAACCCGAGTTTTATTAATCTATTGTTTAATAGATTTAAGTATTTTTTAATTTTGTATTTTATTATGTGACTATTTTCTTTGTTTTAATGTTACAATCCTACTAATATTACCTATATTAATTATTATAGCACACTTTCAAACATATACCCTGAGGTAGAGGGGTTCTATTAGAAATTTTGAGAAATTTCAATAATACATGGGAAGTGCTACTAGTTTGTATACAGTCAATAGGGCTGGAAAATGGGCGTGAGTTCTTTCACCATCAGGTCTGAGAGCATTATGTGACTAATTTAAATATTAATACTTTTAATAAATAGATTATTAATCTATTCATCCACGTATGCATTATACATGTTATACCTCAATGTTACTTTTTTCAAAAAAAAAAAAAACATATGTAGTCTTTATCTTCTATTCTAAAAAAAAAAAAAAGACAGAATTATTTACACAAGTTTTTATATTAAATATAAGCCGTTAGATTTAATTACATTTAACAGTTACAATTATATATGACCATGTGATTAATGTATAATTAATGCATTTATAATTAATGTATATATTAAATGTAATTTTAACCATTGAATATGTTTAGATTCAACGACCTACATTTGATATAAAAAATTGTGTGAAAAAAAAAAGACACTTGACCCTATATATATAATATTTGTATTATCTAACTGAATTTGTATTATTTAATTGGAAAAGACATGTAGTCTTATTTTGAAATGGATTGGTTTGTTTTAAATGACTTATCAAGATCAAACCTCTTCATTTAATTACTATAATAAAAAGGGAGTTATAAAGAGATATATTATAAATGAAAGGTTATAGCCATAAACAAATCACAAAATTCTTCATACGTTACTTTTATCTCCCACCATCTCCCTAAAACGAAGTTTTGCATAAATTCTTCATATTTTATGCATAAAATAAAATCTATGTTGTTTTATTAATTTGCAAGAAGAAAAATAGTATTTTTTAGTAGTTTTATAACGTTTAAGGTATTCAAGTTTGGTTTCGTCAATGCGCAACGCAAGCAAAACAGTTTCATTGTTTTTTTTGTTTTTTTGATGTCTATTTACTTAACTCGTGTAGATCGGAGTCAAATAACAAATCAATGAAAATGACTTTTAGAATGTGCCTTGAAGCATACATTTTATAGTTTTCTCTTTTATTTTTGAATGTATAAAATATTATAATTTTTTTTCCTATTAATTTGAGTTTAATTAAGGAATAACCTTCTATTGGTATCATAATTAAGCTCGTCCTTATGAGTTTGCTTTTAAATCTAAATGATAGATCATGTCTTACCGTTCCATATATATAGTTGATTTGTCCTTTTTAAGATGTGCCACCTACAGAAATACTAAAACAACAATCATAATTGATATTTATTTATGAGTTTAAACTTACAAGTAGTAATTTTCTTAAATTCAACTAAAATTTATCTACCTTAATGCTGAGGATTCATGCTTTCTAATTTACTTATTGCAATACAATTTTTTTATTTATAGGATAGATATTTCGTTCTTTTAATATAAGCTTTCTAATTGAATTACGAAAGAGTTTTATGGCAGTTTATTCTAATAATATCTTAAGGTTCGTTTAATATAACTTTTCAAGTAAATTTTTTTTAGTAGACCTTTTGCTAGTAGAATTTCTATAATAAAATTTTTATTAATCGACACAAATGATTTTTGAAAAATTACTTTAATAAATAAGTTTCTAAATTTTAAAAAAATAATGTAAAATTTTTAAAATAAAATAAAAGTATTTTACATAAATTTTACCTTTTAAAAAAATTTGAAAACTCTACGACTAAAAATCCCAATTTTGAGCGTCTTCCAATTGAAGGAAAATAAATTTTTTAATTCTCAAAGACCCTTTTATAATTCAACCAAATGATAAAATTTGAAAAGAATTTTTACCGTTAAAAAATCATTTTTGACTAATGAAAAAATTAAATCAAATAGACACTTAACACTTTAAAAAATTGACTAATTAAGAATAGTACTACAAATAATAAATTTAAAATAACTTTATAAAATACTATTAATTATAAAAGATTGAATTTATTGATGCAAGATTTTTACTTACTCGCATTAGGGTATAACATGGGTATAGTGACAATTATGGAGGTCAATTAGTACGCACCCGGTCTATGTCTTTACTCAGTAGGGAGGGTGATTCGAAACTAACCCACAAGTTTAACTCACCAAAAATTTTTGACAACGATGAAACATTTACACCTAACATTCACCTAAATGGCTTTGTACGTTCTCCCATCTTTTACCTTACTTTAACCAGCTTCAACCCAGCTTCTGACTTCCTCGAACTAGAACTACTTGCAAACGACAAACATACTTAAATAAGAATCGCCTCTTCGATCATCCCTTTCTAATGCTTAAGTCAGCGTTTATGTCAAATGACAATAGATGATGATTTAAATGAATTCCCAATCAATATGAGAAGGGATGGAGAAGCGGTTAACTTAGTTGAAACTATTGACAAACAATGGAGTAATCATAAGGAAAGTCATGGTGATTAGAGAATAAACTTGGAGAAATAATGGTGATGGAGTCATGGTATATGAGCCAATAATGAAGGAAATATGGTTTTTGGGTAGATGAGTCTTTTGAGAAGGATAATCATCCTTACTTTAAATCTAAGAAAATGTGATTTTATATGAAATGTAAAGCTTAACCAGCTCATGTTGCCCTAAATCCTATTTCATCCTTTACAATAGGCCTTCTCCACCTTGCCCTTAATTGTGTTTTTTGTCTATATGACACGCGCTGAGAAGGAATTAATGGGCTTTGTATTATTTAAACCCTTTTGTCACATGTCTCTCTCTTGTTAGTGTTGGGGATTGCATTCCTCCTACTTACCATATGGGGAAATCCCATTTGCCTCTAGCTACCATGCAATCCCCATCTATCAACCAATCGATGTCTACAAGGCTGTTGCCAAGGTCGAACAATGTCTGTTGTTTGTCTGGCCCAAATGTTACCTCCTCCTACTTAGCTCAGAAGTTGCCTATTATTGTGTCAATGGTCCCCTTTGACATTTCCTTGACTTGGAGTTTTGCACCATGGCTACAAAGACTATGTTCAGGTGATTGCAGGTGCATTCGAGTACTAGGCATTGCCCTACTCACGTGAGCCAAGGTTCCTGGATATGTGTTGTAGCATCCTTCCTATTGATTACCTTGTTAGTAGCTGGTGAAAAACTTGACTTGAGGAGGTCGATATTCTCACCAAGCATGAGTGAGTCTCTCTACTTAATTTCTAATGAAACAGTTGTAAGGTGAGTTGTACTATAAAGCGTCGGTTGAAATTTTTGTGAGCTTACCTTACTACCACGTATTCAGTTTATATTTTTCTCCTAACAAAATTTATTTTTTTATTTAAAAAATAAATGCAACCTGAATTTAATATTTAGCTGATTAAGTATGATAAAGTTTGTTCGTATACAATAAAATTAGTTTTTGTTATTAAAAACAAGCCTTAATTTAATTATGCCGGCCCTAGTCGCACCGATGAATGTTTTGGAGGGAATTTCCACTAGGTAAGGTGTAACGTTACAAGACAAAGCAGGCAACGCTTGGGCTACATAAAGCCACATGCTTGCTTCTGTATCTCCACGCGCCCACATGTGAACGACTGAACTTTTACCCATCGTTAACCCAGGCGTTAATAACATTTAAGTTCCTAACTTTTTATTGTTTTTACAAATATAACATAAATTTGTTCTGTTATATCAAACATGTTCATAATTCATGTTAAAATGACTAAATTATATTTATATCGTGCCGTATTATATTGACTTAATTTGGTAAAAAGAAATAAATGTATATTATGTTGTACTAAGATTGACCTTTTTCTTAAAAAGTTCTTTTAAATATTTTTAAGTAAATACAATGATCTAAATATTACTTAATTTAATTTTAATACAACTATAATTATAAATATTATTGACTTAATTTAATTTAATACAATTATAACCATAGATATTATTGAATTTTTTTCAAATTATTTTTAAAATTAATTATTTATTCATTTGTATTGTTCTGCCTGTCGACTTCTTAGGCTTTTTTGCCTACAACACGAGTCAAGCATGAATTAATTAATTCTTTAGTAGATCGTACTTAGTCCAATTTATTTTACATCTCAAATAACTTCCTCCTTTTTCTTTGAGGAAAAAAGCCGTGGCCGAACAGGATTTATTTTACACAAATGAAAAAATTCTGTTTTTATTTGTAAAATATAAAATCTATGGGATACCAATGTTATTATTCGAATACCCCAGTGCCAACCTGTTATGTTAAAACGGCGTGCCGTCCTTTAGATTTCAATTGAAGTTCAAAGTTCAAAAACCCTAATCTCGGCGCCAACGGAACCTCCCGCCAACCCTAAAAAGCTTCCCACGCAAGCCTTGTCCTTAAAATTTTCAAACTCAATATTCAAATTAATTAACATTCTTAATTTGTAATTTCACAATTAACCAAATCTCCAAGACTAAAGCAAATTACCAGCCACGTCACCAAATTTTTGATCGAAACACCCGAATTACCCCTCAAAAACTTCCCTCGCAATCCTTATCGCTCGAGCTTCTCCCGCAAGCCTCCCTAAACTTCCCTCGCAATCCTTACCGCTCGAGCTTCTCCTGCAAGCCTCCCTAAAATTTCAAGCCCTTTCTGTAAAGTTCAAAAATTAATTATCCTAAAATGTAATTTCCAGAGCGCCAAAATACCTAGAATTCCATTAAAACAAGCCACGTCACCAAAATTTAAACTAAGTACCTAAATTAGCCCTTATCCAAAAATTTCAAAACCATATGCTTCTCTCCCTCTCAATCTCCTCTATAAAAACCCAAACATTCTGTGTATTCTTCTTCAACGAAACAGATAAACTCTTAACCCTAATTCGCAGCTTTACATCTACCAAAATGCCATCAATTCCAGAAGAGCCGCTTCTCGCTCCGAATCCGGACCGGTTCTGCATGTTTCCGATTCAGTACCCGCAAATCTGGGAGATGTACAAGAAAGCCGAGGCGTCGTTTTGGACGGCGGAGGAAGTCGACTTGTCGCAGGATCTCCGCCACTGGGAAAGCCTAACCTCTGACGAGAAACACTTCATTACTCACGTTCTCGCCTTCTTTGCCGCCTCCGACGGCATCGTTCTCGAAAATCTCGCCGCCAGGTTCATGAAAGAAGTCCAAGTCGCCGAGGCCCGCGCCTTCTATGGCTTCCAGATCGCAATCGAGAACATTCACTCCGAAATGTACTCCCTTCTCCTCGAAACCTACATCAAAGACTCCGAAGAAAAGAACCACCTCTTCCGCGCCATCGAAACGGTGCCGTGCGTAGCCAAAAAGGCCAAGTGGGCCCTCGATTGGATCGACGGCTCGGAGACATTCGCGGAGCGACTAATTGCTTTCGCTTGCGTGGAAGGAATATTCTTCTCGGGAAGCTTTTGCGCAATATTTTGGCTAAAAAAGCGCGGATTAATGCCGGGATTAACCTTCTCAAACGAGTTAATCTCGCGAGACGAGGGACTTCACTGCGATTTCGCGTGCTTGCTCTACGGCCTGATGAAGACGAAGATCAGCGAGGAGCGCGTAAAGGCGATAGTGAAGGACGCGGTGGATATAGAGAGGGAGTTTGTGTGCGACGCGCTGCCGTGCGCGTTGGTTGGGATGAACGGGGCGTTGATGAGTCAGTACATAGAGTTTGTAGCGGACAGGCTGTTGGGAGCGCTCGGGTGCGGCAAGGTGTACGGAGTGGCTAATCCGTTTGATTGGATGGAGCTGATTTCGCTTCAGGGGAAAACGAATTTCTTTGAGAAGAGGGTAGGGGAATATCAGAAGGCTTCCGTTATGTCGAGTCTTAACGGTAACGGTGGGAACCACGTGTTTAAGATGGATGAAGATTTTTAGGATTTGATTTTAATTTAGTAATATTAAAAGTTAAAATCGTTTATTTTATTCTATGTAATAATATTAACATATAAAAGTGGCTTTTAAATACTTTTTGGTAACTTTATGTGGGTAGCTTATGTGCATTTAGTATGTATTTCTTTGACTTTTTTATATTTGCCCATTTTTTTTTGAAAATTATAACAGAAGACATCAAATATATAATGAAATAAACTCAAAATAAAACTAATAAATTAGCTCGAGACTGTATACAGCAAGAAATAGTTTTCGAGTGAGATAAGAAAAAAGCTTGCTTTTGTAATATATATCACAGATACATATAGTTTGTTAAAATTGATCATTTCACTCCTAAGTAAATGTTAATTCTAATGCCGTCAGGGCACAAAATAAGCTTTTGTACGTGTATTAATCATTTTACTAGATTCTGCTAAAGTTAACTAAATATAGTTTTTTAGTGGTAAAATGATAACTTTCAAAAAATTGTATGTGTTTATGATATATGTCAAAAAAATAGTATATAGGGTTAAAAATTACCGTATTACTTATTAGTATGCTTATTGATCATCGTTGAATCATTCTGCTGATGCTCAGGACTGAAAAAATGGCACTGAAAATATGAGGCCTTAAGCAAAAATTAAGAACTTAAATACAAAACATTCAGGCATTAACATCCAAAATCTTGCTATTACGAAAGTATTACTGTGTATCTCTTGGATATTCTAAAGGAAATGTGAAATGAGAAATTGGAGCGGAAACCCCAACCAGACAATGAACTTTCGAAGAACCTCAAGCATCCGCTTAGTGATCACCTGGCAGTGTCTTGATGATATCAGAATCACCTGCAGGGAAGAGAACCGAGCAATTAATTTCTGAGATTGTGTGACACAAGGATAGAATTGTAGTTCAGAGGGTTAAATATCAGTTATAGATGATACCTGGGTCGACAATGCTCAAGCAAGACACACGGAAATACTTTCCACAAGCTGTTCCCAAATCAACATTGTCTAGAAATTTGATAAAAGAATTGACCCATGTCAATTACAAAATCAATACGAACTACTACTGAGGCAAGAATAGAACCTATCGGACATCATACAATGCATTAATAATGTTTACTGACAGATAGTAGAGTTCATACACTAAATTTGCATCCAATATTGGGTCATTATAGAAACAACTAACAAGGTGATAAAAGAAAATGGAAATTCTAAGAAACTTCATATTTGCTACAAGAAATTTGAGCAAAATTTCATTCCAAAAGCGGGAAATTCCAATTTCTCATTTCCTACAGCACCAAGAGCAGAATTTTCACATTTCCATAAACATCTCAAGCAACAAATCAGAGGGACTTCCATTTAGTTAATAGTCAAAGCAAATTTCACTTGTTTTCCTACACATTTTGTATAAGTATCCTCATTGATGCTTTCACTAACGAGCAATTGAATTGATAACCAAAAATGGAATTTTGTTTTTTCCGAAACAAATGCATACTCTTTTAAATTCCCAACCATTCAATACAAGAAAAGATTCAATATACAGCAAAAACACATAGAAAAACACAAGTTATTAACCCAAAAAAAAAGGGTAGCACTTACTTCCATTATAATGGTGAACACCAACTTTTGCAAGCATAGCATAGTACTCAATCTCAGATTTCCTGAGTGGAGGACAATTGTTGGACAGAATAATCAATTTCCCTGGAAAAAAAAAAAAAAGAAAAACATCAACCCACAAGATTCCCAACTTAAAACTTCATAAATATTAACCCAAAAGATTCCCATATTAAAATTGATACTGTAAACAAAAACAAATTCCCAATTCCAAAATTCATAAAAATACAAAAACTAACCCTTGGAACTTCTGAGAGATCGAAGAACAGTCTTGTAACCCAGCGTGTATTTCCCGCTCTTCATCACGAGAGCTAGTCTGTTGTTAATGCTCTCATGCGTCTTCTTCTACAAAAAACACAAAACCCAGAAAAAATATCGATCAAAAAAGACATCCTTTGAGTTGGGAACAAAGACGGGAACGTGAATAGGAGTTTACTGTTTTCTTTCCGGACACCATTTTCACCCGTTTGGTTTCCTGGAAAATCAGAGAAAGTTATTGAAAATACAAATGGGTATTACTGTTGTTCTCTCCGTAAAATATTTGCACGGATAAAATATTAGGGCTTACACTGGTTTGGGATTTCTATGCAGTGGCAGAATAAAACCCTAAAAACGGAGATGCAGGCAGACTTATAGTCTTTTTAGGGTTTGTTTCTCAGTTATACTAAATGTAAGTGCAAACGGACGCACGTGCAACTCGCATGACCTCTACTGGTTTAATTTTCCTCCTTTTTCTATGATTTTCCAGCATAATAGTATAATTTGATTGCATTAATCCGGTGAAATTTCGGGGAAAAAAAAAATAAATGTAATAATTTGAATATCGTTATAAATATTTACAGTTTAACTTTATGTTGCTGAAATGGATTGCAATGAAATAAATGCTTTCCACCTTGTCAACTCCCTAAGCCAGACATTTCCTTTTCTGTTTGTTGGATGTTAATATGAAAAATTGGCATTTAGTTCCGTCATTCAGGAAGCAAAATTTGATTAAAACAGACAGATCAAAGAAACGGAACACAGCATTCAGTGAACTAAAACTTAAGCTACTGCATAAGGTTAAGAAAAATTTCAATACCAGTACAGAACAAACCTAGTAGACCAGTTACCATCAAATTTGTAAAATCTACAAGAGAGACCGAACTTATACCAAAACATCAAATCCAAAAGTTAGATTCTAACACTATAAAGTTCTATGAAAGCTGGAAATTCTGGTTCAACATGAAAAACATGCCATCACCAAATGCGAATCGCTCTCAATCTTTTAGGGTTCTATCACTAAATGAAACATAAACTTCATCCCAAATCAGCCTCCAGAAAAACCAAAATCCATCAACGAACTAGATCTCCATCTCTGCTCAGCTGGAATGATTGCTAGCTTCCGACAATAAACACCTGCAGACCTGCAAAGATGCAATTCTTTTATGTGATACTTTTCTTACCATTATCATAACAATTTGGAGCAGCCAGGGATAGGATTAAATTATGTATAGCCTGA
This sequence comes from Azadirachta indica, assembly GCA_022749755.1. Classification (NCBI taxonomy): domain Eukaryota; kingdom Viridiplantae; phylum Streptophyta; class Magnoliopsida; order Sapindales; family Meliaceae; genus Azadirachta; species Azadirachta indica. The sequence continues at coordinate 7,598,108 of CM040447.1, forward strand.
TCCCTACTGCTTGACGTTTTTACTCTGTGATTGAAGTTTCGCTGCAACTTGTTCTTCTGACAAAGGCAAATAGTAGATACGAGGTGTTGCCTTAGTTTTCCGAAATAGATCATCCAGCGTCACAATGGGTGGGTCGAGCTTCTCTGGAAGGGGGGGAGGAGGTGGAAGAGTGATCCGTTCTCTTGATGGGGCTGGGTTTGTTATGGGTGGTGGAAGCTGCTGCTGTTGTCTTGCAGCAGGTTGACGTGGTGAAGGCTGCGGCTGGGAGGCAGGTGCTGCTGGAGGAGCAGTAGAACCCGTACTAACAGGTGCAGCAAGTGCCTGAGGAGGAGTCTCTGTACGCATTTTCACTTCCTGAGGATCAACAAACTCAGCAACTAGAGGGCGTCCACCATTATTTGGCGGCCATTGAATGTTGTACAAGGCATTGCGCGTCTCTATTGCTTCTTCAACAGATGAATACTGCATCATAAAAGTAATTTCCAAAGCAATTTATTAGATTTACAAAGATAATCTATGTATCCAAACATGAGCATATCTTCACAAAATTACAGACAATCTATATATCCAAATGTGAGAAAATTAGAAGTCTTACAGTAACATAGCAATGAGTTTTGATATGGTCCATCCAGAAACTAGTAAAACTTCCAGTTTTGCCTAGAAGCTCTTGCACCGCTTTCAGGGTAAAAGGACGCACAAAATGATCAATCCGGAGTGAATTAGTTGGAGGTTTTGGTGATGGGGGAACTGCCAGACCACAACACCAAAACAGAATCAGTTAAGTCAAAAGCTGGCATGTTGTTTAATCCTATTTATTTAGAGACTCATAACTCACCAACACGTTCCTTTGCTGTATCCTCACTGACTGCAGAATCAGATCTGATGAAGCTGCGTTTCAAAGAAGATTGAAATGTCTTGTCCCTTGGTGTAGAGGTAGGAGTAGAGCTTTGCTGCTCTGGAAGTTTGAGGCTTTCAGAGTTCCACCTACGTTGCCTCTTTGAAGGCTCATTGTTTCCAACTGCTTCTTGGTCTGTGAAGCAATTTGTTAGACACAAAGATGAGAAAACTGAATTTATGCATACAAAATTAGAGAACCAAATTTATCTTTCAGTCTCATTTCCATAGATCAGCAAATAAGAATTGAATGCTTTGACATGACAGCAAGGTTATATTGTTTTGCCTTATCTAAAATTTGGACACACAGATGACCGGAAAACTAGAAGGATGCTCAGACAAATTTTCCAGCCACACAATTTCCATGAAAGAAAAGATTCACTTTGTTGTAATTTTTATCTTAAGCCAAGCAAAGGTCTTGTCAAGGTAAATAGATGGTAGAAATGGAAAAGCAATATCAAGAAGAAACAAGACCACACAAAAGGTATAGTTTCATAGAATACAATCACACCCTGAAAGCAAAAACTTACCATTATTTTTCCTTTTCTCAGCAGCCACAACCAGACGACTTTTATTCTCAACATTGACAGATTTCTTTTCTGCAGATAAACCATCTCCCACAACATCAACAGGACTTTCTTCCTTGACAATAGGCACCTCATTTTTGTCAGTCCTATCCCTTACTTCATCAGAACTATCTTTGGAATCAATTTGTTTACTCTCTAGGATATCTTCCTCCATTGAATCATCACCAGAGCTTCTGTCCAAATTCAACTTTTCTGAATAACCCAAATCTGCACTATCAATTTTCTTGCCCATTTCTGCATTTGTAGCATTGTTGTCATCTTTCTCTTCAATAGATGCCTTGTCGAGTGGCTCTTCAACATCCATCAGATGTGATTCACCACCAACTGGGACAACATTGCTAGATGGTGGTTCCACCATCTCCGATTTATTAACATCTAGTTCTAATTTGACATTATCAGCAATTATATTATCCTTTAGTTCAATCTTTTCATTAATTGAGACAGAATCAGTAGAAATAGAATCAGATTTTACTTGAGATCCTAAATTAGCGCTGACCTCAGATACCTGGTTATCTGGTGCAGATGCGTCAAGCACGTCATCTCTTTGCAGAGTCTTTTGACCCTCATCCTCCAGCTGAGGCTTTGAATCCTCAGTCTCCAGCTGAATATTTGAATTCAAATTTTCCCCCTCTGTTCCAGAGTTCTGCAACTCTTGTCCACTCAATGCTACATCAGCAACCACACTCTCAGTAACTATGGTAATAGTGTCCACAGTAGTTGATTGAGAACCTGGCTCCTCATCCACCCTAGCGGGATTAGTACCACCTGTTATGTTCCCTTCTTCAGATTTCCCTTGACCCAAGGCAGCAGCATTTTCCGTGCTATCACCCTCTATTTCCCTTTCTTGACGTTCTCCTTTACCCAATGCAGCTATATTTTCATTGTCATCACGCTCGATTTCCCTCCCTTGTTCTGCTTGACCCAAGGCAGCCGCACTACTGTTGATGTCAAGTTGAACTACAACATTATCCACCTTCTCATTTCTTTTTGTATCAACATCCAAATCAACTTTCACTGGACCAGATGACACCGTCTCAGTATCCTTCACGTCAACTTCTGGAGGGCTACTGATATTAGCAGCCTTTTCTGCTTCTTTCATTTCATTTTCCCTCTCAATGCGAATGGCTTGATCCAAAAGTTTTATCAAATCATCCTTCTTACCACTGGATTTCAACTTCCGCCTTTTTAGCTCTTCTTTTAATTCAGTAACCTTCCACTGATCAATAGGTCGATTGTCCAGAATTGGATATGGTGACGACATCTTTTCCAACTAAAAGTCACTTCCAAAACCCTGGTTAAACAAAAGATTTAATATGCGATTAGGCACTTAACAAAAATCTAATAATAACAAAAATATCACCAAAAAAATCCAAAATGCTGTTAAAAATTGATGGACATAAACAAAAAAGAGAATCTTTTAATTGCTTTCAAAAGAAGACACTCCTGATGGAAATTTGCCCCAAGAAGAGAGAAGTTTCTGAATTCAATTTTCTTTTCCCTTGAAGCTCACTAAAATGGACATGGTAAACAATGCATAACAATCTCAATGAAGAAAACAGAGACCAGAACATATTAATTTCTCTGCAAAGCCAGAAAGAATTTTTTTTTTAAAATCTAGGAAACTAAACCCTAATTTGATCACTAATATTCGACATCCAGCAAAATTAGTTTAAACAGAACCAAAGAAGCCCTAATATTTACCAGAAGCTGGGGAAAGCAAAACCCTAATTCATAATGCAAAACACAAACATGAAAAACTTGGGGAAAAAAAAAAACCAAATCAAACCCAATAATGTAGAGGAGAAACGATAACTCACAGAGATATATTCCTTGCTTCGTGGCCAGAAATGACTGAAAAGAGAAGAAAATATGTGAAACCCTAATCTTCACAGCAGAAAACCAACCATTAGAGAAGACTACAAGAACAAACAACACATCAACAAAACCTAACGTAACCCAGATAAACGAAACTATTAGAGCTGACAAAGCAAGGAAAAACCCCTTTATTACACTTCAACGGCGTGCCGTTTTAATGTTTCCCTGAAAACAAAGGAAAAAAGTGTCGAAAACAGAGAAAACAAAGAGAAATAAGAAAAAAAAGAGTAATTATAATGGAACGATTCGAGAAACGAAAATGGAAAACGGGTTTATTTTAGACTTTTATTTAAATTTCTCTTTTCTGAAGGAATTTTAGGTTTAGGGTTTTTATTTTTTCGGTTTTGTTTACTTTTGTGTTGAACTGTTGTGTTTAGTGATTTCAAGATATCGAAGAAAGTATATGAGAGGAGCCCAAAGAGGGCTGTCTAACGCATACGTCCCTGTATTTTATCAAAAAAATAAACAAACAATACTTTTGTTATTTTTAATAAATAGGTCCCATCGTTACGTTTTACTTTTGGGACCTATTTGTCAAAACTGAGATAGAATTTGTCATTTTTTGTTATTTTATCAAATATAAAAACCTATACATTATATTCCTCTTAAAAATTAATGAAATTTTTATTTTTTTTCCTTTGATTCCGAAAATGCCCTTACCGCATTGGTGGTATCGCATTCATGAACTCACGTACGAAACGTTTTTGCTTTAAGGAAGTTTCTAGATGAAACGATTTTTTATTTAAGGAGAATAATTATTAAATTAGTTCTTGTAATCTTCATTATTTAAAAAGTTAGAAGAAAAAATCCAAAATTTTTATTACTTGTCTTAAATTCATCCAGTTAGTGATTTAACCTTTTAAGAAAAAAAAACTTGTGATTTATCATTGTAGTAAAAAGATCTCTTCATCTTTTTTTAAAAGAAATTACTAAAAAAATAATAAAATAAAGATATTAACAATATTAATCACAAACTGCTTTTATTAATTAAAAATTTTGAATAGCAATAAAAAATCTAATACAATCGGTAAATTTGTTAATTTATATAAAGGACAAAGATGTTGCAATAATCAATTTATCTATTTTAATTATAACCAGAGGAGTGGTTATAATATCTATTTATTGAAGTAACAAATAACATTAAACAATGAAATTAATAATGCGACAAGTAAATAAAATAAATAAAATAGGGTAAAAATAATCTGCTTTAAACATAAAAATCTACATTGGACCACAATTAAAATAATCTAAAAATTAGCAACAAATTCTTGACAAAAATATCAATATTTAATAAATAAATATTGTTACAATTAACAAATTAAAAGTAATTTTATCTTTATATTTACTTGAATTCTATCAAAAATTTAGATGTATATAATTGTTGTAAAGTTCAAAAATCTACATCCCGAATGAATAATTTCTGCTCCTATAATTATATCTACCCTAATGCCAAATGAGGATAGGAATTCTCTTCCATTTGGAAAGGATTTCTACCCTATTATTATTTTACATGTTTTACATATCTCATTCACCATATTAGCATGCATTTCAGAATCAATTCCAAACAAGTATTACAACTACTCATACAAATATATAAGAAAATACATTCTTAACTTTCTAATAGTACTCTAATCAAAACTAAATGCACAAAGTAAAAGAACAAAATTATGTGAGTGACACAAACCTTGAATCTATCCATCTGCATCTCTAACAGAAACCATAAAGCTCATGAATAAAACTACATGTTCAGAACAAAAATATGTAGATATGCTATCAAGAGAACTTGTCTTTCCTGGCTTTTTTCAAGGCATCCTTAATATATAACTCCATTGATGGATACTAAGTTATAGGCTTCTTATTCTCTCCATCTAATTTTGTGTATATACTTTCCCTACTCACTTTCTTCGTCAGTTTCCTGCAAGTATACATGATTTGTATTTTTTTCGAGTGGGGGAAGCCCGTCTTCAGAGTTATCATCTTCTTCATCAGTTTCTTGCAAGTTCATATGGTTCATATTTTTCTCCAGTGGGGGAAGTCCATCTTCAGAGTTGTTTGAAGAGGCTTCGTCTCCCTTGCTGTCAGCTCCTATGGCAGTAGAATACAGAAGTATAATTATGTTACTGTGATCATATTGATCTTATATTTACTTGTTTGCTCATAAATTTTAATGAAAATGACCAAAAGAGCACCTTCTCCATCTGATGGAGCCTTTGGAACCCGAGTTTGTTGGGAAAGCCAAGTGTTTTGGACTGAAATTATAGCAGCGCTGTTTTCACATTCAGAGTATGCCTTCAGCAGTTCCCTGCATTGATTGGATATACCATAAGTCTGACATCCACAGATAAAGAAAAATGGAGAATAACAAAATGAAGAACAAGAGGAAGAAGAAAGATATATCAGAAGTTAATAGAAGGTGAAAGACTAGAAAACTACGAAAGCCATGTAAAATTGAAAAAATTTTGAAATGAATGCCAAACTCCATAATATGACTATTACGCCATTTTCACATTTCCTCAAATCAGAAAATGTGCTTTCATACTTGTGAAATCCCCAAAAATAATCAAATTACCTGTTGAGGGAAAGAAATGCATGACCCCACTTAAACTTGCCCAGCAACAAATTTGCGGTTTCCTCTTCCCCACTGTTGAAACACATTAAAACATGAAAGCATCTCAGATTCTCGTCCAACAATATCAGAAGTACATCTACAGGACCAAAGCAACACTGGAAATCTAGAACAATGACCTCCAAAGGATTCTTTGATAAATAACCCACCAACATACAAAATAGAAATGTGGCCAAAATTCAAAGTGTAACATTCATTTACAATAAAGTTGAGAAATGAATTTATAAATAACAAACATTGATTAAAGAATCAGGAAAGTATATTGACATTGGTTAACCTGGAAAAATTATAAGCTACATGCATATGCAAATAATGATCATTCAAGTGGTTATGATTTACAACTTGAAAGTATGAGAAACCCATAAGAAAATCATCAAAAGTAAAAGCTATAAAAACATCTCAGAGAGCATGAACCAACATAAGCATAACAACAACACCTAATGATTAATGAATTGTCAGGCAATATTTCAACAATAGCCCACAAAGAAAACTGTTCCAAACAAGTCTTAAGGGGGAGAAATTTTGCTACCATATTATTAGAGCTGCAGATAATGCCTCCACACAAGAGAGCTCACAAGGTCGACCATAATTTACTGGATTTGCTGCTACTAGCCAGGGTACTGCAATTCCAAGCGCTTAATCAAAATTTATGTTCCAGCGATTACAATAATACATGACTTATCCAAAATACATATAACTACTATAGGGAAAAAAAGATCACATCTAGTTTGAGTGACATTAAAACAACTTGTTCTACATTTTTGAACTGAGTAAACTTACCAAATCCCTAAAATAAATGAATAAAACAGACAAAACATGTATAAGACTCCCATGATTATCCAACATGATTAAAGCAAAATTTTGTTATGTGATGACATGCTCATCACAGCAACTTAGACAAATCCAAGAGTATATGTGTTACAATAATAACTGCTAGTGTCAAGTATAGCGGGAGGGACAAATAAAATTTTTGCCATAAAGAATAGCATCTCAGACAAACTGTGCACGTGCTTAAACAAAATGCTTATTCAAAAGCCTGCAGATATTTAGATACTTCTAATCAGTATGTTTCTTTAGCAGAGTTGAAGTTCATACACAGGCGAGGAGCAGCACAACGCAGCTTCACAAATGGTACATCCCCCAAGCGTGCCCAAGAGCAATCTACAACCGCTAGTCCTTTTCTCTTTATCAAACTGTAATCTTCTTTTGAGACACAGTGAGTCCCAACAGGGCTGCCAAAGGGGATACATTACAGATGGTCAAATAGATATGCAAACACACAAGCAATCACAAGTATAGACACAAACACAAAATAATCCCATTTGATCCATAAGGAACTGGTTGGTATAATGAATAAGAGAAACTCCAACAGTTCACATTGTTTTTGTGTATGCCTGGCACACAATCACATGTCAAAAAGATTCAGAAACCAACCAAAATCATTTCCAATCATTTACCAGCTGCATTCGTTTGAACACATGTCCAGAAAACCAGATTAAGAGGGTTCAACTCTAGACATCCAAAGGTGCAGTGTAGACAACAATAATGGATGATAGCCCCACAAAAGGACTAAGTTAGAACCATTTTAACATAAGAGAAAATATACATTCCTCTTCCCATTAATATTTTACAGAGCAACAACCGATGTTTAAAATCAATATAGAACCCGTAATTATCACTAATGTATGAGAGATAACATTATTAGATAGGAATAATTAGATCATATGGTAAAGATAAAAGAAATGTCATAACTACCTTAATACAATTCCTCCAAATCCACTACTCACACGCAACTCCTGCATTAAATAGTCAAATAATCCAAATTGACAATAATACAAAATGTCGATGTTGCATTCTTGAAGGAATAAATTCCAAAAAGAAGAATTCCAAAAAGTAAAGTCATGTTGAATTAATACATGATAAATACAAAGCTATTGAAGTTTCAGTTAATATGAATAATCCATCCTGTTTCCTAGTAAATTATTTAAGTAATAGCATTATCAAATCAAACAATAAAGTCAACCAAGTTTACCGAACCTCTCAAAAGAATTTAAATTTTTTTGTTACCACCTAGCAGAAGTCTCCATTAAGTAAAGCCAGAAATATATCGTGGCCAAACACAAGCACAGTTCTTTCATCAATACTGATTGTACAGCAAAAAGTATACAATATAAACAACCAAACCATAATTGAGAGGAAAAGCAATTTAGCAGATACTTTCTTTCAACAAGCCAAATCTTGAAAGTTTCCGCCCCGTGCATCTCTTTGCATCACACTGTCCAAAATCCTAACACAAAAAATGATGAAAACCACGTAAATCCACCCCCACAATAAACTAAAACAAAATAAAAAATCTCATAGAACCCTCAAGAATGGTTAACATTTCATACCCACATAGCAAGCTGAACTTTGGGAACTTGTGGATCATCTTCTGAAGCTGAAAGTACAAAAATAACTTGTTAACTGTTCAAACTCAAAAAACCCAAAATTACAGCAGCATTTTGTCACCCACCTGGCACCCGTTAGTTAAAACAACTAACAATTCACAGAGAAAAAACTCTAAAAGAAAACAAATAAATATGCTACAGAATACCTTGTTCACGTGGAAGAGATTCATCTTCCCTGCAAAAAGAAACAAAGTACTAACGGGGTATCAAAACGAAATGTAGTTGGAGAAAACAGTGAATTGGCGAGCTGAGGTAACCGAAAACCTTTCGTGTTGATGGAATCTGCTGGATTGGCCGCGATGACAATGGTGGGTTTTGAACCGTCTCGGCTTGTTGTGACCCATTTTACTATTATTCCGGTGAAACTGATCGGAGAATTGAAACCTTCTATGTTTGAAGCGCAGAACTCAGAACCCTCTTTTGTTGCGAATACTTACTTATAGGTTTGCCTTTTGAAGACGCATTTTGAATGTAAACGTCATCGTTTCATATGACTTCTGCCTTTTCATTTTCTAAATTTACTTTTTACATAGAGGAGAAGCTCGTTTTGAGTTCTGGGAATAATTTTATAAAATTTTCATTAAAGGATCACCATGCTTAGTTTAATCCAGGTGATATTATCACATTCATTACAAAATCAATTTCATGAATTAATTTTATATAGTGTTAAAATGTTTTACAAAATTTATTAAAATTTTAGTCCTTAAAACTTATTACAATCCTTATCGAAATAAAATCAAATGAAGAGTTTGTAAATTTTTTTTTTAAATTATTAAAAATTAATTAATTTAATAAGTTCAAGAATTAAAATAATTTTTTATCCAATTTATAAACTCATATATTCCTATTTATATATTAAATACAGTCGTTTTTATTTTAATTTATTATAGCTTAAAATTTATATGTGCGTATTGATATGAAACAAGGCACAACCATTGTACCATATTATCCTATCTTCTTATTGCTCGTTTAAAACTTAAGTTGAGGATTGCAACAAAAAAAATTTTAACCGTCACAACCCAAATATAAAAAGTGGAACCAAAATTTCGCATTTCTCCTGTTACAAATATGAATTCGGATGTCTCTAACAAATATAAATACTCTGTTCTATTCTTTCAAAAATTGATGACAACTTGTCAGTATACTAAATGATACATGACATGCAAAATTAGGACTTGATAAATAACAAGAACACATCAAGTAAAGCTGAAAATATAAACAGAGAGATCAAAGAAACTGAAAATGCTAACTACACAAAAATGATAACATCGCCTCGAGGTTTGCATCAGCGGCGATAGATTACCTTGATAGGATGTCCCGCACCGTCATTCGCATATTATGCAGATTTCTACAAATGAAAATTAGGCTCCCACTTCGTTGCTGAGCTGAAGAGTCATTTTTATGTTCATAGCAGCAAGTTCAGCAGCTAAGTATCTGAAAACATAAGGCATTGCGACGGTTTCCATTCCTTTACTTGTCTGACAAGCGTGACATGTGACCTTTTTGGGAGCTCTTGCAGGGGGTAGTCCACCGATCTCTCGTATTGCCCGCCTTTGTGGCTGTATAAATGATGTGGTGAGCATACTTCCGCAGAGGGAACAAATGTCAGCAACGTGATAATCAGAACATGTATGAAGCCTATCATGCAATAAATATGCTGCTCCATGAGCAAGCATGGCATCTCTTTCCATTTCTCCAAAACGAATACCTCCACCACGCTTTCTTCCTTTGATTGGCTGCCGGGTAATCTGGTCTGTTGTTCCAGTGGAGCGAACCTGCATAAGCCAACATGCAAGAGCAAGAATATATAATCATGGGTAGTCGCAATTTATTGAGCCACAATACGTTACAAAGTTGTCAGTGTAGAGAACAAATGCATAATATTAAATGCATTATCTGCAAAGTCTGATGACCAGAAAGGCCTTGGTTTCAATTTCAATAAAATTATTTAAGAAAATTGAAAAAAAAAAAAAACAAAGTTTCTTACCTGAAATTTGTCTGAAACCATGTGCCGGAGCCGTTGATAATATACGGGCCCAATAAAAATTTCACAGGTGAGTTCTGTTCCATAAACCCCACTGTACAATACCTCTGTACCATGATAATTAAACCCACATGATCTCAACATTTCACCAAATTCATCGACTAATGATTTTGATTCATCCTCAGAATCTCCATTACTTTTCTTGACTGAATTTACAAATGGTGTTGCATCCATAAACTTTCCGTGTAAGCTACCTCCCTGTGACAAAATATTGAGACAATGTATTAACCATCTAGCTAAGCATAATACACAACTAAGAATTACCAGTACCAACATACTAAAAAACCAATTTCAGATTCCATCATTCAGAAAGTATACCTTAGCAGCAACAGATTCCAAAAGCATAGCAATGGTCATCCTCGAAGGAAATGCATGAGGATTGATAATAAGATCTGGACGCATTCCTGTGACTCCATTAAATGGCATATCAATATCAGGCCACAATTGGGAGCAAACACCCTTCTGGCCATGTCTGCTGCTAAATTTATCACCAATAACAGGATTTCTGGTATGTCGAAAACGTATATTTGCCTACAAGATAGAGAGAAATATGAGCCAACAACATATGTCTAAGAAGCATATGAAATGAAAATTCAAGATGATGGAAAGTAATCCAATGTATAAAGCTAAACAACCAATCACCTAAACTGCAACTAAAACAAGCACTCCTAATTTCAACTAAATACATTCTTATCATTGTCTTTATTAGTTTCTCCCCACACGCCAGTTTGACTTCTCTGATGAGCTTCTTGTTCTCTCTCACAATCTACTCTAAATTTCAGATTTTGGACTTCTCTTCAAATTCTTCCTAGATCAGATTGAATTCCAGCCAGAGTAATGTATGATCCTTAGGCCCACAAACGGAACACTGACCAAGAGTAGTCCACCCATTACGTATCTAAACTCACACTAGAAAGTCTATTCAATGGAGATTCAGTAAGGAATGAAATGAGTTATACTAACTGTTAGCCAAAGATGTTGCAAAAAGTGAAAGTGTGTCAAATCACGGTGACGGTGGACTGTACTTGGCAAATAACAACAGAATGCACAGAAAAGAACCCCATTCTCATATCCGAACATTGAGAACATTATGCACCTTATTGTATTTAAATACATTGTCTGGTTTAATATGGCAGAACATGCACCTACCTTCTGAGGAAGATTCTTGCTGTTTTTCATGTCAACAGCAACATAGTCGACATACACAGGTTCAGAACCTTTTCGACTCTGGGTTTTCCATGAATTTGTTGTCTTATCATAAGTGCTACAGTAGGGTTCACCCGGATGTATCATCTGTGTCAGTTATCAAATAATTCATCACCATAAAACATAATTGAACTAACAGATAAAAATAACAAAGTAGAAAGTATAAGGCTAACCTGACCAACATATGGAAGTCCATCTGAATCAATAATACAATGCATCGATTTAGCATCTTTGTTTCGTCTAAACATTTTTTGCCCTCGATCTGACTTATTGCCCTCATCAGATAAGTCAATTGTTTCCGTCTGCCCAAAATACAAAGGTCATAGAGGAGAACATAATTGCTTCTTCAGTTAATCTTTTGGTATCAATGTAGACATTAAAATAAAACATGGACATGAAAATAATCAGCCTTTTAAGTACATTTTGATGATCAATTGCTTCCTCACAAGTGCATACATATCTTGAAAACCTAAACTTCTAAATGACATCAAATATAAAAAGACGAACCTGGTATATTTGTCCATGGCACATTCCACGCTCCACGGATGACTTATTCAAGATCATGGCATCCTCCATATCATACCTAGGTGAAGAAGAGCAATTAAATTCATGATATCAAAAATCATAAAATGCATAGATCCTTCTCTGAAGTCCTTACCCTGTGTATGCCAGCACTGCAACTATTGCATTTGTCCCAGTTGCATATTCATCAATGTTGTATTTTGTATATGTGCTTGTGCGAACAATGGGAGTTTGAGGAGTCTGTGAATGTCCAAGAGCATATATCTCAGGACGGAGCAAATAGAGAAAAAAGATAACAAAGATTATGAAGATTAAACAATGTAATTAATGCAGGTGTAGATCCATTTGAATGAAATGGTGAGTCATATTGTAATATGTTGAACCACTAATGACTGGCAAACTTCCAGTAAGAAAACTGGTTACTTTTAGGCTCATCTGGTATCAGGAGAATTATCAGATATAAGAGAACACATTATCCTGCACAAACTGCAATCTAGCCATTCTATGATCAACTTCATATTAAGGGGATCAAAAATATCTCTTGCATTTTTATTTATTTAAAAAAAAAAATTTCCAAAAAAGTAAACATGTAATTCCAGGCATTATAGATCTGTCAGCATATAATTGACATCAAAAGAAATGCATGCATGCAAGGGAACACAATAATAAGCAAGGATGAAAACTATTCACACAGTTGACTAAGAACTGGTTAATAATAAATTCGTTCAGAAAATAAATAAAGAACACACAAAATTTGAACAAGACCTGAAGATGGTAAAGTTTCTGATCTGCACGGTTTTTAAGTGCTTGTAAAGAGAAACCCATTGTTTGTTTTGCCATCTAAAATAGAAAAAGAGAGAAGTAAACCAGTAAACATCAAATAAACTGAATGAAAGAGAGCATTAATAAGAACTATTTACCAACATGCAGGAAATACCTGACACTGATACATATTGCGTGGGCTTTGATTATGGTCAGAATAAGGTGTTAGATTAGCAACCATACTCAGCATGCCAGTGGGATGAATTTCTTCATGAGTTGCAGGAAATTCATTGCTTCTTCCACCATCTCCACCATCAGGACAGCTTATCTCCATAAAGACCTAATACAACAAATATATTTCTTAGAGGTCATTGGCTACTAACAAGAAAAGGATTACTTGATAGCTTTCTATCTCAGCATATTTATTTAGATTTTAGATATGAAATGCATTTATTCTGTATTCACCTGCTCAAATGGCCCAATTTGTTCAATAGTTTGAGTTTCTTCTGGAGGAAGAGAAATGTTTTTAACTGGACGAACAAATCTAGGCGGAGTTGTGAACAGGAACAAGCCAGGATATGCTCCACCCATGCTCAAAGGAATATATCCCACTTCTAGATCATCGGGAATCTGTAAAAATTTAGAAAAAAATGATAACAGTATGGTGGAGAAAGAAAAAGCACCTGTGACTGAATTAAACATCATGTACCACTGAAGCAGCTGAAACTTTTAGTCTCCGTAAATGAGCTACAACTTTTTCAACTTCACTTGAAGGTACAGCACCAACAACACGACCGTCTAAAAGAACAAAGAGAACTGCAGGAGGACCAGATTTAACAAGCTTTGGCAACGAAGGTATCATCCCAACCCCAATCAGGACCCTGAGAATAGACGATCTTATTTTTGAAAAGTCTCTGATATTTCCTCGTGAATCATAGTATGATGAAACTCCTGAAATACATCAAATTATATATAAAAAAAATAAGTTAACACGCCAATGATTAGCATACCAACAAGAATCTTATACAAATTAAAAGCTTTAGATTCAAAATTTAATATGCAAAAAATCGCATATGCAAATCAGGTTCATGCATTATCTGATTTCCTCAGTACTTGAATTTTTCTATAAGGGAAAAGAAAAGAAGAATAATAATAACGAAAACCAACAGTTCACCAAACCACCATACAAGTGCATATGAAACAGAAAAAGAAGAGAAGTGTCCGATAACTTTTGGCACAGAATCAAGTAAGAAACCTAGACAACCGAAAACTAGTAAGATCTCTACTTAAGATACATGAGAACCCACACAGGTTGAGCTCAGGTGTTCATTAATTATTAAAAAACTGAGCCTTATTGTGTATGCTTTACTCATGTTGCATAAGACTTACCAACGATCAAGAGAATTCTTTTTGAGGCAAAAGAAGAAGAGACATCATTTGATAAACTTTTCACTGACAGCAAAAGATTATTTATACAATCTTAAAATTAGAAACATAATAATAAAGAAATAAATGAACTTACGACAACTAAGAGTCATATGGTTCAGCAAACCGCATGGCTCCCCATCAGGTGTATGTACAGGGCAAAGGAAACCCCAAGATCTGTTATAATAGACATTAGAAATCCAAACTCCAGTTGGAAATGACAATGTGACTAACTGTGCAAATTAGCAAGTAGACACTTACTCTGGTAGCAATTTTCGCACACTAGTTGTACGAAGCCCAGCAAATGAAGCCCCTCGGTGGACAGACCGAAAAAATGACATGAAACGGAGATAATTAAGCCTCTCTGCCTGAACTGTATAACCAGCCCTCTATGAAACCAAAGCAGAAGAAATTAAAGATTATCCAATAGTTAAACTGAAAACACACTGAGACTTAAGCAAATAAAGTATTAACTAAAGATTTGATAAAATATGAGCAATTTTGTAGATATCCCAATTATTCGCTTCATATTTCAACTTGCAAGAAAATGGACAAAACTTAAAGAATTAACCAAATGAGATGAATTATCCAAAAGACATTGGTAAATTGACGTACGAACAACAGAAGGATTAAAACAACTGTATTTACTGGTAAATAATTATCTGTAAGACCAAAAAAAACACCTTATTAGAACTATTTTGGTGTATGATATTATGAATGAACTGTTTCAAGTGTACTTATGCTTGAAGCCTCATCCAACTAAAGAACAACTTTTTGTGCAACTGTTGTGACATGCAAAAACAGCTGGAGACTAAATACGGAGAGAGAAAAAGAGAAACAGAAGGGGGAGAATTTCAGAAGTTAAAGTTGAAGCATATATTCTCTATTCCGATAATCATTCAAGTCTGTCGTAGAACTAAAATAAGGTCCTATTAATGGTGCCAAAAACCTAATTCAAATTGGAATCCAAAATCTACCTCAAATAAGCAATATTAATACTTCTTCAACAAGTAAAAATAACTAAAAATGAATCCAACATAAGGAGATTTAAAATAACTCTTAAATAAAGACAAAGTATCTATGATGCTGCAAGCATCTTCTAATTTAACAAGGAAACATTTTCATGATTTGCAAGTAGAAGCAGCAGCAGTTTATGAAAAACACAAGAAAAAATTTATGGGAGGAGTAAAAACAATGCCAAGAACGATTCCCTTAGTTCAAACAATTGAAATGAACACTCATGAGCTTATCACCGGTAAGTCAATACCTGCTGTAGATCTAGACCTGTTTGAGTTGCCAATCTTCCGGTCTTCAACATGGTCTCCATGGCCAAACTGATTTGCTTCGAAGGATTTTTCTCCATGACCTTCTTGATATGGGCTACTGCTTTAACATAGACAACAAATAGTGGCTCTTCAGACTCAATAGAGGAAAACAAAAAGAAAAGCCTTGTTCAGCATAATGACCATGCTCAACATCATCTTCTTATTTAAACAGTGTATAACATAACTCAAGCAGGAAGACACAAAAAATCCACAAAAGCTGTGATAAATAAGCACAAAAATTTCAGGAAATACAGAAGAAAGGCCAAGAATAAGTAACTCTTCAAAAGGGCTCGAAAGACAAAAGACAACAATAAAAAACTTACAACTGAAGAAGTCAAATGTTTGGCTGTTCTTGTCTATCTCATCTTGAAGTAGCTTCCTCCCCTTCTGTAGCCAATCCTCAAGTTTTTCCTAGAGACCAAAAGAAACAATTTATTAATGCAATTAGGATCATACATAACCTATGCCTACAGACAATAATGAAGCAAGATTTCAAATATCCAGCAGCAATAATAAATTATGAGGAAAAATTAGACATTACAGTTTCCTATACAGAATATATAGCATTCACATAATCACCAACAAAACAAAGAGCTTAAAGAGCTCAAAATCTAAGTTAAACTATGGTTTGGGATGAGATTAATCAATAGCCTGAGTCTCTCTTCCTCAGAAAGATGAAACAAAATCCTTTGCAATCTGTCAACATCAATAATTTTCGTTTGTCATCTTTGCTTACTACAAATTTCCTTTCACAAGCAATAGACAGTTTTTCGAATGCGCCCAGTGTAAGGCTTCTACCTTAAGATAAATGGTAATCAAGTGGCCAGGAAGTAAAATTTCCTGATTCTGCAAGGAGTCTGGGTTGTCAGGCACTGATGTATGATCCACAAGTGAGAAAAGTTTCTGCACCATAAAGCTAAAGAAAGAAATCAAACACAAATCTACATGTGAGAAATGACGTCCAAATCTTTCAACCCAAGAAAGAAATATGAAGCTTTTAAGACATAATAAAAGTAAACAATTTGAACACACACATGGCATATAACAAAAGTAAATGAAAAAGAGGCTAGAGCTAACATGAGCAGATTGAACTTGTCATTGTTGTCATCAAGGTGAACAAAGATGTAGTCCCTCAAAACAGATTCAGCAACCTGCCAAAATAGATTAAGAAAAAGGGTGATAATAATTTACAGAAGTAAACATAGATGGTGATGACAATCAATAGAAGTAAATGTAGATGGTGATAGTGATCAATGGAAGTAAATGTAGATGGTGATAGTGATCAATGGAAGTAAATGTAGATGGTGATAGTGATCAATGGAAGTAAACAGATTCAGAAACTAATTTTTGCATGCCAAACATCTTGTTTCCAAAGTAAATAGTTTCATTCAACCAAGGTAGTTAAATAGATAGAGTATATCTTACAGCATAGTAACTTTCTTTTTTGAGTCCATCCATAACAGGTTGGAAGTGCTCCCCTAAAATTTTAGATAATGGAATTAGCGCAGACTGCTAGCCATAAAATTAATAACAATTAAATAAGAGCTATTAGTAAGTACCAATATGCTGCAAACACTGAAGACGAGTAGAAAGAGACATGTCCTGGACTTCAGCAAGAATAATTTTTACCCTCTCACTTACTAAAGGTGAGCCAACAGCTCCCTTTTCCTTATCTTTTTCCCCATAGCAAGATGTCAAATGGTTAAAAATTTCAAGATCATTAGTGTCCACAAGAGCCTGATAACAGAAGCAAAGAAGCAGAAAAAAGGAAATTGATGAGAGTCAATCTACTACGAAAGTGAAAATGAGTGAAATCATATGGTATCCCATTTAGACCTTATGCTCTTTTTAACGAAAAAAACAAATTACAGTATGTAAATATAATCCAAAATCTTTACGAACCCTAGCCCATGCAACTTGCTTTTGTAAATAGGGGGAAAATAAATTATAAAAAATAAGTAGCAATAAATAATATTCTGTCAAGTATCAAGTATATAGGTTACAAGCATCAAATAACTTGCAGAGAGGAGACTTCATTACATGTATAAAAGTAAATTATGCTAATGCCGCTTATAAGCAATATGGAACTTTTCAGAAATTGATAAAGCCTGAAGGAAAACTAAAAACCTAATAAAACTTGTAATACCTCATATTCAATATGCTTAGGAGAAACCCTTTCTCCAGCAGCATACAATAATTACTTGCTTACAAACTGCAACATTTTACCAAACATAGCATAAGCACATTCAAATAGATGGTATGTCAATTCTATTTTACAAGTTCCACCAATGAAGATCTAATAAACTAGCAGAAAATAACTTTGTTAAATGATAATAGAAGTTATAAGTATCATGAAGTCAACCATGAGAGAAGCTCTTTTACCAATGTCCAGATGATAAGGGGATCTTCCAGTGGTAATGGAACTATAATTTTGGACATTCTTTTACATATTCGCTCAATGATGAGATAAAGGTAAGCCCAAATAATTATAATGCTAGCTAAGCATTACATAATAAAAAATTTCAAATAATTAGCAACACAACACCTTTAGAACAATGCCCACTGGAAGCAAGTATTCCTTCCCCTGTATCCTGAGAATAAATCAAAAAGTATATTACTAATTTAACTGTGAGTAGAAAACTGCGTTGTTCTAAAACAAACTTCAACTGCTTACCAAAATCCTAGTCTTGCACTTCCATTACGAAGGTAGTACAATTTGACAGTTACAGAAGACTGATCTTTTCTCACACACCTAAATGAGATCGAAAAGAACCGCAACCACAATATAGTAATTATTTAATCAAGTTCAAAACAATCAAAAGCAACAAGATCAAAATGATAACCAACTTCAGAAAAAGAAGCTGCAAGCGCAAAAGCAACATAAATCTTGATCAATGTTTACACACATTTTAACTATCATGGATATATCTTTACTTAGGATATGCAACTAAAACGTGAAAAATAGAACAGAAAACATAGAAGCTGTGTACATATGATAGCATGGATAAGCCAGAAAACTGGAGAAAGTAGTGTTTCAAAAGTTCCAGAACACATCATGCAGTAGCCATCGCTTGGTTGGTAAGAACATGCCCTCTTTCAAAGCAAAGAACTAGAGTAAAGGATTCCACAATAAAAGGAAGACTATCTGATTTTATGAAAATGCCCATTGTCATTGTAGGTATTAATTCCCATAATTATTATTTCTCATATCTTAAGAATTTCTAGAGTTGCTAGAATAGTCCATTGTGTCTTAGTTCGATCTCAGTATGTTATTTAGTTGTTAGTATGGAATGCAGCAACTAAATCAGGATAAGCAACTTAATTGGGATAAGAAAGAATTGAAACTATTCATGAAAATGTATTTCCATAAGGAGAATATAGGAAAAGAACCTTATAACAACTGCTTTATCAGTATATCCTTCCCGCCGCTCACGAAAAGAATTCCGCACCATGCTCATTGGCTGAAATAGGAAATACAGATTCAAACATGAAAAATCCATAAAAGAAAAAACTTCCACTATTGTGCTGCATGAATGGTTTTAAAATTACGATACTGATTCAGCTGATGAGGTCTTAACCCAATATTCCAATCCTTAATAAAAAAATATAGTTATAAAAACAAAGGGTCACTTACATAGTTTTGCTTCGGTAATATTACTGGTCGAAAAACTCTCTCAAGCCCATTCAGAATGAAATAGCTGCATAACATTAAAAGTTAAGTGAATTAAATAGAGCATGAGGTCAACTAAGAAAAATTCAAAAATCAAAAAGGAAGAAAGAAAGAAAGAAAAGCAAATGTCTGATCTACAAATCTCAAAGACCATAATCAAGCAAAATGTCATGAAGGCCTCAAAACCAATGCACAACAGAATGATTTGATTCAATGCATGAAGAGTACAAAAAAGGACAGACTAACATTAACATTTTATCATATAGTTGATAACATTGAACTGGTAACACCCAAATGACCATGGATACATTCTTTCTGTTCACTACATCAATGTGCCAATTATAATTTCTAATGTCATCATGCAAGTGTATTTATATTGAGTCGAAACAATATAATACAAGCATGTCCCAATTTGTATCACACGTTTGCTTCTTTTATGCGCTTTAAAACCTTCAATTTACGTCTTATTTAAAAAAAAAATGGTCCAATAAAACCAAATCAGTCTCATGGCCAAAGAAGCATATTGAATATTAGAATTAGCAAAGACATTGAATCACTTACCCACCCATTTCTGCCGCTTCCTCTTTGAAGGATACCAATTTTTCAGGATCAGCATCTCGTAAATGACAGCATTTTGACTGCATAAAGTATTTAACTTAACAATTGCAAGGAAACACACAATAACAATAATAACGTAGGTTATTAACAACCTATTAAATTAAATAAAATTATGGTCTACATGGAAAATAATCAAGCACTCAACAGCCTTATTGTCACTCATTTCCAACAAGCGTCCTAAATTGTTGATCGATCCAATCTTAAAGATAGCCAATAAGAATTTTAGAAAGCAAGCTAAGAAAGATTGGGAGAAAGACGAGTCAGCCAACCGGAGACAGCCCATAACACATGCAGTATAAATGAATACAGCTAAAACTTAATTCTTAATATTGATCTCATGCAACATATGGGACCACAGTGGACTAATTCTTCGAAAGAAATCTGTGAACTGTGCCACTTTATTGCCAAACAACCAAGCGCTGGCTGGCCAGACATACTAATGATGTAGCTATTATCAGATTAGAGAGAATTTCTCACTGGACAAAAATGCTGATATAGAAAATGATTTTCCTTTTACTCATTTTTTGGCACTTTTTACTTTTGGTAAGAAACAGAAAATGCAAGCATATATCCAACTATGAGAGAAATGTACAAAGAGTGAGTGATATTATACCAAGTTTCATCTCAAGTAGTGATGTGTTATTCATCGATAGAAAGAGAAATTTTTCACCACTCCCAAAACAACCTAGTGCCCATCTGGTTTGGCTTTTTCATTAGCCAAAGGGCCTTTTTAATTTAAAATCCCCTTTTAATTTTTTTTGGTACCATTTGAATGGCACTAGAGAGGGGCTTTTGAGAATTAAATTAGCCCATTTTTTTCCTATCGGAATAAACCCAAATTATAAGTTTTTGACAGCAACAGAGCTCTTTGAGGTTTTTTAAAAGACTAAATTCTCTAAAATACTCTTACTCTATTTTAAACATTTTTAGCCATTTCCTTAAAATATAGCATTAAAAACTTGTTTATTAAAGCAATTATACAATTTTTCCCAAAGATAACCAAAAAATCAGTACATTTTTGATAAAAACTCCATTTATAAAAGTTTTGTGGGTAACAGTTTATTCCAAGAAACTCTATCTCAAAAGTTATACCAAATGGACCCTTATTACTCCACTTTTCGATCCAATTGATGAAAAACCACATCACTCCGAATAGAGAACCCAGAATAATTGCTTAGAAAGTGTACCATTATTGGTTTACTGAATAAGCATGTACAAGATACTATCAACATATCTATGTTTTTCAGAATTTAGTTAAAGGTTAGGTGCCGCTCCCCATAGCCTTTTCTTTCTCTCTCACTGAAATTCTCAACTTTCAGGTCTCATGATTTTCTATAAATCTTATTCCTGACATATCAGTTTCCATTGCCTATGCCCTTCTACAACCTCATTTTTGCTTTCTTTTTCATCGTATCACAGATGCCTTTATGGTATCTCTCTTTCTTGCTGAAATTACTAATCATTCAGGGTTCACAATATCTGTCCTAATACACAACAATCAGATTGTATCCCCCATATTACTTCCCCCTAAATTTTTAGTGGAAGAGGCAGCCTCTTTATCAAAAAATTTTCAAGGCTGCTCTAAATCACATATTCATATAATTCAGTGCGAATTGTCTATCCCTGACATGAGTCCATGATCACTTGCTCATGATAAACTAACATCTTTTCACTTTTTGTTAAGAAATTATGACAATTATCACTATGGACGCAGACACCATTATCAAATTAAAATTTTAACTTCTTTCTAATATTTATTTCATTTTTAAATATAAACAAAAGTATCATTTTCTTCGAACTGTATTGTAGAAACATGTAGGAACTATGCCGAAAAATAGGACCCATAACAAAACTTCAGAACAGAAAGTAAGAGCAAGTACCTTTAACATTATAGGAAATTGGCCAAAATTAAATCTCTCTCTTACAACAGGAGAACCGGCATCAAGATATTGAAATTCAACATCTGCCATCAACTTTCCAGTATAAGAAATTCTAGCCTGACGACACTGTTTCAAAAAAAAATTCCAAACCATCAATTTACTACATTAAAAAAAGGAGCATAAATATATTTAGAGAGCATAATATCTCACTTCAAAAGGAAGCAATGCATTACGGAATGCTGATGAGCCCTGTTCCTTTTGAGGTGGAAATATTTCAGGATTACCTACTGAAAGTAAGGATAATAGTCAAGGGAAAAAATGGACAATAGACATCCAACTACTATGAAGCAACTAAGTTTCAAAAGCAATTTTCAACATAAGCATTTAAATGCTTTCTCACAAAACACGTATCAAATGGTTGTCCATTAAATCAAAAGAAAGCATTTCACGAACGATATTGAAAGCGCTTTATAAACAAACAAATGTTCTTTCGAAAGCCATTCTACTAAAGCATTTTAAAAGTGCTTTCTGAGAAACACTACTTGTCCAACTGAACACAAGAAGAATTAGAACTAACGCTTCCAAAAGTAATTTAAGAAGCGATTTTCACTGAAACATTTAAAAAGACCTATCAAGTCTTGTCCAGCCAAACACAAACAGAATTGGATGCGTTAGCTTCCAAAAGTAAATAAAGTGTTTGCAAAAGCACTTCCAAAAGCGCTTTTAATTGAATTTCAGAGAAAACAATGAATAAATGTATCAAAAGGATATTTTTTAGCCTCTTATTGGTGAACGAATCATGGACTATAACAGGCTTAACGCGGTCGAACATTTCACTCAATCCTTCTTCCACCATGTAATCGAACGACTCTATGTGGTGTCTCACAAGCTGCCGCAGCGGCTCGAAATCCTTCCCCGATTTTTTCTTCGCCTCCATTGTCACCTTCTTTTTGTTACTCCGGTCGCTTTCCGCCTCTGCTTCAGAGAGGAGTTGGCGGTTTCGGACGGGGAGGGTTTTTGCAGAGGTTTATGCTGAAACGAGGGCGTTTTCACGTTAGAGAATTTTAACCGTTTTTAGGGTTGTGAATACTCATATTATATGATTACTTAAACATATTATCATATTAATTCATTATTTATTAAAAACAAAATTCTATTAAATAATAAGTATCCATAAATATAATAAATATTATATTGTTGCCATTGTTGTTTTTGTTATATCCAAAGTTCAAAACTTGGGAAATTAACCAAAATGACCCCTTAACCATTTTTATTTTTGAAATTACTATCATTTCATTTATTTTATTTTTCAAGTTAATATTTTAAAGAAAAATTATATATACAGAAATTTAGATATTTTTTAAAGAAACTTGTATATCTTACAAATCAAGAATTAAGATTAATTTAGGAATGCTAAAAAGCACCTATGTCTTATAATGGTACATTTTAAGTTCTTTTGGTATTTAAAAAAGAAATCGTAAAATTATATTGTATTATCCATGAATTATTTTTAGTGGGTTTTTTTCTCGAAGTTTAAATATATTATCAACAATTATTTATATTTATATATGTAGATTATTCAGAATTCAAATTTTAGATTAAAGAAAAAAGTTCTAAATGTTATTTTAATAATTTTAATAGACACATGGTTTGCAATAGGAATGGCAATTTAAAGTTTGTATGTTGTATTTTTATTACATCAAATAAAGATATAATATATTTTATGGTAATTCATATCCGATTGGTTTAATAATCATGTTAATAATGAAAACTTTCACTTGATATGATTATTAAACAAGTGAAAAGTGGTTTAAAATTTTTATATATTTTAACTTATTTTTTAAAAATTTTTATAAACCATATTTACTTAATGTTAATAAATTTTTTCTATATATAATTGAATATTTTTAAAATGGGATTTAATAAATACTTTGAAATAAAAAAATAATAAAATTTAATAATTAATTGTGTCATAATAAGTCAAAATATCAAAAATTATAAATCTAAATTCCATATGATTAATTGTTGTGTTATATCTATGTCATCTATTTATTAATCATATCATCTTAAGAATCCACTAATTTTTTATGATTTTTGTGTCATGTTCATATAAAATTAATAAGTTCTTTAAAAAATTACCAACCTTACTTTTCAGTAGAGATGAGAATGATGTGGGTTAGGAGCGAGTTTTGCCATCCTCGAACCCGCCCCATTTGAGGCTAATTTATCCAAATCTACCCTTCCCCGTTTTGAAAAAAATAGGGCCTAAACAATCCCCTACAGTTCTTAACTTATCTCAATTTCTAACTCACCTTTGATCTCGTTTTAATCGAGTTATAGTATTTATTACAGTTAAATTAAAAAGCTTGCTACACTGAAATATTACATAATGGGCTGAATTTTTTGATTAGCTACAGTAATTAAACTTAAGTCACAATTGTTCTACAATATGAAAATATAATATTTTTAATAGTAAATGGAGTAGGGTGAGAAATCTCCCAACTTACCTCAATTTTTAAATGAATTAAACTTTAAAACTACGAACCCGTCCCAATTTTTAAATGAATTGAAACTTTTAAACCCCATATCCGTTGCAAATAGAGTGGGGCAGGCTGGGCAGGTTTAGGAAAAATTCTTGCCGCTTCTTTTTGGTGATTTATTTGTTACAAATAATTAAAATATGTACTTTTATTTATTATTTCATAAAAATTTAGGGATTTATTTGTTAATATCCCAAAATTATAATCATTATCGGCCAAATAAATGGCACATGCCCTGTAAGTGAGAGCGTTCGCCTCCGCTCCGGCGACAGCTCGATCATCCGCTATTTATCCGCGGGCCCACGGAGCCCCAGCCCCAAAATCCTCTACCTCCAATACGCAGCGGTTCGTTGTCAAACAAATAACTCAAAACAATATTCTCTCTTCGCTCAGTCATTTTTTCAAAGATCTTGTCCGCACCGAATTCTGATCTCCCGCAGCTTCGATACTACCATGTTACGAAGGTAACTTAACAATTTAAGTTGTATTTTTATGTTTTCTATGTCTTTTTTGTGATTTTTTTCGTTGTTTTTCTCAATTCAAGTATTGCACATTTTGATTGCGGAAACAATTCGCCTGAGCTGCTAAAAATTTGATCTTTTTGGTTTAGCTTGATAATTTCGCTTCGTGGATTTAATGTAAATGTTAATTTTGCTTTAGCTTAGTGTTTAAAGATGGTGTTTTTCAGGTCAATTTTGGAATTATCCTCGCGTCGGAGGATTCCGAGGCAGATTGCTGCTCAGGCGAGTTTTCAAGTTTTTACTTATACTGTTTCATTTGCTATAACTAGATTGCATTTTCTTGAATTTATTTTACAATTGTAGTTGATGTCTAATAAATCCGTCTGCTATGCAATTTCCATCTGCATAGTAACGACATCTTGCAAGTTTAATCTATGGTCAGCTTGGCAATGCTTCATGGTGCTTTTGTAGAAGCACTTTGGCGGTTATGCTTGGTGTTGCTTTATGCAGAAGTATCTAGCACGCAACTGCTCCTCTAAGAAGCAATCTGAGTGCTTTTTTGGTTTTGAAACGCACTGTTAGAAAATAGGCAAGGATAGCAAATGTAAATGTGCATATGTGGAGATTTTATTGATTGATATAGTAATATAGCTCGTTGATAATGCTTTTGTATATTTTTATGATTCCCATTGGTCTGAGTGTGGTGGTGCAGTCTTTATGTGTATTAATTCTCATGCAAATGTACAAGATATGATCCTTATTTGCTTATGGTTGACACAATTACAGCGGGTTCCTTCAATTATTTCTTCAAGAAAGGAATTCTCAACTTCATCTCCGCATAATGCATCCCCAAAACCTGGTCCCGCAGGCAAGCCACCTGAATCAAAGGGTAACCTTTTGAAAGTTGTTGTTGGGACTGCTGTTGTTGCTGGGGCTGGCCTATTAGCATATCAGAATGGGTATTTGGACCAATATATTGGTAAAGAGAAAGAAAAGCATGATTCTCTTGATTCAATTAAGCTTAGCGAAGATAAAAAAGATGTGAAGGATGATCGGCATTTGTTGGAGCCTGCAGTTTCTTCCCATAGTGATGAAGAACCTAAGACATCAAGTCCTGTTGTGGAGCAGGCTGTCCAGAGTGTTGAGACTGATAAAGATCTTCCTCAGCCTGAAGCTTTAAGCAAAATGCCAGTTGAAGATCAGGCTCATTTGCAAGATAAAGCAGAATTGACATCTGAAGATCGTGAAATACCTGTGAAGGAAAATGATGCAGCAGAAAATTCTAATAAAAGTGTGGTATCTGATGAACAAAGTACTAGTCCTCCAATATTATCTGAAGGAAGTGTTGGGATGGAAAGCTCAGAGCCAAAAACTAGCGAGAAATCTGATGATGAAGTTCAAGGTACAGAAATATTTAGCCAGGCTAGTCTAGTTCCTGAAAAAAAAGAGCAAAAAACATTGAGAGAAGAGCACGTTGTCACGGAAAAGAAATCAGAGGTACCCATGGTTTTCACTATATGAATTTGTCTTTTGCAAAAGCAAGACCAGCAATTGTATTATTTCTAATAAAATTCATGCTGCCGGTGGAGATTTATTTTTCTTGCATTTTCGTTCATGGTTCTTTTCTACTTGTACTTCCCTTATATAAAATTTCTTTATCGTGCTTATTTTGTTGCATTGGTTGTAAGATGACACTGATTCTGGTGTGATTTAGTTGCAGGAGGCTTTAGGCAAAGTTGCACAATCACCAGCTTCTCTCCTTGAGGCATATCATTTAATTGATAAAACTGATGAGGATACCGAAGACAAAGCAACAGAGGTTTCTGATTTGTTTTCTTTATGTATTATGCCACGCAAACATTTTAGTTTTTCTTCAAAGAAGATTGTTTGATTATAGATATTTGAACTTTGTTTCTCAAATTGGTAGGACTTTCGCAATGCAATGGAGGAGTTGAATAAAGATTTCCTATCCACGGATGGGATCTTGGTGCTTGACTTTTTACAAGCAATTCATGCTGCCGAAAAACGGCAAGCTGAATTGGATGCTAGTGCTTTTGCTGAAGAAAAAAGAACATTGAAGGTTTGGACCTTCATATTCCTTGAATAGATTTCAAGTTCTTAGTGCATAATGTTGTTTTTTATTAACTTTTAACCAAATCGTGCTATGACATTCTTGTACTCATTCAGTTCTGTTAATTTTATTGCTGCTTTTTTAGGATAAGTTTGAAAAGGAATTGAGGGATTCAAGAGCCAGAGAACTTATGCGTACGGAAGAGGCAGCAATGTTAGAGAAGGTTATACATCTTTTTAGTCTTTATTTTACTTGGAATACGATTTCCTTTTATTTTGCTTTTACACTTTCTGGCCTTAGAATTCTATCTGTCTGTAGATCTATTTGTATCATATATGTTGATATCTACCTTCACCATTACCCTTCTTTTCTCATTTCAAGTTTGTTAAAGGTTTTGAGTATTAAAATATACTGGACCTCAAACCAACAAGGAACGGCAATGGGATTGATGATAAAAATAGAATCCTGGTTCGCAAACAGTGACTGGATTGATGATAAAGAAAGAAAATTCTTGGTTCAGTACTCCACCTTATTGACAGAAAAAAAGGATTGACCAGACTATATCGAGTCTGGCTCATAGTGATCATTTATCAAAGAATGACTCTGGTTATCAAATGATTGAACAACTGGGAGCAGTTTAATGACATTACTTAGTTGACATTCATCAAAAGCATTTAATGCATTATGAGTTCAATACATCCTGTTTAGCATAAAGATATTCCTTGCTCATTATCAAAAGTGGACAAGGGTGAATATCAATAGGTGGATTGACACTGGTCTAATCTACAACATTAATAATAACCATTTGGAACTACTGGGCAGCGAAAATCTAAATACACGTTCAAAACCCTCAACAACTTTGCATGGAAAATGTCCATGTCAGTAGACAAGTTTTCCTTAAAATCTCCATCTTACAAGTGGGCAAGGGAATTTTATCCTGCTTATATGGAAAGACTTAACTCTTTTTCTTCTTAGCATAATCCTATGCAGATTGATATGTCCAATAATTGTGTACTTTGGAATCATGCATGGTGAAGCAACTGTTCCATAAGTTAATTCGATCCATTGATGGGACCTAAATTGGGAAAATTGAAAAAAGTAACCTGGTGATGGAAAATGCAGTTTTATCTGTGTAGTTTTCACATAAATTAGAGAAAATGCATTAGTTATAGTTTGAGACTTATGATCTGCTTATATAAGCAAAAGATTTGGCTTCTTCTAGGATCATAACCAGATTCTATCCGAATTTTCTCATTGAGCAGGAATTAAAGAGAGAGAGAACAAAAGCAGCTGCTACAATCAAGTCTCTTCAAGAAAAGATGGAAGAGAGACTGAGGATGGAACTTGAACAGAAGGTGCTTATTTTAGTTTTTGCTGTAAAGAAACAATGTTTTACAGAAGAAATTAATAACCTGTTAACTCAAGTTGCCCTTGTCAAACAACTACAGGAAAGGGAAGCGGAGTCAAAGCTGAAAAATGCTCAAGAGTTGGCTACAGCAGAACTAGCTGCAGCAATCGCGCGTGAAAAGGCAGCACAGATAGAGAAAATGGCAGAAGCAAATCTTCACGTAAGAGTTTGACAAATATCCTGATTACTGATGAATACACTTAATATTTTATGATTCTAAATTACTACTCGTTATGCAGTATAGCAACTTAAAGAAGTTTTCATTCTCCTAACAAAAGGGAAGTGTTTATGAAATCTCTGTGATGAGCTCTGATCTTGATAGATGTTCATTAAGGAAATGATACCAAAACAGGTGCTAGCATAAATAACAACTCAGTCTAGAGATTAGGTGAAATGCATTTTTAGTGGTTCAAATCATTAGTTCTTTCTAGTTTCAGAACAGGGAAGAAAAGGAAAAATAAAAGATGGATTACCATCATAAATTGCAGTATGCAAGGAGCGGTTATGTCTTTTGGTTGCTTGATAAAATCAACGTTACATGTTTAATCTTGTCTTATATATGCATGTCCATGTATTCTTATTATCAATATGCATTTTATATTGTGCACAAATTTGCTGGTATGTTTTTTCATGCTTTTGTCACTTTTCAGTAATTAAATATTATGGTCTGTTCTGCAATGGAAGTTAATATGGTTTGAGCTCTTCTTTCTACAGATAAATGCTTTGTGCATGGCATTTTACGCACGTTCTGAAGAGGCTCGTAAGAGTTACTTTGCTCACAAGCTTGCTTTGGTAAAGTTCCAAAACAATTAAGCTGCTGTTTCTTCTAATTTTATGTACTCTTAACCTTGTCAACGGTTATTCCTAGTTCTAAGGCCCGAGTCCTATCAATTATTTTAGGGGGCACTTGCTTTAGAAGATGCGCTTTCCAGAGGATTACCAATTCAAAAAGAAATAGATGCTCTTTATACTTATCTTGATGGTATTGAAAAAGACTCCGTCTTAGATTTGGTCTTATCATCTATTCCAGAAGAAACACGATACCATGGCACAGAAACACTGCTGCAGTTGAATCAGAAGGTAAACTAGTGATATAATGATGTGTTATTTGCAAAGTTTATGGTTTCAGAGGAATAAGCAGCATCTTTATGCTTTAAGACATGAAAGATATCAAGAATAAGATGATAAGTCTGTATTCTTTCTCTACATCCAACTGGTTCTTCATATGGTTCTCTAATAATTTATTCTTGATCTGCAAGGTATGCTTTATATGACATGGTTTATTCTGCATGTATGAGTTGTTCTACCTATACAGTTTTCTGGACTAAAGAATAACAAAATCACCTAGATGTTGTATGATGCTTAGATGAGATCCTTTTTATTTCCCTCCTTTTGCTCCTTAATTAACCATGTTCTGGTCTACCTAAGATATGCAGTTTTTATGAATCTTGGATGCTATTGCTTGCTTGTTTCTTTCAGTTGCAGCTCTCAAGTTGCTTAAATGTGTGAAGAACCAAGTTTCAAAAACATTTGTTTACTTCAGCAATTGCAGTTTTGTTTCTGATCTTTTTCTGTCTTCTCATTGGACATTGTCCAAACATGGTTGCTCATAAGCAAAAGTTTTGGCTTTGAGTAGCATTTTTCAGATTTTAAAAGTTGTCCGGAAAATAAATCAAAGTCAGAATTATAATTTTTTTAGTAGTGCACTACAAAATTTTTTAATTGCATGTTCATTTTTATTGCAGTTTGATGCCTTGAAAGGGACTCTACGACACTTTAGCCTTATCCCCCCAGGTGGTGGTGGTATTTTGACACATTCTTTAGCACATCTTGCATCCTGGTTAAAGGTATGCAATTTGGTGTACTTTCTGTATCAGTCCCATTCAACTCATTTATCATTTACCGACATTTCTTCACTATTCCCACTCAGGTAAAAGAAGTAGATCAATCTGGTGATGGAATTGAATCCGTCATCAGTAGAGTTGAGAGTTATTTACGCGAAGGAAAACTTGCTGAAGCAGCCAATGCTCTTGAAGAAGGCGTTAAGGGTAGCCAAGCAGAGGATATAGTTGTTGATTGGGTAAGGCGAGCTAGGAACAGAGCAATCACAGAACAAGGTCTAACTTTCCTTCAGTCATACGCTACTTGTCTTAGTCTTGCATAAAGGTTCCGCGTATTTCTGAACTCGAGATCATGTCTTTTGTACTGAATATAGCTGCATACGATACTAAATTCATTGATTTAGTTGTTAAGTTTATAAAAAAAATTGTGGGTCCAGCACCCGTCAAGAAAAAGAAGGCCAAGATTGACAATTCCTTTTGCGGAACTGAAACTTACGAGAGATCTGTAAGAATTGCAAAACTGTTTTTTCAGAAAATTTTGTAGAATGTTGAAATTTCTGAATAAAATTTTGCTTCTTTCCTTCTAAGATCTAAATAATTTGCTTTTGCTTGTGTAGGATGTTAATCAATGCTTGCTTCTACGCTGCTGTATTCTTGGATGAGTCTGACCATAATTTTGTAGAAAAAATTTTCTTGTAATATATAAAACAAAAAGTTTTCCATAAATCAATTAAAACCTTTTTACCATACATAAAATTCTTACCAAGTATGCTTTAGAAAAGTACATCAAGTTGATTCAAGACAGGAAAAAAAAATTCTATCAAGAGTTTTCAAATGCAATAAGTATAATAAGTAACATAGTATGGTCAGATTTATCAAGTTTTCACAACCCGGCATAAAAGGACAAATTATTGTTAATAGTTTCTAATCAGTAATCAGTTTTTGGCTCTTCTTTACAAAAACACAAAAAAATGCAATCAAAGAATTACTTGACATGTTGACAAACCACATGGCGTCCCATTAAAATACTCCCAAATAGAAACAGAAAAATTCTTTATTATCCACTCATTTGATAACCAAACTGAAGAAGAAAGTCCAAAAGGGACAAATCGAGTAAGACAATACAGTTTTCCTTCCTTCGCTTCAAATGTTCCATAGAGATAATTACAAAGTTAAACTATGTGCCCTTTCAAGATGAAAAAATTAATACATACATGACAAGATGTTAGTGAAAAACTGTTGTATGAGTACCAACACATGGAATATTAAAAAGTTAAACTGCATGTTGGTTTCAACATTGATGGTCTTCATGATCACCTTTGTTCACAAAAAGGATCTCCCTCCAACAC
The DNA here is from genome assembly GCA_022749755.1 of Azadirachta indica. Taxonomy (NCBI): domain Eukaryota; kingdom Viridiplantae; phylum Streptophyta; class Magnoliopsida; order Sapindales; family Meliaceae; genus Azadirachta; species Azadirachta indica. The sequence goes on from CM040447.1 coordinate 7,629,659, forward strand.
CCATCTGCGCACTAGTAACAATGTAACATTGTAATTGTACAGTTTGAACATCAAAATAACATTACAGAGTGGCAGTAAATCTTCTTGTAATTGGCAATAAAAATTTTATGGAAATAAGCAACTTAAGTACAAAAACATCCAGTAAATTCATACCTTAAGGAGAAATATCTGGTAAATTCATGGAAACTGCTCATGTTGAATTATTTTCCCTTATCAATGCCAGTCAATAGATTCTTCAGAAATTGTTATTAATGGTACCAAGAAATATGCTAGAATTCAAGATGCGAGCTCAAGCATAAACGAGCAGTGATACCATATAAAAATAGGATATCTTCGAAGGTTATGTAGCCAATCTGCTGATGGCTACCCCTTCAGTTATGATAGCCTGGCACAAACAAAGAAATGATGAAATTGAAAAGATTGAATTAATGTAAAATATGAAAATGTAAAACATAGAAATGGCTGAAATGTACCACTGGAGTAGCTAAATGGGAGATAATCAATCGTTTCAGAAGCTTGCCAGGCTTCCCACTTCATAATGATAAACAGGTTCCAGAATAGATACAAAACAGGATTTCCCTTCAAAAGAATTGACAGGAGCTATGAACAGCTGGCTATCTCTCACAATAACATGACCACTCCATGGAAAAAAATTCCTTGTCTCACCATTTCAGCCTTGAAGGATTCTACGAGCTTCCAATTCCAAGGCATGAACTTCAATGACCTCACCAAGATAACAATCTTTAAAAAACTAGATAGTGGTAATTACACAGGAGCCTTCAGAGCAACAAATTGCTGAATCCATTAACATCCAATAGAACAGAATCAGAGTCTATCCTTAGACTCATCAAACTTCTGATAGCTGAAGGCTTCATGCAACATGCACAGACTGGTAGGTTCTCCAACTATTGCACCGAAGCAACATTAGGGCGGGAATAATCATCCTCTGGAAGCCATGGAAAGATAAACTTCTTTTTCCTTGCAAAGATTTGCTAGAGCACGTTTTGGACCTCCTTTCCCCCTGACTGAATTGATATCCCCAAATAAACATTCCATACCTATGCAAACCCTCAACGAGAAACATACTGCTTTTGGTGTTCTATAAAAGGGTGCAATATATGTAAATTTCTGGATATCGTTGCAGTCTCCAATTATGCTTGGATCTAAAAATAAAAACTGAGTTGACTCGTCATTCATAGTTAACGTGAGCCATAACCTATCCTTGCTCAAAACATTATACAAAGTGATCTCACATGGTATAGCAACTGGGAGTCCTGAGACAAAAATAACAGGATTTTCCGAACTATTATTGGGAACATTCAATTCTGCATTTACGTGCTTAAGTCTTCCAGAGAAAATAAACTGCTCAACAAAGAAGGAATTGAGTAACTCATTGAATTGAAATGGGTTGCAGGGAGTACCACAAGTAGAGGAGCCAATTTCAAGAAAAGATTTCTTGAGTTCAGTTACAAACTTAGATGGTTTGATGGATCCTTGCTGATGGAGAAACTCTACACGTGACATAGTAGAAGATAACTTTCTCATAACAGTAAGATAGCAGCAGATTTCAACCTTGGACAACCTCAATAAACAAGTCACAAGTATCAGCTCTAAGACATGCAACTCCTCTTCTTCAGACAACCCTGAAAACCTACACCTGATTTCTGTTAGCCTTCTGTCTAACTTTCCCAATAGAAGCTCCAATTCTCCCAGTTCATAATGACAGAACTTTTTCATGGGCACACGGTGCACCCAGACCTTAGTAAGCAGTTTCAGTACCTGAAGATATTGCAATGTAAATGCTAATGCACCATCAGATTCAAGGGATTCAGATCCAGCTTTAAATGTTAACACTTCTTCCTTACAAGCTCTGCAATAGCCAAAAATAAAATAAAAATAAAAAATTAATACCATGTAACGGATACACACAAATATGACAATATTTGCACTGCATAAGTAATTATTCTACAAAAACACTTCTCGGTTCAGCCACGAAATTAGATACAATATGAATAGAAAATCTATATGTTTAATGTACAATCTAGGCCATCCTATGTTATTGGATTGGTTGGTAGATATTAATTGACCTATGAACTTACCTAAAATTTCCCCATTCCATGAATTCCTATTCTTTTTCTTATTAGAGGTAAGTGTCTGCAAAACCTCCTTAGTTTATAATTTGTACAAAACATTTGAACGATGATATTTACAATGCTGAAACAAACTAGTAACAAAAAATTTCTTACAAGTATCATGAAGAATAAAAAAAAAGAAAGGTTAGGCAAAGCTGATTAGATTAACCTCAAGATCCTCAGAACTTCCGTTGTGTATCCTGATTGTACCAAGGACCAGATATTCTTCACCTTTGCAAGCACCAGATTCATAGACTTCTTTATTTCAACATCCTCTTCCAGCTCGCATCTTCCATGTGACGTTGTCACCTCCTTCTGTTTGCACTGTATCAATAACTGACTTTCATCACCTTTTTCTGGCAAGTTAACCCTAATCTCATTGCTGGTATGATTTGGATCATCACTGATAACTTCATGCGAGGGTATCCCTTCCCTCATAAACCTTGCTTCAGAGGAACTCGAAAATCTACTGCATTGAGACAAGTAGGCCAAGAGGGAATCTTGGTTCATAACATCACTCAAAGCAAGAGAAATTCTCCCCAACAATGTTGCTGCATAAGAAAATACCCTAGGTGGAATGCTGCAGACATTTTTTTCAGATGAAAGGGGAACTGAGATTGCCAACACCAGATATGCAGCTACTCTTGCAGTATCAAAGCTGAAATCACCATCAGTATTGGGCTCAATCTGAGATGAAAGGGCAAGCACAAATTTATGAAATAAGTAAATATCATTTGGTCTGACAAGTGCTATTGTTACATTGTAACAGAGGAAAAATTGTACACACAGGGAAAGAAGTTGTAGTACAACAAAATTGAACATTTCTGTTTGAAAACTTGGTGTAAAGTTACTACCATAACAGAAAACTCATATGCACTGACACAGCAAAAGCTTATAGCAGAACAACTCATCTATGATGTCCTATATATCCCCGTGAAATTAAATTAGGGCAGCGATTGGTAGAGAAAGAAGATTCATCAACATCAAGTAGACAGAAATTGCACATAAAGATCATGCTTACTTCTTGAGAAACCTCCTCAATAATGCACACTGCAAATTTCCCATGACTTCGACCAATATTAAACAACACAGAAAAAACATCAGCCTCATCCTGGGGAAAGAAAAGACAAGAAAGAGTTAAAAGAGAGGAAGAAAGATCAACTACCATTTATATTGAAAATTAGAGTGAATTTGATCCAAAGAAGCTATCTCACAAATGAGACCTGTGGATATTTCTTCAAGTTTTCAAGAAGGTTGTCGATCAATAGTTTATACAACTCCAAATTGGGCAACTTCACTAGTTTCAGTATTTTCCTTGCTGCACATCTCACAAACGGACTGTTGTCAAGTAGAGTGCCAAGAAACTGTGAAGCCAAATAACATCAAATTACTATATATGTCAAGTCATCACTTTCAAAGAGGAACATGAAGACTACTAAAGAATGCCTCCCTCCATCTCACGCACAGGAAAATATATAAATAAACAGAATTAATAACAGATTCATCCGACAGCCAAATATTTGTTTTCCAGCATCCGTTAAAGTAATTGACGTAATCTTCAGTGTCTCACAGTGGACCTAATCATGCAAGTTAAACTTTCAAACAACAAGTTTGCTGTCAAAAGAAACCACTTTAACGGCAGAAAACTACCTTCACCTTATGGAAAAACCAGCACTCATCAGAATTTCTGATTAGGTTGAACACATAATACGTATACATGTAACTTTTGTGCATCATAGGTGTAAAAGAAGACCAAAACCTACCATGTGCATGTGTACATCTTGCAACTTTAAATATTCACATTTTGCCATAAGATGCATAGTTTCCAAAGCTTGTTGCCGGACTGCCAATGAATCATCATTCAGCATGTCTACCAAGAGGTTTAATGCTTCACCAGCAAATTTTTCAGAGAGGATGATGAGTGAACCCAAGGAAGAACAAGCAGACTTTCGCACCTTCATATTAAGCTCAAATAGAGTCATAACCGTAATGCATGCCAACATCAAGCTCAGGGGGCATAATTATACTGAAAGGTAAACATCAAGCAGCTAAAAAATATCTACATAGATGTCAATCCAAAAGCACTACATTCCAGCTCAGTTACCTGATAAAACTCATCCTCAAGACCATGCAGAAAAGCCCCAGCAGAGCTGGATGCTGAAATTTCAAAGCTTTCTGCATCACACTGACTATGAAGTTTCTTCTCCCTCGTTACTCCTAGAACCTTCTTTGATAGAGTTTGTAGTAAAATATTCTCAGATACCACTCCCACCTTCCCAAGAGCATTGAAAGCCTCAACTCTTACTTCCATTCTCATATCTCTCACCATAGAACAGAGCTGCAACCACACAAAAGCGCAAAACGTATTAGAATTAAAAAAAAGGTGTTATATTAATTAATGGAGTATACATTTTTTCCCAAATACCTGAATAAATATTGCATCTGACCAATCTGTTCTATTCTTCTCTTCGTTGATAGCTACAAGCATTCGACCATATTCACTAACCTGAAATCGAAATCAAGATTATTTATAAAAAAATACGTCTCAGAAACAGATCATAAATATATTAAAAAATCAATAACCTAACCACGCGAACAGCAGCACATCTGACGCAATCTTCAGCATCGCGTAGAAGCTCAACAGCACGGAAATAGCATCCTTTGACCACAACAACGTCCTCAAAAACGCCGTGTTTTGACAAACCTAGCAATCCGTCCAACGCAACTTCCCTCACGTAAGGATACGGATCCTTCGTGAACCCTAAAAACAGGGTGAACAACAAATGAGGCCGCACGTTAAATCTCTCTGCAGCTCTAAGCAACCGCAGCCGTATGGAAACGTGCGGAGAAGAGAAACAGAAAGAGACGAAGGAGCCATCGTCGATTTGAGAAGTGAGGGCGGGGTTTAAGTCGGAGACGGAGGCGAGTGCGTCGAGCGCGTCGGCGTCGAGGAGTGAGTCGGAACGGAGCAAGTCGAATATGAGAGGAGAGAAGTGCGGGCGGCGGGAGGAGAGGTCGGCTAGGAGATTGAGAACGTGATGGCGGCTAGTGCGTGAGTCGGAACCGGTGAATTGGAGGGAGCGAGTCAGAGTTTCGAGGATTGAGAAAAGAGTGGAATCTGAAGTGTTAGGGTTCGTTGTGAGCGAACGAATTGAAGCTAGGGATTGTAGCGTGAGAGATTTTTCACTACATAGTTGTGAGATTTGTTGCTCCATTCAAAATCTGTTGTTACTGTGTTTTGGTTTTGGCGCTTTGATTGACAACGAACAAGAAGAAGAAGAAAACGGCGGAGGAGGCGAATACGCACCGTTTTGTTGGATTTAAATAAAGCGCACCTTTTCGACTTTGGACTCGACCGTGAAACTGGGCCCCGGCTCAAATTGTCCGTCGTAAATCCAGCCCATTATGAAAAATCTAAAATTCCCAACATCCCATGTTGATTTATTGCATGTCATGTGCTTTGACGGTTAATAAATTTTCATATAATTGAAACATTTATTCAAAAATTTACGTGGCACATTCTGAATCACGTGCTTTGAGGTTTATATATACTAGGAGTAAAATTTTTTTAAAAAATAAATATATAATTTATGAGTTAGCTTTTTTTTTGGAGACTTCTGTTTTTTTATTAATCACCATAAGTAAAAAAAGAAATTCAATTTGATTTATTTCCTTATAATTTATCGAACAATTTTATATACGTTATTCTATTTAAATTAAAAAATTCGCATAATTCTACTAAATGTTTTTATTATAATTTTTTATATAAGATTTTTTTTACTCGAAAAATTTTCTCTATTATTTAATATTTTATTTGAATAATGTTGGATTAATTATTTTGTAATGGATGCTTACTTTTTCCATTTCACTTTAGAGTTTAAATTAAAAAGAGCGAGAGAGAATTTTTCCAGTTGTAAAAGTAACATGTATATATTAATTTATCTGGTTTGTACAATTAATTGTTTATTACGGAAAACATAAATTATGATAAAAATCTCACATAATTGAGACATGTGCTTGGAGGTTTTGTATTATGAATAAAAATATTTTTTATAAAATTAAAATATAGATTTAATTTATGTACTTACACGGCAGCTAATCGTGCGCTGGCTGGTTGTCTGGCTTTTGCAGACTTCCTATTCAAATTCATTAAGATTTTCGGCCATATAATTTTTTACAATAAGAAAAAATATTTTTTCAAGTTATTATTATATTATTACTATTTTGTATTTCTCTTTCGTTATGGTTACTAAATTTTTTGTTATATTTTTCAAATTTTTGATTAATTTTTTAAAAATTGGGATATAATACAATATTAAAAAATTAATAAAAAATCAAAACAAGCAATAAAAATTCTGAAAAATGTAACAAAGAATTTTGTAGATTGTACAAATACAGTGACTATGTAATAGATTGATGAAATAGTTTAGTCTGATTTATTTCAAATATTTGAATTGATTTTTGGATTGCTTCAAGACTTTCCAACAATAATTTCTGTTGACATTTTTGGTATGGATTATTTATTAATTCAAAACTTTTTTATTTAATGTCTTTGAAATAATTAGTCTGATGTGTACTTCACTTGATTAGCATTTGACCTTACATACAAAAAATGAAAATAAAAAAAATTCTACTTTTTTTTTCAGTTCTTTGAGTAGAAAAACTGTTAAATCAAATAATAAAAATTTTCAATTATGAGAGTAAAAAAAATTATATATTTAATTTATCAGATTATTATTTAATATATTTAATAGAATAATAACATCTAGGTCTTAGTATTGTATATTTTAACAAATCAAAACATAAATTTTTCCATTCGTACAAATACATCCCTAAACCAATAATCCGTACGAAAATAACCATCTCAACCTTAAATTTGCGTTCAATTCCAATGCATATGAAGGGTGAGTTTGGCAATGTCAATAAGTACTCTATAAGTGCTAATAACACTTGTAAAATGCTAAATCATGTGTCTAATAAATTTTGATAAAAGTGTTTATCGAACAAATTTTAACACTTGAAGTAATTATTTATTTAGTAAAAATTTGGTACTTCATCAAATTATCACTTCAAGTGCTTAAAAGGATAGTACTTGTATAGTTAATGAATAAACAAATATAAAAATTACATTTTTCAAATTTTTAATTTTTTTAGGTTAAATAGATTTTAATTTAGATGATTATATATATGAATATATGATAGATTATATTGGATATTTGGAGATATATTATTTGTTATATTTTTATTTTTAGATGAATAAATTATTCAAATTGGTATATTATTTGTGTTCATGATATTTATAAATTTATTTATATTTTAATGTATAGTAAATAATTAATATTATTAAAATTGTAGTTATTTTATATATATATATATATTATTTGTCTTTATTAAATATATTGTTATATGGATATATTACTTATTCTAATATATATCTATTTGAGTAATTTATTAATACAAAAGCACTTTTTTAATTACACCTTGAAACATCTAATTTAACTTAGAGATTTTTAACCAAACGCTTAAATGTTTTTTAAAAAACTAGTAAAAGAAAAAGTGTTAAAGAATATAAACACTAATTGTTTTAGTACTTATTTTTTACTACTATCCCAAGTTAATTTTTTCCTATTAAATATAATATAAAATAAAATTTGTTCAATTCAGATAAAATATTTAAATTGTATTATGTTCAAATCAATTTAAAGGTCACTATTAGGGGTGTGTATAATTTGGTTTAGTCCGAATTTTTGAAAAGTCAGACCGAAACCGAAAATTCTACGTCTCAAAATTTTGAGACCGGATTAGCCCAAATAAGAAGAAAGAACTAGATCGTACCGAACTAATTATATAAATAACCGAATTAAAATCGGATCAATTGATTTAATTTTTGAATCAATTTAATTTTTAGATAAATTTATTATTTTTTAAAAAAATTTTCAGTGTGTCAAACGACGTTATTTTATGCAAATATAATAAAATGATGTCGTTTATATATTAAAATATTAAAAAATAATAAATTCAGTCCAGTTCAGGTTTTTAAAAATAAACCTAAATCAGACCAAAAATTTTAGGTTTTTTATTTTAAAAACTGAAATCGGACTGAATTACATAAAATATCGAACCAAACCCATTGGTTCTGGTCCGATTTCAGTTCCTTCCAATTCGATCTAGTTTTTTTATTCACCCCTAGTCGTTATAATTAAAATCTTAATATTTAACTTCTGACATATCTTACTTGATTTAAAGTCTAATTTAAATATATCTTTCTTAATTAACTAAACAACATAAAGTATCTAGTATTATGTCAAATAAGAGATTCGAAAATTCTCTCAATTAACTAAATGACTAAATATAATATCGGTTATTATATTTAGTCTTACTCAATAGAAATCATTTCATGATTATCATGATAGTTTATCATTAGAATAATTTTTTTTTTCAAATTTATCCATAAAAATGTCAATCAAAATATAATAAAGAATTAACAACAAAAATTTTAAACATTGAAATGATAATAAAGATTAAGTTTGTTGTAAAATACCATTTTCTTAAATAGTTTTTCACAAATATCACTCATATCCACCTCCTTACGTATAACTGTTAACAGATAAAAAGTAACGAGTCTTTTATTTTAATTATATTACTGTTTTTAATAAAAAATAAAATATTGCTATTTACTTTTTGATGAATAAAAAGAATAATAAATAATGGGTGAACTAAGTATAAAATAAAAAAATTTGAGCTCTCTAATTATTCAGAGAAAAAAATAGAAATTCTTATCAACAAATACTTTCACAATAATTATTTCTCAATTACTTAATACTTTCGCTCAGTTCTTTTTTTATTGAAGGGAAAGTAATTATAATAATTTATACAACTTATATTAATTTAGCATAAAAAGACACCCTCTCTCTCTCTCTCTCTCTCTCTCTCTGTCTCTCTCTCTAAATAAAGAGTCTTTCCAATGTACAACGATATAGTTTACACTACTTATCATCATTATTATTATTACAATACTCTACCTTTGTCTCTCTCTCTTTAAATAAATAGTCTTTCCCTCTTGCAATACACAACGGTATAGTTTACATTACTCATCATCATTATCGTTATTACAATTCTTTTTCTCTTTTATATACACGTGTTTATTTATTTGTAATATTAATAAGATAATACAATGAAAGTGAGATATATTATTTGTTATATTTTTTCTTTTTAGATGAATAAATTATTCAAATTAATATATTATTTGTGTTCTATTTATAATTTTATTTATATTTTAGTGTCTGGTAGATAATTAATATTATTAAAATTGAAGTTATTTTTATATCAAAAAATATTATTTTTTTATTTTTTTAAATTATTGAAGTTGTAGTTATTTTCATAACAAATTTTTTAATAAATTTTTTAGAAATGTTATAAAACAAAAATGTTATATATATATATAATATTTGTTTTTATTAAAAATATTGCTCTATGAATATATTACTTATTCTAATATATGTCTATTTTGCTAATTTATCAATACAAAAGTACTTTTTTAATTACACCTCCAAACATCTAATTTAGCTTAGAGATTTTTAACCAAACGTTTAAATGTTTTTTTAAAAAAACTAATAAAAGAAAAAATGTTAAAAAATATAAGCACTAATTATTTTACTACTTATTTTTTAACACTGCTAAATTGACCCTAGGTTAATTTTCTCTGAATAACATATAAGATAAAATAAAATTTGTTCAATTTAGATAAAATATTTAAATTATATTATGTTCAAATCAATTTAAAGGACACTATCATTAAAATCTTAATACGTAAGTTTTAATATATCTTGCTCGATTTAAAGTTTAGTTTAAATATATATTTCTCACAAAAATGTGATTATTTTAAAAAAATACTAAATAATAAAGTTACTGTAGTTCTCTCAATAAAGAATGAGGGTTTCCTTGTTATAAACAGACAAATTATGTTCTTATTTATGAGAAGGGAAAAATACAGGGATCTAGATGGTATTACAAAAATAATTAATGGTTTTTTAATTTGGAGTGGAGGAGGTAATTGGGACGTCAATTTCATAAAATTGGTCCAAATTTGTAGATGAAGGAACACGCCAATTTTAACTAAAATTAAGCCAATAATTGACACAAAGCATGTGTGATTGAACAAAAATTTGATGTGATTACTTAGTCTTAATCATTTAATTTAATTTAATTTAATTTTTTTGGTAAGGGCTTAATTAATTAATGACTTAATCATAAGCAAGCAGTTGGGAAATCAACTTCCAAGGAATGTTATTAAAAAAATAAAAATAAAAAAATGAAAGAAATTAGCTGGTATTAAGTCTCGATCATGTTATACTGGCAGACCCCATTTTGAAACACTTGATAGACTAAGATAACAAAAGAAAAATTCATTTAAAAAATAATTAAAAAAAGAATTGTGTTTTATGAGATCTAGATAATTTTTTATTTATATTTTTGTTACTTTTTATCTATGTTTTTAATTATATTGTATTAGGTTGATAGAGATTGAACTAAATGTTTTTTTAAATATTATAATTAAAACATAAACGAAATATTTATATATTTGAGGTTAAAAAAATGTAAATTCACTAAAGAAAACGTAAAAATAAGAGCAATAATAAGATTGGGAGATGAAAATATTAATTTTAAGTATAAAATAGTTGCAAATTTAATAATTTGAAATGTTGAATTGATATTAAATGTTAAATTAATAGTGTAATATTAATCATATATACAATATCAACATTGAATTTAAATAATTTAAGTTCATACATTTAAAACAATATAATGGATAATGAAAATAATAATACAACGAGACTGTAAAATTAGTTTACAAAACTATATTAAAATGGTTCAAATCAAAAATATTAAACATAAAATTGATAATACGACGTTAATTGGTATTGATTTGAGATGTAAGACTATAAATAACAAATTAATTAGATATTTAAACAGCATTTATGTGCTTAAACAAACAAAAATATGTTAGTTTGAGGATAAATTCAAGATAATTAGGGTATTTTTGTTTGCAATTATTAATTAATAGAATTATAATCCTAATTAGGTGTATCATACTGTCCCTATAATACTAATTAATAAAATAAAATCAATTCACATTTTTTGCCAACTAAGATATATAGAGAGAGAGCTTTTTGATTTTGATGGTTCCCACTTGGCTTGGCTTGGCTTTAAGCTGCTTTTTTGTTTTTTTGTGTTTTTTTTTAATTTTACTTCATTGTATTATTTAATTAATAAATAAACTTACCAATAAAACATTATTTAGAACAATTATCCAAAACAAATATTTTTCAAAACATAACATCATCATACTCTTTTGGGCAAGAAATACTTTTGATAGAAAATATGTTATTTTTAATGAAAAGATTGGCATAAATATTGTCACATTATCAATAATTAATTTAATTGATGATCCCATAAATAATGTACAAATAATTATTTTTTACTGTTAAAAAATTAATTTAATGAGAAACATTGTAATTAAAGTTTAAAATTTTACAAGAGACATAATTTATCTCATTTTATTAAATAATTTCTTGTAGTTAATATTATTGAGTATTTATTGGTGCGGAAGAAATATAGATAAAATTTATAAAATTCAATTAAAATAATCTATGTTGTCAATAATTAATTGAAAAATTAATAATAAGAACCTATACATTTTTCTAATAATTAAAAAATTTAGGACTTAAATGAAAAAAATCCTAATTTGAAAAGCGCTTACTCGTTAAAAATCACTTATATTTAAGTGCTTTTTCGTTAAGATAAAAATGCTTTCAGACGACAAACAGATTTAAGGCTTTAACCTTAGCCGTGTCATTCTGAGTTGTAAAAATTTCCTTAAAAAACTGAAGTGGGAAATGACAGAAGCCAAGCTGTAAGCTTAAGCTTAAGCCATGTAAGCAAAGCACAAGACTCTCAGCTGTCGGTGGTCCTGTCAGTGTATGTATGTATGTTAAGCTGTGAAATGCAAACCTTGAAATTTTCTTCTTCTCTCTCTGGATATCAGTATCTATGAAAAACAAATTATTTGTTTAATTACCCAAACGATAAAACAAAAATATTAAAAAAAACTTTTTTTTTTCCTCTTCCTTTCACTCATTTATTCACTTGCTTTTTATTATCTTCTCTTCTACGAAATTGATAGATGCACTATAGTGGGTCTCCTTCATTTCTCTCTCTTTCTCAGAAGGTGAGCTAGAATGAAAGTTTAGCTCCTTTGCATTGGTGGGTTGTTGTCGTTTCCGGCAAATCTGAGGTCAAGAATCATTTTTATTTGTATTTTGTTGGGTTGTTTGGAATCTGCTCATGCATTGGGTGTTTGTTGGTTTCATTTGATATAGAGTATGTAGTAAGTGAATGGTTTGGATTTGAGATTTTGGTTCGTTTGCGTTTGATCTACTGTTTTTGTTTCCTCATTGGGTGAAATTCAGTCAAATCTGATGAGTTCTTATTGTTTTTTTTCTTGATTTAGTTCTGTTTGGCTGCTGGGAAACTTCAGGGAAGGGAAAGAAGTTAATATCTGGGTTTATGCTTAATTGTTTGTTTCTCATTTGCGCTCAGTTGCTAACATTTCTAGTTATTACGAAATTCTGTTAGTGATTGATCTGTATTGTGGTAACCATAATCAATTGAGCTTTATATGTCTAGATTTGGCTATCGCTAAATCATCAATTTTCTATTTGAAGCAGGTTTAAGTTCGTATAATAGGAATTATTTTCGTTTGATCTGCATTTGGATTTTGTTCGAATCTTCATTTTAGCTTTTGTACTCTTGTTTGACAGGAGAATTTGATGTTTTGACTGCATTTCTGACATTGGATCCAGAGAGTGGCGTGGTTTTGAACTGAATTTTATCTGAGAATCTTGAAGTAAAGCAAAGCTGGCAACTACACTGGCTTGGAGGTACGCTGCCAGCAATGGCAGCGGCCTTGCTACTAATGACATGGTATGTTTCTGCTTAAATTGTTTATCATCTTGATAACTTGTTAACATAGATGCTGAATATTGGAGTTATCTGATGTAATGGAAGCTTAGTTACAAGTACTTAGCTGTGGTGAAAAGAAATGTTCATACATAATTCAGCATAATATGTATGCAATGTGATTGATCTCTTTGTTCCCATTATCGACAATCGACATCATTGTTCTTTGCCTGGTGAATTTTGTTGTTTGTGCAAAACTCAATTAGACATAGCACCTGCTGTTCCTATACCTGATGAAGGTGTTAAAGCTGGGAACTTATTTGTCAACTTAATTTTCATATAAATCTGAAAGTTATGTTTGCTCGATCAATTAGATGTTTTACTTTTTCTTGTGATTTCAGGATAAAAATGGAGATGCAAAACTTCAAGATTCAGAGCCCCCAACTCCACATTCAGTCATAAAGATGGGTCTGAGGTCAGTCTGACGTAAAAGAATTGCTCTGGTGTTGAATTTGTTTATGACCACAAACTGTTAACGTGAACAACTAAGTTTATTCTAAGCTGTATGCTGATTCTTGTCATTTCTGTGATGGGTACATATAATTCTTCTAGCAAAACTGAAAAGCAGAACTGTTACTACCTATGAGTCTAATTTTAAGAATATATAGTTACTACTGTTTCTAGACACTCTATACATGATAAAAGCTATTTGTAGCAAGCTTTGTATTTTTCTATAACATCGGAGTCCTAAGTCCAGCTATAATGTGTTGCAAATTGTATATAGTATCTTTTTAATTTGGCTCTTTCTATATGTATTCGAGCATCCAATTGTACCTCCGGTCCATTTGAGTTATCTTGTGTTTCATTACTTGTGCTGTTACACACTGTCTGATTTTTTTGATGAGCCTTCTGCTTTGTTGAGGCTTTATCCAGGACTCTGACATAATTTCCTTTTCCCAAAATGAGTTAATGGATCAATTCTAACTTGCATTCTTAATCACTTGCAGAGATCGCAGTAGCAGTATGGAGGATCCAGATGGGACATTAGCCAGCATTGCACAATGCATTGAGCAGTTGCGGCAGAGTTCCTCCTCTGTACAAGAGAAAGAGCATTCCCTGAGGCAGTTACTAGAACTTATTGATACCCGTGAAAATGCATTTAGTGCTGTTGGATCTCACTCTCAAGCAGTTCCCGTACTCGTATCTCTTCTTCGATCGGGATCACTTGGAGTGAAGATACAGGCTGCTACTGTTTTAGGTTCTCTCTGCAAGGAAAATGAATTAAGGGTTAAAGTCTTACTTGGGGGATGCATTCCACCATTGCTTGGTCTCCTCAAGTCCAGCTCAGCGGAAGGTCAAATTGCAGCAGCAAAGACAATTTATGCTGTTTCTCAAGGTGGTGCTAAGGATTATGTTGGATCCAAGATTTTTTCTACTGAAGGAGTAGTGCCGGTGCTATGGGAGCAATTAAAGAATGGCCTCAAGACTGGAGACGTCGTTGATAGCTTGCTAACAGGAGCATTGAGGAACCTTGCTAGTAGCACAGAGGGATTTTGGGTTGCTACAGTACAGGCTGGAGGAGTGGATGTACTTGTGAAGTTGCTTACTTCAGGACAATCCGGCACTCAATCTCATGTTTGCTTTCTTCTAGCATGTATGATGATGGAGGATGCGTCCATTTGCACTAGGGTGTTAGCTGCCAATGCTACCAAACAACTACTCAAGCTGTTAGGAACTGGCAATGAAGCCTCTGTTAGAGCAGAAGCTGCAGGCGCTCTTAAGTCTCTTTCTGCCCAGTGTAAAGATGCTAGACGTGATATAGCTAGTTCTAATGGTATTCCTGCTCTGATAAATGCTACAATAGCTCCTTCAAAAGAATTTATGCAAGGTGAATATGCCCAAGCATTGCAGGAGAATGCAATGTGTGCCCTTGCTAACATTTCTGGTGGTTTATCCAATGTCATCTCGAGCCTTGGTCAAAGCCTTGAATCATGCTCTTCGCCTGCCCAGGTTGCCGACACATTGGGTGCTTTAGCTTCAGCTCTCATGATATATGATAGTAAAGCTGAATCTACTAAACCATCAGACCCTCTGATTGTGGAGCAGACTTTAGTCAAGCAGTTCAAACCTCGCTTACCATTTCTTGTGCAGGAGCGCACCATAGAAGCACTAGCCAGTTTGTATGGGAATGCATTACTCGCAGTTAAACTTGTAAATTCTGAAGCAAAACGATTGCTTGTTGGCTTGATCACAATGGCAACCAATGAAGTTCAAGATGAGCTTGTAAGAGCTCTTCTCAAACTATGCAATAATGAGGATAGTCTATGGCGTGCTCTCCAAGGCCGTGAGGGAATTCAGTTGTTGATATCTCTCCTTGGGCTTTCCTCGGAACAGCAGCAAGAATGTGCAGTTGCATTGCTTTGCCTTTTATCTAATGAAAATGATGAAAGTAAATGGGCCATCACTGCTGCTGGTGGCATACCTCCGCTTGTCCAAATTCTGGAGTCAGGTTCTGCAAAAGCTAAGGAAGATTCTGCTTCCATTCTTAGAAACCTATGCACTCACAGTGAAGATATACGTGCTTGTGTTGAAAGTGCCGATGCTGTTCCTGCATTGTTATGGCTACTGAAAAATGGGAGTGCAAATGGGAAAGAAATTGCTGCCAAGACCTTAAACCATCTGATCCACAAATCTGATACAGCAACCATCAGTCAGCTCACTGCATTATTGACGAGTGATCTACCGGAATCTAAAATTTATGTTTTGGATGCTCTTAAAAGTATGCTGTCTGTGGTTCCCTTTGATGATATACTACGGGAAGGCAGTGCTGCAAATGATGCAGTTGAGACAATGATTAAGATATTGAGCTCCACGAAAGAGGAGACTCAGGCCAAGTCAGCTTCAGCTCTAGCTGGAATTTTTGAAACCCGGAGGGACTTGCGTGAAAGTAGCATTGCAGTGAAAACGCTTTGGTCATTGATGAAGCTGCTAAATGTTGAATCCGAAATCATCTTAGTTGAGGCCTGTCGTTGCCTTGCTTCAATATTTCTTTCGGTTAAAGAAAACCGGGAAGTTGCTGTTGTTGCTCGAGATGCTTTCTCTCCCCTTGTTGTGCTTGCTAGCTCTTCAGTTTTGGATGTGGCCGAGCAGGCCACGTGTGCTCTGGCCAATCTTATTTTGGATGGCGAGGTTTCGGAAAAAGCTGTTGCTGAAGATATTATTTTACCTGCTACTAGGGTTTTGCGAGAGGGTAGTATTCCTGGGAAAACTCTTGCAGCTGCAGCCATTGCTCGTCTACTCCATTCACGGAAAATTGATTCCACTATAACTGATTGTGTGAACCGGGCTGGAATGGTTCTTGCTTTAGTTTCATTTCTAGATTCTGCTAATAGTGGATCAATTGCCAGATCAGAGGCTCTTGATGCGCTGGCTATTCTCTCAAGGTCACAAGGAGCTAGTGGGCACGTGAAGCCTGCGTGGGCAGTTTTAGCTGAGTTTCCGAAAAGCATAACTCCAATAGTTTCTTCCATTGCTGATGCAGCACCCTTGTTCCAAGATAAAGCTATTGAAATCTTGTCACGACTTTGCCGAGATCAACCTGTTGTTCTCGGAGATGAAATAACTTGTGCCTCTGGATGTATATCATCCATTGCCAGAAGAGTGATCAGTTCCACAAACACAAAGGTCAAAATTGGGGGAGCTGCACTTCTAATATGTGCGGCAAAAGTTAATCACCAGAGAATAGCGGAAGATCTTAATCAATCGAGCTCATGTGCTCTTCTTATTCAGTCGCTTGTTGCAATGCTTGGCGTTGCTGAGGATTCTCCTTTGAGAAACCAGGGGGATGATGACAAAGAAGCCATTAGCATTTACAGGCATACTTCAGAAGAAGCCAGAAATGGGGAATCTGAGACAAGCACAGGTATTATTTATGGTGCCAACTTAGCTATTTGGCTGCTCTCAGTCCTTGCATGCCATGATGAAAAATGTAAGACTGTGATAATGGAGGCTGGAGCGGTCGAAGTTCTTACTGACAGAATTTCGGATAGTCTTTCATCATATACTCAGGTATCTTACTTTCTTGTTGCTCGTTGATTGTTTCTAGTGAATTCGAGACAACAAAAGTGACCATACATGTACTGTTGGCGTTATCATGCTATGCTATTTGTTAAGTTAGTAATCCTTTTTTTCACCTGTGTGTTAATTTGGCAGATTGATTATAAAGAAGATAGCAGCATCTGGATTTGTGCTTTACTCCTTGCAATTTTGTTTCAAGATAGGGATATCATACGAGCACATGCAACAATGAAAGCTATTCCAGTACTTGCAAATTTGCTGAAGTCAGAGGAGTCGGCTAATAGATATTTTGCTGCACAAGCAATTGCCAGTCTTGTCTGCAATGGTAGCCGGGGAACTCTTCTGTCTGTTGCAAATTCGGGGGCAGCGGGTGGGCTTATCTCCTTACTTGGCTGTGCTGATGTCGATATACAAGACCTTCTGGACTTGTCTGAGGAGTTTGCTTTGGTGCAGTATCCGGATCAAGTTGCTCTGGAGAGGTTGTTTAGAGTTGAAGACATTAGAACTGGTGCTACCTCTCGGAAAGCAATACCTGCACTTGTTGATCTACTCAAACCAATTCCAGATCGTCCTGGAGCACCTTTTCTTGCACTCAGTCTTTTGACTCAGCTTGCTAAAGACTGCCCGTCCAATAAGATTGTAATGGTTGAAGCTGGAGCGCTGGAAGCACTCACTAAGTATCTTTCACTCGGCCCACAAGATGCAACTGAGGAAGCTGCTACTGATTTGTTAGGCATCTTATTCAGCAGTGCTGAAATTAGGAGACATGAATCTGCATTTGGTGCTGTTAGTCAACTTGTTGCTGTTTTACGTCTAGGTGGAAGAGGTGCAAGATACAGTGCTGCTAAAGCTTTAGAAAGCCTATTTTCTGCAGATCATATTAGGAATGCAGAAACTTCACGGCAAGCTGTTCAACCCTTGGTGGAGATTCTCAACACTGGTTTGGAGAGAGAGCAGCATGCTGCTATTGCTGCATTGGTTAGATTACTGAGTGAAAACCCATCAAGAGCCCTTGCAGTTGCAGATGTTGAAATGAATGCAGTAGATGTCCTTTGCAGGATCCTTTCATCAAATTGTTCAATGGACCTGAAGGGAGATGCTGCTGAGTTGTGTGGTGTTCTTTTTGGAAATACAAGAATCAGGTCCACAATGGGTGCAGCAAGATGTGTTGAGCCTCTTGTCTCTCTCCTTGTAACCGAGTTCAGTCCTGCTCAACATTCAGTTGTCCGTGCACTAGACAAACTTGTCGATGATGAGCAACTTGCAGAACTAGTTGCTGCACATGGTGCAGTCATTCCTCTTGTTGGACTTCTCTATGGAAGGAATTACATGCTTCATGATGCCATTTCTAGAGCTCTTGTGAAGTTAGGAAAGGATAGGCCTGCGTGTAAATTGGAAATGGTAAAAGCTGGTGTGATTGAAAGTATACTTGATATCCTCCACGAGGCGCCAGATTTTCTGTGTGCCGCATTTTCAGAATTACTCCGAATATTGACCAATAATGCAGGCATTGCTAAAGGGCCATCTGCCGCAAAAGTGGTCGAGCCACTTTTTATGTTGCTTACAAGACCCGAATTCGGGCCTGATGGACAGCATAGTGCATTGCAGGTTCTTGTTAATATTCTGGAACATCCACAGTGTCGGGCAGACTATACACTAACCTCGCACCAGGCTATCGAACCTCTTATCCCATTGCTTGATTCACCAGCTCCTGCTGTGCAGCAGTTGGCAGCTGAGCTTCTGTCTCATCTTCTGTTGGAAGAACATCTTCAGAAGGATCCAGTGACACAGCAAGTAATTGGTCCTCTCATCCGGGTTCTTGGTTCTGGCATACACATACTACAGCAGAGAGCTGTGAAGGCTCTTGTAAGCATTGCCCTAACATGGCCTAACGAAATTGCCAGAGAGGGTGGTGTCAACGAACTGTCCAAAATAATACTGCAAGCTGATCCATCACTTCCTCATGCCTTGTGGGAATCTGCAGCTTCTGTTTTAGCCAGTATTCTGCAATTTAGTTCTGAATTCTATTTGGAAGTGCCTGTTGCTGTGTTGGTAAGGCTACTCCGTTCTGGTTCAGAAAGCACAGTAATTGGTTCATTAAATGCGCTGCTAGTATTAGAAAGTGATGATGGAACCAGTGCTGAAGCAATGGCTGAAAGTGGTGCCATAGAAGCTCTGCTAGAACTTCTTAGAGCTCATCAATGCGAGGAAACAGCTGCAAGACTGCTAGAGGTGTTACTCAATAATGTGAAGATCAGAGAATCAAAAGCCACAAAATCAGCAATCTCGCCACTATCACAATACCTCTTGGATCCACAAACTCAAGCTCAACAAGCACGATTGTTGGCAACCTTGGCTCTTGGCGATCTATTTCAGAATGAGGGCCTTGCTCGAAGTGCTGATGCAGTTTCAGCTTGTCGTGCATTAGTGAATGTTCTTGAAGAGCAACCTACAGAAGAAATGAAAGTGGTAGCTATATGCGCTCTACAAAACCTTGTAATGTACAGCAGATCAAATAAGAGGGCAGTTGCAGAGGCTGGTGGTGTTCAGGTTGTCTTGGATTTGATTGGTTCAAGTGATCCTGATACATCCATCCAGGCTGCAATGTTCGTCAAGCTTCTCTTTTCTAATCATACCATTCAGGAGTATGCTTCTAGCGAAACAGTTAGAGCCATTACTGGTAAGATCTGACTCCATTTTTGAATCTGTAGTTCATATATACTTTCATCTAGATTGTACGCGTGTTATTTTGTTGTGATCTGCTGTTATTTTCATTGAGAATGTGCTATTTCAGCATTGTTCATTTTTTGAGGCCATAGATTAGTTTGTATGAGAAGTTGTTAACAGCTCATCGTTATTGTCGAATGCAGCTGCTATTGAGAAGGAATTATGGGCCACTGGAACTGTGAACGAGGAGTACCTAAAAGCTCTAAACTCGCTGTTCAGCAACTTTCCACGTTTGAGAGCCACAGAACCGGCGACACTTAGCATACCCCACTTGGTTACAGCTCTCAAGACAGGTTCCGAGGCAGCTCAAGAAGCTGCCTTGGATGCACTTTTTCTCCTTAGACAAGCTTGGTCTGCATGCCCAGCTGAAGTTTCAAAAGCTCAGTCAGTCGCTGCTGCGGATGCAATCCCCTTGCTGCAGTACTTAATCCAGTCTGGTCCACCCAGATTCCAGGAGAAGGCTGAGTTTCTGCTGCAGTGTTTGCCTGGCACATTAGTAGTTGTAATCAAGCGTGGCAACAACATGAAGCAGTCGGTAGGAAATCCGAGTGTCTACTGCAAGCTTACACTCGGTAACTCTCCGCCTAGGCAAACCAAGGTAAGATGCTTCCATTTCTGAAGCTAATACAAAATTTTATATCATAATGTATGTGTTGAGTGCTCAAACTTATGTTGCATATGTATATCAGATGTTATACTTGTCTTTCTTGTTTTTAGATCCTTACGATAGTTGTTCCGTAAACTTTTCAGGTTGTGTCAACTGGTCCTAATCCGGAGTGGGACGAGAGCTTTGCATGGACATTTGAGAGTCCTCCAAAAGGCCAAAAGCTTCACATCTCTTGCAAGAACAAGAGCAAAATGGGCAAGGTAGAAAGCAACACGATTTCAACATTCTTTACTTTTACTCCCATCTTGTTACTAAACCCAACTTTTCATTTCCCTACAGAGTTCCTTCGGAAAAGTAACGATCCAAATCGACCGCGTGGTAATGCTGGGAGCAGTCGCCGGAGAATACACGTTGTTGCCGGAAAGCAAAAGTGGACCCTCTCGGAATTTGGAAATTGAATTCCAGTGGTCTAACAAGTAACAGCAACATTGGCTTCAAATTGAAATTCTAGGTACAAAACATGTTCAAGTAGAGAATTTTTTGGTTCTTTTCAAATCTGGGTTTCGGTTATTTATCAGTGTATATAGTCTTGCCAAGAGATTTTTAATTTTTTTAGTACCTCTTGTTTACATTACAGTCTTCAAAGTAATCAAAATTGTATTGTATTCTTTTGTAACCTGAGTTTTTATTCATACATTTGTTAAAAACAGAAGACATTGAGTTTTCTTTGTAATATTTTGTATTGGAATCTTGTGTGCTGGTAAATGTGAAAGGGAAAATAAGGATTTCTGTTATCTTCTATAAATTGATTGTGCTGCAAGTACATAGCATTGTTGTGATCTTTCTTTTTAAGGCTAAAAGTTTTCTTTTCTTTTGAGAATAAGTTTTATT
The DNA here is from genome assembly GCA_022749755.1 of Azadirachta indica. Classification (NCBI taxonomy): domain Eukaryota; kingdom Viridiplantae; phylum Streptophyta; class Magnoliopsida; order Sapindales; family Meliaceae; genus Azadirachta; species Azadirachta indica. The sequence continues at coordinate 7,651,052 of CM040447.1, forward strand.
ATGTGGTTTAGTTTTGTTAGATAAGAGCTTATGGAGAATTAGAAAATCATTACAATTAAAGAAATTTAAATTAAATTTTATTTTGTGGAGGAGGTTTTTTAATTTATTTTTTTAATATAATTTGGTAAACGAAAGTGTTGTGCAATCCTCAATTCGTTGGTTATAATTTTTAAAGTTTTTATTAAATTTTTTGAATTTTTTGCTACATTTTTAAAACTTTTAATTGAAACCATATTTTTGAAAATGTTATAAAAAACTTGGAACGTGTGTCAAGTATTGTTTTTAGTAATTTTTCTTTTTCAAAAATTAAAACATAAATTAAAAAATAGAATAAAAATTTTTTTAACGAGGAAATAAAATCTTTAGAAATAGAACGGTCCATGTGTGGTGGACCAGTCAGTGGGCTGGCTGTCTCTCTGGGCACTAACGGCGGGTTCATGTTTTGATGTTTGGTCACATCAGACATTACGTAGGCCGTGGCCCACTTTTCACTTTTTCATTAAAATAAAGGGGATTTAACACATACCTCCCTTGAGGTTTCAACTTTTAACACTTAGGGAGATAGTTTAAGAATTCAAACACTTACCTCCCTTAAAAGCATCTACTTTCATCTATTATTAATGAAAATACATATTTACCCTTTGTTTTTCCAATTTAAAATAAAGACAAAAAAATCAATATTAAAAAGATATTAATATTTTATAATAGCATGAACCACCTCATTAAAATTTGTAATAAAATATGTGACTTTTTTAAAAAAATTAAAAAAGTAATATAATTTTATATTTAATTAAATTTATTCAAACCTAACCCTAATATTTTAAAATTAATTGTCCCTTTCTCTCTTTTTTGCAAAGTTGGCCGCTACAGCCCCTTTTTGTCTTCTCATTTACAAATTTACAAATTGATAACAATAAATTTGTAGAAAAAGGCAAGCAATGATAGATTAAAAAACAAAATGGTAACAATGGATTTGCCCTCTCTTTTGCAAAGTTTTACTAATCTGACTTCTTTTCTGTCTTTTTTTTGCTGGAAATGTTGTTGACCCAAAGAAGCTCTTGTTGCAGATGAAATAAGTAAACTTTTTATTGAATTTTTTATGGGATTTTCAATGAATTACAAAATCCAGTAAGGATTTTGTAGTTCTCGATTTGGTTGCTCCATTTGAAACCCAAAACCATTTTTGTTGCAAATAACATAAGCGAGCTTTTGTTGGATTTTTTAGGGAATTTTTGGTGAATTACAAAAATCAATAAGGATTTTGTAGTTCTCCATTTGGTTGCTTAGTTTAAGGTTCTTATTTTTTATTAGTTTTATTTTATTGTGTTTATTTGATTTGAATTCGTATATTATTTTAACTGTACTGAACTTTGTCTCTTGATGTTTGTGTCTTTGATCATAGCCGTCCACTTGTTTGCTTGTTTTGATCTAGGATATTTAATAAATGTAATGAAATCAATTTCTTTAATACATTAATATGTTATTACATTATTACCCTTAAATCAAATGACAATGTGACGGACTTGGATGGCTTTAGAAGAGGGATGTGTTTCTTTTTCCAAACATTTTTTTAGGTGTTAAAAGGGTAAATTTTAGGAGAGGTATGTGTTAATTTTCCTTAAAATAAATAATAATAAAAAAAAACACATCAAAAATTTATCCTTGAGTACCTTGAGAACCAAATGAATTTTTATTTTAATATTATAACTATAAAATCTATTGATATTTCATCATGTATCTATTGGGAGTTTAGGTATAATAGTTACAGTACAGCTTAAACATCTTCGCACAATTCATACAATATCTACCCTCAAATTAAAAGGATATATACCCACATAAAGAGTCGGAATTGGCCTATAAATTAAGAAGGGGAGCTCTGCATTTCTTAGGACTCGAAATAAATGAATATGAGTATGGTACAATATATATTTTAGTTTTGATAATTGTAAAATTATTTATCTAAATTCCTTTGTATCAAATAGATCATCGAAAAATAAGTATTGATTTTTTTTATTTTTTATTTATCAAAATTAATTATATTATTACGTAAATTAAGAAATTTAAAATTCAAAAATATCGGCAATAATCTATCCTAAACTAGTCACTAATATTATATAGAGTTAAATTGTTAATTTTCAAATGTCTTGAGTTAAAATATACATTTAGTAATATTTTTGAGCCCATCAATCATTTTTACGAGTCCAAATATTTGAAGAAGTAGTTTATAATAAATCCAACTTAGCAATTATGTATTTAATTTAGTAAAGTTAATATATTTGAATTATGTTATAATAGACCCAACTTAGTACGGTATAAGCAGATTTATGATTATAAAATATGAGTAGTGTGTATATATAATTTGTAATTGATATCATCAGTGTTAAATTTATGTGGTAGATCACAAAATATATATTGTGGTTTGTTAATTTAACTAATAAAATAAAAAAAAAGATTTAAGTTCAACTTTGTAATTGATATCGTTAATGCTAAATTTATGTGGTAGATTATAAAATATACATTGTGGCTTGTTAATTTAACTAATAAAATAAAAATATAAAAGATTTAATTTCTATTTTGTTTATAGTTTATTATAAAAAAATTTAATTTATATTAAAAATTATGTTAAAAAGTGATAATAAAAACAAGAGTTAGAGTGAAAGTTAAGGGAAGGTTGTTGAAACTTGTTAATCATAGTTAGAGATAATAAAACTGTTCTTATTCGTTAAGTCTAAGTTAAGAACATATTTATGTACTTTGACTACTTGTCCATAACGTCTTCTACAAAAGCATTATTTTTTTTTTTTGGAGGTTATTGATTAAAAAATTATTACCATAAATATAATTTAAAATTATTAAAAATTTAATGTAAAATTTAAGTTGTAAATCATATATATAATATAGATATGAACTTCGTAATATACATAAATTCAAACTAATTAATCAATTAAAAGTATTTTAATTATTCAAAAACATTTTTTCATTATATAAAATTTAGTAAAGATTATTGTTACTCATTAATTCTTTTGTACTTTAAATTGGTTGAGCGGTGAAACTCGGATCATATTTGATTTAAAGAATGGAAAGAGTACACGAAAAAAATAAGAAACGAAAACAATGAATAATTTTTGCCTGATTAAAATAAAAAATTATGGAGAGTAAAGAATTTATTATATATTCATTTACAAAAATATCTTCTATAAAATATAATAATATTCTTTATACTTCAAAAATTCTTAAAATTAGAATATTAAAGTATCAAAATATTTAATAATTTATTATCATAAATTAGAAATTAAAAATAGTAAAATTATTCGCAAACACTACAATAATAATAAAACTTAATTTTAATCATAAAATTAGTTTTAGTTTAGCGATGATTAATTTTCATATTATGAGTTAAAATGATAATTATCAAATAAAAATAATTTGTATATACAATAAATATGAAGTATAATATAAATTATACATTAATAAATTAATATTAATAATAAAAAAATTGAAAACATATTTTAGGGTAAAAAACTTTTTAGTCGCAAAGTTTAGTCTAATATCTTTATTAGTTATATTGGTTTAAAAAATATCTCTAAAAGTCTCATTTATTAAAAAATATTAATATTACCCTTATATAATAATAATTATTTAAAAATAATTAATAAATCTCTAAAATTTAATAAAATAAAATATATTAATATAAAGTATAATAAAAAATAAAAAATAATATTATTATTTTAATGATATATTAATAAAATAATTGTATTTTAAATTTTTGTAAGAATACACTTTCATAATTAGTGGAAATTAATTGAAATTAAAGCATAATATATATTAATTTATTAATAAAATACATATTTATAAACTTATTTTATAATTTATTTATAATAAATATTTATGAGTATATTGTAATCTAAGTATAATATAGTTATATATAAGTAAAATATAAATAGAATAATAAAAATAAGATATCAATAAAAAAAATGAATAAAGTCTAATATATTAATAGATATTTATATTATTCATGTACTATTTTACATTTATCCTATATTTTATATAAGAAATAATATAAGGGTATATTAGTCATTTTAAAAAAAGCCCCCTTCCGTAGAGTAGGAAAAAGTAGACCGCAGGGAGCCCACGTGTCAGACAATTGGTCCCCGTCTCTGAAAGCATCACTTTTTTCTTGGATACGTAAAGCCACGCGGACCACCTACGTGGCAGAATTTCAACGATCCTAATAATTAAACCGAACAAAAAGTAAAGTAAAATAAAAGGGGTAATAATGTTCATATCCTAGAGTTTAAAATATTTAAATATAAGGATATAATTGATACTTTTGTGATAAATAGGTCCTCTAATGGGTAATTGAAACCATAAAATTACCACAATAGAATTTGATTTTCACCATCAGTTAGACTATAAAAGTAAACAGTAAAGGTCACTTCGGTCATTTCAAAGAGATTTGTTGGACCTATACCTTTAGCCATTTCAATAGAATTTTTTGTTGGGGGACCTATTTCTTTTAAATGAGAAACATGATGTGTTACTTGAGAATAAATAAACATTTAAGCATCCAGATGTTATTACCCGAACATGAGATCGTTTCATCACTTTCTCCATTCTTCTCTTCCTCTACTAACGCTCTCAAGTCTCATTCATTCAGCTGCTGTGAAGCAACTAAAACGATGACACGTATTGCGTTTCATCACCGAATAGCGTTACAAATGGCTCTCCGATATCCGGTGACTTACTTGATAGTGTTATGTTTCGTGGCGGAGTGTAGTGTAGCAGAAACGGCGACGTTCTCGTCGAAGCTGATTCACAGGTTCTCGGAGGAAGCGAAGGCGGTCGTAGTTTCTAAAACCGGAAATGCGACGCTGTGGCCGACGAAGAACAGCTGCGAGTACTACCAGGCTCTGCTCAGTAGTGATTTCCAGAAGCAGAAGATGAAGATTGGACCGCAGTTTCAGATGCTTTTTCCTTCTCAAGGAAGTAAAACGATGTCGCTTGGAAATGAATTTGGCTGGTATACGAAAGTTTACTTTTTTCTTGTTCATCTAAAAAAAAATATATTTTTTTTAATTTCAAAACATATCAAAATTCAGGAGGATTTTAACGAATTTCTGATACTAAGGAAAGTTATACCTTGTTTGGAGTGTTTCGTACACAATCACAAGCGCTTTTGAAATGTATAAACTGCTTTTATGATCGAAGTGGTTTTCGTGTACACACTTTCATGGATGCTTGTTTGAAAGCTATGCCTTTTAGTGCAAAAAATACTTTGAAAGTACTGTTGTTCCTATTTTCCGAAGCACTTTTGTAGACAGAGACTTTTTTTGAAAGTGCTTCTTTAAAAACACTCAGACGGAAATAAACGGATGAAAAATGCAGACTTTTCATTGATGACCCCCTTAAAAACATATTTTTTTCTAATACGAAAATCACTTGGAAGCGTTTTCTAGAAAAGCACTTAGTGCGTAACGCTATTTATAAGTAACTTTCAACAATATTGTTTGAAAGTGCTTTCTGTAAGAGCACTGACATGCACCGTTATGGATGAACAATGCAAACTTCTTGCTGAATTCTATTAAGCCAGACTAAGGTCAACGTGCAGGGAGCAAATTTAATCTTTTGTTAAAATAAACATTTATGTCTGTCTTTGATAAATTACTACTGATTTTTGCTTAATTTTACCAATTTTTAGGTTGCATTACGCGTGGATTGATATAGGGACACCAAATGTTTCTTTTCTTGTTGCTTTGGATGCCGGCAGTGATCTATTTTGGGTTCCATGTGATTGCGTACAATGCGCTCCTCTTTCTGCAAGTTACTACAATAGTCTGGTAGGCCATGCTTCTTTGCTTGCGAGTTTTGAATAATTAATTGCTTCTTTAATGATTCTTTTGTCAATTTGAGGACGCCAATGTATAAATAGATAATTCACTTTAACTTGATTCGTATCTAATTCATTGTAGTTCAGGAATGTAGCAGATAGTTTTAACTTCATAGGCTGTGAGGCTCAAAGTTTGAATTTCTTAAACTTTTGGGTTCTTTTGAGATTGTGTATATTTATTATTAAGGTTATGTGAAGAAAAGGTTATAGGTGATATAAAAATGGAGATTCTTGAGCCATATGAAGTGACAAAATTGTATCGTGGATCAATATAAATTTCATAAAATTTTGTTGTCGCTAGCCGTACTGAAGCTGCTGATTTAGTTTGAATCACCATTTTGACATCAGGATTTTGGAGTTCATGTGGATTTTTCCTGCATTCAGTCTCATTAGCTTTGGAATTTATAGTTTCTATGTTTATCTCTTAAATTTACTTACGTCTTAAATACCCGTCCGTATTATGTTCTTGGTTAGCTAATGTGGAGTAAATGCTATTTAACTTGTAAAATCTCTTCTGGTGGTACAAGAGGTTTGTGGTTCAAACACTGCTTATATGGGGTTGGGGAGTGGTTTGAGTTATTTTCTTGTAATATTTTCAAAATGGAAATAGAAGAGAATCCAGTATCAGATTGTGGAAATTTGCTTATGATTATAGACGGAAGCAATAGTCCGTTTTATCTTATCATATTTTGTCAACATTGTGAAACATTTATACTGTAAGCCATTTCATACCATAACAACTCCTTGTATGCAAGTTCATGTCATTTGTTTGCCCTGAACTCTCAACAGAGACATGGAGCACGTAAATAAAAAGATACAGTCATTGCTCGGACTTGAAGATTTGGATTCTGATAATTGAGAATATAAATAGGCCTGCATATCCAAATCCGTGAAGGTTTCTGTTTCTGTAATTTTTATTGCAGATTAAAGGTTGAGGGATATTTTGGAGCTAAAATTTTCTTAAGTATACTATATTAGGGATGATACATTGGTTTTTCATTCAAATTGTAACAATGGCCATGATTTGTTGATCATTCTCAATACAAGTGAAGCTTCTATGTAATATTGCCAAGCTTCAATAGCATTCACGTGTGAGAACTATTTGTAGAATAACCAATGTAATTTGTGCCACCTGAGCTTCAAAGTTTCTCCTTGTGCTTTGAGGTGATCCTTAAAGTTCCATTCACACTGTGATTTCTGTTCATAAAAGTGGCCTTCAAGGCATTTTTTATGCATGCAGTTTCTTGTCTTAGGTTTTTAGTTATTCACTATCTTCCAATTGTAAAGTTTATCTGGGTTGGGTCAAACAATGGGTGGAGCTTGTGGACTACTGAGATGCTAATGCTATTTGTAATTTATTTATGATTAAAAATCGCTTGCTGACAAATATCTGAAACTGTTTTGTAATTTATCTGTGATTAAGAATCACTTGCTGATAAATATGTCACAGGCAAACAAACTCACTCTTGAGTAAGGTATTGAGGGAAAATGTTGAACTTTTTATGTGCATTTAGTCATCTGATTCAATGACTGTAGATTGCTAGATACTTCTAATGAACACATAAAAATCAGAGTGGTGAATTGTCTGTTAAGACACAGGTTTAGCACTTATTTCCAATGATTGATTGGTAGGTGCTCCCGCCTGTCTGGGGGCATCTATTATGCAGGATAAAGATCTAAATGAGTACAGTCCTTCAGCTTCAAGCTCGAGCAAGCATCTGTCCTGCAGTCACCAGCTATGTGACTTTGGGCTGAATTGCAAGAATCCTGAGCAGCCATGCCCTTACACTGTTGAATACTACTCAGAAAATACATCGAGTTCGGGGTTGCTGATCGAGGACAAATTACATCTTGCATCAGGTGGTGATGATTCCTTGAACAAGTCTGTCCAGGCTTCAGTCATAATAGGGTGTGTATTCTCTATTTCCGGATGAAGTCCAATGTTTTGTTGTTCTTTTAACAAGAGCCTCTACTAATTTCTCTTTTCTTGAGAACAGTTGTGGTATGAAGCAGAGTGGTGGTTACTTGGATGGGGTTGCTCCTGATGGTCTGATGGGTTTGGGACTTGGAGAAATTTCAGTTCCAAGTCGTCTTGCTAAAGCAGGATTAATCCGAAACTCCTTCTCTATGTGCTTTGATGAGGATGATTCTGGGAGAATTCTTTTTGGGGATCAAGGACCAGCCACTCAGCAATCTACCTCATTCCTGGCCTCATATGGGAAATAGTATAGATTTGCTATGCACTTTGATTAGCTTATTACTTGTGTTTCAACTTATAATTACTACGATTATCTTGCACCTACTAAAAGTTGAAATTTAATTCAGCAAAACCTATATTGTTGGCGTGGAGAATTGTTGTATCGAGAGTTCTTGTCTTAAGCCAACAGGCTTCAGTGCACTAGTTGATAGTGGATCATCATTTACCTTTCTTCCGTGGGAAGTATATGAAAAAGTTGCTGCGGAGGTACCCTTTTTTCTTCTTTTTCCCATAAACTCTTATCTGTTGTTTCATTCTTAACCTGTTTAATGAAACTATCATCTGTGATAGTTTGACAGACAAGTGAATGCTACAATCTCTAGCTTTGAAGGTTATCCGTGGAAGAATTGCTACAAGTCCAGGTAAATTGACATGAGCTGAAAAATTCTCAGTTTCTCCCCAGCCAATGCCCACATTCATTTTCTACTTTTAAACCAGTTTGCAGCAGTTACCCAAGGTTCCAACCATTAAGCTCATGTTTCCACAGAACAGCAGCTTTGTGGTTCATAATCCTGTTTTTGTGATCTATGGCATTCAGGTGGGTAGTCTTTTACATTTACAGAATTATGTGTCAATTAAATAGATCCTGTGTTATAGTTATTCAATTATATTTCATAAAAGTGATTAGATTTGTGAAGGATCATTGGGAAAAGCTGAGAAAATAAAAATGGTTTCCATCTTGTGCTGCAGGGAGTTATTGGATTTTGCTTAGCCATACAGCCTGCAGACGGAGATATTGGGACAATTGGACGTAAGTATATATTCTGCTGTTCCTTTCCTTATTTGATATTGTAACAACCCTCCTCGCTCTTTGAATGTGTTTGTGGAACTTTTGATGAAAAGAAAATTCATGCAGAGAACTTTATGACGGGATATCAGATGGTGTTTGATAGGGAAAATTTGAAGTTAGGCTGGTCACGCTCTCATTGTGAGTTCTTTGTTCTTTTTCACATTTTACTGCTATTCTGGATGTGGATGAAGCTGACACCAAATGCCACATTCTGACTTTTAGCGGAGAATTAAGTAGCCATTCACCATGCCTATTACCCATTCACTTATTTCTTCATTTTTCTGAGACATAAATATTTTTGGTGATTTCAAAGACTTTGAATATAATCCAAACTAAAAACTGCGAATTTTACTGGTGTGCATTGCTTTTTATCAATGTAATTCTCAATTTCACCTGCATGTTCAGGTCAAGATCTAAATGGTAGTCATCAGTCGCCTCTCACTCCTCCAGGTGGTACACCATCTAACCCACTGCCTACAAACGAAGAGCAAAATGCCCCTGGGGGAGGTGCTGTTAGTCCTGCTACAGCAGGACGAGCTCCCTCCAAATCATCAACTGCCTCAACCTGGCACATCTCGTCAAGGCTTCGTTTAGTAAAGTTACTACTACTTTTGCTACTTCTGCATCTAATTGTTTAAGCTTCTGAAATATATATACAAACATATTTACTAGGTTAGTTTCATAATCATATGTATCTATTAGTAATCATGCGCGTAAATCTTCTCGTGTTCCAATGTCAGCAGTTTTTCCTCTTAGGACATTGGATGGATTCAGGCACGTAGAATATTGGACCAGTTTCCGTTTATCTTATATATATATATATTTTGTTTCATTTGCTAGTCTATTTAGTCCTTTATTTGTCATTTGTCCTCCATTTCATTCCCGAGCACAACAAATCTTTCATGTTAGGGCAATGGAACTGTAGTTAAGCTATTTAATCTGTTACATTTCACTGTTAAAAGTTCACTAGAGCATCCCGTATTCTATATTAAGGTAGATATGGACTGGACTGCTGGGCTTTACTTGTTCGAAAAATAAGTACATTATTTTTGGAAAACATGGCTAGAAAACTGAGAACAAGTGTGCTACTATTACCCGTAGTCAATGGCGGAGAAAGTTTTATGTAGAATTATGGTTAATGAAATAATAATAGTAAACATATAAACTCATTATACAAGCTTTCTACATATGTAAACTGATCTCTGTACACATTAATTTGTATACCTGGTACTTAAAAAGAGTTTAATGATAATTCTCAATCACCTAATATATATGCTGTGTCTCTAGATGGGCAACAATCTCAATCTCCTTGTCACAATTCCTCAGAAGACACAGAATTTAGACTTTTCAACTACTTGGAACCAAAACCATGAAGGCTTTTCAAACGTATGCTCTAATTAGATGGTTAATTAATGAATTATCCTAATATTCGAGTTGCTTCAGCTTTCTGTCTCTATGTAGTGTATGGTTACTGTATATAGGCTAACCTGATCTTCCTATATCTTTCCTATGATGGACTAAGCTCCTCCACTCTTCAAAGGAATGTTATAGTACTAAACCTAGCAGGGAACAAGCTGCTCTAAGATTGCCATATACACCACCACTATATATGCTCCGATTATCACATTGACACCCATTGCTAGCAGCTGCAGAAGCTTTTTTGTTTACTCCATACATGTAGAAGCAAACTGCAGATTCATTTGTATGCTTTGCTTATGTGTTATCTGCCTTGTGTGGTCTTTTACTCTTTGTAGCCTGTAAATATTTTACAGAGAAGAGACTCGTTTGCTCATGGTAAAAATGAAGGATTATATATATATGTTCTGAACAAAAGATTAAATACTTTTTTTTATAACCCTGAGTTAATTAATTAATAAATTAATTAAATTTTTAAGATATGCTGAATTCAGAAATCAATGATATCTACTTGTGATTAGAACAAATCTTCAAGAGAACCCGTTAACAAATTTCTACTTCATATTTGATCCCTCAGTCTCACTCGAGCTTTCAAAATAATTCGTATGTATATATAAATCATCACAATGTTAAAATCAACTGATCTTATCAATTCGAAAAAATTTAAAATAACTTTTTGAAACATTTCTTATGGATCATGCTTTATCCATTAGTCTCTTTCAAGTTCTATCATTTATATATTTTTTTTCATCCAAAATAGTGTAATTACTCAACCCTTTTTCATGTATATATTTATCTTGAAATTGATACTTATAATAATAAAAGAAAAACTTCAAAATATCTCACACAATTTTTTTACACATCTTATTCAAACTACTTTATGGAGGCATTTTCTTTTGGTCGATGCAAGTCATTTATTTTCTTATATCTGTCTGCATAAAAACATTCTCACCACGCTATTATAAAGTTGTTCAATTGAATTGTATCGTATACCTATTTACTTTAAAAACTAATAAGTGAACGAAATCAATATATTCTATAAGTCACTAAGTTAAAGATAGGGACTAATTTGTTACAATTATCAAATTATATTCTTATTTATTGTTTTACTAAACTCTAGGAACCTATTTGTTGTTCTCCCTACCGAAAATATCTCACATTTCGAATGACATAAAAATCAGGCGGAAATCCATGAGAAACCCTTAACGTAGAGGTAACAAATACTTATAAAAACATTTTTTTTTAAAAAAAATCATAAATATGATAATTAATCTACGCATAAATATTCCAAGTAAAACAAGAAATCAGGTTTTGCATTTGCAGAGAAAATATGGAAACTCGGATCAATGAGAGCTTGGAAGAACAAAACTGCTGTGAACAGAGCTTGCAAAATGTTGAAGACATGTTTAAGAAAGTTAATTTCCCTGTTACCATTAAGGTAAATTAAATTACTCCTTCGAGTTCTTCTCCCTTGCGAACATGTATAATTTTTTAATTATAATTCGAACTAATAATAATTCTGTCTTCGAAGACTTCATTTTTATGATTATTTTATTGTTCAGCAATATTTTTGTATAAAGAATCGATGTGTACTCGAAAATTTCTAATTTTAGTTCATTTCTTTTTCATCTATTTATTTGCTTCTTAGTTCTTTTTCTTTTTGAAAAAAGAATTAATAACACTTCTTTATACCAAAAATACTCTGTACACAAAACTTTTGTAGACGATTTTTTTATGTAGTGGATTCAAAAGTTTCGGATTTTAATAAAATGCAGACAGTTTACACTTTACTTCTTAATTTTTTTTTAAAAACCAGTCTTTAATTAAAGTTTCAATGCGAGCATCCCCATTTAAAAATTCTTAATTTTACTTCATTTCCACTTCATTTATCTCTTTATTCTTTTACTAATTTGTTTAAAAACTTCTCCGATTTATTGCAAATTCTGATGAACAGTTCGAAGATGTGGTGCACAAAATCAAACGTAAATCTTCAGGAAAATATTGTTATTATAGCCTGAAGAAGAACACAAAATCAAAGGAGAAAACAATCCTGAAAGGAGTCAGCGGCGTCGTATCACCCGGCGAAATGCTAGCAATCCTAGGACCCTCAGGCTGCGGCAAAACCACCCTCCTGACGGCTCTCGGCGGCCGGATGAATTCCGGAGACACGACCGGAACCATAACCTACAACAACAAACCATTCTCCGCAACCGTGAAGCGAACAACCGGATTCGTCTCGCAAACCAACGTGTTCTATCCCCACCTGACGGTCTCAGAAACCTTAATTTTCACGGCACTTCTCCGGCTACCGAATTCTCTGACGAAACGCGAGAAAATCGTACACGCAGAGGCGGTAATTTCCCAGCTGGGATTGTTAAAATGCAAGAACATGGTGATAGGAGGGAGGTTCGTGAAGGGTTTGTCCGGAGGAGAGAGGAAGAGGATCAGCATAGGACAAGAGCTTTTGATAAACCCTAGCTTGTTGTTTCTTGATGAACCAACGTCTGGGCTGGATTCAACAATGGCGAAGAAGATTCTGATGTGTTTGTCGAAGTTGGCGGAGGGAAAACGCACTGTTTTGATGACGATTCATCAGCCTGCGAGCTGTTTATTTTACATGTTCAACAAGATCTTGCTGTTGTCTGAAGGGAATACTGTTTATTTTGGGAAGGGAGAAGATGTGATGAATTATTTTGGGAGTATTGGGTTTGTTCCTTCTGTTGCTATGAATCCTTCGGATTTTCTACTTGATCTTGCTAATGGTACGTGTTACTAAACCCTAATCTCTTTTGTGTTTGTGTATATTGATGAACCATTTTGTTAAAATAAGGATTTTTTTAATTCTATCGATAGAGTTATTAATAGTATTGTTTGTTTCTTTACACACTAGTTTATAGTTTATGCTTTTGAGTAAGGGGATTAATATTATGTTACTTTTGATTGGGAGGTTATGTGTTTTATCTTTTTAGTGATTTATATTTTTATTTAATTTTTTATTCTCTATCTTATTTGATTTCGCCTTTGCATGTAACAGGATTTGTTAAAGTTTAATATTCTTGCTTAATTATTAAAATTTTTAGATCAAGTGGTAATTTAACAGATAATTAAAGACAGAAAAATAAAGTCCTCAACTCTAAAACATTGATTATGTAACTCTTTGTGCATAGATTTGATCAAAATTTTTGTCTTTTAATTGTTATTTACGCAAAAAAATTCACAAGAGAAAAGGCCTAATTTACACTTCTCATATAATTTTTCAACTATTAGATTACACACTCTTAATGATCAAAAATATTGATCTTAAAGTTTTCAAAGACACAAACAAAACAGAATTGCATAAAAGCAGTTGCATATTTTGTGTGTAGGTTTTGCTTCAGGAGATTCAAAAGAAGACAGAGAAGCTGTAAAACAAACTCTAATATCAGCTTACAAGACTAATCTGTCTGAAAAATTGAAAGCAGAGTTTCAGGAAATGGAAAATCAGAGTGTTACTTCTGATAATTCAAAACATAAGCAGCAGAAAACAAGCAAGTGGAGCACAACCTGGTGGCAACATTTTTTTGTGCTGCTAAGAAGAGACTTGAAAGAAAGGAGACATGATGCTTTTTCTGTCCTCAAAATTGGTCAGATTTTGTTTCTCTCTATTATTACAGGTCTTATATGGTGGCAATCAAACACTGCCAACTTAGAAGACCAGGTACCGAACACATCCTATCTCCTTTATTTTACTATATGTAATACATAATCATTGAGAACTTCATATTTTATGTATCTTATGATGAATATTGCATGTATACAGGTTGGACTCCTATTCTTCTACAGTAGACAAGCAGGATTCTTCCCACTTTTTTCAGCTCTCCACACATTTCCTCTCGAAAGACAGATGCTAGAAAAGGAAAGATCTTCTGGTATGTACAGATTATCCTCCTACCTCATAGCCAAAACAGCTGCTGATTTCCTCCTAGAACTTGTCCTCCCTACCGTTTTTGTCATCATAACTTACTTCATGGGAGGCCTAAAGTCCACCCCCGCAAACTTCTTCTCCACTCTTTCAGCGACTCTTTACACTGCTCTGGTTGCTCAGAGCCTAGGGTTAGCCATTGGAGCTCTGGTGCTTGACCAGAGACAAGCAGGCACCATTGCCTCAACCCTCATGCTCACATTCTTACTCACTGGTGGATTCTTTGTTGAGAACATTCCAAGGTTCATTTCTTGGTTGGAATATTTGTCTTTCACAAATTATTCTTACAAGCTTTTGTTGTTGTCTCAATACAAGCCCAATGAAACTTATAATTGTGGGAAAACCGAGACTTGTTTGGTTGGAGATTTTCCTAGGATTAAGTTTGTGGGACTTAATCATGAGGTCTTGTCTGTGTTTGTAATGTTTATAATGTTTGTGGGGTTTAGAGTTGTTACTTATTTTGGCCTTAGAAGAGTTGGCGTAAGTCATAAATAAAGAGGGACAATTTTTTTTTTTCCTTTCTTCTTAAAATTTTTTGTATGGTTCGTATTATTTTTGAACTGCTTAATAGAATTATGTAATGCATTTTCAATATTTTATATTATTGTTTTTACTTATCGAGAAATTAATTAATTTTAAAGGAGATGTTTCATATAATATAAAATTTTAAATGCAATTTATTATAGTCATTGCGGGTTTTTTTTTTTAATTTCTTAAGAATGTAAAACATAATCAATAAGCAATATATGTTTATATGAAATTTACACATTATATGTATTATATAATACTTCACATGAACAGATAATTCATATAGAGAAGGAATATACAAGGTTTTTTAATTACATTTTTAAAAGTTAATTTTTATTTTCAAAAATAAAAATAACAAAAAATATGTTTAGTTGCATATTTTGTAAAATTTATTTTTTTAAAAAATATTTTTTAAATTAGTAACAATTTTTTATCTTAAGAAATATGCCTACAATTTTTTATTTACAAAATAATAAAACTAATTATTTATTTTAAAAACTAATAATATAAATTCTTGATAATTTATTAGAATATAATGTTACATATAACAAATGTACACATGAATCAAATGTGAACATGTCAGCTTCTTTTTGAAGTCCAATTTGGCGTTGGATAAATCCTATAAATTTTCCGAAAAAATCTAACATCTCTAGTCTTAGTGATATTGACAATATTGGATTTAAAATTAATTGAGATTATTTTAATTAAAAATTTTTGCTAATACAGCTGGGTTTGAACAATTATCTATTGAAGTTAAAATATTTATTCATTAATTATTAAATTAAACAATCATTTTCTGATATTTGTCAGCTATCAATAAGTACAATTATTTTTGGCCTCAAAGGATAGGCTTCGGCTCAACAACCCACTAGCCACTACTGATTTAATTTTTTATTAGAGATTTATCCAAGAAAATAATATTTTTAATTTCAGGGGTTATATATTATAATCAATTAATAGATTTTTGTTGTATTTGTTTCTTTGTTTAGGAATTTACATAATTCTAAAGTTTTATGACTAACTTGATTATTGAATTAAATTTCTTTTTTTTTAAAATAAATTTTCAAGTTCATTATTTAAAAGACATACCATTTTTCTTTTTTTTCTTTTCCAAAAGAGTTCAGAAAATTTAAATGTAAGATTGGAAATTAAATTTTTTCCGATATCATCTTGAGTTATGACCTGACTTGAAAATTTAATTTTAAGATAAAAAATTTAAACAATAATATTTAAATATTTTAATTATTAAAAAGATAAACATAATAAGTTTTAAAATTTTTTTTCAAAGAAAGCAATTACCAAAGGTTTCTACTACAATTACGTAAATACTTGTGATTATTTTATGTCTAATGAATATTAGATTAAATCTTTCATCGCATTGAACTCTTAATTTCAAAATAGAAGATTTTAATTAAACTAGATTATATGTATTACAAGAAATAAATTACATATCTCTTCTTTAACTAATGTCACCAAAATTAAATCCTAAATTTCTTGTATCACGTTAAGAAATTTTATTAGTTAGTTAAATTATAAATAAAGCAGAAATCATATAGCTTAATTACTAGCTCTAAAGCCTTTGTATTAATTGTACTTTAAAAAATCACATGCACGTGTGCATGTTTTGGTTTCATGTTATAGCAAATCTATAGAAACTTCAATTGAAAACCTTCAACTTTTTAATTTCCTTACTTTTATTTTTTAAATTCAATTTGCATATATATATATATATTAAGTGGGAAATTAGGAAAGTTTTGGACCATATATATAAAATATATTAGAAGGAAAAAGACAAGGAAGAGAAGCTAATAACTTAAAACAATTATTGGATTTATTTATAAATAAAAGTAATTAAATATATGCATGCATGCACCAACTTTTTCTCTTCATTTTCTATTGCTTTCTTTATTTCCTTTTTAATAAAGAAGCACACAAGAAAACACAAATCTTGCTGCTTTGCTTTAATCTTTTGTAACTTTTTTACAATTGTAGTTAGTGATCAAGATTAAAATTAATTAACTAAGCAAGGTGTTGCCTTCCCTAGTTGTTGTTGATAATTAATTCTAGTTTTGTTTTGCTTGTTTAAAGTTATCAATTTTTTATTTTTTGTGTTTATTATTTATATATGACACTTGAAGTTTATTTATTTATTTATTTATTTTGTTGTTGTTGTTATATTTATAATTTTTTAATATCAATTATAAGTGTACATTTGTTTGAGTTAAAGATACATATAAATATCTTGAATTACGAATTTTATAAAAAAAATATAGATAATGAGATAAAGTTTAAAGAATATTTTAGTTAAAAGAATGTCCTGAATTATTTTCTTTTTTTAAAAATTTTTTTACAAGAGAGTTCATAATTAATACATAATTAATCTATTCAAATATAAATTTTTTTTAATTAATTTTAAGTATTAAGAATTTTTTATTCAAATTTTAAAAATTTAAAGGTTTACAAGGTCCATTTAATATAATTTTTGTATGAGTGTTTTTTGAAATAAATATTTAAAACAATTTAACTTTTAAAATGACTCAAAAATTTTTACTGCAAAAGTTTAAAATTTAAATATTTTTTGATAAAGATAAAATAATTTTTTAAATTCCAAAAAATCTTGCTTCTAATGACAATTAAATGACCAAAAAAATAAATAAAACTTTTAAATTTAAAAAAAAAGAATTGACTAGTGGAGAAACCATACTAAATGAATAATAAAGTTAGATCAAATGGTTAAGTTAAAAAATTAAAATATAATTATAAGCAACCAAATCAATTCTGCCCCAACTTGTACAAATTAATAATTGACTTGAAAAATCTAATGATTTTGGATTGTAGCATGAAATTTGTTGTATTATAATCTTATTATCTGTAAATGGTGCTGGTGGGAAACTCACCAAAGACAAGTACAACGACATAACATTAATTTAATTTATTTTCTTTTCATAAATTAATTGAATAACCAACGAATAGTATAAAAATATCCCTTAACATGATATACATCATCTATTTATTAAAATACAAGACTAAATGGTCATTTTAAAATATAGGAAAATCAACTATTGGTGAGAGTTTAATTATTTTTACTTTATTAATTAAAAATTAAAACAAAATTTAATAAGAAAGAGACATAATACGACATATCATGACACGATATAAATATGACATATTAATGTATAAATTATATATCAAAGTTTATCATTCAATATTAGTTTGGGTTAAATGTTATTGACCCATGGAAAAAATTTTAATTTCTATCTAACAAATTTTTTATTTTATAAATTAAAAAATAAAATAAAAAGAAATAATTAGTCTAAATATGTCCATTTTTTTTTAATTATTTGAATAAGCAGTAAGTAATTATACAAGCATGTAAGACCAAAAAAAACTCGGGTAGGTTGTTTAGGAGACAATAAATATCCCAAAAATAATAAAATTATCATCTCTCTTTTTTAATAATTTTCATGCAGAATTTTGGGAATAATTTTTCCATTTTTTATTTATTTTTAAAAAATATTTTAACTTGAAAGGAAAGGTTGTGGTAGGAGACATGGAAGGGGTTTGGAAGCTTCAATTTATAAAATTAATTAATTAGAGTTTTAATGTTAATATTAATATTAATATTAATATTACATTCTTCTTTTAGAAAATTAATAAAATTATATTAAAAATATAAAATAATCTACCGGCCACTTTCTTCTAGCTGTATCCCCAACCAAACTTCTTGGCGGCTTTATTCCATCTATAAATATTGAATTTAAAAAAAAAAAAACACTCTTTACAAAATATCAAATATATTTTAAATTAATTTTTAAAAATAGTTATAAAGTAATAAAATAAATATCAAAATTTGAATTTTGACGGTGATTTTCCTTTTTTTATGTAAATATAATACACGCGCCTGTTGACCAATCAAACCTGGAAACAACTCACAACGCCAAAACCCAACAGCCAATCAGAAGGTCTGTAAACAGCTGGGGGACCCCACAAACCAGCTCCTATTGAGGCTCCGCCTTCTCATCTCCGCCGTTTGATTCTTGCCACCTGTCTCATCCTAGCTCATGGTTTTCACTTCAAACGTGTGAACTTGTAATGTTGCCAGCTGCTTTCACTTTCATTATAGTATTTAATTAATTAATTTGTTAATTATTATTTGATTGGATACTTAATATTGATTATGAGATACTAACATTCGAGTTCTAAGCTTTTGTGTTTTCACAAATACTGATTAATTTGTACATTTATATCAAATAAGTTGTTGGCCCTATTTTGTTTTTCTAATAATACAACTAGGACATATTAATATTACAGTTAAAAATTAATTAAAAAATTAAAAAATGTAAAATTGTGACATCGTTAAAGAAGATCTATTTAAATATTACAATTACAATTTATTAATATTATATATTTGTTAGAATATTATAATTACAATATATTGATATTATGATGAGAGATATTATTATAAAAGTAATTTGGTTATTTTAAATTTTTAATAAGATTGGAGAACTTATTTGATATGAATAAAAGAATTATATTCTGATTTGCGAAACTGTAGAAGATTAGGGATCTAGATGTTATTACTGTAATTTATTGTAGTGGGGTCATTCAAGCTTTTCTGCATCAAGGACGTCCCTCTCCATAAATAGCTTTCAAACAATAATACAATATGTTTCTTGAAAGTAGATTTTGCATTCATATCCCTCTATTTTTGTATTTTAAAATATCTTATACCCTTACACAATTTATATTTACAATTCAACATAATATTGTTTAACTTCTTTACATGTAATGAAGATACGTGAAATTCCATTAGACAATAATAACGCATGGATAATATCCTAAAACATACTTGAAAAGCAAGTTCTACATCCAAAGATTATAAGCAAGCTTGACTCTTATATTATAAATTAAAAAATAAAAATATACACAAAATTTGACCAAATTGATAAATACTATTAAAGAAATATTATATTTATAAAATTTTTATAAAAACTCTTTTCATATGAACTTACGTAACATCAAAAGTAGTGAATGGAAATATAAAATATGAAACTGTTAATAAATTGCTATATTAGAGTACATAAACAATTTTGTACAAGAATTTGTATAGATAGCATTATTGTACATGCACTCAGGGGGTTATAAGCATATACATAAACATATGGGTTCATAATTACATATTCTCAAAATTTCAAGGATGCAAATACAAAATTCCTTTACTTTAATTTCTTACTTCAACCTGAGCGTAATGGCTTAGGCATTGAGAACACAATGTACTATTTTAATGGTGAAAAGAATTGCCCAAAAGACAACAAAAACTGCTAAAATATCAGTGTCCTGTAATTCCCCTTAAACCTTTTGTTTACTGTTCTTTTGGGGGCCACCTGCTTTTTTTTTTTTGGTTACTGCGTTTGAAATCTGTGTGAAAGTCTATTTAAGCAGCAGTAGTGAAAGCAAAAATCACAAGTAAGAAGTTGTAAGACAACAGCCAGTAGTAGCCTTAAAAGCACTTTTCTTTGTTTGTTAGAAGCAAAGAAAGGAATCCACCTGTTTGCAAGGAAGTTCCATTGCAGCTTCTCTGGTACCTCACACTGCTTATTAATATTTGTTTTCTGCTATAAATTCATTCTCAACTCTCACATTTCCAACATCAACATCATATTTTCTGACCTCTTTTCCAAAAATTTTCCATCTTGTTTTCTCAGGAATTTCTCCTGCTGTGACGTTCTGTCAAGCTTTGTCAAATCAGTATTGCGAAAATGGGAGTTGGAGGAACTCTGGAATATTTGTCTGATTTGATGGGAAGTTCTGGGCATAAGTACAAGAAGAAGCGGAAGCAGTTGCAAACTGTTGAT
This sequence comes from Azadirachta indica, assembly GCA_022749755.1. Lineage (NCBI taxonomy): Eukaryota > Viridiplantae > Streptophyta > Magnoliopsida > Sapindales > Meliaceae > Azadirachta > Azadirachta indica. The sequence goes on from CM040447.1 coordinate 7,671,746, forward strand.
CTCAAAGTTAGAATGGATTGTGATGGCTGTGAACTTAAGGTCAAAAAAGCTCTTTCTTCATTAAGTGGTAAGTTTTCTTAACTTCAATTCTTCCCATTTTCTCTTTTCCTGTCTTGTAATTTGTATACAAAAACTGGGCTATTTCTTGAACATAACTTGAGCTGAAAGTGCTTTTCTTCTCTGATAATCGAAAAGCAGGGATAATAACATCCGACTTCCTAAGGTCTTATATTTTCACAAACAAAAACACCATTTGTCTATTTATAACAAAATAGATCCAAATTCTTATTGAAATGACCGAGATAACCATGTGTCAAGGTTAATTCTCATTTAAATAGGAGTTACGGAACTACTTGTTATGCTGATAAATAATCGCGTCGTTTCAATAGAATTATGTGTCTATTTATTATAAATAAATAACTATGTCTTTATTTATAAAATAGAAAATCTTAGGGATGCAGGTGTTATTGTCTCCCCAAAAAGCAAAAAAAGGCATTTCGAATAGAATTTTAGCTGAAAGTGCTTTCTTCGGTTTCAGGGGTGAAGTCTGTGGAGATAAACAGGAAGCAACAGAAAGTGAGTGTAACTGGGTATGTTGAAGCAAGCAAAGTGTTGAAGAAAGCAAAATCAACAGGAAAAAAGGCTGAGATTTGGCCATATGTTCCTTACAATTTGGTAGCTCAACCTTACATTGCTGGTGCTTATGACAAAAAAGCACCTCCAGGTTATGTCAGGAAAGTAGAAAACACAGCCACAAGTGCTTCTGTGACAACATATGAAGATCCTTACTTGTCAATGTTTAGTGATGACAATCCAAATGCCTGTTCTATTATGTAAAAAACAAAAAAGCGCTTATATATATCTTCTGTCTTTAAGCTGCTTTTTCTAACTAAACCACTGTAAAATTCAAATGCGAGATATTATTAATTAGGATCTTTTTGGGTTCTGTTTTGGGGTTTTGTTACTCTATTGAAGATGATAATGAGAAGATTAGTGGGTTAATCTTTGTTTGTTTTGTTTGTTCAATTATTTTCTTGGATTGGCTTGATAAGCACTTTTTTGTAGCTTCTGGAAAGGACTTTTCGGGGGTGGTTAATGGTCTGGTGGGCCTGGTGGAGATTTGGGAAACAATTTGAGTTGTTATGGGGCAGCCCCTAAATAGCTTACTTTTATTGTCAATAAGGGGAGTCATTTTCTTTCATGTCCTCAATTTTCCTTCTTAATAGATCTAATCCAATACATTACTCATAAAATTGTTGAAACAATAGAATTTAGTTATTTTGCAATGAGAAAATAATATTCAGGTCCCAGAATGATCATGAAGTTTTACACAAAGAAATAGTTTGTAACTCATGTCAAACAGGTCCATCATTGTATTGACACCGGAATGTGAAAGTATTAAAAGAGATCTTTAATTATTTTAACCCAAAAAAAAAAAAAGAAAAGAACAAGAACTTATCTGATACAAGGAGGTAAATTATATCCTTACTTAAAACTTATAAAAATATAAGGATCCTGATATTATTACAATGTAAATGGAATCATGAAAAATCATATTGTTTTCATGAAAATTACACTGTTATTTTGCATGATTATTACATTAAAATTAAAATCTTTATCATTTGGTAACTCTGCATATCAAAATTATTGATCCAAAATTCAAATTTTAGAAAATTGCATACAAATAGAAAGATTTCTTTTTGATATAAATGTCCCTGTGCATGATGTTACGTTGATTTTTCTCTTTTTTGGCGCATGAAATGAGTTTGATTTTGTTTGGCAACAGCTGTATTGTAAAACCAAATATAAAAAAGAATGAGTGTGTTGCAAATGCAATAATGCAAGCAAGTTGGCTGCTACAAAATATTTAGCTGATTTCGATAGCAAGATTCTGCGGCTATTTCTAGCTACAAGTTATAGTTTCTTTACAAAAAGATGACAAGTTAACATCATCCGGCTCAAATTTCAAAACGAAAACAAAAACCAAAAAAATTACTTCTGCTTTTGTTGCTTTCTATGTGCAAATCTTTTCTCCTACCTAAAATCAAATTGATTCAAAACCAGTTGGTTTCAAAAATGGCAATGAGAAAGTGGGAGGGAGAGATGAAGAGACGCAATCCCACATAAGAAATTGAGCATAACAAGAAAGTGTGCAAGCTGGCTGTAGATATAGATGATGCAAGATGTTTCTAGTTGTTACAGGTGGTGAATTTGTAATAAGATAAGACCTCTGCACGAATATTGTGTTGGTTAACTGTTTGAAGTAAACTTTAACACGGTATCAAAGCCAGTTTTGATCAAGAGGTCTTGCATATGAATCACTCCACCTGATTGCATTTGCCTTCTCTATTTGTTTGTGCTAAATACATAGAATACAATGTTAAGTTCCCAGTTGACCCAAAAGCTAAAATTGTTAGTAAGTAAACACTTAGATACAAAGAAAGAAAAATTGTCAAATTGGTTCAATATGTATGACTTAAGAGTGGTTGAACTTGTAATTCAAAAAAACAAAAGAGTGGTTGAAGTTGCACCTATGTATAGATTCAAGACTAAATTCAAATGAATTCAAATCCAATAGGTTGCCAAAAGGTCATGGGCGAAAAAAGGGAAAAAGTAAAAAGAAATTCCCAAGAAAAGCACATCCTTTTCTTCCACCAAAGCAAAAATGACAAGAGAATCAACTTTTCATTTCTTTTCTTTTCACTTTTCCCTAACACTTTCTCAGATCCAAAGGAAGCGTAAAGACATATCAATTCTATAAACAGAGGTTTCATGTGCAACAGACAAGAAGTTTCAAAAAGCATATCAATCCTTCAATCAATCCAATTATAATACAATAAGAAATGAAGTTTAATCTGCAATGCAAAGACAGAAGCAAGCAAATATTCGAATACTGTACTTGACCTGTATATTCTTAAAAATGTAATTCAGATGTAAAATTTTTCTGATAACATGCTGTATTTACGGCAATTGAAGTAGTTATTAGATCTCTACCATGTACAGTTTGCAGATGTATGATTGATTGACAAACTTGCTAGAAAATGAACATATAAATGATATTTCAAATGATATATACCATAGGTACAAAATTTATGTTACATTCTATAAGTGGAAAATATAACCCAACTAGTTCAATCAGTCAAGATGAGCAAGTACCCCAATAATGAATAGATAAGCTTCCCACTCCATATAGGCCCCAATGAGTTGGCCAGCTACAGGTATTTCTCATTCTTTTGATAAAGGTGACTGGCTCTATTAATGGGATTTCAACCTTTCAATTCGATCCATGATTGAATGTATTTGCGTTTCCTTGCTCTAAACTTTCTAGAAACAATTGCTATAGGGACATTCAGCAGATGAAAGGCAAGAAAGCACATGAAAAAATTAGTATGATCAAACAATTTGGTCAACATAAAGCAGTATATTAATTGCCTGTTGATCTTTATATAACAAGTCTGTTCATTGGAGATGACATAAAGCAGTCTACTGTTTCCAGTAGACACTGCATGTGTTATCTTGGCCATCACCAATGATATTTTGATTAGACCACAGGCTATCCAACTGATCATTATGATTAAACTAATAATTATGAGAATTCAACAGGAAAAGGAAGTTGATGAATGTGTGTTAAGTACTATTATACAAGCTCTCCCCACAAACATTCACGGAATACGTGCCATAACACCAGAACCACTACATCAAGAGCGTCCCTAGAGAAGCTGACACTTCAAACCTCAAAACCAGAGCATGATTTCATTTTCTCAGGTGCTGAAACAAGCATTTTGGAGTTTTTTTTTTTTTTTCCTTTTTACCATTGTTTTCCTCAAAGCAGGATAAATCCATTTTTTTATTTACTTAAACAAGAATATAGATGTCCTAGAGGGGAATATAAATAAGGATTTTATAGTTTCAATTTTCACTGGGTAATTATCAAGAGATTACCAGTTATTGTCGCTCTTTTGATTTTTGTGATCCAATTATGCAAAAGGAAAGGTGCTTACAAAGTGCTAAATAGGGAATAATCTTTTATTTATCTCAATAAATCATATTCAGGGTGGTCAGCAGACTCACTTGAACTACAAAGGCTCCTCATATATTTCCTAACAATTGAACTCGGATTGTTTTCATTTGCGATTCCCTGAGTAGATGCCAACAAAATTAATATCATAGACAAGAGTTGCATTGGCAGGTATATTACAGTCACCTACACAAAAAAGAAAATGTGTGTCAGTCTTCAATAATTGCTACTAAAATAAATATTTTCTTCAACAATATTGTAGTCTTCAACAAAATTAATTTCCATTTAGTACTTAATATTGTAGTATTTTCTTCAACAAGCATCAGGAATATTATCAGATATGATAATTGTTCAAAACGTGTAAAACATTGTTGCTTGTTGAGGCAAATTTAGTAATACATGAACCACACCTGAAAAGCATCCAGCAGGTTCTGGCCCATATGCTAACTCTGGTGGAATTTGAAGCTTGCGTTTTCCACCTGAATGAAATTAGAGTGAAAATTTTGTAAGACATTTGAAACTAATGTACAAAATGAGAATATGCAGAAGTCTATTTATAGTCTTTAAAATCATACCTGCAAGCATCGGAGGAACTCCTTCACCTCCAAGGATGCCCTGATCCAATCCCTTAATGACCTGGACACAAATATGTGCATATGTTATGTATGTTAAAATTGAAAATGAATTAACAATGAGAGAAAGGAACAAGAAAAATGTCAAGATCAATGTGGTTTGCTCACAACAGCTTGCATCCACAAACAGGATATGTAATTTCTACGATGATCATAATACACGTCATCTTAATTTCACATTCCATTTCATACAAACCAGAGTTCCGTAATTTCCAAATGTTTTCACAGAAACAAGCATAACGTATGTTGAGGCTGCTTTGCTATAAGTAACTTCTACAAGAATACTAAAATCTTCGAAGGCTTAGCACATGCACATAGATGCAAATGCATTTTAAAATAATGTATTACTCCAAGAATCGACAATGTTTGTTTTCAAGCATGCATTGATTTGTACTTCTACTATAGATTTTAGACCTTTAATTTACATTAACACTCCCAAGATTGAAAAGTAGACTAACTGGATTGAACATTTGTTTAACAAGTTAGACAAATTTTGTACCTTGCCGACTCCAATTCGCATGGTAAGTGGTCTACCACGCTTATAGCTGCTATCAAAGATTCTCCCATCAGCAAATCTTGCAGTGTAATGAACCTATATCAATTTACAAGCTCAAAAATTTACTGACTGTGTCTCACATAATACAACTGAAAAACAGAGGAAAGTTGATAAACTGAGTTTGAAATGCTATAAAGGCTGTTTATTTATGTATTCAAACACTGTTTTTACATTTTCAAAAGCCAGCAACGGCAGGAAATATCCATGTTTGGTTTCATGTTTTGCAAAATTTGCTTTGAAAGACAGAATGGATTGTTTTCCACCATTTTCGGAAACATGTTGTCTAAACTAATGAGAGTTTTTTACTGGAAACAACTGCTTATTCAAGTTCTCAAAATTCAGGGCAGGGATGCTCCAAAAGTTTCTCATTTCAAAAGGCTACTTTTAACAAGCACATATTTTACACAAAATTTCGTAAACGTTACCAAACCCACACTTAATAGGAATCGCAATCAACCAGGATCAAAGCAAGAAGTAAATAAAACAAGACTACCCAATAACAAGAAATTCAATCCAACCCAATCCAATATGAATCCAAACCCCAAATCAATAGTTTGAGAGAAACAAAACAAAATTAACCAGAAGAAAAAAGGAAAAAGGAGAATCTTTTAAAAACTCACATTGATAAGCTCACCATGCGGAGCTTCAACGCCAGACCCAGGAGAAATATCACAGAAACCAAGGCCAGTGCGAGCGAAGCTGAACTCACATGGAGGATCTGCAGTAGTGGCGTAGTACTCAATCCTGGTTGCATCAGCTTCTAATGGCGTTAAAGCAATGACTGAAGAAGCTAAAAGCCCAATACCCACATCAAATAAGCGCTTTTTTGGGTCGAAAGAAAGCTGCTTTTGCCTGTGTGATTGTGAGGACAAACGGCAAGAAGAAGAAGAAGAAGAAGAGGTGGATGAAATGAGTGTTGGTTTAGAGGAAAGCAGAGAAACTGCCGCCATTTTTTGAGTTGAGAGCCTGCAGAAGTAACTGAAGTGTGTGCTGTCTGTAAGGATTTGTGAAAAAAAAAAAAATCGGATATTGAAGTGGGCCCCAAGTTTTGAGAAGATTTTGGACCGTACGATGTGGATAAGGGGTTGATTAACCTTGCTGATGATTGTGAAAATTAGAATCTGTTTGTTGATTATATACCATTAATATGTGAGATATTTTATTCAGATTATTTTTTTCCTAATGTTTTTAAATTGATTGGTCTTAGCATTAAAATGATATTTTTTAAACGAAAAACGTATAAAAAAGTTTTTGATATTATAAATTAAAACAAATGAAAGTTGTTTCGTGAGAAAAAAATATAATTAATGTTCAAAATGTTAAAAATAATAGAAATTTATGTTTCACTTTCTTAGTTATATTTAATTTTACTTAACTTCAAAGGTACATTCAATTAAATTATTTGACAAATACTCAATTTATATTTGATAGTTGACATTTATCTATCATTTATTTTTTAATAATATTTAACGTTTAATAATTATATATATATATATAAATGTATGTATACATATTAAAATTGATTTCTAATTTGAAAATTACATGAAGTTTATAATTATACATGTAAATGATGTTTAGGGCTTCTATATTATATTATCATATAAACAAGAATTTGCTTTGCTTGCTTAAAATTAAAAAAAAAATGATTTAGAAAAATAAACAAGAAAAGAGTTTTCCCACACTATATTTTCAAAGCTCATAAAGTAAATTGTTCATATCCTCCAAGCTTAAATCTTCTGCCCACTTTAAATAATCCATGTCCCAGAAATTGTTTACTTCCTTGTTACTTGCTTCTCCTTTCACAGCCTGCTCAAAAAATAAATTAATTAAAAATTTTAATAAATATTTTAAAAACTAATCAGTTTAGTAAATTAATTAACTTTAAGATAAGTATTTTTCTCAAAATGAATATATATTGAAGATAAGAAGCCAAACAAACAATTGTACTTAACTGATTCACATTAGGCAATGGGTTCACTTGAGTTGGAGCTGTATCACCACCACCATTGTTGCCATTGTTGCTGTTGTTGTTGGCAACAAAAATATTATCATCGTCGTCGTTGTTGTTATTATAATCGTTGTTACTTATAATACCAGCGACGATGTTTTCAACGTCAATATTGGTCAAATCAAAGAGTCCGCACTCCAGAGAAGATAAAACCCTATAACAACATTGAGGTAAACTAATTAATTAATTACTTTTTAAGACTATGATTAACATATATAATAATATATGATATTCTTTTAAAAATTTTTTTGTAGACAAATTAATTAATAAATTTGCATTACCTCTCAGAGTTCAAAGGTAGATTGTTGTCGTAATTGATACCTGAATTCTGAGCATAGAAATTGATAGTCTCGTTAGTGTTTGCTGGAAAGTTATAAGAATTAAAAGTTTGATGGGAGGTTAAAAAATAAATTACCCAATTGTTTTCTGATATATATATATATTTATATATATATATATATAGAATCACCTGGATTTTTGAATTGGGGTGATGCTGATCAGGAAATTGGTTGATTTCCGGAGCTAAAGTTGAGCATAAATTGGAAGGGAAACTTGGTGCTGCTTCTTCAGGAATTGAGATATTTTGTGTGAAGTTGTTGGAATTTCCAGCAGCATCAGCTGTTCCATAATTACAAGCTGATGTTGGTGTTCCACTCATAACTTGAGCTAACAGTTCTTGAAATGAACCACCCTCCGATAAGCTTGATGATGTACAGCAATTAATTTAATTTACAGGTTCAATTCTTCACGTGAAATATGATTAAATAATGATTCAATTTTTATATAAATATAATCTCTGATATTATAATATCAATCCAAATTCAGAATGGTCCGTAAACGTCAAACATATTTCAGACTATTTCAACTATGTCTCCGGATAAATGAGATATCTAATAATAAAAAGTAATTATGAGTAGTGATATATAATTGCATATGTTTATACATATACATACACACTATTCGGAGCAATCCGAGGATCTTTTTGATTTGGAAGCAACTTCAAACTAGGGTTTTCCCTTCTCCAGCTCAGACATAATTAACTCATCGGATTCCTTGGATTTGTAAGAATTTTGATTCCCATCTTTCCTTTCCTTCTCCACCTTATTCTTCTGCTGATAATTAATTAATTATACATACATAATCATTGTTAATTAATTAACATTAATTCCGCAGAATAAAAATTAGTTTCTTTTAATTTAATTTATAATTATATATAAATTAAATACTTGAAGGCGGAATTTTTTGTATTTTCTTGGAGTACCCACCAGTTCTCTCTGCAAAAATTGAAAAAAAAAGAAAAATTTAGAGAAAATTCATAGAGAATTGATGTTAATAAATTGGAGATGGAGGAAGAGATTATTACTTTTCTTTTCTGGACATTTTGCAAATTAGTCTTCAGGTTTCTTTCCAGCCAAACAAGTTGAGATGGTAAAATATCTTCTACAGATTCTGGCTCATAAAACCTTACAAGAAAGACTTCCAAATATTTAGAGAGAAGTGGCAAAATTTTCGGGATTTTAACTTTTATGAAAATAATATTGTGGGTAATAATAATAAAAGCATTGTTTGTTAATTAAATAAATAAGTGTATACAATTATTTTATTGTAATATTACTAATAATCTTACTTGACCCTGTTGTTTAGTATTTCTACATCCAAGCTTCCCTTCTTTATTCGTAGCTCAATGTCCTAATAATAAAAACAAAGTCAAAATCAAAAGTGAGCAATTAATTATAAATTAACATTAATTAATCACAAAATTAATGAAGATTAATAGTTGATGTGCTACTTACTTTGATTCTGTGTAGAACAAGTGTAAGTCCAATTGAGAGTCCGAATGGCATTCGTAGCAAGATTAAATGGTTATCACAATGTATCATAAATATTTAACAAAAATAAAGGAAAATAGTTAATAAAATAGAGAAATTTTACAAATGTATTTATTATTTTAGAGGGGTATTATCACATACCTCCCTTAAAGTATCAAAATTATCACTTAAATAGAAAGTATTAGAATTATATCATATACCTCTCCTAACTGTTACTTGATTAGGACCAATATATACAGTTATTGAAAATACTCTCATCTCTATTATTTTTATTAAAAAGTAATTTCACACACTTCTTAAATTTGTATTTTTTTGCGTGTGCATGTTCTTGCCATCTGTTAGATAAGTACTCAATTTAAAGCAAATTCTATAATCGGAATAGATAAGGTGTAGGTCTAAATTTTTATGGAAAGGATGGGTTAATGTGTTTTCTATTGTTAGAAACTATTTATTTTCATAATATGAAAAGGATGGGTTAATGGAAGAATGGATTTCTCATATACCTAGTGATCAAGAGGTTGAAGTCTTTTCCCAATAAACTCTTTTTTATTCACAATCACAAGGCTCTTAAGTGTTTTTGCCTTACGAAAAATTCAAAGCCAAGGGTAATAGCAAAAATGTTGGACAACAACACATCTCTTAAAGCTATTAAGTTTTAGGACTATGAAATTGTTAAATTTTTTACTTGAACTTGCACAAGCTCCGTCATCTTTAAGAATTTGGTATACACATTTGTCCAAATCTTGTTTCCTTCTCGGATGAAGGGTTGTACTTGAAGGATGCCTCATCCAACCACAAATGTACACCTCTCTTCAACATTTAGCAATTATTGATTGCCCTAGTATAACATCTTTCCCTGAGCATGGTTATCTCACCAACATTCTTTCCTTTGCGATCTGAAATCCGAAGATTAAGCCGTTGTTTGTCTAGGGATTGCATAGATTTACCATTATGACACGAGTTGACTTAGTCTTATCTAGTCATTTTTACTATTTACCTTTGAAGTTGACGGTCAATTATAATGTTAGGGAAGTATGTGATACAATCCTCATATTTCTTATTTAAGTGATAGTTGTTAATATTTCAGGGAGGCATGTGATAATAGCCCTACTTTTAGTTAATAAATATTGCAAATTAGTCACTTAAGTCTTGATATTTGCAAAAATATAAAAAAAATAACTTTGTCAATGAAAGTAATTTAACCTTGATATGAAAATTTCTTAAAAATACTTTTAATATTTTGAAAAATATCACTTCATAATTTTCACACATTAGACACAAATGTTTTTGATATTTTCAGAATTGTTAGGAAAATTATAAAGATGACTTAACGGACTTAAGTGACTAAGTTACAAAGCTTACGGGCCATAGTAATAATTCTCAAATTATTAGGGACAGTTTATAACTAAGCAGAGTATGTAATTTTTAAGTATTAACCAAAAATCACGATTTATGAGAGTTCAACACCTATATATCTAAACAGACACGTAAATTTGACATTTCACTACAGTATTGGCCCACGTGGAGACGAGTAAAAATTGCAAACATAGGTCGAAACGACAATCATCAAAGGTAAAAACGGCATGAGGAGGAAGAGAGAACGAACTGATTCTTGATGTAATGCATCTTGCTTTCATCGCCATTGATACGATCAAGCTGCTTCAGCTGCTGTGGCATGTGCAACGCACTTGTCTCTGCGGCAAGAAGTAAGATTAGTTCTCAAAAATTTCATTTCTGAGAAAATATAAATCAATTTTATTAATCAAACAAAATAATCTAAAAAAATGTACCTTATAATTCTTCATTTCACTAATTTTAACAAAATCTCAAATTTGTTAGTTGAAAGAATAAAATATTAAAAAATAAATTAAAATTTTTGTTTAAAAAATGAATACTTACTGAAATATTTTTTCTATTGAAAGATCGAGATAACGTTGAATCAACTTTTCAATTCTAAAACATAAAGAAAAAAATTATTTATATGATCAAATAGCACATAAAATATTATAAAATTTAACAAAATAAAAATAAATTTAACCTTTTAAACCTTTCTCGACTAGAAAATTTGGTAGGAAGACTTTGTTTGGAGGGTGAGAAAGTGATAAGAGCAATATCTGTACCACAAGCGATTGAAACTTCTCGGGCTTTTTTGATTAAACTACTTTTTCTTTTATTATAAGTCACTTGACATGTTTTCTTACCTTCAATTTTCTTGATTTCAATTTTCTTACCCATAATTGTAAAGAGAAGAAGAAAAGCTAAAGGGAAGAAGAGGTAATTGAAGAAGAAGAAATGAGACTCGTTTCGATTTATTATCTATGGATTTTTTTTTTTTCTCAGGCTTTTATCAATGGGTTTTGCAGGTAGGCCTAAAAGGCCATTTCAAAAAGTAACATGAAGTTTTGGAGGCATTAACGTGAGTGATTTGCCAACTTAAAAGGGATTAAGTATGTGTGTGCTAGATCTGAATTGAAATAGCTGCAATCCCCTTTAAGCAACCACTGAATAGACGACACGTCAACTCTCAACAGACCAACTTCCATCAAGAGATAATATATTGTACATTCAAAACTTTGAATTTTGAAACATGTATTAAATTTTTGTTCTTTTTTTTTTTTGGTTTTGGGGTCATTTTCGAAATCAAGGAAACCGCAATTTTAATGTGTTTTTTCATTGGCTAAATGATTGATTGTACATTATTATACATGGTGCGCGTTACATATGAACAAAACCATAATAAAGTTAACTAATACGTGGCAGTTTATATTTTGAATGGAAATGAATCTCGATGATTCATCAGTTATACGAGGCACACAAATCAACTTCGTGCTCATTTGATTTGACTCTTTTATAGAGTGAAGAATTTTTTAATGGTAAAAATTTTTTAATGTCGTGTAATGGATAATAAAAAATTTTTTTTAAATTTAAAAAAATTATTTTTTTAAAATTTAAAAAAATTATTTTTTTATTAAAAAATTTAAAATTTAAATTTTTGACAGTAAAATTTTTTTAATTTTTTTAAAAGATAAAATTGTATAAAATACCCTTACTTTATTTTAAAAATTTTACGTTATTTTTTTAAAATAAAACATTAAAAATTTATCAATTAAAGTAATCATTCAAATTTTCTCAAAAATCATTTGTAACAAGTAAATGATTAATAAATTTTTATTAAAAATTTTATTTATAAAAATTGTACGAGTAAAAATTTTACTTTAAAAAATTCTATTTAAAAAGTTATATCAAACGGATCCGAATTCGTCTCCTTCCAGTTCATGCTACGCTTCCAGTAGTTGCACAATGAGTTGATGGTTGAACTTGCGAGCATAGGCGGTCAAAGGTACAAACGTATATGCTGCAACAATTTTTGGCATACGAAACTATTAATTGGTGTATGCTTCTGAGCTAATTATCTAACGGCTCATTACCCTAATTACCAAATTAAAGATAGAAAAATTCTTTGATAATTTTGTAATTTTATCTTCTATTATTTTGTGCTTGAGTTAATATTTTTTTTTATTATTATCATAATTACAAAAAAAAATTATTATGTACACGTGTAAATACTGATTCATTTATTTTTTGATCGAATGATGACAAAAAACTTCTTTTTAATGATTTATGAATTTAAATTTTTATTAATTTGTCGTGGAGTTGTTAATTTATCAAAACAATATTTTGTCATGTATGCTAAAATAATCATTGTCATATTAATTATCCTAACGACGAAATAAATTTTTTATGAATGATTTACTAAGATAATGACAAATATTAAATAATCTATTTATGTATAATGTTGAATAATTTTTGTAAATTTTTTTATTTTATTTGTTCAAAATAATGATAAAAAAGTTTTTTGATCATGTATGCATGTAAATAGTGATTCATATATTTATGGAACGATGACGAAAATAATTACTGTGTATATATAAATAATTTAACATTATTTATTGTGACAATAAAATATATCTTTTAAGAATGATATAGAAATAGTGAAAAGGAATAACTTATTTTTAGTCTTCGTTAATAAACTCTTTACAAACATCTCACTAGAAAATTAGTTAATTGATTTATCAAATTATTATTTATCGTATATATATAATTAACCAGGAGAATGTTCCATTCTTCTTTGATTTTTGAGCTAACATCTCATTACTCTTATATTTTTTTTAATATCCTATCATTCTCTTAACTTCTGATTTTATCTTTTAGTATTTTGAATATTTTTGATTTAATCATTTTGTAATTGAAACATGAACTAATTGAATTAAAGAGTAAAATAAAAAAAAAATTAGAATTAAAAGGGTGATAGGATATTAAAAAAAATATAGGGAGATAATAAAGTATTGGCTCAAAAATTATGAGACAATAAACATTCTCCCTAATTAACCCCCTAATTATTATAACAATGAAATATATCTTTTATTTATTACACAGCATTATTAATGAATTTTTATAAACTATTACAACGAAAATGGTTAAATTCTAGAAACAATTCCTAACAAATGATTTTTTTAATTAATAATAATATAGTAAATAAAAATTTTAATAAAAATACCTTACAGCTTACCTTTAATAAAATGCTGGGTTATATTTTGCTTAGCACTATTATATCCATATAATTAAATAATTTCTTTATCCCAGGGAAGTAAACTTTCACCGCCGGGACATCTAACAACCGGATTCACTACAGCCGTCCGATCAATCTGATCATCAAAGCTCCCAAATGCAGTCTAAAACTCGTGTCTCGCTTTCCCGCCAAAGCCAACAGAATCAAGATTCCAAATAACCTCTCCAACTAATCCACGCGCTCACGCTCCCAACACTCAACTACCCACGCGCAATCCACCGCGAGCGTTTTCCCACGCACCCTGCCCCTTTAAATACCCCCGACTTTCCTCTTCCCGCTCATTTCCACTTCACTGTGAAAAATGGCGACCTTCTTCGGTTCTCTCCGATTCTTGACTCTCCTGGCTATTTCTCTCCTATGTCTCACTAAATCCGCCGCCACAACCGATTTCGAAACTTTCATTGCCGCCACTCCGGCGCCGCAACAACAGCCACCGCAGCCAACGCCGGACCTTTATGAGCAGTCGTTATTCTCGCACACGACGGCTCTACTCCCGCCTATACTCTCTCACCTCGGCTTCAACGAGCTAGCAACCGCGGCTCCATCGATCTCCACCGACTCCTCCGGCTGGCCTGGTCCGTCGACTCTCTTTGCTCCCTCTGATTCCTCTCTCAGAACTTGCTATTCATGCTCCGTTCCTTCCCTCCTCCGCGAACACCTCGTTCCCGGTCTCTTCACCATCGATTACCTCCGAAAACTCGCTTTCGGCACCAAAATCGAAACCCTAAGCCCCGGCCGATGCATCACCCTGACTTTCTCCAGAAGTCACAACGACACCGTCTCGAAAGTCTTCATCGGCGGCGTGGAGATCACTCAACCGGATCTCTTCAATAACGGACTCGTGATCATTCATGGAATCCAAGGCTACATCTCTCCTCTCTCGCCGTTATCTTGCGACGTCGAGCGAATGACGTCACTGTCATTCCCTTTCCCGCCATCCGATCGATTCGGTGGTCATCATCATCACCAGGTCCAAAATCAACAGCCGATCATGCGGCTTATGCTCCGAGATGCAATGCTTCGGCTCCGAAACAACGGCTTCGGCATTCTCTCTTTGGCCTTCAAAGTGAAGTATCCAGAACTCGTCACGCTGAACAATATGACCGTGTTCGCTCTTGATGACGTATCAATCTTCTCTGGATCGTTCACCTACATAAGCAATGTACGGTTCCATATCGTGCCGAATCATTACTTGACGATCGGCGATCTCGAGAGGTTTCCGGTAGGAAGCACGCTGCCGACTCTGGAGAGAGGACAGTCTTTGCTGGTGACAACTAGCGGAACAGGAGCTGTGACGGCGCCGTTAAGGATTAATTACGTGAGAGTGAAGGTTCCTGATGTCATGAAAAATTTGAAGATTATTGCTCACAGCGTTTACTTGCCGTTTCCGCACATACATGCTGCTGCATACGAAGGAGTGCTGGGAGTTACAAGTGGATCAGAAGGTAGATCGGATGGTGGAGATCGCGCGATGAAGGGCGAGTGTTCAGTGATGGAGGAGCATGCATTCGGTTCTTGTGGTGATATTGATATTGATGCTGGTGCTGGTGCTGTTGCGGGCGCGGTCTCGCCCGTGATGAAGGTTAGCAAACCGAAACCGACGGTGGAGATTGAAGATCATCATGCGTGAGATATGACATGGCATGCTGTTGTTTGTTTGATTGTTTGTTTAGCACATTAGTCAGTCAAACAGTTGACCTGTGTTGACAAATGTTTTTTCAGCTCTGGTGTCTCTCTGCCTACTCATTTGCTCCTGTGTTCCGTTTGTTTGTGTGAATAAATACACAAATAAATAATATCTCAAATTGTGTTGTTCACGTTTGCTTCATACATAGTTTTGGCTTTATTTATTTGTTTCGCATTGATTTAATTTGCTGCTTTGCTGTTTGTTATAATCGAAAGTTAATGAATTTTGTAGTTAATCACTTAAATTCACAGTATGCATACATCATATATGCCCAAAAAAAAGAAAAAATTTGAATTTGCATTTCATTATATATATTCATGATATTATAGCTTCTGATTGAAGAGACACGTTTCTTAGGGAATTAATCCGATGTGCTTGTTTGTTATCTTGCCTATTTATTTTCTTACGGCTTTAACATAATTGTTAATTGAAAATATTAATATCTACTATACTTATCGAGAAATGTAGGACGTTAAGACGTCTTCGTTTATTTAATTCCTTTCCTTTTATTGTATCCTTTACTATCCTCGTACGTTAGTTTTAGTACAAGTGCAAATCACATAAGTATTATGGCAACAAATTAAATCACATAATTAAGTTGGATGAGCTATACCTATGTTACGTGATATACTCCTACTCGCAGTAAAAATAGGACTCTCTCAATTGAAACACTTCAATCAATAAGATCAATGTCTTCGAACCCAATAGTTTCCCTCTTCTAGCTAGGGTTTCTTTTCAATGTCACTCCAAATACGTCAACAAATTTCATGGTCAAATCTCCCCGACGATATCCTCTCCATCATCTTCCACAAACTCAAAGACATCGAAGAAATTTCCCAATGTGCTGCCGTCTGTCTTTCATGGCAATCCGTCCTCAGAACTCTTTACCGTCAACTTCAGCCTCTTTACCCTCCCTTTCTCTTGCTCTCCAACATCGGCGTCTTCAAAAACGACATTAATCTCAACACCCGTCTCAACTTCCGTCTCAACTACCACTCTTGCGCTCTCTTCAACACTCGAACCCACAAACTTCATTACCTATTTCTCCCGGAATTGAATTTCCGGTGGTTTTGCGGCTCATCCGACGGCTGGCTACTCACCGTCGGCTTTAGTAGAACCCAAAATCTACACCTTCTAAACCCTTTTACAAGAGATAAAATTATCTTACCACCGGCAACGCTACTATCTGGCGAGCCGCAGTACTTGAGAGTGATCACCTCTACCAGTCCTCTAGATCCCAAATGCATATTTCTCGCTACTAATGGTAGCAACGAGAGTCAATTGAGTATCTGCAGAAAGGGAGACAAAACTTGGAAAAATTTGCTAGGGTCTAACAGCGGTGTTTTTTTCTCCGATGTTATATGTTTTAAAGGTTACTTGTTTGCTATCAGTGTTGATAGCGGTCTTCTCTTTAACGTCGCCGGAAGTTCTGACGGTGGTTTCAAGCTGGTGAAATTTTCCGTAGAACCACTGAGAAGCAGTAAGTTCAGGTGTTATTTGGTGGAATTGAAGGGAAATTTGTTGCTTGTGAGACGATTTACGGGATTTAGGGGTTTAGAGTTTGAGGAAGGATTTCATAGATTTGCAGTTTATAGGTTGGATTGGTGTAAGAAAAAGTGGATTAAGGTGAAAAGTATTGGAGATTATGCAATCTTATTGGGTCTAAATAGTTCGATTTCTCTTGCGGTTGGAGAAGAAAATAATTATGGGTATCTTCAAGCAAATTGCATATATTTCATTGAAGATGTTATAATTATGGATCGTTCAGCTAAACAACAAACGGGTGTGTTCAATTTGGTCACCCAGCAATTTCAATTGCTTTATCAGTCTGCGCCGATTTGGAGAAGTACACAAAATTTGCTCAAAGTTGGACAGAAATGTGAGTGATTTGATGTAAAACTTAGATCGTGACAGTTATTTTAACAAAACATGATTCGAGGATGTATATTAGTGAAAGGATTCTTCATAGTTTAGGTAATTTTAGAACATAGGAAGTGATTAAAAATTGATGATAGGTAATTTAGGAAACTGTGCTCAAGAATAATGTATATCAATCAAAAGATTTACGGAGTGGAAAATAATCTTATTTATTGTGAATCATTGTGTTATTTATTTAGAATAATATTATTGTCACTCTTTTTTAAATTTTTATAATTTTTTTTATTTACCCAATTTAAATATATTATTATACAATTCTTTATAACACTATTACTTTTAAAAAAATAACTCTTATTACCTTCGCTTCTTCCTCAGTGTTATAAAATTTTTTTTTAAATAAATAAAGAATATTTTATTAATTGTTTTAAAGTATCCTTAATTAATTCATAAGAGACAAATTTTATATTTTGACTGCAAATTTATTTCTTCATGATCAACTCTCTCTCTCTCTCTCTCTCCATCTATATTATTTTCTTTATCAAATTAAAACTTTTTTAAATTTATTGAAGAATAAAAGATATATATTTATTTAATTTAGGGTTTAAAAAAAGGTTTGTCGTAAGTAAAAACTTAAATTAGTAGAAGTATTAATGAATATGGGAGGTGTAAAGAGTATTTAATATAACCACTTATAGAATGTAAAAAAGTATTCAATATAAATCAAATATATAAGTTGAATTAAAATGTCTTTTTATTTAATTTTTATTGAGATTAAAATTGTAAATAAAAAAAAAAGAGTTTTAAGAGTAATTTAAAGGAGTGGCAGTGATATCACACTCATTTATTTATTATGTTGTTACTCTATCTATCCATAATGAAATTGAGATTCAGAGAGATAATCCTAATCATTGGGAATATGTTAGCAAGAAAGAAGATTTAATTAATTTATAACTTATTATATTTATGTATGGTTTTGTTTCCATGTTTAAATCATTATGTTGTTCGTTAATTTTGTGGTTACTCTATATTTCACCTCGTGTGGGCCTAGACCTAGTCAACCCTTATGTATGTATGCTGCTGGATTTTGGAGCCTGTTACTGCTTATTTTCTACTTGTTTTGCTTTTCCCTCTTGCCTTTGGATTGCACTTTTTTTTAAAAAAAAAAAAATTTCTAATCTTTATATGGGTTTGCAAATTTAGTATTAATTTCGATCTAATTTCTAATTTGTAATGGGTTTTAAAATATTTCAATATTATGTTGCTAAGTTATGGCCCAAATCTATTGAGAAGCAAGCACCTCATGAAAGTATTGCATAAAATGGCAAAAGAAGGGTTTCAAATAAATAAATCTTTTATTGATCTTTGAAGGAAAAAGAATTTCATTCACAATTGATCACAAATTGACGTCAATTTTCTTACATACAGAAAATTACTAGAAAATTTGCTCTAATTCCTGTGTACACAACCCATAATTGAAGAAGGCAACTTCCCAACTCTATCAATTCCTTCTGCAAACACAACTCCCATTCCCATGTAAAAATGCGACTCAATATGGCAATGAAAAGCCCAAGCCCCCGGATTATCGGCCCGAAATCTCAAAGCAGTCCACCCATAAGGATGAACCGGCACCGTATTCTTCATTATCGGATCCGCCAAATTGTACTTTCTCGGATCATTATATATATCAAACTTGCCTTCTCCATACCCGAGAACCCAGAAATCATGCCCATGCAAATGCCAAGGATGAGTCTCACTTGTCTTGTTGCTCATAGAATTTGCATTCTGAAGAATTATGTCCACTGTTGCATTGAAATCCAGCTTGTAAATCCCATTCCCCGTTGTCCCATTTGTGTTTTTGGCGACACTGAATATGTCATAGTTTTTGAAATCATATCCATCCGGAGGTGGGGTTTGGTCAAAAGCATGTAATAAGTTATGCTTTAGGGCGATGAGGTAAGGAATATGGGGAAGATTGTACGACACATTGTTGAGGCTCCACCGGGTAAACCCGTTGACGCGATTCTGCGTGTTCAGAAGAATTATGACTCGGTCGGAAGTCTGCGGTGGCGGGATGACGTGGTCACGGTGAAACTTGATGGCGAGGCTCTGGTTGAGACGGGGGCGGACGTCGTTCCAGAGAGGACCGGAGGGGGAAGTTGTGGGAGGAGATCTTCTAGGATGGTTTGGATAGTAGTTGAAAATGGCTAAACCTGGAGGAGTTGTAGCATTTCTGCTAACAATGTGTGTTGCAGCCCAGTAATTTCTTGTAGGGTTTTGGTCAGCTTTCACCAGTACTGAATATGTTTCTCCGGAATATATGAACAGGTTTTGTACCACAAATGGCTCAACGTAGTGCCCATCTGCTTCAACTACAGTCATGTTGTGACCCTGAGATTTAAGCAAACGTGGAATTAAATGTTAGGGATCACAATTGAAAGTGTCTCAACAATGATGGTATTTGGTAATTTTGGAAACAAGGATTTGCTTTTGTTTTCCAAAAAAGGGATCACATTACCTCTATCTGGAAACTGAGGGCTGAGAGAGCAGTCAAGCTGGAAACTCTGAGTCTGTAAGTTTTTCCAGGGATTACAGTCAAAACATACGGTGAACATTCAGGATTTGTCGCATTACAAACTTTGGCAACATCTAAGCTTGGAGAAGCCAAGCGAGAGCAGTTAAATCTTCCTTTCCCTTGAATCAGAAGTGACTGAAATACAAAACAGGAAAAACAAAAAAAAAAAACATCTAGAAATAAGCAAACAAAAGCAAAGTAACTTATAATTTTAATTGAGAAACTTTCATTGTAGTACACCGTGTTTTATAAGACTTTACATTAGACTCTGTGTCACAAGAGAAATCTTATCGTTTGTGTTTTGATTTAGTCCCTAGCATTTTCGTTTAACTTCATTTTAGTCCTTTGACCAAAATTCCATTAATCGTCTGCCATCAAATCCCTCACATATAAAAAAAATAATTTTATCCTTAATATATCTTTTAACAAGAAGACAATATATTTATTTTTAATTTTATTAAAGTAATATAAATCCATACTTTTATTTACCTATCATGAACTTAATATTTAGGTTAAAAGGTTTAGTTGTTACATCATAAAAATATTATCATTTAATAAATAATAAGTTCAAGACAACACATCTTTAATATTTACAAAATTACTCTATTACCCTTCGTTCATTAGCTAAAATTAACAGAATTTGATTTTAGAGAGTAGAGTAAAACAACGAAACTTATAGGTATGCTTGTGACAGTATCAAACTAGTTGGGTAAAATGTTATACAATAATATATTAGGGACCAAAGTGACATTTTCCCTTTCAACTTTTATGTACAAACAACGCGTTTCAGATAGGAAGCACTTACATCAGGTTCTCCGACCCATTGAAAGTCTAGAGAAGACAAGCCAGCAGATTGTTCATGAGTACTTCTGTGATACCAATCGTTCAGAATTATGCTTCGATCATAATCGTAAGCGAACGGTTCAGGTTTGCCTTCGGGGAGTGATACACGAATCGATCCATATAAACCAGCTTCTCTTTGCATTCCGTAGTGTGCATGATATAAATATGTTCCAGCCTGCAGAAAAATGGAAGCAATTGTATGGTTATTACATGTATTTTTTATGAGAAAACAACCCGGAAAATGGGAAAGTGATGTTCCAACAGGAAAGAAATCAGGTTAAAAGTGTGAAGGGTAACAAAAAGGCAGAAGCAGAAGCTGAAATTGGTTGAAAGGAATTTGGCCCAGAAGCTGGTACGTGGACATGATTAGATAGTGTTTAGAAAATTGAAGCAGAAACAGAGACCTTGCTTTGTTTTCATTTTTTTTCCTTAAATTTTCAAAAATAAAAGGCAGTAGAAAACATCTTGATGCGCTGTAGAATTTGTTTTCAAAAATAAATATATTGTTTTCACTGTTTAACTCATTTTCAAAAACAACGCAAATCATATTTTTATATTTTTTTATTTGAAAAAATTACTTTTAAAAAACTGTAAACGAGCTCTAACATTAAATATGTAGCTCAGATTTTGCTTCTGATTGGTCCCAGAAAATTAATGAAGGGAAACAAGGAGATCCAGGAGTACAAAAACTAAAAAACTCACCCTATCAACAACAAATTTGTAAGTAAATGTTTCTCCAGGAAGAATTGGACACTGAGTTACTCCTTCTGTTCCATCAAACCAGGGAGTTCCAATCTGTAGAACAATCACAACATAAAACACAAAAATGATTATGATTCAATTCATGTTGCAGAAAACATTTTTGAAATGGGATTTCTTTTTTTTTTTTTGGTTTCGTTTTACTAACCTGTCGAATTCCATGCCAGTGAATGGCAACATTTTCAGTCACCAAGCTGTTCTTCAGCTCAACAATTATGGTATCATTCTGCTGAGCCAAAATCGTAGGCCCTGGAGTTCTTCCATTAATGGTGATCACCAATTTCTTGAAGCAATCTGGAGATCTGAACTCATACTTCACGTCCCATTTGTACCTTCGAACTCTTGCTTCAGCTGTTGGAAAATTCACCAGGGAGAATAATAAAATACAGAAAGCCAACAGATTGAAGAGGTTCACTCCTCTGAGGAATCCTGAAGACACAGCCATTTTTTGTGTCTGGTTTGTTGCAAATTCTTATTTTCTTTTATTTTTTTAATTTGCAGCTCTGAGTTGGGATAATGTATGCATATGTAGGTGTATATTTATGCATATATAGACAGGATTAGGAAGTCAGTTGATGTAAATTTCTTGGTAGTCGTCTTTTACAAGGTCAAATTTGGGCCGTCCACTTGAACAAGAACACTTGGTTTCACCTTTGATTAGATTGTTCATGGGATACTATCATTTTCATCCCTAACGTTTAATATTTTGATAATACAAATATAATGTATTTATTTATATCAAATAAGTCCCCTGCTTAGATAATACAAACACCCTTAATATTAAGGTCTGTTCAGTTGTGTCTTTTTCTTTAATCATAGAACCACAGCCTTTTTAATGGCAATATTTTTAGTTTTATTTTTGTCTTTTGGTTATCATTACTGAAGGGATTATAGAGAATTAAAGGCATTATTTTACTTTTAATAAGAGAAACTTAGGTTTTAGACTTTTTAAAATAGAATGTTTTGAATTTTTTAAAAAATTAAATTATTTAAAATCTTCCGATTGTAGTTTTTAAAAAAATTTAAAATGATCACACCATTTTTATTAAAAATCTACTTGACAATTTAAAAACTAACAATTATTTTTTACTTAAAATCCTATTCATAAAATCTTTGTTAGTACAAGTCTAGTAAAAAGAAAATTTAATTCAAAAGTTATTAAATAGATTCTAAGTTAAATGTTTGTAAGTTTGTGTTGGTCAAGATCTTATAGTTTGTCGTTATAAGGATAATATGTTTATTTCAATAGGAAATGAGACTTATGTGATATAAATGGTCAACTTATGTGATTGTTTGTGTAAATTAAAATATTTAGGGACCTGGGTGTTATTATTCCACCATTGATATGAACAAAATTGGAAGGAAATGGCGAGGGCACATGCTTACATAAAAGGGTTGTTAATGACTAATGATATTGATATTTTAAGATTTTTGTACTAAATAACAATTAAAGAATCTAAACTACCTTAAACACATAATTAGTCACAAACAAATGAACTTTATGTTGTTTAAAATATTCGAATTTACTTATTGTCTTTCATCTATTTTTCATCAAAATCATTCTAATTAATTTTTTTTTTTTTATATAATAAAAAAATTAACACAGATTAAGATTAAAAGAAGGTTCTTAAAATGAATTTTATATTGCAACAGTCAACTGGTGCTTAAATTTTGCATATGATATATGCAATGTATTTCTTCTCCATCAACAAAACTTCATTGATTGCAATAAGTTAATTTTATATTTATAGAATATATAATTATATGTATACTACAGTATTAAACGTATAAATTAATTTAATACTTAGTCTTCGGAAATATTGAAAAAAAAAAAGCAAGGAAATACAACCAAGAAAACGCGTAGACTTAGTCTTTATGTAAAGAAAAGTCTTTATCTGTATAATTTATTTTAATTGATATTGATTAGTACACGTATTGCAATGTTACAATATTTACACAATTAAATTTGAAATATTTCTTATACAAAACATAATTTAGTTTAGTACCTTAATTAATATAATTAGTCTACACTCTACATGAGATGAGGTGAATGCATTTTATTTCATTGGACAAAATATTTTTTTTTATCGTGGGTTATCTCAACCATATAGCTAGTACTGAAACAATCGAGTTTTTGACAGTAAAAAATTTAAAATATTTTAAAAATAATAAAAAATTAAAATTATTTTTATTTTTTAAATATTTTGTGGTCGTGAATCGTATCATAGAAGCAAAGACTTTTTCAAAAGAAAAGAAAAGATCTTTGCATGTGCTTTTATGTTAATCTTGAGTTGCAAAGCACCTACGAGCTACCTTTCATATCTACTTACGCGTTTAATTACTTTTGCTTTTTCACTTTTTCGCTTTTCCTTTGCATTTAATTATTTTTTCTTTTCAAATTAGCTAGGGTTTGTGTCCAATTAAGAAATTTTAATTTTTGGGTTAATAGTTTCAAGTCAATGACTCTACATATACAAATGAATTTGACAATTTTTCTAATAAAAATATCTTCTACGAAATTTCTCCAACAGTCATAAGTCATTGCAATTCATTTTCGATGGATGAACTTTCAAAAAAGTGTTTGTAATGAATCTTAGAATTTTAAAAGTCAAAACCTACTTCCAATTAATCTAATCCACCTCTAGTTTTGTCAAAGATGAAGAAATAATGAAATATCTATTCAATAAAATTTATAATTTAATAAAAATTTAATGTTAAAATGATTTAAATCTAATATTTTTCAAAATAATAAAACTATTTTGTTATTATTTTTTCTTATGATTGTCTATGTCCACATATTTATGCATAATATGTATGATATTTATTCTTAATAAAAGGATGTGTTTATTCACATTTTAATAGAAAGTCTTATAATTATTTGAAAAGTCTTATCATAAACAGGATTCGAACATGTTTTCTTCTTAATAAAAAAAGAGAGAACGCGTTTTATCATTTAGACAAAACGTGAACAACTTTAAAATATTAGAATTGAGTTGACATTTAATAGAAAATGTTAAAAGAAAATTTTATATTTAATATAAAAATACTTTCCCATGCAAGTTCTCCAAGAAATGAAGTCTTAGTCACATGCTAAGGACTGACTGGTGATTTAATTCAATTACAATCTTATCAATATGATATGTCTTAAACTTATAACTAAAGCTTAGTCAAATGTATAATTAACTATCATGACACTACACTAGTATTAATTTCATATCTATATAATTTTGTTATCAAACCAACCCTATAAATAAATAAATGAATAAATAAGAAAGTACTTGAATTCAGTTCTAATCCTTTTTATTATGAACTTTTAAGGTTTCATTGACACGATTTAAAATAAAAGACTGAAATTATATTTTAAAAATTTTTACCAATTAATCACTCTAATTATTGTATTAAAAAGTAAAAAATTAATTTTAAAATTAATTAGTATAATTTTTAAAATATAATCTCAACTTTTTATTTTAAGTCATATCACGTACCAATAAATTCTTAAAAGATTCTAATAGAAAAGATTAAGACTGAATCCAAATCTTTTAATAATAAATGTTGTGTAACAACAACTAGGGTCAGTTGACAATTGGGCACATGCCAAATGCAGAAGTATTTAATACATTAAACGAGTAATTAATTATTGTAAAGATATTGGCATACTGCCACTTTTGGTCAATTTCATATTTTTTCATTTTTTTTAACTACAAAAATGATGTTATTGGAAAACAATATTAACTCATGTAGTGTAGTGGTTGTAAAGACTTTAATTAGAATAAACAGTTTATAAAAGTCATCACTTCAAACATTTTCTAAACGCAAATTACGGTTGGTTTAGATGAATACCGAATTTTTCTAAATAAATATTTTTTTTCCAAAAAAATATCTGTCTGTTAAAAAAATTATTTATTAAATATTTTTAATTATTATACTTTTAATATTATATATATAAAATAAGATCAATGACTTTTTTTAATGTAATTTTTTAATCAATTATAAATCGTTGAATTTAAAAACATAAATAAAAATTACATCTAATTATATAATTAATGTATAATTAATATATATATTAAATATAATTTAAATCGTTAAATATATTTATATTTAATGATTTATATTTAATATAAAAAATTATATAAACATAAATTTTTAATCGTTTATATATATATATATATTAAAAGTAAAGAAAACAAAATATAATTCAAATCGTTTTAAATATCTTAGTAATATACAAAAACCGACTGGCGAACAAATTAAGTGGTCCCGGAGAAGCCTTGTGGTATCAAAAATATATATATTTTAAAAGTAAAGACGACGAAATAGAATTCGAAGCATTTTAAATATCTTAGTAATATCCAAAAACCGAATGGCGAACAAATTAAGTGGTCCTGAAGAAGCCTCGTGGTGTCAAAAATACAGGAAGAACGAAGAAGTCTACAAACGAACAATAATGAAGAAGCTCCAAATAAAGTTTGCGTTGATTTTAAACTTTGACTTTGACTTTGACTTGCAATATATGACATTGACCTTGTCATCAAATAGAAGCTACACAATTTTGAACCTTCAACAAATTAATGCAAACATTTTTCAGTATTAAAAAAAAAAAAAATCTTTTCCTCCCCAAATTACAGTGAAGGGTAGAAAAGACTTTCTATTTTTCTTTTCTATTCTCACTTGTACTGACCAAAATATAGGGTAGGGTAGGGTAGGGTAGAAAAACTGAAGCAGCATGCAAAGAATTAAAATCTTCCTTCTAACAGAGAGGAATTTCAACATCAGGACAAAATTAATTACAGTAGGATGTTGAGATAAACCAGAATTATTTGAGCAAGAAGAATCTACAGTGATGGTTGTTAGCTTTTCAATCAGACAAAAAGGCTTGCACATTTAATTTCTAGAGTTACAAGTCATTCTGTTGTCTGTACAAATATCGAAAGCTACGACTGTAAAACCTCAGTTTGCACTGGATGCAACTTCCTTCACTTCTTCGTATGCACCAGTCTCCTCGTTGAATGAGTACCTATATGCAAATCATTTTTCATTATAACAGAATTATTAAATTACAAGGCATGGAGGCTTGTAACCAAATACCCTACAGACAATAAATATCTGGTCCAAGGACTAAATAAGCAATTTGCCGACTTGTGAAAGATTCACAAGTGGTTTTGCTTTCTGCATTTTAAGTCCAGTGCCAAAACAGGATCGTGCACGCAAACAACGAGTAATGATATATTTCTATTTAAAAATGTTTTACTATCTCAATCAATCGCATTGATGAAGTAGATAATTGTTTCTGTCGAGTTTCCCTTCCTTATCATATAAAACTATTGGAGGACTGCTTGCTAACACAAACGGCCAATTTCAGAGCCAACTCAGCACTTTCTGTGAAGCAGTAAGAATGTAGAAGTTCCAAGCAAAAAGATTAATGAAGCTGAAAATTTATGTAAAAGAGAATATGCCAGCATACCATTGCCCTGAAGCTGCTGAGCAATATAGTCCAGTAGACGGATCATAATAATAGCCCAAACTGCTGCTGTAATAGTACCTGAAGGCAGAAAATATCTACAATGATTAGTTAACTTATAACAAAAAGGGTAAAAGGTTGATCACTGTAAAAGAAAAATTGTCAAAAAACTGCATAAAAAATCTCCATTTTACGCAAGTAAAAAAGAGAGCGAGAGAGAATACCCAGAAGACTCATCATATATATAATCATTTTGCAAAGATCCACCTACACATGCAGAATCACAAGGCATAAGAAAAAAAAGTCTATACAATGAATATCCTAATGCATCCAAAATTATCAATCCAAGATAGAGCCTACTATCAGAAGCTGTGTCAAGAGCATCTGACGATGGTTGGCTGACTGCATTTGAAGTAGTACCCGAAACTGTGTTAAGCCCATCACTAGATGGTTTGGCACTAGCATCTTCATCATCATCTGCAAACATATCGTATGCATCATCGGCATCAGGTGCTGTTTCAGTATCGGTTGCATTTGCAGTTAACTTTTCTGTTGCAGAGTCAGAATGCAGCGCAGAAGCAGATCCAGGATCAGTTGCATCAGAAAACAAGTAATTCTCTGCATTTGAATTAGAGTTCCCCTGTCCAAAACTCACAGCTGTACCCTTTCCCCTTGACTGAGCTAACCTCTCATATCCTTCTGTATTTTTAAACAAGGAAAAAAAGTATAAGCACTCGAAATGTCTATCCCACTCTGCTTACATATAAATGTGAAAAAGGAAAACAGTTTGCAGAAATGACTTCTCTTCAGAGAAGAGTCAATCACACGCATCATTAAAAGCACTAAAAAAGAAAAGAAAAATCATTTATCTAATCTAACAGCAGCAATAATCCACGCAACCAGAGTTAAACTGAGCTCAATCTTATTGTCAGATTCCATACGGGAATGCAACCTCCTTTCACTATAAATGCACAAACAGAACCATATAGTCATTATCCCAACAGGCACCCAACAATACAACAACAATAACTACACCCAGGAGTAGATGAACATCCATTCATATATCTAACAGAACATGACTGGTGGGAACAAAATATTAGGATAAAAACACAAGATAAAGATGATGGTATTTAATTACGGCACCAACCTGCCTCACGCTCAAAAGTCTCCTGATTCTCGTTATACACATCTGCACAACAAAATTCAAATCAGGTAAGTAACATGACTAAAAGAATGGAACACAAGACCTAATTTTAAGTCACTAAACTTTATTTTTTCTTATAAAAAAGAAACCTTTGTGGCTTACACATATAAAATTTATGCTGAGATAGTAAAGACATGCAACTGCCTCATGTATGATTTTGGGTTTTCCGTTACATATCTTCTCCAAGATTCATTATTTGACTTTTTGGGGGCATAAAGCTAGATATTGTACTTCATATCGTAACTGTAAAAAAGGCCTAGCTGATCTTTCTTTATTTTTCTCGACACTGTAACTACAAGTATCCTAATTTCCTAGGACTTGCAGAATGGACATTAAACCAAAAAAAAAAATCTCCCAAGCCCACATTGATTTTGAGAATGTACAGACTGCTAGAAGGACTAGTATGCATATGCATCACAGATGCACAGAGACTGATATCAAAATTGAACGTGTCAGGTCAGAACAAAACTAACAAAAGCCCAGGGAAATGGGGTGCACTTACTATATTCTCCATTCTCTTCCATCAGCTTCATGGCATCCTCAGTTAGCTGGTCAAATACATGCTTTGTCTCCGCTGACATCTTTTCCTTCTTGTTAGTTGTTCCCTTCAACCTTCTCAAAGCTTGTGTAACCTGTCAGACAAGCAGACAGATTTCAAAAATCTATGCAAATGCAGGGGGGTATCTCCTATGTATGAACAGAATGGATGTATAGATGCATGTATGAAATAAAACAAATTGATGCATGGTATTTCACGTGCCAGATCACAAAATCACGAGGCCTAGACAAACAAATTTGCAATGCAACAGCCCAGTTGAAAGCAATTAAAAACTGTTCATAATTGATGATTTTTTTCTTGTATCTTTTTTTTTTTTGGGTGTGTGTGAAAGGAATTGATGATTATCATTTCAAAAGAACCATGAAACCTAAATAAAACTTTAAACATAAAGTTAGAAACTATCTGTGCTTACTGTTTCTCCTGGCTCAAGCACATTGGCAATACGCCTCTTAATAACTCCAAGTTCTTCAGAAGAAAGGTCGAGACTATCATCTTCATTATCAACATCCTTATTGTGATTTACAGCAGTACCAACAAATCTTTGATCAACTTCAAGATTATCCAGCCATGCATCCTGCATAAATTCATATTAAAGATACGTACAAGTAGAATTCTAAGCATAAAATGAACATCAAAAACAAATACATTTACCTTGATTTCATTTTCATTGATGTATTCAACAAAATTTCCCTCTGCATCAAAATAACCTTCTTCTCTCTCCTTTTCCAGATTAAAGGGTTCAATCTGAATGCCATCATCAACAAAATTTTCATTACCCTGTCAAAAAGAAATTTCCCCATCATTGTCTATCCTTGAACCAATAATTGGAAACTCTGGCAATAATCTTCACTGTAAAAGTTGCTTCAAACTTAGCAAAGAACTATTCCAAACAAAACACGCTGAATGAACAAGAATACTTAGTCCAATAGATGACCATGAAATTTATAGACTTTAAGAACAAGCAACAAACCTCAATGTGAAAAAACTGATGATATTTGATTTACCACACTCTACACGAGGATATGTGCTATTTGGTCAGTAGAAATGACTGGATGAAAACTTAATAGGAGGAGGTAAAAAAGGGCTAATTAAAAATGACAAACACACAGAAGTGAGAAGTCAGCAACTTCAGAAGAGTGCTGATTCATGAGACAGTAAACAAGCTTCAATTTTCAGGCTGACTTAGATTGGGAGCCATACAGACTAATTTAGTAGTAGCATTGAAAAAGACGAAAAGTGCCACAAATAATGAAAACATAACAACAGAATCAGCAATATATGTACTTTAATAAAACAATACGAAAAAAATATTTGGTGCTAACGACTTATATTAAACTCCTTTGAAAATAGAAAACATACATTCTAGTGTGTGCACGTGCGTGTGCAAACGTATTGCTAAGAATCAAGAGACTTCTATTAAATACGTTTTTCTTAACATAAATCAAACTTAAATGCATACAATTGGAAACTATAAGGTTAATATCATGAATATTTACCTAGTACGCCTAGTAACACGAGTACAGCAGAAGATTTGAGTTATCAAAAGATAAAGTACTTTGTCATGCTGTTACAGAAACTAACCAAACCTCTACTATGATTTACTGTTGTCAGACCGTTCTGTATTTTATTATTTAGACCATTATAACATTTCCCAGAGAGTAATATGTAGTGGAAAAACAAACCTCGTAAGTCACTTCAGCTGCAGTGATATCATTCACAATGCCTCCGCTTTCTTCACTAAAGAGCTCAAAAGTCATTTGACTCCGGCGTTTCGCACGTTCTGTGGCAGCAAGGTGGGGATTCTTCAAGTCCGCTGGGCCATCATCGGCATCATCTTTGACCATATCAACCGCTTCATTCCCAGGCTTCAACTTCTTACCCTTGGGAAATCTAACTCTTTTCTGCCTGTAAAATTAAAACCAAATACCATCACTTACTAAGTGGAAATCCAACATTCACAACTAAAGAAAGGCATCTATTCAACTTAATACTAAAAATGTTTAACCATGAAAATTTCAATCTTTTTCTTGCCCGCAAAACTAAAAGCAAATACTTTCATAAACTAAGCAGAACCCTAAACTCACAAGCAAGGAAAATCAGCTTTGCCAACCTAAATGCAAGCAAATCTATCATTCATTAAAAAAAAAAAAGTGGGGAAGAAAAAATTGAATTTCATTGTGACACCTGGATTTCATAGTTTCCTTGGATATAAAAGAAAAAAATTCTCGGCAACATTTCAATCCAAACTAAGCCTTTCAAATTGGTAACAACACCAGGAAATCAAAATTTCCCGGAAAATAAAGTTTCCCCAAGAAAATTTTTAACCCAAAGTAATCATGAACTTGAATTAAAGGCTTTTTAACAATTTGAAAAGCTCTATTTCACCAAATATAAAAGAATATTACCTAATAAACCTTAAAAAAAAGCTTGAAAATAAGAGAAAAGAATAGGGTTTTACATAGGTTGCTTTGTGGAATCTTCGTCTTCAAAAAACGAGCGCTTACGAGACGATTTCTGCTCCATTAAAACAAAACCCTAGTAATTATTTAAAGAACACAATCAATTTCTCACAGAAGATCTTGAATCGAAATTCGTAGAAGCTTGTAATTCAAGACTTGGAATCGTGGAGGCGCAGAGAGGTAAAAACAAAAAGGTAGTCGGCGACTCGGCTTCGTTCGTCGTGTAATGCAGGCCCAGATAATTTTACCCGAACCGGATATCATTGGGCAGAAAATTAACTAAGCCCATTAAGATTTTGGCTCGAAATTGTATTTTGGGGGCCAATAAATACATTCAGAAGATTACTATTGCAGCAAAAATTATCAAAAAAAAATTGAATAAAAATGACTTAATTTAGTTATTTTTCAAAAAAAAAAATTTTTGTTGAACTCTTTTAAATGATATAGTTTCTTAAAAAAATTGAGATATAAATATAAGCAATACTTAAAATAAAAATATTTATAAAATTTGACAATCATTTTATATGTCTTAATTCAATATTCACAAAATATTTGGTTGATATAAGTTAGTTGTTATATAAATTACGATTAATATACCTTGATTTAGTATTAATTCTTTTTTTAGTGAGAAATCACATCACTAAAAGTATTCACAAAATATTTGGTTGATATAAGTTAGTTGTTACATAAATTACGATTAATGTATCTTGATTTAATATTAATTCTTCTTTTTTATTGAGAAATCTCATCATTAAAACACTAAAATTTTACTCTTTACTATTATTCAATTTTGAAATAATCTAATAACATTAAGTGTTTCTAGACTACTTGAATAGCCCTAAAGTAGCAAAATAATAACATCGAAGAATATAGAAAAAATTTTCTAAAAAACATATTAACATTTCCTTCCTAATTAATAGTGAAAGAATAAGAAAAAAAATTAAGGATGATAATTAATAATTATAAATTATATCCTTATTTACAAAATATAAAAATTTGGGAACCCAAATACTGTCATTAATTTTATTATTTATAACTTTGGTTAATAACAAGGGTTTAAACATGGAGAATTAGAAAGGATATTCTAGAAAATTAAATAAAAAATATTAATTAATTACATGGAACGAAGCCTAGAACATAATAAGACAATTCAAAACGGTCTAATGATTTATAAATAATTAATTTTGTGATAATGTCAGAAAAACCTAGAACTAGCCTGCCGAATCTTAAATAGAAAATTAAGTGAAAATTTATTAAAAAACAGTACAAATTTTTAAAAATAAATTAATTTACTTTACGTTAATTAATCAATATCATATTTCTTCTGGTGGCAGAGTGCACTATTAATTTCAGCATATTTATTTTTTCAAGATAATATATCAAAATTTAAATATAAGTTTTTAAATATTTTTCAAAACAAGGATATTTAGTTTCAAATTACGTATACAACATATTTATATTGTACAAGTTTTATGGTTACTCTTTTCATCGTTTTTTTTTTTATGATATTATATTTAAGAAAGAATTTTTTTTCTTTTTAAAAAGAAAAAGAAATCATAAAGTTGCGTAATTTCTGCAATATATAATTAATTAGTCATCTTAAACTTGGAATATCTTGTTCTAAACATAATTCTTATATCACCATCTTGGATTTACCGATCAAACTTCCATGCATTCAAATTCTCATCCAAACATTCTAACAATTCTCATCTTCTCCATTCAATCTCCAGAAAATTCCCACCAAAAAGAAAAAAAAAATCCAATATCTTCTATAACTCTCAGCTATGACTGCTGAGCTTCTGCAATCCAGAAAATCCGTATTCTCAGTGCGGGCTTTATCCGTCGTCATTGCCGTCGTCTCGTCGGAGGAGGCTAGAGTTCAAAACTTAACGTGGGAGATTTCATATCAGTACAAATATCTTGACTGCTACAAGAAACTTGCTATTGCCATTAATGGAATGACTCCAGGGCCTGTAATTTCTGCAACAGAAGGTGATACGATTGTTGTCAATGTTGTCAACAATTTGCTGATGGAAAATGTTGCAATACACTGGCATGGAATCCGACAGGTAGAATCAAATGCTTGGTTAATTTATTTTCTTTCTTCTTTTCTTTTCCTTAAAGTTATGATGGTGTAGTACTGTACTAGAATTCTTTTCTTGTTTTGTTCCAAGAGATTTGGTATCCATGCTCCACTTTAGTATTTCAAAGTTCTAGGACGTAAATTCTGTATTTCAGTATATACGATATTAAGGCATTAATATTAATGTTGTTTAATTTTTAAATTTTCATAAACAAAAGGGTATATTTTGTTCTTTTCAAAATATATACGTTTATGACTTTTCCTCCCAATGATTCAAATATTTTTTAATGCTTAATGATGGATTAGGAATGTTTGTGTTATAAACAGATAAATTATGCATTTATTTGTAAACTATAAGAGTTTAGGGATTTTGTATGTTATTATCCCACCCGAAGCAATTTATTTAATTTCTTTTATTTTCTATTTTTTTCTTAACCAACTTTGCGATTAATGGTAGCTTGGAACACCATGGAGTGATGGAACAGATGGGGTGTCTCAATGTGGAATAATGCCTAGTGACACTTTCACTTATAAATTTATTGTCGACAAGGTAAGTGAAAATTTTTACAATTTCATATTAGGTGGGAATCTTATTTCTAACTCTATTTTTGAATTTATGAAACGAAACATAACATCTAGTCATCATTTTAATAAGCTAAATTTTTTAATTAAGTAATTAAAATAGTTCTTTTCTTGCAGGCAGGGACATAGGACTTATTAAAATTACTTGGATGTTGATAAAAAAATTGACATTTTGCGAAAAGACAGTTTACTTGCAGATTCAGCTTCTACATTATGCTATTTATAGCTTAATTTCTCGGCTAATTTTGTTTCAAATTTTCAGTCACTTCTGATAAACGGAAGAGGAAGATATGATTGTGCAAACTTGGATTCCACTGTTTGTAATACAACAAATCCGGAATGTCTCCCCTCTTCACTCACTGTAGTCCCTGGAAAGACATACAGAATAAGGATAGCAAGCTTGACTTTGTTGTCTTCTCCTAGTTTCTTTTCTCTTACACAATCACAAGTTTAAGAAGGATTACATTAACTTATGTCCTACTAAAAGTGCTTTTGAGAGATTGATAGATGCCCACTAAAGTTCAAGAAAAAGATAGATATCCCATCAGTTTAAAGCATTCGATAGTTGCTCCTCCAGTTTTCTTAAAAAAGAAGCTCTTGAAAATTCCAAACTTATTTTTCAGGGCCATAGTATGCTTGTAGTTGAAGCAGATGGAAACTATGTGGAGCCATTTGTGACACAAAACCTGTACATTTACTCGGGAGAAACTTACTCTGTTTTAGTGAAAGCTAACCTGTCCTCGTCGAGAAATTACTGGATCACGACGAATGTTGTCAGCAGAAAACCTGCAACTCCAATCGGCTTAGCAATTTTCAATTACTATCCCAATCATTTTTAAAAAATATCCTTCCACAATTCCGCCGCCAGGTCCGCTGTGGAACGACACTGAATCCAGAAAAACCCAAAGTGCTTCCATAAAAGCGCACAAAGATCACATACAGACTCCTCCAACCACTTCTGATAAACTGATTCTTCTTCTTAACACACAAAACATTATCCAGGGTCGCACTGTCTGGTCCCTGAACAACGTTTCTCACCCCTTACCAAGCACGCCTCATCTCTTTGCACTCAAGAAAAATTGGTCTGACGTTTTCGACCAGACGCCGGCGCCGGAAAGTTATGATCAGAACTATGATATTTACAGCGTTGCTAATAACACTAATGCTACTTCCAGCTCGTCGATTTACAGGCTGACGTTTAATTCTACGGTGGACGTTATTTTACAGAATGCTAACACGATGACCACGAATAACAGCGAAACGCATCCCTGGCAGCTTCAGGGGCACGATTCTGGGTGCTAGGATACGGCCGTGGGAAGTTTAATCCATTGACTGATACGCAGAAGTTTAATTTGGTTAATCCGACAATGAAGAACACTGTGGTTCTTCATCCCTATGGATGGACTGCATTGAGATTTCGAGCGGATAATCCTGGAGTCTGGATTTTTCATTGCCATGTTGCTTGTTGGGAAGGATGGTGTTATTTGAATCGGGATCGGAGATGGAGGCGGAGCCGCCCCAGCAGAATATGGGATGTGGGAAAACGAAGAAATTGATGAAGCCGTAGTTTAATTTGTATATGATGAAGCCATATTAATTAATTAAATATTGATTTGATTAACAATTGAGAAGCAAGTGGGCTTCTTCTTAAGTGTTTTGATTGTTTATACATTATAATTACTTGTTAAAATATTAATAAATTAGATGATTAATTAATTATTTAATTCAACAATTTAGGTTAAATGAGAAAAGAGATTGATTGATTCGGACATTATCTAGTAACAAGATGAAAACTAAATAAAATTAAAAAACATAAAAAAGTAGTACTGTTACACATACAAACCAATGATTTTTTTTTTGAAAAGATAAGGGGTGTTCCACACACAAACCAATCATTTTTTGTTTTAAAAAGATATGGGGTGAGCCGAGTTTTAAATCTTCTTTTGTTTATTAAATTCCCTTACCTTCCTCAGAGTATTGTTTCGAAGTCTGAACAGAGGGCAAACCAAGTAACGGTCTTAACCATCCAAACCAGTCCTTGGGGCAATGATTTCAGTTATAAGAAAAAGGGTTGTTTTCATTTTTGTTCTCTAATTTATTGATGTATATCAGATATGTCATCAATTTATTGGAAGTCATTATTTCACCCCACATAATATAAAATGATTATTTTATCCTTATTTTTAATTAAAAATAAAAGAGATAACATAGTTTTTTAATCCTAAATTTTGACAAAATAATAAAATAGGACATATTTTGATTGATTTTAACAAAATAATGAAATGAAATCATTATAAAAAAAGGAAAATATGTTGAAAGAAGACTTGATCGCGTTAATTTATTAACATTTTTTTCATAAATATTGCATACAAAGTAAAATGAAAACTACATTAATATTATGAGGCTTGATCACCTTAATTTATTATAATTTATTTTTCCCTAATGCAACGGACAATTAGGGAGAAAATGAAGAAGGCTGCTGCATGATCAAGCTCTTGGTTTTCCCACAACCCATATTCTGCTGCGGCGGCTCCGCCACCATTTCCGATCCCGATTCAAACAACACCATCATTCCCAACAAGAAATGAGGTTCAATATGGCAGTGAAAAATCCAGACTCCAGGATTATCTGCTCGAAATCTCAACGCAGTCCATCCGTAAGGATGAAGCGGCACAGTGTTCTTCATTATCGGATCAACCAAATTATACTTCTGCGTATCGGTGGACAGGTTAAACTTCCCGTCGCCGTATCCCAGAACCCAGAAATCGTGCCCGTGAAGATGCCAAGGATGCGTTTCGCTGTCATTATTGTTCATAGTGTTTGCATTCTGTAAGATAACATCCACCGTAGAGTTAAACTTCAGCCTGTAAATCGACGTGCTGGAAGTAGCATTAGTGTTATTAGCAACACTATAAATATCATATCCCTGATCATAACTTTCTGGCGCCGGCGTCTGATCGAAAACGTCAGTCCAGTTTTTCTTGAGTGCAATGAGATAGGGCGTGTCTGGCAGGGAGTGAGAAACGTTGTTCAGGGACCAGACAGTTCGACCCTGGAAAGTGTTTTGTGTGTTGAGAAGCAGAATCGTTTTGTCAGAAGTGGTTGGAGGAGTCTGGATGTGATCTTTCTCTGCTTTTATGGAAGCACTTTGGGTTTTTCTTGATTCGGTGTCGTTCCAGAGCGGACCTGGTGGCGGAATTGTGGGAGGCTCATCCCCGGAAGGATTCGGAATGTAATTGAAAATGGCTGAGCCGATTGGAGTTGCAGGTTTTCTGCTTACGACATTTGTCGTGATCCAGTAATTTCTGGACGAGCTCTGGTTGGCTGTTACTAATACAGAGTATGTTTCTCCAGAGTAAATGTACAGGTTTTGTGTAGCAAATGGAGCCACGTAGTTTCCGTCTGCTTCAACTACGGTCATATTATGACCCTGCAGGAAAAGAAACCTTGGCAGTTAATTAAATTAATTGAAATTAATTAAAAATAATCTTTCTCAAACTTTTGATTAAGAGATAAGAAAATTAATTACCTCAATTTGGAAACTAAGAGCAGACAGAGAAGTCAAGCTAGCGATTCTCAATCTGTAAGTTAATCCAGGGGACACGGTAAGGTTAGAACGGAGACATTGAGGATTTGTTGCATTACAAACACTGGCGTCCAAGTTTGCACAATCGTATTTTCCTCTTCCATTTATCAAAAGTGACTGAAAATTTGACACAATGTTAACAAAAAAGAAACGAGTAATTAGCATGATTTAATTAATTGTATTCTTAGCTGGATGATGATGAAGCTTTGAGTTTGAAAATAAAATTGTTTACCTGAGGCTCTCCAATCCACTGATAAGGGATGGAAGTCAAGTTTGTGGCTTGTTCATAAGGACTTGAATGGTACCAATCACTCAAGACAATGCTATGCTCGCTATCGTACGTGAACGGCTCGCTTTCTCCTGCACGAGGGGATACTTTGATCATCCCGTACAATCCGGCTTCTCTTTGCATTCCATAGTGAGAATGGTACATGTACGTCCCCGCCTGCAACCGAAAGAATCAAATTTTAGTATCAGTTTGATCCAAAAATTTTGATTTTAATATTACCCTTACTAGTTATTTGATCTAAAAGTTTAAACTGGTCGATGATATTAACATTTCTAATTAAGTTACGCCCGGTAAGAATATTCCTGCTTATATATAGCACTTTTAAATTCTCGATTTGAAACTATGCTATAATTATGTATCACAGTAAACAATATTTGTTTCTTCAAATCTGCATTTTATAAAATGTGAACGTTTATATTAAGAATTTTCACACTAATAGAGAACGTCCAAATTTTGAATACTTACCTTATCAACAACAAATTGGTATGTGAAGGTGTCACCAGGCATTGTTGCACATTGAGTTACCCCATCTGTTCCATCACTCCACTGTGTTCCAATCTACCATCAATCACGAATTGAAAAACAAAACGAAACAAAAATTAGAATATAAGTTGAATGAACGATCTACAGCTACTTACATCAATCTAATAAAATCATGGGGATATCAGAACTGTTAAAATTTAAAAAGAAAAGAAATTAAACCAAGTATGTGATGGCACCTGTCGGATTCCATGCCAATGTATTGCAACATTTTCCATCAACAAATTGTTGATAACATTGACAATAATTGTATCACCTTCAGTTGCAGAGATTTCAGGTCCTGGAGTCATTCCATTAATGGCAATAGCAAGTTTCTTGTAGCAGTCAAGATATTTGTACTGATATGAAATCTCCCACGTTAAATTGTGAACCACAGCCTCAGCCGACGACACAAGAAGGGAGCCGACGAGGCACAAAGTCAGCACCATAGCCTGAGATTTTCTGCATTGCAGAAGAAGCTCATCAGCCATTGCTGCTGAAGTTTTGAACTATTTTCGGTACTTAGTGTTTTGGTTGAAAAGCAAATGCATGGATTGCTATTTATACAACTTCCAGGATGTTGACGTACACATATAATGCACGTTGATACCTTGGATACAAGATAATATTGAATTTAATAATAATATTTGATTTTTGTACAATATTATAACATAGAGTTTAGTATGATTACAGCAATGATGCATGCAGATATTTATTAGTACTGTTGAGCTGGCGAGATACCTCAAGGTAAAGAATTCGCTCCTTTTTTTTTCTAATTTAGAGTCTAATTGAGATTCACGTGGCTAACAATTTTAACAGAGTATATGATTTATTAAGATTGGTGTGTATGTGTTTAATGTTTAATTTACGTGGAATAGGTAAAATATTTGGAGAATATTAATTCTTACTTAAGAAATTAAAAAATATTTTACAATCACTCCGTCAACTAATAATTTTACTTTATAATAATTTTAGATTAAAAATTATGTTTCTTCAATCTCAAACACATCTTTAATCTACATATATATACAAAACTATTGTGAGAAAAAATTATTAATTATTATATATATATATATATATTGCTGTGTATCAGATATTCTAATTGTTACAATTTTAAAATTAGGAACAAGCCTATATAGTAGTTAAAAGTATATTATTGAAGATGTTAAAATTAGATAATTGACTAAGATTTTTTTTTTTTTTATGTACTTTAGTTGTACTACATAGAACATAGAGTTATTACTCTAATTGTACTACACAATTCACAAAATGAAGATTATAAATTTGATCAAGGAAACATTACAAACATTATAACATCTAGTCGATGAAGAGTAGTGGAGACATGCTAACTGGTTTTGTCGACAAAGAATTGTCAAGCAAAAGATTTCTAAGTTGAGCAGATATATTTCTTTCAGGTATGGCTTAAATATAGGAAGTATTTGCTCGTTTTATTTTTATCATAAATATTATTTCTGTGATTTTTATGTTACGATCTTAAATTCTGTGTGAGTTTAGTATATTAAATACAAATGAAAACATAAATTTATGGGTACCATTCTCTCGAGTAAGATTTTAAGGGTGAGTTCTCTTGTTGATTAGTATATATTATTTAGTGTTTTGAGTTAGGCACCAAATTGAGGATCAAATTGTACATGTCATCTTGCATATGAGATCAATATATATACAAATATATATATATATATATATGGTGCAGATTAAATTCTATCAGTAGAAAACAAGATTCATGAAGTCACCCA
Source organism: Azadirachta indica (assembly GCA_022749755.1). Classification (NCBI taxonomy): domain Eukaryota; kingdom Viridiplantae; phylum Streptophyta; class Magnoliopsida; order Sapindales; family Meliaceae; genus Azadirachta; species Azadirachta indica. Next base: position 7,711,654 of record CM040447.1, read on the forward strand.
GTTAAAAACGATGAACCATTGTTAGAAGTGATTTCAAAGCATCGTGTACTGTTATATTTTGTAAGGTAAGTTCTATCCATTGATTTATATCGTTTTGATAAATTTTTTAAAAGAATTAAGATAGAATTAAAAAAACTTTAGAATAAAATGATATATATATATATATAAGATTTAACTTAGATTTTAGTATGAAATCAAGTATCAACATGTAATTAATTAAATAATTATTTTGTGCACTTCACTTGTCATGGCTTATTTGATCAACTCCTAGAAAAATAATGCAAAAAAAATTGAAAAAAAAAAAACCTATCCTTTGCCATTTCAATACACAAATTCTATATGTAATATATTATATTTAACATTAACACTAATTTTAAAAAAAAAATAGTAAGCAAACACAATTTATACATGCATTTAGTTTGAGCAGTCATATGTTATAAGATCTTTCAAACAAAAAATACTTCATATAAAAAAATATTAATTCATTTCGCTTAACCAACAATTTAGCTACCACAAATTTTCAACCCTATATTTAATAGAACTGACAAAAACATGTTATTTACAAAACTTTTAAAAATAATTATGTACTAAGATTGGATCAGAATGCTTATAATATATAAATAAAAATAACATGTTTTAACTTGTAAATAAAAATATAAATCTTTAGATCAACTTGCAATTTGTATTAATATATATTTTTGTTGTACAACAAGCAAACCGATATTGGAAGATACTTGCTTTCAAACTCTGTTCAATTATATTCAAATAATTGCATAAAACTTACTTTTCTCAAGTATTTTCTTTTGTACAAAAAATTGTGCAAATATATTTATAACAAAAAGAAATTATTATTCATAGAATCTTTATATAACGTTAAGTACAAACAATAATTTTAAAGAATTAATTGCATGTGCTGCCTTTGTGTCTGAATTTAAAGCTGCTTTTTTTTTTCTGGACAAAGACAAAGAAAGTACCTTCATGTGATTAATTAATTAACAAAAAAATATTTCTTAAAAATTCGGAAATTTTCCAAATCTTAATTATTATTAAATACAGCTAAGCAGTATCAATTGCTTACATTTGTTTGTGATTTTCATATCCATTATCATCATTAACTATTAGTTGAGCCAATTTAACTATTTAATTATTAGTTAAGTCAATATAAAATTAAAGTAATATAATAAATCCAAGGTTAGGAGATATATAAAAAAATTATTAATCGCTTCAATTTGATCATAAGTTAATTAAATTAAGAAGGAAATTAATGAGCTAGGCTTAGACTATTTAATATAAAAATCATATGATATCTTTAAAAAAATTGTGAATTGTTTTCAACTTGAGGATAAGTTAATTAAAATGAGAAGGAAATTAATCAGCTAAGTTTAGACTACATAACATAAAATCAAAATTATACGATGGTTTGATATCATAATACCCTTTTAAATTTTATTTTTTACAGCTAATTAAGCAGTATCAATTGCTTAAATTTGTCTGTGATTTAATTTCTTATCTATTGTAATCTTTAACACCCAGTGATTTCAAATATTTATTGGAATTTAAGGAAATTAATGAGTTTAATTAAACATTAATTTGTTTAATGTATTACGTATGTGTATGTACTTTGAAAATATAATGAATATAATTTAACTTTTAAAAATAATTAAAAAGTTAAATAGATTCACTGGACAAAATTATTTTATAACTTGTACAATTAATTAAAATAATTTTTTATTTTTCTAAGATATTAAAAAATTAAAGTCAGTATTATTATTTCAATTTCATAAACTAAAAGTTGAATTAAAATCGTGGGATGAGATCATTTATACTTTTAGAAATTAATCAGATAATTATTATTATCTTAATTTAAAAAACTAAATCAAATCCTGGGATAAGCAATCTTAAATGTAGCACACGATTAATCAATATAAAATGCTATTATTCTTGTTCAAAGATCAAAAAAAAAAAAGATTCGTTGGAGGGTTTGATAGAAGATGGATTCATAATTAGTATATGTATTACAACTTTTAATGATTAATTGAACTAAATATTATTAACTTTTAAAATTTTTAAAAAATTAAATAAACTTATGAAACCACTTAGTTTATACGGATATTTTCATTTTGTAATTTTTAAATAGGTAATTTAAAAAAAAGTACTATTAGTTTATACAAATTTTTCATAATAATAATATTTATTATTTTGAACTCAATATATAAAAGGTATATTTAATACTGTTGTTATTTAAAGGATACTTGATAAAAGGTGTTAACCAGAAAATCTAGTTAATGGTTAAAGTAGTTCTTGAGATAGACTACTTAAGGATTAAAAAAAAAGCATAAAAATAAAAATTTAATGTGGTTCATAGTTTCGTCTACTTCTAATGGTAAAATAGTTAAGAGAATTTTATTAATGTAACAAACCTGTAAGATTGTCATAATACAAAATGGAACACTATCTTCTTTGGTTAATGTTATTTTTTTTTGCTCTGGTTAAGGTTCTTGAGATAGACTTGTCAGGTTTGGATTGGACTCGATGGTGTTCAAACTAGATATTATTCTTAGCTCAGCACCATTCATACTCAGTGCTGTTCATGCCTGTAGTGCACTATTTACATACGCTTTTGATCTTCTTTTTATTGGATGTCCTAACTTCCTTCGAAATTGTACTGGGACAGGGAAAGTGTCCTAAGGTAAGGCTAGCTTTCCTATCCTTTGCAGGTGTCCAAAAAGAAAGTTAAGGTGTCCTAATATAAGATTGACTTTTTTTTTTCTTATAATATGTCCTAAGAGAAAGTTAAAAGTGTTTTAAAATAAAGTTAAGGCGTTATGAGATAAGGTTAGATATTTTTTTTTTCTTCAAAAGTATCCTAAAGTAAACTTAAGGTATTTTAGGATAAAATTGACTCTTTTTCTATAAAAATATCCTAAAATAAAGTTAAAGTATTTTAAGATATTAAGACTAATTCATTTTCTTTTTTATTTGACACTGTATACTCAATATTGTTTGAATTTGAACTGTTCATGCTTGTAGGGCAATGTTTATGTACATTGTTTTACCCTTTTTTTCTTGGGTACATGATGTACTAGAACAAAACCTCAACTTCCTTCAAAAGTGTCTTAGGATAAGGATAGTTTTCTTTTTCTTTAAAGACGTTCTAAGATAAAGTAAGGTGTATTAAGATAATACTAACTAGTTTTTTCGTCAATTATATATTAGGATAAAGTTAAAGTGTTTTAAAGACAAGAATGACTCTTTTTTTCTTCAAAGCTCTCTTAGGACAAGGGCAAAATTAAGGTGTTCTAAGATAAGATTGACTTTTTTTGGGTGTCTTAGAACAAAGTTAAAGTATTTTAAAATAATATTAACTCTTTTTTTTTTAAAGGTATCTTGAAACAAAGTTAAGGTATCCCAAAAACTTATTTTTTCTTTTAAGGTGTCCTAAGAAAAAAGTAAAGCATTCTAATCAAAATTAACTCTTTTTTTCTTTAAAGGTGTCTTAAAATAAAATAAGATTGTTTATCATTCTCTCTTAAGAGGATCACGCCTAATTCTAATTATGAAATTATCATTTTTTAATATCTTTGGCCAATCATATTTTATAATCTGCACAACATTCGATATATTTCGTACTGCCTTATTTCTTAAATTTTAAACTTAGCAAAATTCAAATTAAAAAATATATATTTAATCAGTTGCTTTTTTTAATATTTTAAAGAACATAGCTTAAAGGAGTACAAATTGTAGAATTTTGATTGGTCTTCTAGTCATCTTCAATTAACTTGTATTAGAGATATAAAACAGGTCGAGCCAATATGATTTGGCATGAAAAATCAGAATACATTTACGTTGGACTCTCATATTTGGCTTGAAAGCACGGTGGACCGACGTAAAAATATGAAAAATTAATCAATACTATTATATATACCCTGGTTTTTATAAAATGAGGACCTAAATGTTATTTACCCTAAAAAGGTCAGGCAAAGAGCCGAAGACAAAACTCAGAAACCGGTGTTTTTTACTCAACTGTGCGGGCCTCGTCATGGGCCTAAAAGTTAAGCCCATTGGGTCTACTTCCTTTTGTTTATAGACTTTTTTTTAATCACTAACGTTACATAAAAATATACCTGAAAATGAAAAAGTTAGGAGCCGCGTACTTAGTTCTACCATTATAAAGAACTTTACCATGTATGATTTAAAAAAAAAAAATTAAGTAGGATAATTTTAATAAAATTATTTAATAAAAATTATCTAAATATAATATATAAATAACCTAATATACTCTTTATTCTAACTTTTTGAGTTTTTAACATGATTATAGTAATTATTAATAAAATATTTAACCAAAATTAGTTAAGTTGTTTAATTAAATAATTTAAAATCAAACTTAGTCATGGGGATAAATAAACCAAAAGAGAAATATCATTGAAATCAGGCTTATCACCTTAATTAATTTACTAAGAATTTTGCAATAGTTTATAGTTTTATCTATTCAAGCCAGAATACAACAGTCAGGGGCAAAATCAGAACTAAATAATTAGGAAGGCCAAAATTTTGGAGAGGTCAAAATAACCAAAAAATAAAGTTGATTAAGTAAAATTTAAAAATAATAAATAAATCAATAAGTAAATTGATAATTTTTCAAAATATAAAGATTAAACTGTATATAAATTTAAGAAATAAAACTAAAATATAAATAATATAATAAAAAATTTAAAAATTTTTATGGGTTTAGGAGGTGAAGGCCCCCCTAAACCTTGAGGCACTCTGCCCTTAACAATAGTCATCTTAAGTGTATAGGCACTAATACTGGTGGGCATACAAAATAAGTATTGGCTTAATTAGGTGGTTAACAACTAGATTTTGATCTCTATATCAATATTTGTATTACTTTATAAAACGTGAGAAGCATGCTATTGGCAAAGCGCTCTCAGGACTTGAGGGGCTTTAACCATGGCTTTGACCCTAAACTTTTAAAAATTTTTACAATAATTTTTATATTTTTAAGTTATTTTTTAAATATATATAAATAACTTTCTACAATTTTATAAAATTGTCAATCTATTTTTTAATTTATTAACTATTTTTAAAACATTAGCGAACTAGTTTTACTTTTTTAAATATTTTTTGACCCTCCCAATTAACCCTTTTTAACTACACCCCTATTAACTTATCAAGCTCTTGATGTTAACCTAATGGGATCACTGTATACAGACTCAATCACTCAGGGGTGAAAAATAACTCTTAGGCTCTTTAATTATTATCTATCTCCAGTTGCTTTGCATTCTCTCTGTGAAATTGATTGTACAAGTGTTATGCATACATTCGTACATATGTTCTTGAAGATAATCGTATTTTGATTGAATTATTAATTAATATGTTAGTGACATAAGATAAAAATGAAGAAAAGAAAATAAGATAAATAAATAAAAAGACTTTTTTGAACCAAACCCAATCAAAATAAAAATCTTTCACTTTTTCACAAGAGAATAAAAGAACTCATATTTTCATTGAATATTTTAATTGAATTCTATGTAATGATAAAAAAAAAATTAGGTTTAATTTTTCATCTACACATATTAAAATTCTAATACTAAAGTTGAAATCGAATTTTAAAAATTTATATTAAAATTGACAAACAATGAATACTAATATTACTAATTATTAATATCAACTGAATCGAAATTTATTTATATCATATTTAACCTTAATCATTAGAAGTGTTTAAATATAATAGTTTATAAAATAATGTAATAATATGTATAATGTTATAGAATTATTGATCCTTCTCCTGTGTGTGTGTGTGTATATAATCTATGTCTAAGGTATTTGCATGTATATGTGCGTGTATGCATTGTGTGTTTTATTTAGCAAGGCACAGGATTAATATGGCAAATTAAAATAAGTCGATAAAATTTAGCAACAAGTCAATCTAGGTAAAACAAGACACAAAAAGGCAAAGCAGTGAGAAAATGGTATTATCATACTACATCACAATGTATTATAATACATATTTCTTAACATTATTCTAATTATTATTATATTATATAGAGCGAAATGGGCTAGCTAATGGATTTTAAGAGGTAATGCTATTTTGTTTGGACATTGTCTATCAAAGCTCGTGCATCCTACAATATAGGCCCAATCTGGCGCACCTTGAGTCATTTCAAGAGGAGTCACTGCAATAACCACCAAAATCATGGATTAATTTGTTATGAGTATAAACAATTATATTCTTATTTGCATAAACGCAAAACATTAGGGATCTAGATGTTATTATCCCAGAATACAACGCCAACGCGAATCTCAGAGAAACGGTGCGTTTAACTTCCATCCGATTTACTTCATCAGTTTCCTGCACTGAATCATTTCCAAAATCTCGGAAAACGTACCGCCATGAGCGAATCTCAGGCGACAACCGTTGAAACCGGAACCCGAATAATGGATCCGCTAACCAACAACTTCGGATCCTTAAACGACCTCGCACCGGAACTCGCATCTCTCCAAGACCTCGCCACTGGCGGCTCCTGGCGCTCTATTCTTGACAAAGTCTCACATGCTCGCTCCCACCCTCTCCTCACCCAGCCCCACCACCACCTTACTTATCTCGCCTACAATACCCTCGCTTTGATGAAACTACGCCGTTTCGCAGACGCCCAATTGGAATTGGACTCCCTCGAGGATTTTAACAGCTCGACTTACCGGTACGAAACTTATCCGCGTATATACCCTAACCGGACCGGATCCATGGTTCCGTTCTCTCTCCGGTGGCTCCATGCGGTTGTTCCGATCAAGTTGGCGAACCGGCAAGTGGGTCTGGACCGGTTTTATGAATTACTCGATTTCGTGCGTGGGAAGTTGGAAGAAAAGCGAGGTGAAAATTTGGAGGCTTCGGTGAATGCGTGGAGGAAAAGGGAAATTTTTGTTATGAATTGTTTGATTGGTCAACATTTGAGTGGTAAAGAATTTACTGTTTGTTTAGATTTGATTCGGGAATTGATTAGTCGGGGTGGTTTGGACCCGGTTTTGTTGTCGAAATTAGGGTATATACAAATGCAGATTGGTGATTTAGAGGGATCTAAGAATTCTTTTATTCAAGTGGAAGAAATGTTAAAAGAGGGAAAATTTGGTGATGGGTCGTTAACTGAAGTTAAGTTTAAGAATCTTGTGAGTAGAAACAAGGCGTTGATTTATTTGGTGGGGAAAGATTATGTTTCCGCAGTGAGAGAGTATGAGGAGTGTATAGAGAGGGATTATTCGGATGTTGTGGCTATAAATAACAAGGCGCTGTGTTTGATGTACTTGAGGGATTTGTCGGATTCGATTAAGGTGTTGGAAAATGCACTTGAGAGAGTGCCCACTGTGGCGTTGAATGAGACATTGGTGGTTAACTTGTGTAGTATGTATGAGTTGGCCTATGTGAATCATTCGGATATTAAAAGGACGTTGAGTAGTTGGATTGCAAGAGTTGCTCCTGATGACTTTGATTCTTCATGTACAAGGATATGAGGTAATTTGGTGTTCATTATTGAATTTGTAGTTGTATTGAGATTGAATTGTTAGTTTAGCAACGGTTAGTTCTTTTATCTGAATTTTTAAGGGAATCAAATCTTTCTTTGTAGTGTTTAATTGACGGTTCAATATACTTGTTTTCGGCTAATTTACATTGTATATGTCCTTTTGGCTTGTCATTTCCTGCCATAATAGTCGATGAGGTGATTTTGGATATACAGGATGAGTTTTTGAGCATTTGTCATTATGCTTGTAGTTGAGTCCTCATGGATTTGGAATGTGTTGAGCTCAGTTTTATCTGGAACTACCTTATCTGTTATAGCATACATTTATTTGAGATCCATTAGGTCAATATTCGTGGTTGTAATTGTTAAAAATCTGGCTTTCAATTATGCTCTCTTCTTGGGTTTTGTGCTTAAACTAAGTCTTTGTTTTTCTTTCTGAAAGTTAGGTGGACAAGTAGTCTGTTCATAGCTGTTGGTTTTTGCATTTATCAATGCTGGGCGAATTTTAGTTCAGGTTTTTTTTTTTTTGCAGCCGGTTAGGACTGATAGGATTGCACTTGAATTCATGTATGTATTACTGATCTGTACTTGAAATACGTTTTGTAGATTCAGTGATAGATATTGATTACCTTTGTTGATGCACATAATTGCTTGAGCTGCTAAGTGGACTGAGTTGATCCATCAAATTGGGCAGCAATCAATTGAATGGTGATATGTCATATCGACAATGCATGTTACCTAAACTATGTTTTCCTGCCTTTACTGATTCAAGCTGTCCAGAACATCACTAGTTTCTGTGGATTGTGGAACATGCTTAAATGCTATTTTCTGTTTCTATCTCATCAATACATCTAGATATCCATTTGTTTATTGATAAGTCATTTCTACAAGTTTGGTTACTTATATTTTCTTTACCTTTTGCTGTAACAGAATCGGATGCATGCATTTCTTTTTTTGCTTTATCCTTTAGCAAATTTAGGACGCTGATTTTACCACTGCCACATTTTACCCTTCTCTTTTTCTTTTTCGCTATTCTTGTGCTCGCCAGCTGCAATTTATTTAATCTTTCCATGAGATCTTGATGCAGTATGAAAAATGAAAAAGTCTGTGGCAAAGTTGGAATAAGTTTTGATGGTTGCAAAATTTCAATTTCACCATCTTTCTTGTTTTCATCCTTCAATTGCAGATGGTTGATATTTGATGGGTTTAATGTAGATTGGTTTTTAGGTATTCATTCTAAGAGATGAACATATGTATTGACATGCAGCATGCAAACTTCTTGTTGAACTTGACTCCCCATTATGTGTAACATGTGACGCATGTATAACTTGTGATGCAATTTTATATGTTTATCAATTGGAATGTACCTTGATCAGTTTGAATCTAACAGCCCAAACTGCCTCCAAGTATAATACTTCTCTTCTATGCCACAGTCTCATCCTTTAGTTTTCCAATGACATTGCATGAGGCTCTTTCCTTCATGGAAGAGATGTTGGTCTAGCATGAAAGATAAGAACTAGTCGTATAGCTAGGATTCTTGCCCAAATGTAAACCAAGAAAGGGCTCTTTGTGAGCTAGATATATATTTATGTACATATGCACATATTCTTTTCAAAAACCCTAGCTATGGTGTTTTATATAGGCAAGTCATCCTTGGCTAGCAAACAAGCTCTTCAATCTTCATACAAGACCTCTCTTCCTCTCAACTGATCTCAGATGGGATGCTGCCATTGCTGCATTGAGTAATGTCTTTATAGCCACCAAGTAGTTATGAGAACATTAGATTCCAACTTGTTGCTTCAAAGGTCATTGATTCTTGTCCCAAGTATTTGTAGCTTTATTTGCTAATTGTCTCGTATAGACAGGAAATTCGAGCATCGATCTATATCCATGGTGGAATATATTCTTGCTAGGAGTCATGTTCATCAATGTGCTGCATGGATGAACAAGAATGAAATATTGCAGTTGACCTTGTATCACTTTCAGAGCATGAAAACAATGTTCATGACAATAGAAATCTTATCTATTTATTTACAGTCTGTGATCTTAAATTTCATGTGGATCTAAATTTTGTTCGTTATTCCAACACTAATCTCTTCATTGTCAATTTGTTGCCTAACTAAGAGATACTGTCAATGCCTTTGACAACCAAGTCTTTAAGTTTGGTTCATTTTGACTTGGGAGATGTGTCAGTATCACAGCCTCATCATGTTTTCAATTAGCACTTTTATAATACACTTTAGCGTGCACGGCGAATTCTTTGCCTTATGGCTTATTCCAAGCGTCTCTTATGATAAAGTGGCCGCACTCATATTCCTTCACATGCATTCAACTTTATGCTTTTGGAATTGTTTTCTGTTGTCTGCTTGGCATGGCTAGCCCCACCCACAACATTTTCATCTATTACCATTCTTAGGGCAATGTTTGGTACTGCAAGCTTAAAAGAAGTATTCGGTGTATATTGAGATTGAGATGTTGTTATTTTTAGTTTTCAGAATGAATTTACCTGGTAAGTTTTCGGGAGTAAATGGTCAATAATTAAACAATTTCATTATTGTGTTTTAAAATTAAGTAAACATATAACGATTATAAACCATGATTGAGAGTTCATATTTATTAATATCTCGGGTTGGGGAGTATACAAATTAAAACCATATATATATATATATCTCATTTAATAAATTCTATTTTATGGTTGGTTGGGTAGGTGAGATTCAGCACTCAATTTGCATATTTTCAAAAAAAAGAATGAAGTAATGAAAGCTTTTAGTGGTTGAAAAGATGAGAATCTCCTAACTTCTCTCTCTTTGCTAAAATTTCATTTGACGAAGACTCCTTCGTTTAAAGGCTCTTTTAATCATTCTTGGAAGAGATACCCTAGCTTTCTAGAAGTTTGTTTTTAGTTGAATAAAACATTTAGAAACCAAATCTTTCATGTATATATATATATATATATATTCAAAACTATTTTAATTTGCAGGAGAATATATATTAAAAAAAAAATGCACCACTTTTTTCTGTTGTTGATACGCCTTATTTATACACTTATTTAATAAAATTATTTGTATATATAAATTATCTCATATAAAATTTTCTCTTAATTAGTGGTTGGGCACGTTTTAACATGTTGGAGGTAGGTGGGTGTGGAGCGTAAATTCAACTTACTCAACCAAGTTACATTTTGTACTTTAAATGTGCTTTTTTTTTTTTTAAATAAATCTATATACATTATTGATAATTACAATATAGAATCTATTTTGATAGACACTAAGGGTTTGTTTGGTATAATTTTTCAAATACAGTTTTTTAAAGTAGAGTTTTTACCCGTAAAACTTTTATGAGTAGAGTTTTTAACAAAAGTTTATTAATTGTTTGGTTGTCACAAATGACTTTTGAAAAAATTTGAGTAATTACTTTAATAGATAAATTTTTAATGTTTTATTTTAAAAAAATAATGTCAAATTTTTAAAATAAAGTAAGAGTATTTTAAATAATTTTACTTTTTGAAAAAGTTGGAAAAGTTTTACTGTTAAAAGTTCAAATTTTGGGCTTCTTTCAATAGAAGAAAAATAACTTTTTTAATTCTCAAAAACTCTTTTTCATTGTCAACCAAACGACATTAAAAAATTTAAAAAGGGTTTTTATCATTAAAAAAGTCCTTTTGTCCAATGAAAAAGTCAAATCAAATGGGTATTAAAATTGGTTAAAGAATTAGTTAAAAGGGTGATTACTCTTTACCCCTGTTTTTACGTCAATATCCCATTACTCTCTTAAATTTTTCATAATATTTTATCACCCCTTGATTCTTATTTTTCTTTTATTTTATCTTTCAGTTTAATTAATTTACAAACGATAAAATCGAAAATATTAAAAATATTAAAGAGTAAAATCAAAATTTAAGAGAGTGATAGAATATTATAAAAAATATAGTTCAATTAATTTATAAATGATAAAATTGAAAATATTAAAAATATTAAAGAATAAAATCGAAATTTGAAAGAATGATAGAATATTAAAAAAAATATAGAGAGTAATGGAGTATTAACTAAAAAAAGAGGGGACAATGGGCATTCTCCCAGTTAAAATAATAATGTGTTATATTTCCTGAGGTTTGTTTAATAAAAAATAAAACTTTTCCGTATGGGTAAGCCATTCCTCGTCATCTTTAACCGTTGACCGTAGTCAAATTGCCAATCTCATCATCTACGGTCAAATTGTCCATCACAAATTAATCCTCCACCGCACCTCCAATCCCTACAGCCCATCCGAATTTATGGACCCACAAAATTAGAGCCTACTGTCACTCATACATATATTAATATACACTGAATACAAACCCGTGCCACCACCAACAACAACCCTCTTTTCCAAATTTTTCCCACCAACCACCAGCTTCGTTTTTCTTTTAAAACGAACACAAGAAATTCCGTTTTTACTGGAAAAAATCCAAACTTCTTACAAAATTTACATAATCTCGTGTAATTCTATGGCTAATTCTCTTCATACATCAACTAGTTTCATCCCCAACCGTGTGAATTACCGACAAAATCTTCCCGCTCTAAAACCGGGATCCGTTTCCTTCCCTTCTCAGCATCATCACAATCTGTCTCTCAACAAGTAAGATTCTTTTTTTTTTTCTTCCCTTTTCTTTTCCTGTCCAATTCACGTTTTCCAATCAGTGAAAATGGAAGTGGGTTTCTGTTTTTAGGTGTAATAGAACTGTGCAGATAGTTAAAGCGTGTAGTGGATTTAACGCAATGGAAGTTGATATTTCTTTGAGTCCGCGAGTTAATGCTGTGAAGCCATCGAAGACGGTGGCCATAACTGACCAGGCGACGGCGCTGGCTCAGGCTGGTGTTCCTGTTATTCGGTTGGCTGCTGGAGAGCCTGATTTTGACACCCCATCTGTTATTGCAGAGGTAAAATTTGCTAAATATACAATTTTTGTACAATTTTTTTGGGCAAAATATAAGGAGATTTTGAACGATTAGAGGACCATATGGCTTTTCTTGAATTTTTAAGTACAAGGGTAGCAGAGAAATTTATCCTTAATTTAGGCTTAGTTTGAGATTAACTTGTTTCTGCTACGTCTTGAAAGCACAATTGTTAAAAGTTGCTTTAGTGAAGACCATTTTTTCACTTACATTTGATATCTAATGATTTTAACCCATAGCAGCTATACTTTCACAACTGCAGGTCTGAATCCTTAAAGTAGCCTTATTTTTGTTTGCTGAATTGTAGGCTGGGATAAATGCTATTCGTGAAGGTTACACACGTTACACTCCTAATGCGGGTACTATGGAACTTCGTTCAGCAATTTGTCACAAGCTGAAAGGTTGGTAGGATGTTACACTTTACATAACCTATGTTTCTGACATGGTATTATTTTTATTTATTTATATTTTTTGACGTTTTAATTGTGACAGAGGAGAATGGGTTATCGTACACACCTGATCAGATTTTGGTCAGCAATGGAGCAAAGCAGAGCATTCTTCAAGCAGTTCTTGCTGTCTGCTCTCCCGGAGATGAGGTGAAATGTAGTGAACATGATATATGATTCTTGTTTGGTTGTTGGGTATGCTTTCTCTGAGTAGACTAAGTTTGCAGTTATTGGAACTAACAATTTTGTAATTTTTTTGGTTCAAATTGATTGCAACTCTACAGAGAGAATCAATTGTAATAGTTTTTCTATTGTAGCATAAGTTTAAAATTGGCTGGAATTAAAGTACTATTTTACTGGTGGTTTTTTATGTTATGAAAACTCCAGCTTGAAAACTTTTGTTTTTCGGCTGTCATGAGATTTGCACAAACAATTTGAATTGGTTTTGAGGAAAATTATATGTTTGTAACTTGCTGTTGAGTTAAGCATAATTGATGCACCTGACTTCTTAAGCCTGTGGTGGATTGCTATCTAGGAAAATATCTGTTGCATAATTACATTTTACCAGCATTTACAATCCACTCTGATTATTTTGAGGATTGGATTCTGTGTAATTAATTTTGCTTATAGAGATGGGTCATATTATCAGTGAGCATTTCCGCATTCACATTCTTCAGGTTATAATTCCAGCACCATTTTGGGTTAGTTACCCAGAAATGGCAAGGCTTGCTGATGCAACACCTGTGATTCTTCCAACACTCATTTCTGAAGATTTTCTCTTTGATCCGAAGCTCCTTGAATCCAAACTCACTGAGAAGTCAAGACTGATGATTCTTTGTTCTCCATCTAACCCAACAGGATCCGTGTACCCTAAGGAATTGCTTGAACAGATTGCAAAAATTGTAGCAAAGCATCCCAGGCTTCTGGTACAATTTGACCATACCTGAATTCTCTAGTCCTACAATTTGCCAACATTTGAATCCTAAACTGTCTTTGGCTTATTTGTTCAGGTGCTATCGGATGAAATATATGAACACATAATTTATTCCCCTGCAACTCACACAAGCTTTGCATCTCTGCCGGGTATGTGGGAGAGGACTTTGACAGTAAATGGATTCTCTAAGGTACTTCAATAGAGATATTGGTCGTAAAAACTCGAACTAGTGTTGCTTGTTTTCTAGTCTATTGAATGACATAGTTGTGCTTACTTTGAGGATTGACGAGATAATATGTATTTCTAGGCTTTTGCAATGACTGGTTGGCGACTTGGATATCTTGCTGGCCCTAAGCACTTTGTTGCAGCATGTAATAAGATCCAGAGCCAGGTATGTTATCAACACCCTTGAAGTCATCTGCTCTGCGTTATATCATTTGTTGTTTTATACATAGTGAGTATTTTGAATGTAATCATCTAAATGCCTAGGTGTATTTAAACCATTTAGAGCTAGCATATGAACCAGATAATTCTAAACTCATATATATATATATATATATATATATATATATATATATATATATATATATACACAAGCTTGTGGTCAAGATGTCTCAGTTATCAAAATGATTTGTATATGTGGACGTGCATAAGTAAACTTAACAGCCAGATTCTTGATAATAACTTAGTACAGAAATGTATCAGACAGAATCGAAGTCTTAGTTGTGGGGATGTTATTTTGTTACCAAGGCAGGAATTGATAACCTTGGGAAACCGCAATACCAATCACATCAAGTAATAAAATGAACCAGTGTTGATTGATATAATTTGAACCATTTTTCTATAAGAAACAGAGACAAGATTAATTTGGATTTGCAGAAGAAAGAGGATGATGCTAGAAAGAGCTGGTGGCATTAAAAGTGTGTAAAAGGCAGATAAAAGGGAAAACATATATGGACATAAATTTTCATATTTATAGATTAAACCACGTAAGCAGATATGACGTAGTGGGGACCATCCACTCATTGTGAATTTATTAAATATTTTGTGAAGAACTTTTAGAAGAAATCAGGGAAACTTGTTTACTTATATTTACTGTTGTATATAATCTGTTCCAAGAGATTATATGTCGTCTTGCTAAATTTTTTCCAACAGCAAATGCAATGTTTAGCTTATGACTGTTTTGTCATTTCAGTTCACTTCAGGAGCCAGTAGTATATCTCAGAAAGCAGCAGTTGCTGCATTGGGTTTGGGCTATGCTGGCGGGGAGGCGGTTTCCACAATGGTGAAAGCTTTCAGGGAGCGACGAGATTTCTTGGTTAAAAGCTTTGGAGAATTGGAAGGGGTAAAAATGTCAGAACCTAAGGTATTACCCTTGGTTACATTTTCAATCATCAGTATATGATTGTTCTCATGTATTCTTCTATTGTTTTTTCTCCTTCATGTGCTGAGTTAATCCTTCTATTACCTCGTGCTTGCAGGGAGCTTTTTACCTCTTCATTGATTTCAGCTCTTACTACGGATCAGAGGCTGAAGGTTTTGGAAAAATTGAGAATTCTGAGTCTCTTTGCCGATACTTCTTGGACAAATCTCAGGTATCGTATCACTGATTTATGATTCACCTACTACATTTTCAAGTTTTGACATTACAATCGCTAATCAAGATAAAACAACTGCTTTTAACTATCTTGAGGTTTTGGAAACACCAAACGAATTTTCTTCGTTTTTAGCTCATGATTTGGTTATGACCGTTTCATTTATAGGTTGCATTGGTCCCGGGAGATGCATTTGGGGATGACACTTGCATCCGGATCTCCTATGCCGCATCTCTCACCACACTACAGGCTGCGGTGGAGAGAATTAAGAAAGCTCTTGTCCTACTTCGGCCGGCTGTCCCGGTTTAATACGGATGTACTATTGCAAAATGTTGATCTTCTATTTTTTCTTGGGATTCAAGATGTGTATTATTGTAATATGATTATTTTGAAACAATATCAGGTCGGTCATCTAGGTTCATTTCTTCTTGCTCTCATGTAGCTTTTGGTATGGAGGTTGAAAATATTCCACATTTCAAATGGGTTATTTATGCAAATAAAATTTCTCATTTCTGTTGATTGGTTGGTTGACTTATGTTCCGCAATTTTATAAAACTTATCTCAATATGTCACTTTTTATCTTCCTCGCTAAACAACTCTACCTGTAATCATAGAAAGAAAATAAAATGCCCTTTACTTTTTCTTATAAAAACCTCGATTCCCATTAATCCGGTGTGAGTGGACTCCCTAATCTGGTGTGAGCGGGTTTTGAACCTTAAATATTTTTTATTAATCTAAAAGATTTAACCAATTAAATCAACTGGTACACGAAATAAAATGCATTCAAATAGTAAGACTCAATAGCATTTTTGTTACAACATTTCTACTATTGCTTTGTATTGAAGCAATCAAGATTCTCTTACGAATATCTGAGCTTTTATAAAAGCAAATGCAGATTGATAATGAGTTAATAAATTATAACATAACAAAAAGTTAAATTTCTATCAACAAACACGTATGTTAAAAGAGCCGTCAAAATACCGGTAAATTTGGATCAGGAGAAAAGAAAGATGTCTTTTAAGGAAGCTATTAGAAGCAAAAGTATTCTCCAAAAATGAGGAAGTTGTCATTATTCCAGGGCAGGAATATTAAAATGTTCCAAGGTATCTTTCTTCTGAAGCAAATCAGAATTAAGTTATGTAAAGATATCATCAGGGCATCAATTCAATTTCCCAGTTGAGGAAAGTTTGCTTCAGAGATTCCCACATATTCAGGATTGGCAAAGAAAGCTGAAACTTCACCAAAAGGTTTGTTTAGCCGAAAGTTTTCTACCCTGAAAGTAAACAAGAGACAGAAGTGGAGGAAATCTATTTCTTGCCAGGCAACAATATTCCTGCATCCCTGGAATTGCCTTTGCTTTGCATACACTTGAACTACAAGAAATTCAAACTTCATGCGGAAAGAATTCTCTTCTTGCACTAATTATATACATAATGTCCTGGACAATCCCCTGGAAAACTACCAAAATCCTGAAGCAAGAAAAACAGGTGAAAATGGAGGCACTTGGCACTGCAGAAATTGTGTTCTTTGACCTGGAAACAACAGTGCCAAGAAAACCAGGACAGCGGTTCTGGGTGCTGGAATTCGGAGCAATTGTGGTGTGTCCAAGGAAGCTTGTGGAGCTTGAGAGCTACTGCACACTGATAAAGCCGAAGGACTTGTCCGCTGTTGCCCTGAAGTCCACCAGAAGTGACGGGATAACGCGAGAAGCTGTGGAAAATGCACCGGAGTTTGAGGAAGTTGCTGATGAAATCTTCAGGATTTTGAATGGAAGAGTTTGGGCGGGGCATAATATACAGAGGTTTGACTGTGCGAGAATCAAAGAGGCTTTTGCTGAAATTGGAAAGCCTGCTCCTGTGCCTCTCGGGATGATTGATTCTTTGGGAGTCTTGACTGCTAAATTTGGCAGAAGAGCTGGGAATATGAAGGTATTTAGCAAACTGGAAACACTTCTTCGCAACAATTTTCTACTCTTAGCGTTATATAAAGTCATTCTTTCTTGTATAAGGCTGTATTTTTTCATAATATGGATCAACAATCTTTTGATTGTTTGCGTGTAGAATTGCTGGTTCAACATTTGGACGTTCGCTAGAGAGAATTCTTTTAACTTAGCTACAATTCTTCTCTCCTGCAGATGTTGCACTTTTAAAACGCGAATTTTCATTTAAACATGGTTGTTTTACAGTAAATCAGCATTTTATAAAATACAGACGTTTGCACCTGAAAATTTCTAATGTTGTTTTATATATATAAAATACTCATAGCTTCTAAAATTCTTTTCATTAAGTTTTATTTCTTTGGAGACTCAGTGCAATTTTCTTTCATTTTTTTCTCCATCCAAATTAAAACTGCGGACTTTCTTTGCATATGTTTAGATGGCTACATTGGCTTCTTACTTTGGGTTGGGGCAGCAAAAACACAGAAGTCTTGATGACGTTCGGATGAATTTGGAGGTCCTGAAGCACTGTGCAACTGTGCTGTTCCTGGTATTATATTAAACCTTTAGCTTAATTAAACTACTTCACGTGAGCAGCATATATAGCTCTCATCATAAAAAATCTGTTGAACTAAGTTTTCTAGCTGATTTGTATCATACACATATATGTGGTAATGAACAGGAATCAAGCCTCCCAAATATATTGAATAGCAAGTGGCCAAATAGTTCTCTTACAATGACAACAAGAAGTAGAAGCAATGGAAAATTGCCATGCAGGGAAGAAACAAGAAGAAAATCTCCACCTACTTCTCTTGCTCTTGGACACCAAAGAACAGTTCCCTACACTAGAGGAAGCTTGGGAAAGGTTTGAAATTTACAAATTTTATCATGCTATCTTATTACGTGCAAATATTTAATTTTGGAGATGATAACATTCAGGTCCCTGTGTTTGTATATTGTTACATATAATACATATTTTTTTCATTTATAACAAATAAGTCCACATTTAATAACATTTAGGTCCCTAGTTTTTTTATATGTTACAAATGAAAATATACGTTTTCTAAACAAATAAGTCCATAACTTAATAAAAAAATTATTTACACATTTGCATATGAACGTCCGTACTATAGAAAAAATATATACATGCATGGTCTATATTTATATTTATATTTATTATACTTCCTAACAATGAAATTTTATTTATTTATGGGAAATAACAGGTGACAGAAAGTGTGAAGAATCTACTGTGTAAATCTCAAGGAAACCAGCCTCTTAACACTTTACTGAAGCACTCTCATTCACTTCTTCGATGATCGATGAATAAGAACACATTGTATTGCAAATTACATATTCTTGTTCATCGATCGATCTTTCTGCTATTGGATCGGTATTTGGAGGATGCATGTGAAATCAGTTTACTTGAATCCATGCATTCATCGTTGAAGAGATTTCATTGATTAATTAAGGTGAAGAAGAATTCTTGAAAAATTTGCTTTACGAAGTTCAAAGATCAGGCCCAGGGCATGCAGTTCTTGATCAGCTGGTTTGCTTTAATTGATCCATGAAATCCAATACAATTTGCAGGAATGATTTGATCATCATTATTTGATTCTTTTATTCAGGTATATATAATAATTATTCTCTATCAGCCATTTGTACATGATAAAAATAAATAATCACAGCAATTAATGGACAATCTTATGATATTGTTGTTCAGAAATATGGAAAATTTGATTCAGTCTTTCTCCTAAATTTTAAAATTTTGTAATAAATTTTCTCTTAATTCATCAGAAATCTCTTTTAAACCTTCATAAATTTTATTGTAAGGAAACCTTTCTTTTAAGAGAAGTTGTTAAAATTTGAATCACGTTATGGAAGAGAAATTTGATATAAATATTTAAAAACTAATACTTTAGTTATCATGTTCATATAATTAATGATTAATAGAAACTCTATAATTAAGAAATAAATATAATTTATAAGGGTATTTTAAAATTACATCTGAATAAACCTATTTAAGTTTTAGATTTCAAGGTTAAGTTAAAAATTTTAGTTGAATTTTATTTAGACATAATTATAAGGTTCTAGTGTTAAAACTGAAAAATAAATATATAAAACATTCCAAGACAGTAACATAAAAAAGTTAAAAATATATATATAGATATATAAGCTACACTTTTTCAAAAGAAAAGTATAGATAACTTGTAGATTGATGTATACATGTAATCGAATTCTACTTCCTAAATTTTCTTTTTGCAAATACTGTTTAAATTTATCTAGAATAAAACTAAATAGTATATATGAACTTTGTCGTTGACTTGTGCTCATAATTAATCATAGAAAAAAAGACGCAGTGACAACCAAAAGATCACAAAATGATTATATATATATATATAGAGAACAGCATTAAGATATTATTATTCAGCATAACTAATAATGGTTGCTATTTTAATTTAATGAAAGTGGAAAAATAATTCCAACTTTCTAAGCATTTTCATAGGATTTGATTGAAAGTAGAAATAGGTGGTGGCCAAGGTTTACTCTCCACTCACCTCCAAAACGAATTAATTATTTAGGAACAATGAACCTGGACACTCTTTTCCTTTTTTCTTTCTTTTTTTTTTTTTTTGGCTTTTCATGAATATTGCAACAAAAGAAAAATTAAACTCCTAGCTAATTGAATTAATTATATTTCAACTAGATTTGAATAGTATAGAATTTTCTTTGTTTCCTAATCAATGCCTATAATAGCTCTAGCAGATAATATATAATCAATTCAAAGCACTAATGAACATTCAATTAATGGGCAAAATTTCTCTCAACAATCAACCTTCTTTTCTTTATGCTTAATTCTTTGTTTTTGTGATTTGATCTAATGATCATAACTAGGTTTAAATATGGGATATTAAAACTGGGGTGATAAAGTTTTTAATTGTGTAGTACTATTAATTAAAGAGAGATTTATTTGAGATAAAATAATCAAGAGATCCTATTATATGTATAATATATGTACAATGAATCATGATCATCTCTTAATATATATAAACAAACTACATTTTAACTGCTGAAGATATTTAATTATGTAAGGTTAAGATTGACTGTTTTATTATGTTTTTATTTATTTATTAATTAACTAAAAAATTACACAAATATATTTAC